>OX438536.1:7962169-9162169 GCA_949316355.1 Bruchidius siliquastri | reverse complement strand
ATCTATAATCGATTGTTGTGGAGTTTTAAAACAATGATTTGACAATAAATTGGTTTGTTACTTATATCTAAATAGAGCGATTTTATCGCGGCAACGTTTTTTCCCTCAATAATAGTTTTAATCAGAATGTCATAAATATGTTTGAGTGGAAATATGTCAATAAATATATGATGAGTCTCTCAGTGCCGCACTTACTTTTTGTATGGTATGTTTAATTTACTCACCATGTTTCTAATTCCTTCTATTTGTATCTCCTTTATCCCTGCTTGTATCTTAGCAATGTCAGTATGCAGTTCGGTTTCTGTCTATATATATATTTTTGTCTTCTCAAACTATTGACTTTTTGCAAATTGAGGCATAGCCTTGCATTCATGAATATGCATCCATTAAGAAACTCTCTATAACTACATTACGCAATACAGCCGAGCAAAATGGCAGAGGTGACTTGGCACTATCCCCAACAGAACAAAGTAGTCTTTTTGGTGCCAGCAGTTGGCAACTGTACGTTATCTGGTATACGCTTTTATTGTCCTCTCCAGAAAGCCTACACACTACTGATGTTGCCGTTTATAGATTCCATTCTCCAAGATGCATCCTTAAGTGGCGTAATATGACATCAGCTACTATTCAACCACTTTACGAGCTTTATCTGTGATGTCGCGAGTTTTATGGCTGCTCGTGAAATGTATGCTTTTTAATAACCATTAGTATTTTTATATAAGATGATGCTAGCACGTGATTTTGATGTATTGGCCAACAGAGAAAAAACAATGTAGGCAAGGCAAGTGATTGTGTTTTTGTAGTTCAAGTATTGATAAGTGTCAAAGCTTATTTACACTGCGTAGGTGTGAGTTATATGTATATTTCATTTTGGCTTTCGAAAATATATGATCCGAAAATCACAACGACGAATGCACATTGTGTGAAAAATATCACCGAAATCAAAAAATATCTTAGTAAAAAAAAAAAATAATATTCTGTGAACACCTAATGATAATAATGATTATTGTTCATTTGCAAAATAGGTTTAACCTATGTTACTAAATTATGAATGCACTGCGCAAAATGTAAAGGCACATTCACCAATATTGAAAAATATAAATAGTAAAATTCAAATCGTATTCAGTTTGTGGATACAAAGGACCATGAAGACACTGCCCCAACGCTTCGGAAGGTTATTCTATGGTTTTATGCTTGATTCATATTCATCTTTATTGATGTGGTTTCTATTAACCACCAGGACATGCTGTGATGATTCAAGTCATTAAGCTTGAGAACCACAAATCAAACCAGAGTTTTTCTCAGTATATAAGCTCTTAATGATGTTAGTTCCAATACGTAGAGTTGTTTCGTGGATATCTCAAAAACATATACACGCCCTCACGAAGAAATAAAAAAAATGTAGGTAATATCCACACGTTTTAAGGAACATAATAACTATCTTCGTTTTTCATTGGTATGCTCGATTCGAAATTTTCCGTTTGGTCCAATTTTGAAAAAGCATGTTTTGTCATCAGTGATTGGAATTGTCGAAAAATGATGTTCCACTTCAAATTGAGGGCTTCAGGTGTATGATAGTTATAGGACGAAGTGGCGAAGTCTCATGCTTAACACATTGCTTATTTATTCTTAAATATTACAACTTGACAAATATACAATATCGGTTATATATTGGTAAAATCAAGCAGAATATTATTCAAATAATGTACCATAATGCCTTATTTATATTCCTTGGTAGCTTGTAGATATTTACAGATTTTGTCTGAATGTAAATCTACTAGCACAAAAGCTTCTTAATGATAGATGATCTGCTTTTAATTGGAGTTTCGGTTATCAAACTGCTAAAGCAAAATAAAATACTTTCTGAATGTACCTTTTAAACAATTTTTTTCCATTTTAGGATTAAAACAGGTGAAACGTGAACGATGCCATTTTATAAAACATGGTCAGAAATTACTGAAATTATCCTATTTTTTCAGATGACGAGATTATCTACAGGGACCGATGGGGTGGCATCAGTATAATGCATGCTTCCAATTTATCCGTCAGAACAATCATGTCAAATCAGACTTATGTGAGTATTTTTTTTATAAAGCTTAGAGTTTCGTTTCATACTTTTTATACATTATATTTAAATTTTGTTGTTGATTATGCATAAATAGATAGATATCTGTAGATTATTAGAGTATGGCTCATTTTTGCATTCTGGATTGTTTTAGATGAGGCATTATGAATAACAGCGATTTGCGATTTGTCAGTAATTTTGTGGCAGGTGGTGAAAAATTGAGGATCATGAGGAACTACTCCAAACGTAGGTCGAAAAGTTATGGCCGCTTTGTGCTTTTAGAATCTTAGAACAATTCATACAAAGAACATACTCATTGAAATGGGGTAGAAAAACTGCTCAACTTGTGTAGCTTTCAAATTTCGATTTAATAGGCTTTGTGCGAATTTGATAAATATAGTCTCTCGACATGGGCGCGTTGATGGAATCGTGGAATTTGCGTTTCGATGTCCATTCAGTTTAAATTAATTTCAATATAATTGGAACTGATTGAGACCTCTGGAAATGTTCATATTGGTTCGGCAAATAAATAGGAATTTAAAAATCATAGAAAATGAAATGCAAGTACATTAATAAGACTAGAGTTGTGAAAAAACTTCCAACTGCTTTGTAATAAGTAGTGTAACATAATTGATAGCATTGCTTGATTACAGTGTGCAAAAATTAAATCAGATACCATCCTTCTTCACTACGACGTAAATTTGTGAGAAACTTTTGAAATTTCTAAAAACAGGATTAAAACTTTTGAGCCCCAAAAAATATTATTTTTACTTCACCTGTAAATGAATCTCGATAAACATTAAAACAAGTTTGGAGAAGTTTTGATAGGTAATTTTTTCTTGCCTGCTGATTACTCTGATTCCAGTATACCGATAATAAAAAGGAGTGGTTACTGAGATTACGCAGTGACAAAAACATCATTAGGTAGACAAAATAGATACACCGACAAAGAGACAGACCGACAGAAATGAGTGACATCACTGACGATAGAACACTGACTTGTTCTATCGTCGTTGAGTGACATGGGAAATAAAATGTAACCTACTTCCAACTGTTTATTGCGGAATAACAAAACAGTAATCGCCTTTTCCAAACAAAAAGTTACGCAGATGATAAGAGAGCTTGTTGAATACCAAATTTTTGAGTGAGGGAAATAATTGTTTTTGGTGCAAAAGAGACTGGAATTCTTATCTTTCCGTACACTGATTTCGTACTCAAGTTACCGCATTACGTCTTTAAGTTTCTATCGTTACGGATGTTGGCTCATCCGATTTGTTTTCAAGAAGAGTTTATGACGGGGATTAATTTCCAAATTTAACAGCTTCCCCTAGTCCGCATCTCTCCTCTCATATTTGTTGCGTATAGCTCTTTTCCAGTCATCAAAATCTTCTATTATAACCGCCTTTTCAGATTTAGTAAGTTTATAATGAATTTCATTATTGTTTCCAGAACCCAAATCATTAATTTTGCCGAATTCCGGTAAAAGGGTTATTCAATGGAGGAAGGTCTCACACCAACCACCAGTCACTTCGTTTTTAAGCATCAATACTGTCTATCAAATCATTATCTCACCCGCTTTCTACCGTCCTGTTCAAAAATCTATGAGACGTTATCCAAGTTTTCTATTTCAAGATTTATCCATGAGTGTATTTTGAGGTAGAATCCCAGTTCCGGAATCGGGATTGAAACGCTACTAATCTGGAAAAAGGCTCCGGTGGGAAGGTGGTATCTGTCGTTCCACACAGTTGTCTATTTGTGATCGACTCCGAAAGTAAAACCATGTATTGTTAGGGCGGATATACGCTGAATTTTTTACTTGACATTATCGGAAATCCAGATGACCTTAAACCGAGACGGGCAAAATCGATAGCATTCCTGACCATGAATAGAAATATTTATTTCTATATTTGGCCATTCGACTGGCTGAATGCATTATAGATTACAGGATAATGGACAGATGAGATTTATTTTAAATGATTATCTTATACTTAATGTAACATCCGGAACTTATCTTTTGGTTATTTTTCTGGTTCATTTTTTATATTCACTGGTTGCTAATTAAAACCACATACGATGGACTAATAGGTTTGTAATTACAAATAATGACATTGACATTTTTTGACTGCTTCCAGGGTAACAATTATGTGTTTAGGTCTTAGTCCAGGTAACAATTTTGTGCTGAGGCCTTAGTAGGAACTATTATGAATAGCGAGAAAACATTGGCATTATTGATAAATCCAAGGAAGGGATAGACTGGGTTGCCACATCAAAAATGCAACCCTACAACAATACAAGATATCGCCATTTGAGACTTAAGGACAAACCATAATGAAACCTGTAGAAAAAAACGTATGCTCCATCTTGTTTGGAGAACTCGAGATTAGATCTTTCCCTGAAGCATATTCAATCAAACTGAGTCACAGTATACCGAGGAATGGAGGGATCTTGTATTGTTGCCTTGGGATCACAGTGCTGTATCTTTCGCTTTATCTCATCCTTATCTCGCTTATGTTTTTGAGGCGACAATGAAATATGTTGCTTATGCTGGATATATAAGAGCAATCTTGTTTAAAATTAACTTTTTCCACGAAGGTAGTCAAAATATGTCCTGTCATATGATTATTATGACAGATATCATTATAATTTGGAGATTGTAAAACAGATATCTAATATTCGTACTGGTCGCTAATTAAAATCACATATTATCGACAAAATAACTTCACTAACGTTTCTGCTGCTTCGGCGGATGTTTACCGGAGGTTACAAGTTAATTATCAAATATCTTGAATTTGAAATTTATCGAAATTATATTATACTTTTCCCGCCCATTGTCATTGGAAATAAAATTGATTAATTACTTGACTACATCTTTCAATTCATTTCCAATTTCAAAATTCATGTAGCATTCTTTTATAGATAGTCTCATGCAAAGGCAGAAATGATTGATGTCTATTCACATTGACGTTGTAGATTGTAACCGTTTGGGAATCAGTACCTCATTCGATAAAGCCGAGGTTCTCATAAAGATAGAGTTTTGAGGCGTTTGAGCTCCACCTGATGAGGTTGCGCCCACTGGGCTCCTCTAGTGTTTGCTGTACTGACGACTCTGGGTATTATTATGGGAGACAGCTCGGTCGAATATCTACCATGAGAATATCCAAGGATTAGAGACAAATCAGCTACCATTATTTGATGTTCAAGACTGTGGAGGTTCTTTATGAGGTCAGGCGTATTGTTCTTTTCTGGACTGTGTCCAGAAGCTTCAGGGACTGCTAAGGAGCGCATTTACACACGTGCTAGCTGTACTCCAGCTCCAGTAGTTGTTCCGGAGAATAAAATTTCCTGGAGCGGATGAGAACGTCGACCTAGTGAGGCCGGCAATGATCGTAACACTACATGTTATTGTTGAAATTAATAAATTGTTGCTTTATTTAATCAGAAACAAAAAATACCCTTTAAACTAAATTTATACAGTTTCACTAGAATGTTAGATCTCCAACTAGCTGGCAAAATCGAACAACTTATTTATTTTTGTGTTTTGCTATTATCGACATGCCGCGACGCGTCGCGGTGTCAGCTTTATACTTTCGGTGATACGAAAACGATTACTATTTGATGCCAAAATATATTGGATACTTCTATTTGTGAAAAGAAATACAGCTGAAAGCGAAACAGATTGGCTCCAAAAATGTTCAGAGGTTTGAATAACCATATAACTATTGTAAGAGTATTTGAGGCAATACATTACTCAATGGTATAATCAAAGTAATCGACAACTATGCATCAAGTGCTAGTGGTATTGAAGAAACATATTTAAGGATATTGAAAATTGAATTTGTTTTGAACAAACATGGATAGATCAATAATTATTTCTTATGACAAGGGCCAGGCGAAGTATTATAATCATGAAAAATGTTGATCCGAAATATTTTCTTGACGTTTCAGTAAATATATCACCAAAAGTCATGCAGAGGAGGGTTAAGCCAATGTAGTGTACTAAGAATACTAGTAATAATGTACAGATATTACATATACACTAATTTTCAAAGCGCCAGTTTGCCAGAATGTGCGTTCGTAGATGCTTTTGCTATCTTTTATTGAAATATAGAGGAACCTCAACAAAACTTAGAAATTTTAGTCACAGCATTACGTGAAAAAAATATGAAGATTAATGCCGAAAAATGAAAATTAGTGGATGTCTCAGGTCAAATAATTTGAACTATTTAAGCTTTTGCTTGATAGCCTAACTGCAACTAGATTCATTTTTAAACAAGGAACTATTCTTTGAATTGCGATAAACATAGTTTTTGTTTTCAGTTACGGTTAAATCCAGCAAGGTATCAACTGTCGCCAGATCAGCGGTATCTGCTGTTAGCTCAAAACGTACAAAAACTCTTCAGACATTCCTACCTAGCGCAATATTCAATATACGACATACACACAGGGTAAGTATACAACTCTTTCAAGATCTTACAGGTTTTCCTCAATAATCATCGTTCATCGACTTTTAAACCCTTTTATGACAGTCAACGACAGACCATCTGCTTTTTACCTCTCACGTCCACAGATTGGGATGACATGAACATAATTACAATCTTGGTGAAAAAATGTTGGAATTACTTCCAATTGTCGTGCATTTCTTCAAACAGATCACTTATAATTGGTAATCTTATTATTGAAAACTACTAATTGGAACGAAATTAAACTTTGATGCCTGGTTTCTGCTATGATGTCCGATATACTTTTAGTTTTTGTAAAATTTTTCAGGATTAGGGAAATATCCTGATGCTGGGAGGAACGTTGAGGGACGACGAAAAGTTTTGAAATTAACTTTGGAAATGTTTAACTTGTTTATCAATTTGGTAATTGTTTTTTAATCATACTCGTAGACTACTATAGACTAGACACTTCGTTCGGGAGCATATATTTTTAGAATTCCCAAAATTGGTTGCTATGCGTCTCAACTTCATATCAGGGTGTAATTACAGATGTTTCAGGTGTTCACAGTAATTAAGAAGTGCAAAGACTTGATTTTTCAATGTTTCCGACATTCCACATCAGTGAACGAGTAGCGATCAGTGACATTACAGGGTGACAAGAATAACGACAAACATACCGCCAGACAGATAGACAGACATTCACAATGGTTTCGCTTAAGCGTGCATATTGAAACGATCCCTCGTAGGCTGGGTAACTATTAATGACGCCCCGTATATCTCTGAGCACAAATGCCCTACAAGTAATGATCACCGGGTAGGTAATTAATCATTATTATTTAATAAAACGGGTAGGCGCCCCCTTTGCTCTACTTGTGCTTTGGCTTCCAGAAAGGGCCGAAACAGATTTACATTTGATTAAACATACATGTATTCTGTAGGTGTACACGGGATGCTAAGCAAATACCGTATGACGTTAAAACATGTAGGAATGCAGGCTAAACTAGGAATTGCAGCGGCTCGTTCGCTTTATTCATTTGTAATAAAAGGAGTCCAAATTACCGGACTTGCCATGAATGTATTGAATATGATATTTCTATTATTCCCCATTATTTTTACTACACTTAAAAATGATGAGAAACTAGGAAAGCAGTCAAAATGGATTGAACTATCAAGATTATAAAATGTTTATAGCTCAGATTGACCCATAAATTATAGTTCAGTGATGTTCTCATACTCATACGTATTTTGTTTGTTGTTTCAACGTACCAATTTTCAGATATAGAATTATCTTTATTCGATATCCCTCAAAAAAAATCACTAGAATACGTAGCTATTTTAGACAGTGCCTATATTGAAAGTACAAGGCTACCACTCTGAGAGTGATTCAAACATGTATGAAAAATTTAAATACTTCTTTTGTTCAGAATTAAAGGTATCTGCTTATTTGATCGCATTTCGAGTTCAACTTATATTGATATCCTCTGATATATTACTAGCCAAGTGGGTTAAAATAAGTGTATACATTTCAATCTGAATAAAAAGGTATTTAATGATTACCTAACTAGAAAAATAAGGATAAAATGTTTGTCACCGATGGAGAATGAGCGTGATTTATATACGGATCCACTTTTACACTTCGATGACAGGTTTACTGGAATTGGTTCGATATAAGGATAATAAAGAATAGCGCTAATAGTGACTGATGGCATGCCCTTATCATATTGAAAATATATTGATTTCTGAACTTTCCCACCATTCGCAATGGTAGACTTGCATTTTCAATTTAGGTACTATCTAACTTTTTTGAGGAAAAATCCAGCGTTACAGAAATTATTCCACAAAAACTGTCACTATTCGCGATTCCATCTCAGATATGTTATCAGAATCATCAAAAGCTGCCTCCAAGTGTTCAATATGATGTATCCATCTTAAATTATCATATATTTATCCTTCGTTTTGTCTGGTTGTACAATTTTGAAAGCCCATCTACAGCCGTCGTGTCATACGTGCCAGCAAAATCTTTTTCGTCATAAGATAAAAACATTCAAAACTTGAACTTGAAATGCGTAAATTCAAATATATAGTGAAAGAAGTTTTGGGCATCAATATGTGCATAATCATTGAAGAGATGTGATATTAAGTTTCTTGTATTTATCCGGATTTCACCACAACCGGCGCCATTGGCAAATCTTAATCAATCCCAAGAATTTCGGGATCGGATGTTCACAAATCCGATACCGTTAATTGACTGGGATCCCGAGATTATCAATCCCGAGATTGCATTCTCTACTGCGAGTATATGTTCGCCCATTCTGCGCGTCTGAGAATATTAAAAACGAGTATCTTTGCTCCCTCTCCTCAAAGACGCGCTCTACTTTGATGTCTTAAAGATAATAGGCATTATTAAAAAAAGACAAAGTAGAACTTTGGAAACAGTCAAAGATCATAATCTTATAGCAATAACTTCTGTTCTTAATCATAAGGAGACTCACACATAAGGTTTTTACTTTTTCAAAAAATGTATGTCTGTGAGGTTATATTATCTAATCATCTATTAATGACAGTCATACCATCGCTGAAGTACTGCTCGCATGTGTGGGGATGTGCTCCAAAACTCCCTAAAGCTTCTAGACATAATCCAGGAACGAGCAATGCGTCTAGTGGATGAGTTTGACCTCACGAAGGACCTCCACAGTCTGGAACATAGACGAAGAGTGGCTGACCTCTCCCTATTCTATACCTAGATATTATCATTGTAGATGTTTGACCGAGCTGTCTAACATAATAACACCAAGAGTTGCCAGTACAGCAAACACTAGAGGAGCTCAGTGGGCCCATCCTAACTAGTTCGAGCTTAACAACGTCTCGAACAAGCCTCTTCCAAAGGTCGTTCATTTGGAGAACCTCGGCGTTGTGGAATGAGCTACCGGAAAACTTCTTACCCGATGGTTACAATTTACAGCATTTTAAGGTCAATGTGGATAGACGTTTATCCTCTCGCAGCGCTTATGGAGTGTGATAGGCTATCTGCCTTTGCGTGAGGTTATCTATATATGAAAAAACTAAACACAGCGCATTAGGCTAGATTTACTTCACTCTATATTTTCTTGCTGATAATAAATAAGTGGTGCAACGTTGAAGTGTGTAGGCGCCTAATATCGTATCATCGTAAAATAAGCTGCAAACGTACGAAGCTAGCAGCAGCAAAACATTTCCAGAAACAATAAATTCCTCTAGAATGTCCGTTATTTGTATCGATCGCCTCTCGTACATGCAGAAGAATTAAACATCCCTGCATTGGGAAGGTATAGTCGATGGTCGATGTAACCTGAGTCATAATTTAACGCGGCAATAAATTGGGTGCAGTTTCATCTGTCGTCATGCGGGCTTTGGGAATATTTATGAAACAGGGAAGCAACCACGAACATAAATGATGTAAATGTGCAGAAGTATGTGTTTTCTTTGGTATATATGCGTATTGTGTATGATGTATTCGGAAAAATATGGGATGCCACATCCAAAAAGCCGATGGACTACGTGCTCCTCACTGGATGGAAGATCGTTAGCAATAAATACCTCTGAGAAAGGCAGAAAAACAGCCCAGCACATATAGTTCTGTGATTCTGCTCTACATGTCTCACGTTGAAGGTTATGAAGATGTC
Source organism: Bruchidius siliquastri (assembly GCA_949316355.1). NCBI lineage: Eukaryota > Metazoa > Arthropoda > Insecta > Coleoptera > Chrysomelidae > Bruchidius > Bruchidius siliquastri. The sequence goes on along the minus strand of OX438536.1, from coordinate 9,152,003 downwards.
ATTAACGTGCAGCCTTTGACCTATCTGGACAAAAATCCTCAATGATCAGCAGTACGGTTTCCGCAATCAGAGATCCACGAGTGATCTTCTGGCCCACGTCACTCACATGTGGAGAAGAGTGATTAGATATCGTATTGGAATCATCATGTTGCTGGCTTTGGTAAGGCGGCAGCCCAGAAGCTGGAGATTTCCTTCCACTCTACAAAATTGTATACACCGGAACAACTACTGCTACTTTACGCGTGTGAGGGGTGAATTCTGAAGCAGACCCTTAAACGTTTTGAAACAATCCAGAGAAGAGGGCTCGTGCAGTGAATGTGCTCTCATGAATATATGTATACGTATAATAAATCTTAAACATTTTAAACGCTACCGAAAATGCGTTCTCGCTGTTTCAAAAATAAAATTCGATTAAAAAATGCAAAATCTCTCTAACTCTAAATTCAAGTATAATAAAAATGACCCAAAACGTAAGAAGCAGTCAAAAGTGGTATTTGAATAATTAAGAAATGTTTGAGTCCGCTTTTTTGTGTTATGATTTTCATCAAGTAAGAGTACTTATCTTATTTAACTGGGATCAATTTTCCTACTACGAAATTGAGAATTGTAAAATAGTTTTTCGGCATTTCTGTTTGGCTTGTATCCCTCATAATCCCTCATAATCCCTTACGATGTGGCCCTCCTGTATGAATTGTAGCTATAGCAGTCCTTTCAGCACCGAAATTCGATAAAAATTTCGTTTATAAAAGCCGTCAGAGTTTCAAATATAGCATCCGAACCCTAAAACACAAGTTAACCCTGAAAAATGACACAAGATGTTGCTCGTTCTACCATAAATATTGATCCTGTCCGTTATATTCTAAAAATAAAATTTGTCACCGACATCATGCTACCGCAGGTTTTTGAGCATTCCGGGAACAATTTTATCTGCCCTCGGCATTCAGCTGGCGCGGAAACCTCACAAATTAGGTCTCCATAAATTTATAATAGAAGATGGATGGATGTGCGTTCTTTGCTGGAAGGAACAGACCGACGCGACGGAATTATCAACATTTGCACCGTTAGGAAATTTCTCAGATGTTCTATATAACTGTGTCATAACGCATGCAGTAATAAAACTTCAATATCATAATAGAAGATGGATGGATGAGCGTTCTTTGCTGGAAGGAACAGACCGACGCGACGGAATTACCAACCTTCGCACTGCCAGGAAATTTCTTAGATGTTCTATATAATTGTGTCATAACGCCTGTATAGTACATCCCAAGTAATAGCGTCAATAGCCCACAATATAAGCATATCGCTTTAGTGGTCAAAAATTCCACAGACACTTGAATATCATAGGTATAAAATTATATATGCATTATTTTACCTAATTGTAAGTTTTCCAAAGGAAGAATCGTGAAAAAGAATGTATGTATTGCAGTGGAGAACAGTTTCGATCCAGCTATTTTTTTAATCAATGCCCTTAAATTAACAGAAAACTGAAAAATGGATTGTGAGATAATTATTCAATTTGCTACTGCCCAAAAAAGAGAGTTCATGAAACTCGAATATTTGAAAATTATATTTTTGGGCTATATATCCTTTGAATGTACATATTTATGAAAGATAAAGAAGCATTACCCAAGGTTTATGAATATTAATGCACTATTTGGTTTGATGCTTCATTATCAATCTTGTCGAGAAAAATACATTAACATCAAATGGAGTTCGTGCCCTTCTGAAGTCTTAGAGAGCAAAAAAAACCTAACTAAAGACCCAAAAAAAACTTGATACGTAGCAGTGTGAAAATCTGAAAATTTTGTTAGAAACTATGATTCTCCCCCCTCTTTGGATGTACCTCCTTCAAGCTTCTGTCCAGGAGTAAACACCACTCTCCATCTTTTGTTCGACCTATTTACCAGAAAATTATTATTTTTGCGATCATAATACTTGACCTAAATGTAGGTAGGAGCTAAATATCTTTATTTGGTTCATTATTTACCAAAGAGCAAAAGATGGATGTGTGCGTGGATATGAAAACTATTTTTCACAAGTTTCAATACATCAGACTTTTTCTGGATAAATAAGTTGCTCCAAAAAACTTGAAAGAATGATTCAATCGGCCTTCTCCGTTTGTTGTATGAAGGTTTCCTAAAATTATACATATTCACTGAAATCAATAGGTGATTCGCTTTGTATCTCGTCACGGTAGAACTTGCCTATTTCCGCCTATACCGAAGGTATTCAACCTTTTTGACCCTTACATATCATTGTTATTCATTGATGTACCAATGCCTATTGCTGGATTCGTTGTCTATTTTGCAAATCATAGACCTTGCTCAGCATCATGCGCCTTGATATTAGTTGAATTCCAGTCCATGCCCTGTTAGAAACTATGTGGTTTAGTAGTAGTCAATTCGAGCTACTCGCTTCTTCATGTACTCTCTGATATCTTAAATTAGTTATCTGGGTGATATGACTGGAATACGTAGTGCCGAAAAACTATTTAGAGTAGCTGGAAACCGCAAACACATCATCAATGAAATTGCCAACGTTAGGGTGACCTGATCTGAAATAAAGTTCACCACTCAACTACAGCATCCTCTCAAGATCATCCGGAAAATAGTAGAACAAACCTAGAGTTTCCAACTTTAACTGTATTAATGCCTCTTGGTGTTCGTAGATATGTGTCCATTTCATTTCGACTTTATAGTTTAAATAATCGTTAAACAACGAAACTATATTATGTATGTTCTCGATTAAATTCAACATGCATACTTCGGTTACGATAAAACATACCTCAAGGGAAAATCAAACTTCAGAAAGTCAGAATGTCATCTTAACCATTATGCCAAACTTTCTAGGGGAAAACTTCACTGAACTTCGCCACGTCCATAAAATAATTCTCAATTAAAGAGCGAAACTTTTCCAACTAATCCGCAGTATTATAGAACTTGAATAGAAGCTTCTTCCAAACCGGAAAAATATTTTATTTACCGATGCAGAGGTTTTGTATCAGGACTTTCATAGTGCAGCAATAAAACTTCAATAAGAGGAAAGCCACTCAGTGATGCAAATAGTTAAATATTCTCTTGTTCCTGAATTAATCTGATTGTGCGTGATATGGAGCATGATTACTAATTACATTAGAGAGAAATGACTCGCATCTGATCATAAAATACAGAATAACCGTAGGAAAAAATCATACCTAATAGGAGAATCAAAATTTAATTCAAGCAGCCATTTCAGTTTAAGATTTACAGCTTAAGGATTTTGCGTAAAATAATCCACACCGTCGTGTGCGGAATTCGCAATCGTTTTGATATTGATTTCAAACTGTTGATTGTCAGCGGATTAGTATTATGTCTAATTTCTCCGAACATGTGTGTCCTGATCTCAGTACCTTAGTTATAGGCCATATTTCCTCAAATCTGCTAATCAAATTACAACGCGCTTCTCTTTGACAGACAGGATCCTTCTCCCAAAGCTATTTCAGAATGAAATCTTCGTAATCCAGCAGCATAATTTCTACCGCATTCGTAATAACAATATATCTAACCATTTCTTGAAATCACTTATCGATTTGTTGATTCGATATCAAATTTCATTCCCACAGACTGCTACTAACACATTTTCTCTCTGTATATACCTACTACGTTAGATAAAGGGACGCAATTCCGAAAGCTTCATTCTCGTTCTTCCGTCGTTTTTCTGCCTATAAATAAATAGTATTACATATTTGGGTTTGTTGGCTTTATGCGCATTTGTGATTTTCTAGAATTACTTTTAATTTCATACAATACGTTCTAATCCTTACAGTTCTTTTTTTATGACTCATTATTTTGCTATTTTTGTGATGCAGTCAATTTCTCCCTGCATAGTTTGAGAGGTTCTTTGATTTTCTGGTAAGTTAAGGGTAGCTTTTTACTATGGTCCCTGAAAGATTCGATTTTGCTAAGTAGGCGAGTCGTTACTGTTTTTCTAAATCGTCTTTTCCATCATACATGTCTATATAAATACAGACTCATATGTATATTCAATATGCTTTTAAGGAAGGTTTGGAAACTTTCAAAATTAAAATTCTTGAGGTGGAGAGTAAACTTTTTGCGTTAGTGCTACACGCTTTACAGCACCATTTTTTCTATTCAAAGATACAGTAGACCATTTTTAGGTTTCACTAGAAAATCTGACGACGTGTTCTTTTCTGTAGGTCTAGCCGCAAGCGGCAATGCAATATTATAATAGCTGATAATGGAAAAGCATCTAAAGCACTTCTCTTTCTGCAAACTTCCCTTTCCAAAACTGACCCTTGAACCGCACAATCTTCGACATATTCGAAAATTAACAGCAACTGTCAAAAAGAGATTGGCGCATGTTGGCCTGAACGCTAAGAGTATATGAGTGACTGAGACAACGAGGAAGATAGATAAAGAAATGAAACGCAGTGTAGCCGCAGTGTTGTGTGGAGTTCTGCTAATTTACTAATAAGGACTGTCTTTCAAGGCTATTGGAATAACTACATGGACTATTACGAACAACTTTGGCAGTATGTTAATTCTATTTGTACTCTTTAAGCATTTTCATATTTTACCTGTATCACAAGTGGTCTGGTTTCCAGCTCTAATTTAAATAATAAAATCCCACGCCAAACCTGTGATATTAAATATATCAGCATGTCATAATGTCTTCCCACGCTTTCTTCTTAGGCTGGTATAATCTGATTGCTTCAGCGAAATACAAGCATATTAAATGAATTATCTTGAGGGGTAGTTATTTTATACTGAATATATAAATACCTGAGCGAAAGTGAATGACGAATAACTTTATTATCATTCGAAATTGAACGTGACACATTGTTTTCGATTATTGTTGAGTAATACTTCATTCTGGATGGAAGCTGCGTCTAGTTTGCGTTAAAAGCATATCTTTTATCCACGAGTCTAAAGAAACATATTTAGGAACAAAGGCTTCCACTGTGTTTTTGCTATGGGGTTGTCCATTAATCACGTGAGGGTTTTACACCACTTTTTTACACCCCCCCTGGTGACACTTGGTGAGGTTTTAAGCTACCCCCTCCTATCTAACATTACGTGATTTCAAATTTAAATGTGTAAAAATCAGGACAATATTAATTAGTGGAAGGTCTGCCGGTACTGCCAACTGCCCTCCATGAGCAACAGAGGAATGGGAGTAATGGGACATTCTTCCATTTGCTGTGCTACTGCTCATAAAAAACTGGTATTCACAAATACCATTGAGGTGACCTCTAATATCAGTAATGGATGCAGTGTCTACTGTACGCGTAATTTGACAGTTTGAATCGACTGAAACTGACAGACAGACGCTTTCTGTAACATGTTGCTTGAAATTTGTAGAGAATATAAATGTTTCGGGCATCAGCTGTCTTGAGAAGTGCATCAATGAAAGTGAACGACGTTTCGTCCTTTTTGAAACCCGTCAGTACGATATAGGCTTAAGATGAACAAATGGAAACACATAGCTTCTTATTCTCCATACTTATGAAGTAGTATTTCAAGGAAATGGTGCTATTCGAGCTTATTTTTGCATTCCAAGTAATTTTCGAATGAATTTACAGAAATGTGACTTTCAATACCTGTTTGCACGTCCTTCAAGAAAATCTGTACAATGTAGCGATTAAGTTAATTTATTACACTTTTAACGATTACATTTAACGACATCCCTGCTGGTTGTAGAATCGCTACAACCAACAACGTTAAAGTTAATGGCCTACTAAATCATAAGTCACGAAAGTCGATTATGAAAATGATTTCCCGTTCCGTTAGCGTTTCTGGTTCAATCGGAGTTTCATTCCTGAAGTTTTGTTTTACTGCTTTGAAATGGCAAGCAGGCGAAAGCTAGTCTTGCTTTTTCCCTTTGAGATTGTTCGGTATACCAAATATTTCCACTACAACGGACAATGCGTTTCATAGAAAAATGTAACATAATGCTTTCATCTGTCTTTTCCAGTTCGTTTGTTTCTTCCAGTTCCACTGAAATGTAATTCTGGTAGGGCATAAAATAACCTTTATTACATGTAGATTTTAGACGCTCTTACTTGGTGAAACTCTTTATCAACCTTTATTACAGTCAAAGCTAACAGATATTTGCGCAAGGATTACAAAATGCAGCTCCACGAACTGGTAAACATCTGTTAAGTACAATAGATAAAATGTTGTCAAGCTGGTTCACTCGGTTGTATCTACACACTAGTAGCTAATTAGGACTCAACTACGTATAGAGTTTATAGTTTGTGAGTGCTTCTGAACAAATGGATATATGTATGCGTGTTTTCATATGATTTTCCTGAAATTAGATTACACAATTCATTATGTATCGGCATCCGTATCTTTTAACTTAGGGAATGGAAAAGAAGCCTTATATCCTGCACAAAAACGGCATCAACAACATACTATCCAGGTCAACATAAGTACGTAAATTGATGAATAGAGATATAAAAATACAGTCCAGTTCAATGCAAATAATACTCAGACAACTACCAACACCAAGGTGGGATCTAACACACCAAGTCGAATATCTAACAGCTCAAACGAGACTCTTCCTAAAGTAATTCTTTTGGAGAATCTCAGCGTTGTAGACTGAGTTGCTGAAAAGTTTATTCCCGATGGTTACCGTTTATAGTGCATCAACATCAATTCAAATTAATAGATGAATAAAAATAATGGAAAACTTAACTGAAAAATTTCTTCATTATTGAGTGGCGGTATCGACATAAAAAGATATATAGTTGAGCTACCTACTCAGATTTGTATCCTTTTTTACTTATTTGTAGTAATTCGTATTGACACTTAGTTATACTTTACCTTTTCAGTCGTTTTAATTTTTATAAATATAGTTTTATTGTCCCTATTATACTGAAAGGCTGAACCAGTCACTGATGAAGCTGTTGTACTGCCATTATTCAATTCGATGCTTCATACATGTATGAAAAGAAGATGAGTTTATAATATAGTTAAGGTTGTGCAATTATTACACCAGGTTTCACGAATAAAAAGCATCAAATCTGTGGAGGAAGTAGGTCGCTTTATTATTCAAATCATGATCATGGTTTCAAATGTTTTTAAAATAGAAGCAAAGACTTCATAGATTTGTTTGAAAATTTGAAAATTGCAAAACTTCATCTAAATTATGGAAAACAATGGCCGTTTCAGCTGACGAAGCTATCGATACCTAGCGGTAGCGTAACGCTCACTTCGGTTGTTCAACAGTTGCGTCGTATGCACCCCAATCAATTTTTTTAGTGTCAACCAATAAATTAGAAAAATATTTTGTGATAGATAGGATATATTAATTAATTCTCCGACTGCTACAATTTAGAACAGCTTTTCAGAGTAAATATGAATAAACGTTTACCTTTTCCATGAATTATCAATAAAAAAAGTTCACTATTCTCAGCCTCCTTTCTACTGTCGACCGATGATGTTAGATCTTTTTGTCATTTTATGTATTGAAATATTCACAAAAGTATTATCGAAATAGAATGTATTATCGTCTGTGAGCTCGAAACACAGTATAAAGTTTCCGTTGAAATTCTCATTCAACTACCATGGCAAGATTGATGTACATTTTGATAACACAATAGCACTTGGGACCATGCCATAAAAAACACAATAGTTCACTGTTGCATGTAAAACTTTTGTGGATGTTAAATATGTAAAATAGCAGCTCGTATTTTTTTATTCATTTTTACATCAAAATGCCTCAGAGTACTGCAGTCAGGCAGACGATTAGATGGGAATATTGAGGGACATGTGGTTATTCGGAAGCTTTTGTAATAGGTAATAATCAAATGTGGGTTCTTTGTATCTGGTTCAATACCTTCATGTTTGGAGAACATATGCTGGTTGTCAAAATATCAAATTACGGAAACAGAAATTGGAGTCAAATAGCTGGTACTTCTCACGCTTTAATGATGCCATTTTTGCGTGAAAATGTCATTTAAGCACAACAATTTCTTTGGCTACTGCTTAAATAATCGGAAACCTCAGAAACAAAAATTTTTTTTGTGGAGGTTTCAATAATTCTTGGTTTTTACCAATAATACCGTCAAGGCATTGTTTTTAAAAAATATGGCGTCATTACCTATTACGACGCTACAGCAGTATCTCTCCAGAAATTGAAAAAGTATCAACTTTTTTTGTATAGATAGGCTCACGGAAAGGCAGAAAGCCTATCACGCTTTGAGCGCTGCGAGAGAATAAATGTCTATTCACATTGACCATTTAGTTAATGCATTGTCTTTAAAATGCTGTAGATTGTAACCACCTGAGAACAAACTCCCCGGAATGAGCTATTCCACAACGTCGAGGTTTTCCAAAGAATGATGCCTTCGAGGCGTTGTAAGCCCGATCTGGTGGTTATGCACTCGTTGGGCTCCTTGCTGTTTGGTGTTTACGATTCTTGGTGTTATTATGCGAGACAGACGGTCGAACATCTGCCATTATAACTTGATGTGTATATTTGATTGGACACCTTTGAGCTATTGTTTCACTAGGTTGTTCTTAGGGATGGGTTGTACGCGTCCGATGTTCCATACAGTTGGTATTTGATTTGGACCAGTAGATTTTTGGTGTTCAACCTTTTAAGACTCCCGGTGCTGGAACTTCGGGAATTTTGGAATCCATGATGATAGTAGTGGATGGACTACCTCCATAGAGGTTTATTTCTAAATACAGTCATCAGTAAAATCCTGTTCCAAGGTGTCTGCATTTTCTTTGGCTATGGAGGCGATGGATCCATTCCTTCTCACCAGTGGTGGTATGGTAATCTGGACAAGTTAGTTCATAAGGAAAGCTTTTCATAAATTTTGTAGATTTAACCTGCGACGATTTTCGGTATTGAGATTTGCCCTAGATTCCCGATATCGTTGATTTTAGACGTTACTGCACCTCTGCAGCTCTGATTGAATTATGATTGATTTTAGGAGGGGCGTTTGTCTACGTGAGTAATGTCCTCTGGTTTTAAAACAGACTAAATTCCATGGAAATTACTGGGAATAATTTCTAAGATCGTCCCACTTTGCTGATTTGTATGACCGGAATCTGCGTGCTTTAGTATGAGGTTGATGTAGTGGCAGCATTCTGTAGAGCGTTGAATGATGTGGTCGTATATTCCCAGAAGAGCGTGTACATCAACTGAATTAATGGCCGTATTTATTGTGAGATACAGGGCTAGAAAGCTTACAAGCCCTCCATGGTAGTCCTTGTGGATTAATTCAGTTGCCCAAAAGTGGAGATGATCTGATTGCAAGATATCCACAGTGATTGAAATATCCTCAAAAAGCTCTCTGTAATTTTGATACTCGGTGAACTTTGAATGTAGCGAATTAATTTGGTGAAATTCTCGAAAGATATTTTAAGTCTTGATTTAAAATGTTGGGCATACGTCAAACCTTCATCTGAAGCAATTGTACATTGCTGACGGATCGACTTAGGTCTCTGATAGTGCTAGATGTGTATGATTTTCCTTCTGCATATATAGATCGACATACTTCATGTTTAAAACCAGACCTCGTACATTCGTGAATTCGATTCTGAATATGTTTCATTGTATGCAGCAAGTGGTCAGAACAAGGTAGTGATAGAAAGCAGATGATTTTGTATTCTGTTGTGAAGTAGCAGCTCATTTTGATCAATGCGCTTCAGTCAACGAGCTTCCAAGGCCGGAATCCTGGAGATCTGAGATTCTCAAAAAAGATTTTTTGAAGAGACCTGTTCGAGCTATTGGAAGCTAGAGGTGGTGAGGATATGCCCATTGGGCTCCTCTAGTGTCTTATATCTCTCTTATATGCCTCTTGATGTTATTATGCGAAGCAGCTCGATCGAACATTTACTATGGTAAAATTTAAATAACAGGGACAGTCTAATCACTATTCTTTGATGTTCTGTATTGTGGAGGTCATTTAGAAGGTCGATCGCGTCCACACTGCTCCTTCATGGATTTAGTTCAGCAGCTTCAGGGCTTATCCCTACACATTATTCTACAGATGATGTGATCTGAGCCTTTTCGAGTAGCAGTAGCAGCTATTTCGGTTGATCTCTGGTTCTATGGAGCGGAAGTGATCTCACACCTTCTGGGATATCGCCTTAGAGATGCCGCCCAGAAGTTTGATGGAAGATTATTCGAGCATTGGGTGTCCCTCGATCCCCACGACCGATAGACCTATATTTGATTTTCTAGATACGATAGTTATTTGAGTCTTCTTTGATTTGAGCCGAACTTCATTAGTGATAATAATAATAATAGAAAAATAATTGTTAAGGGCGGAGTTTAGCTATAGCTATTTTGCCACTTAACCAATTTGCTAAACAACGTTCGAAATTCTTCGGATATGTTTGATAAAAAGTTGCATCCCCCGATTTTATTTCCATAGAGGAAATGAGGGTGCTGTGTTCTTCGAAGCTGTAGACTGCATTGCATATAATTTCCAACAATTCGTCGATTACATATTTACGTAAGACACGTACACAAACATTAAACAACAAAAATAAATCATTATTTTCTAAGTACGCTACTGATATCTTTCATATATCAAATATTGAAGCTTTTATGTGCGAGATTCAGTTCCGTGTAAACTGTTTATATTTGCCATTGATCGATTTTTTGTTAAACGTCGTTCCTTTTTCCATTTTTGCCGGCGCTTCGTTCCGCTAGCAAACAAATGAAACAGGAATATTATTCTGAAATATATCGATATATACCCGTGGAGAGCGATAATTTATATGTTCCACTGTGGGAAACCTGCCATTAATCACCTTCACTGGGGAGGGTGAAAATCTACAGCTCGCCCCTGTGACGCTGTAAAAGCTGCGAATGCAAAATGAATATGAAATATTATGAACGGTGTGTCGTTAAAAATATCGATGAAATGCCATTAGCTTCAAGCTGGAAAAATCATATCTACCAAGATATATTTTCTTCAACATTTGAACTGCTTCGACCTATCGGCCATCAGTGGGTAATGGTTGGAGGGTCACAAGTCATTTATGCAGTAAATCACATTGATGTAAAAATTTGAGTTGTACTCGTATATGTTACAATCTGGTCCTAAGATTTCATTTAGTGCTAGCGATATAAGGTTACATTCAACTCCGTGGAGTTAAAAAAGGGACAATTTATTAATTTTTAACAGTCACTGTCACTTCATACATAGGTTCTACTTCTTGGGTGAAGAGGTAGCCGTGTATGTATGTCCTAAACTAGGTGCTAATTTGGGATTTATTTCATGCTGGATTCCAGGTGTCAATGAATTTGTATTTTAGAAATATTTTGATGCTTTTCGACGTTTGATGAAATCTTCAGATTTTCAGCTGCAATTTTTGTGCAACTGCGTGGTGGGGGCAGCCATACGGAGGTGTTGAAAATGAGAGGAAAATTTACTCGAACACATCAGATATTCAGAGGAGATGTTAAAACCATTTCAAAGCGCAAGCTCGTGGTGGTTTTTTGAGGATGTAAAAGTATAGTCATTCTAAAATAATAGTGCGCGTCAGATTTTCATAAAGATGGTCCAGCTTGATGTTATGGTTGTGCTGATTCATAATCTGACGATCATTTGGAGGGATATTCTTAATCTGACGGTTTGAAAAAAAATTATGATTTTCACTGAGTGTGAGAAATAAAATGCACAGAATATAGCATGGAAATGTGGTGAAATTTGTAAAAAAAATCTACAATCTTTTCAGCGGATAAAATGATAAATGATAAATAAATAGAGGTAAAAAATACTCGTACGAATAAGGTAAAAAATCATAAAATAAACTTTAGATTTTATGTAGACTGTTGATGCTCTTACTTGGTAAAAGTCTTCCATCATGCAGATAAAATATTCATGTATTTAACACACAGTTTCACAAATAACTGTAGAGAGTTTTATTTGTGAAACTGTCTGTTGAATACATGACTATTTTATCTGTAACTATTGATCTCACAAAAAATAGCGAAACGGTATATTAGTTATTTAGATTTATGGCATTGATTTCACAAATAAACGTTATGTGGGTACTCATAATGTGTCCGTGTGGCCATAAACTATAGCATTGGTGTTATTGCAGCAAAATTTGGCTATATTTCACTCGTAAATTGATGAAAATTGTTCTATAGCCACCAAAACGATATCCGTCAGCACTGAACTCTATGCGATGTACTTTGTATGCAATACATGTCAAGAATAGTAAGAAATTACTCGTATATGCATAAGCATATGTAACGATACCAAAGAATGGTAATCACATAGTGATTGACGTATAATAAATACATATAGATACATGCTATTGCACAACTTTTTGCCGCGGCAAGATGTTTTTCAAATAGAAATCCATATCTGCATTATTCTGTGGAATATGAGCTATGTGTGATATTTTTTCACTATACTCGTACAATCAATTAAATACTTTTATATTGATGACCAATCACAATGGGACGATTGAATAAGCTATGATACCAGGGAATCAGTTTTCCGACACCTCCATTTTAAATTTTTAAGCGATAAAAACTACTTTCTCTTCTACCAATGAATTCTCACACCTAAATTTTCAATAAACATGTTTGATTCTGCTTTGTGCCCTTACATATAAGCCCAGTTCTAGAATACGCACACATAATAATATCATTAGTAGAAAATATTACCTGATTATGTCAAAAATTACTGAACACTAGAAAAAATGAAAAAATTGCCTTTACGAATAGCATATTAGCAGTTGGTTACGTTCCGCATGTTTCTTCTAAAGACTCCAATGCCAATGCAAGGAACATAGTAAAAAAATACTGATATATGATCACGGAGAGTAAATATTAAAACAAACATTATAGGCATAGAGGTCCAATGTACACACCAGGTCGAGCTTTAGACACCTCGAGTGAACCCGTTTTGCAGAATTCATTCTTCTTATCCTCTTGCAGCGTTTTTTGAGCGAGATAGGCCTTTGCGTTTGTGAGAGGTAATCAATAAAGAAACGATATTTGAAAATGAAGTGGATTTAGTAACTATACGCTCATGCTATCTCTCCAAACATGCCACTAGAAGCAGTGACGGAGCGCCACCAGAATGAAACCGCAATTGAACAAAAAATCATCATCATAATTTTACAGATTTTGCATTGGTAAGTAAAAGCAACTTAGCTTGCTTTTTGCAAAATTTCATCATCATTATTGCTCAAGTGTTCACGATTAGGTCGATGATCTGGAAATTTTCACACAGCAGAAACTTTTTTTGTAACCAACCGCTTGGAACAGCAAGGCTGTATGGCCGACATTATCGATAAAAGCTTGATAACTTTAAAACCTTACGTGGAAAAACTCAACGAAGAGGTTGATTAATTATTATTCTGAGAGCGTTCTTTTGTGAACCGCAGATTGGCTGTTTTTTATTCAGCCTTATATAATTTTTGATGGTACTTTAGCATTTCAGCTCCTGCTTTGGATTTTATAGCAAAAACAGTGTTTGATAATTGGCTTTTTACTGGTTTAATATCGTAATTATTATTTGTCTAACTTCCCACATCAATGGAGGTGTTTCTACCGCACAATGGTATCAGTGCCTCTTTTGTACCCAGATTTTTTCATAGATAACAAAAAGATTAACACTCATCTCCAAGCGTTGCGCACTATGGCGCTGCCCATTGTCAACTTACGAAGTCAAAGGACCTAAATACCCGGACTTTCTTTGTGAAGACTATTTACGATGTAATGTTATCTCGGCTCATTCACGTCAGAATCTGACCACTGATATTGAGTGTATGCTCTCCACTATGCATCAGACCTGCTATAGGCATGCATGTTTCATCTTTAGCCTAGACTCGTCAGGCCTGGCGATCCAACTGTAGAGAACAATTGGTTGGTATTTACGAAACATGCATGTCTATAGAAGTTCGTCTGATGCATAGCATAATATAAGTTGTCAGCTTCTGACCTAAATGAGTCGAGGGAGAACTGTCGCCACTTCAAGGCAGTTACATATATACTGACGAGTCTAGGCTAAAGACGAAATATACATGTACATGTAGTAATGACATCTGATGTAACTTGTCTCGCTTTTATGTTTTCTGTAAATTAGGTAAATCCTCAAGATATTTGACGTGTGAAGATATTTTATTCCCTTAGATATTTCAAGAGCAATGCTATATGGAAACTTATAGTGGATCGATGAGAATTCAGAAATTCGATGATCAGTCTGTCCATTTCCTATAATATACCGGTTGACAATGAAGGCACTGTTCACAGCGACATAAAAATGCATTTGTCGCGAATTGACAGTTTGATTTTTTATAGTAAACGGTTCTAGGTGTAATTGTATGTACCTGTCGTTTCATCATGCATATTATGTGGATATTAGATTCTAATTCTTTCTTTGCAGCGTTTTTTATTCACTGTATTATCTAGTATTTTTGGATAATATTTATTTGCTTAATAATCTCGGTTTTTAAAAATGATTTTCTCTTATAGTTTCTAATTTCAAAAAAAGTTAGTTAAACATATCATCGTCAGTTTTGTGATGTTACATTGTCTTGTGACACATCAAGGACATGATAAGAAATAGTGTAATGCGATGTTTTTGTTTTCTCGTCTCCATGTCTCCTGCTGTATTCCGAATAAATAATGTGTTAGCAATATCACAAGGTCGGCTCTTCCATTAGCTCACTCGTAAGATAACCCCAAAGTCTGACTGATACCATTGTAATTTACTATATTATCGACCAGCAACGCGTCGAAACAAGACAGTGGCGTATCTTCAGACTGAGAAACTTCCAAAATCTTATTACATCGAAATTAAGATGGTCTCAAGCTTGAAGATTGTATTCCTATTAAAATGAATCACACAGGATCTTGCAAAGTTGAACGGCATTGGGTCGTCAAAGTTGAGTATTTTCATATTTTGAAGACTAAATAACTAAACAACTGACGATAAAAATATATGATATAATCAATATTTTTGTTTTGAAAGGTCCTATCCGAACATGCAATAAAATATAAAGAGTTCTATGAAAAAATGTCTCTGCTTAACCATGAAGTTCATATATACATCCTGCTGTGAAAACCAGTTTTCAATATAGTTTTCTACTCATAAAACTGTTTCAGGCTTTGTTGGGTATATTATGATTAATGGCAGATATAGAAAGTAATAAGTTAGTTCCAGTTCAGGCTTCGGAGGGTCTGCGCCAAATCATTTCAAAGTTATAACAATTCGAATTCAAAAGTCTGGCACTTCCACTGCAACGTTCTAGCCAGTCTGAATTATGAAAAAAAAAGTAAACCGACTAACCTTATTTCTATACCTTATTTCTATTTGAACATGACACCGACTTTTCGATTTTGTGGAGGTTTTCAAGAACAGTATTTTTGGAATAAAATAGGGAAATATGCTTTTGTATTACCAATATTTAATAACTTCTCCAATTATTTATTACCTTACACTGTCACCTCATATGTTAGAATTAACAATAGAAAATCTCAATAGATTATAAATCATTCCATCACGGGCCATGTCAATTCTTGAATTATACATTTGTACACGTACCTAATACTGAATAAAAATCCTAGATCCAGAGAACTGTTGTTTGAAGCTAATCTGTTATATCTAATGTTCTCATTTGTGTGGAAAAAATGTTTAGAAATTAGTATATACTCGGAAGATTATAATATCTTTTTGATGGGAAGTATACTGATTTAATTGATCTTTCCTTCAATATCAATCGGCCACTTCCATAGAAGATTCTCTCACTGGCGGTGACGCCTCAGCATTTCAGCTTCCGTGTCAATGTCATTGTAGCTGATACATTACTCATCTATTTACCGACAACAGTGTGGAAGTCACCGTCACCGCAGCGGCGAACATCCGGCTTCCACGGCGTATACAAGTTTCCATATAATTTATGGATATGGGGAAATCCTCGAGAAGCCTCTCGTTTACTGCTACTTAACCCTTTCAGCGGCTGCCGCCTATTTACCTATAGGTTTTGCGACGCCATGCCCGCAGCATCCCGCGGTGTCCTATCGGCGGAACTCAGATTGATGGGGAGCTCAGCGCCAGCTTTGCCCCGGATATACGCGCAGCAGTGGTGTTTCGTTGAAAGACGTTGGGGTAATCCTATCACAGTAAATCCCTACCAGGTCCGTACCCAGGATTTGCTTTGGGGGGAGGAGGCATTCTCGATAGTGATAATATTGATAATTGTTAAAACGTATAGTACCGGGCCCGCAACTAGGAATTCCTTCCCGTTTCGGGGAGGGAGGTAGCAGAACTAAATGCGATGTTGTTGATGATCATTTCGATATATAGTAGATTCGTTTTATCAAATAAACATATTGCAACATTAATTTGTTGCAGAGAGAGAATCGTTCATTTATAGTTAATAAATTTCTTCATCTACTTATTATGTCAAAAATCTGTTAAATGAGAAATATCTTTTCAGCGATCTGTACGATGGTACTATATAGTTGCGAAAATATCTGTACTATATTTCCTTAACACATTTCTACATATACATATTTATAATTAACTCTACAAAATGTTTTATCTCAAAAAAAAATTGTTGTCTTTTGACAAGGTACAAAATTTTCTGAAATTTCGGAGAGGAACGGCCTCTCAAGGTCATATACAATGACGACTTATGATTTAACTAATATTTAATATTTAGTCAAGCATACACGTGCTATAGATTTCGTCTTTAGCCTAGACTCGTCAGTATAGCTTGGCGGTCTAACTGAGAGCAATTGGGTGGCATATACGTTACCAACTCAAGGGTGTGATAGCAACATCAACACTCATCTTCAAGCGTCGCGTACTATGGCAACTTATGAAGTTCTAACACTTGGACTATCTTGAAGCGGCAATAGATGTCCCTTTACGACATCTGTCAGCAAGGGTGATTTACTGCGGCATCCCTTTTTCGTAAGCACTATTTCTGCGACGCCTAGAGATGAGTGTCAATATCTAACAGTAAAATTGATTGTTTTATTTTTTCTGGTGTCATTAAATACGACGGACACTCCAGGTTCGATTATCATTGATAGGATTTTCTCTTATTTTCACATTCACATTGTTTATGACTGATGCTGCGGCATCAGTCAGGTATTAAATTTTTTTCACATCCGGCAAAATGAATAAGACAACATTTAGTACTTCGGTAGGTCCATCTGCCTGCTTTCGATACAAAAATGTAGCATGGAAATAGCTATGAGGCAAATGCTCCAGAATAACCAGATACTAATACGATGATTGAAATCAGTAGCTTCCATTTTCATGTTACTTGTACCATATAACCACAAACAAGTATTATCTCGAATTCAAACATGTTTTATATCAACCTAGTTGCCTCACCTATGGCATGGGGAGTGAAATCGTTTTATCAATATGCAGTAACTCATTCAGCTGATGTGGAAACAGCTTAAAAAATGCAACGTTAGCCCAGTGTTACCTCAGTATAGGAACATCCGGCAAAATTAAAAATACAAAATTCAGTACTCCGGTTGGACTATCCAGACAGAAATGTACCATGGTAATAAACGCTCCAGGATAACCACATTCGGACGTGGGGTAATTGAAAAATAAATAATTTATATCATTAAATAAAATGATATGCATTTATTTATGGGTTACATCAACAAGTGTAGGTAACAGGTTGGAAATATGAATAAATTGAGAGTTGAAAATAAATGATCGTTCTATAATACAAGCCTGTAGTTTATATCTTTTTCAATAAATATCTGAAAAATACGGTGAAATAGTTAATATGTGAGTAATGAACATATATATTTTTAATCTCACTACTGCACCTCTAATTAAGTGTAGTTACAGTTGTTCATCCGTGATTAAACAAATCTGTGACATACAGTATGTCAGTACTTATCTGAGCAGTCCGTGAGACTTATAAGTCAAGTGTGTAATGTCATTTTGTCATTCGAGGAGAAAACAGAATAAAAGGAAAAGGTAGGAGAAAAGAGAACAATATGTGATATTCCTCCTTTGGCGTAGCAACCACAGTTTGTTAAAAGAAAGATGTTTATTTGAAACTTGTAGACAAGGTGGATTTATTAAAGTTTGATTTCGGACTTCCATTGTCTATAAAATTTTGAGTATCACGACGTTTCGATTGATATGCTATCTTCAATCGTCTTCATGTGAACTGGCGAACACGTTCCTTTCACGCCTATTTATACCCCGTCCGGTGACGTGTCGTTGTGCGCGGTCTGTTCTGATTGGTTCCCGATGCGCGGTATTCCGGTCTGCTGACGAGGCTGTTTGTCGGTCATTGTTTGTTGTCTTTTCCAGTCGTAGTCTATTGATCTTCTTTATGAGTGGCTGCCAGATTGGTTTAATGTCTACGCTGGGTTTGCTGTACACTTTGCTGTTGTTGGTGATGAATGCCGCCTCCTTGAATTTCCTTCGACACCAATGCAGTTCCTTGGCAACAACCTTAGCGTCGTCCCAAGCTATTTTATGGTGCTCCGTCCATGCGTGGTCAGCTATTCCAGATTTTCCGGTCTCTGCTCGCTGGGTGTTGAGACGATGTTCTTTGATTCTTACTTCCAGTGGCCTTTTTGTTTATCCAACACAGATTTTACCACATTGACATGGTATCTGGTAGATGCTGTCCTTTGTCTCTTGAGATTCATTCCTGGGCTTAGTTTTTGTTAGGATACTTCTGAGGGTGGTATTCCTAGAGAATCTTGTTTGGATCTTGTATCGCTGACCTATTCTTTTGATTCCATCTGATATTCCTTTGACGTAAGGCAGAATGAGTAAGTGCTGAGATTCTTCGTGTTTAATTCGTCTACTGTTGGTATTTTCCTGTATTGTTACTTCCACTAGCTTCTTTGGGTATCCGTTGTTCAATAGATCTTGTTTAATGATATTGAGCTCTCTTTGTAGTCCCTCTTGTGTGTTACAAATATTCCTAGCTCGGTCGACTAAAGTCCGGATGACGCCTTTCTTCGTGGCTGTTGGGTGGTTTGAAGTGTAATGTAAGTATTGACCTGTGTGAGTTGGTTTTCTGTGTACTGTTGTTTCTATTTTGGTGTTTCTTCTCGTTACTAAAATATCAATCGAAACGTCGTGATACTCAAAATTTTATAGACAATGGAAGTCCGAAATCAAACTTTTGAAAGATGTTTAGTTGGTGTTTGGTTTGTAGGGCGGTTAATGTGTTATATTTGTTTGAAGTTTCACCACTGTTATTAATTTTTTTTGTTGAAATCAGTGTTTGTGAATTCTATTATCCTAATTGTTTTGAATACAATGCCATATATCTGCATGGTACGTATAATGCATCGTCAAATCGGATATACAATGCTGTCAGTATTGTGAGGAAAAAACAACATTGAATGCTCCTTGAGCCGATACATAGTCCAGAAGTTTTTGTCCAAGTGCTCGAAGATACCTAAATTCACTTTTCTTTTTTGTTTTTACCTCTGTTGCTATTCTACACATTTCAACATAGCTTGAAAGTTATCATAACATAGCATATCATTCTTTCAATGAACAATTTCGAATACAAACAGGTAATAAATAATACTTTCCAGTTCACATAAGTTTAGTAACAACTGACCAGTATCTGTTTACAGGTAGGATCAAGGTATTAATGGTTTACATATCGCTGCGAAATTGATCATCTTTGCTGTAATGCTAGGAGAAACGTTTTTAAACATTATGCATTTCTCACTACTTACTGCTGCGAAGAGATGACATTGGAACTTCAGATCAACTTTTAAGAGAACTAGATCATCGATCAGAATGAATACAAACTGTCTATGACAATAACTACCATTCAATTCAATATTTACTACAAGAAGTAAACAACGAAGAGACCCTTATATAAGGGGTGCAACACCAGCCAAAATTAAATTGGAGCTTACTTTTCATTATTGACAGGAGACGACGAGCAGTGGCTTATCACATTTTTACAGTTACATAAAACCATAGACGCAATAACTCGGGATGCATTTTACCGCTAGGTAGCTACAACCAGCAGCTGTTTCAAGACATCACTAAATTCCACAAATAGTTAATTTGTGGAAACTTCCGCAATCCCATGGTTTCCGCCAGCGGTCCTTAAATTTCCATAGAAAATAAGCGGATTCATAGAGGCTCGGACGGGTAGGGCAAAGAATATAAAAAGCAGACGTTTCTGGCTTTCCCTTCACGTTTTTCGTTGCATAAAACCTCGCAAGGATAAACCACGCTAGCGTTCTCGGAAACTCGTTCTTCTCCCTCGACTTTCATTAATAATAAACTGTCATGTAACTGTAACGGTTTTTATATCCCGACGGAAAATACGCATTAGTTGCGTAGACGACCTACAACCTCCGTTGTAGCGCTTGGGATTTCGTTGTAAAGCTCCACGAAGGAATATAATTTCCATTTGTGGATGGCAATATATTCCATCAAGATAAAATAATGAAATCAGATATCTAGATAAAATAATCACAACTTAGTGCAGTGCTTTATTCCTTAAAATAGATAATACAGTATTAAAAGTTTGATTTTGGACTTCCATTGTCTATAAAATTTTGAGTATCACGACGTTTCGATTGATATCTTCAATCGTCTTCAGGTGAATTGGCGAATACGTTCCTTTCATGCCTATCTATACCCCGTCCGGTGACGTGTCGTTGTGCGCGGTCTGTTCTGATTGGTTCCCGATGCGCGGTATTCCGGTCTGCTGACGTGGCTGTTTGTCGGTCATTGTTTGTTGTCTGGTCCAGTCGTAGTCTATTGATCTTCTTTATGAGTGGCTGCCAGATTGGTTTAATGTCTACGCTGGGTTTGCTGTACACTTTGCTGTTGTTGGTGATGAATGCCGCCTCCTTGAATTTCCTTCGATACCAATGCGGTTCCTTGGCAATAACCTTAGCGTCGTCCCAAGCTATTTTATTATGCTACGTCCATGCGTGGTCAGCTATTCCAGATTCTCCTGTCTCTGAAATTTTATAGACAATGGAAGTCCGAAATCAAACTTTTGATAAATCCACCTTGTCTACAAGTTTCAAACAACAGATAATACAGTCTTTTCTTTTGATTGAAAATCTACTTTTAAAATACAGAAAAATGTATAGTCATCCGCGCTCTGTAACGACTGACCAGCTACTCAGTTGGTCAGAGCGTCCGACATGAAATCGGGAGATGCGGGTTCGAATCCTGCACTGGGTCTTCTTTTCGGATATCTAAATGCGAATTTTTTTATCAAAAACTCCATCTTGCGCAGAAAAGCAAGTTATGTATCACGATTACCTCTGCATAGTGAGAGACTATGGCTGTTCGACACAAGAGGTCTGCTGTCAGTAATCGCGGTAGGAGATGTGTACCAACCCAAACACTGGCGCTGCGGCACCTCGAGATACGAACGACGCGCGCAGTTTGAAATTCGGAAGGATGGCTTTGTGAGGGATTCTGCTTAACATATCATCCGCGCTCTGTAACGACTGACCAGGTACCCAGTTGGTTCTGTTGGTCAGAGCGTCCGACATGAAATCGGGAGATGTGGGTTCGAATCATGCACTGGGTCTTCTTTTCGGATTTCTAAATGCGAATTTATGTATCATATCTTTTACATCGTGAAAAAGAGAAATCTCCAAACGATAATATCCTTACGTAGAACCACATAATATCGATTGCCGCAAAATAGTACATCAAAAATTATATAAATTTATGAAATATCATAAATGCATTGGTGATTATCCGTTTTACACCGTAGACAATTTGATGTTTTATTTGATAGTAAGATAATATATAAGTGAGTGCTCAGCAGACTGTGACCCAGTTTGGTTTAGTATGCTTCAAGGAAAAATTAATGTTCTCTAAATGCATCATCTGTATTCTAACAAAATAAAACTTTTCCCCTGAAAGCAACCAAAAATTAGTCGAATTTGGTACATTCATTAAGGTTTCCAAGGCAGTAGAAACTTTAGTAAAGATGACCCAGAGAGATAACCACAGGATGAGTTTTAGGCATTAATGGAACATTAGTTTCGAGCCACGCGGTTTTCTCATTGTTCCTACTAAGGTCTTATTTGAACACGAAACAATTTTCCCGTAGTTTAAAAGTCAATTTCATGATTTCGAAACTTAGTTTTTCAATCTTGTACTTTGATAAATGCTACCAAAGCAGCACAAATCTAAGTAAAGCTATTTCAGAAAACGGTTTTTAATCAACAGTCTGTACAAATATAAGATAAATCTGACAGACAGCCACATTTCTGGTTTGGTAGGATGAATGTAGGATGAACTGTATGACCGATTAATAACTTTTAATTACTTTTATTTATTTTTGTTAAGCTTATATTAATCAAATTGCGCTAGGAAGCTGTAATATTAGTCAGTTTTCATCCTTACCCCGTCCCAACCAGCGTTTCTGTCCATAAATAATATTCAATCTATTAAAAATTCAATTACATACCATGAAACTTCAGCTGCATTGCTACTGCATTATATACGAAAATGCACTCAACTTCTGAGCATGTTTACGTTCCTTCTGCCAATTTAGGGCATCTCACAAACTTCGAGTGCTCGTTACAGTTTCCCAAAAACTTTTCGATGTCTTTAATGAAGTATCGATATCGCCTCCTGATAAAAGTACAATAGCGCCACAGCAATATTTGAAATCATGGTACACATTTTAGAAGCTCATTTATTCTAAGTGAGAATCATGTCACTGCATGATATTCAAACAAAAAACAGTCCGAAGGTTCGGTTTCAATTAATGTAACTTCTAAAACTTATACTGTGGGTGTATCTCTGATTTATTATATTCATTATGTATACTAAGCATACAGGGATTGGAGATAAAATCCAAACACCAGAAGCACCGAAGTTTCATCCATGCCAGAAGCTATTGTAGACGCATTTAGTTGTTTCTGGCAATATCAAAGAGCATTCTTATATAATGGTGTGATTTTAGATGTCCACCAGCAGATTTGTTGTCTCTATCCAACTATCGCTTACCAACATACCGTTTTCTCTGTAGTCTATTGGGCTTACTTATATATATATATATATATATATATATATATATATATATATATATATATATATATGTTACCGTGAAAGACCGAAATTAGTGAATGTCGACATACACCGGTTAATGTCGACAGACACCAAATGTGTTGGTGAAAGACCGAACATTTATTAGTTTTATTATAAATTCGGACCTTCACCGGTGTATATCGACAAACGCACAAAGGCTTCGGTCGATGTCGGAAATGGCAGGTTAGAACTGGCACGTCTCCATCTGAATTGCTGACTGATGCACAACCCAACATGTCTTCCTCTCAAATACTGGCTGATCTACAACTGAGTACGTCTTCATCTCAAATATTGACTAAACAGCACGAGCTAATTTATTCAAAAAGAGTAGCCGCAAAATAGAATCTTCAACTCCAAGCAACAAAAATGTTGCGAACCTCAAAAAAAAAAAGTTTCCTGCGGCACAAATTGGTGTCCCTGACGTCGACCGTGGTCGTACAGATCCCCGAAATGTGTTAGCCACGAAATAGGGGATTCAGACTTTTATAAATTAGCAAATGAAGATGGCACCTGGAAGCAGCTTTTTACCCGGAATCAATTCGCAATTTGTAAAGAAAAGTTACTTTCCATGGATGAGATTGCAACTCAAGGAGTATCGCTAAGAGAAGCAGCTTCTGCTAATTCAAAAAGTGGAGGGCAAGGCAATATACGCTGTAACTGCAAAAAAAAGTGTTCCTGCTAAATGTAGGTGCAAAAACAAGAGGGTTTTGTGTGATTCAAAGTGTCATGGTAGTTTAAGTTGTTGCAACAAATAAGGTTACCATACATTTTCTTTCGGTTTTTTTAATTCAGTTTAAAAAATAAAATGAATCATTTGGTATATTAAAAATATTTTTGCTGTTTGTTTTAAGTTCAATACGTTCTTTATGTTTATTGGAAAACTGTTCCCATGTTTTAATCAAAAATAAATAATAACCTATAATGTTTCATTTTGTTTTCATTTAAAAAAAAATGCTTCTTTAACACATACACCATGAGTACATGATGAATGTTGACATTCGCCGGTGTAAGTTAGAAATAATTATATTTGATCAATATATCGGGCATACGCCAATTAACTTGGTGAATATTGATATTCACCGGTATATCTCGACATTCACCGGATTTCGGTCTTTCACAGTAACATATATATGGTATATATGTATTTTAAGAGGTATTTCTATGGCAGACGTTGACTTTGAATCATTTTGTCCAACAACGCTACAAATGGCAACATATTCCTTTAGGCTTCAACCCTCTTTTTGCCCTAGACGCTTTTGCAGACGAATCATTAGATACTTACCTTTTGTAGGATTGCTTCAAAATGCGAATTCCAGTTCAACGTTTTATTCAAGTTTATTTTCTGATACTTTTTCTCAGTCGCAAATGATATGCTTTCATCTCGGATTACCGGCGCTCCAATTCCAGCCAACTTTTTCATTCTGGTGATTGGTACTATTACAATTTTGTATTAGTTTATTGATATGATTATGGTGCAAATCTCATTTAATTTGGTGATGATGAAACACATGGAAACGGCGAAATCAGCACTTACTTGACAGGTTTGGAACACAGGTCACAGAGTAAATTAGGAGAAAATGTCTATATTATACAAAGATGATATCAATTTCAAGAGGGAGGTCAAAGAATGACCTTCACAAAGTTAAATTACAATTATGGTCTTTATAATTTGTCAGTAGACTGTGACCCAGTCAGGTTGCATATACTTCAGAGAAAAATCTATTAAATACCATAGAAACCTAGAGCAATTCTGCAGGTTTTCTTATGGATTGTTTTTGGATACCATGGCAGTATCTGCCATTGTTACCTTGAGCTTACACTGTTTGATATTCAGTTTTATTTCCAACAACAAGCAGCGTTGTGTTTATCATGTGGTGATGCGATATGTCCGTCAGCTTGGATATATCAATATTGCAGATGGATCAAAACTTACATGACTCAATTTGTATACACAGTAAGAAATGCTATAAAACTGATTTTTGGGAAGATGAATAGTGGCCAAAATTATTAAATAATACCCTTCTGTAAGGGTCTATAAACTTGAAAATCGCTTGAAGGTAACGGCCGATATCTTTTTGCCGGAACCATAAAATTCAACGAGATAGTTAAAGATTATCGGACTCCTTGGAAAAGAATCGATTTCAATGGTGAATAGAGGCAATAGCAGTCTTGATGCTGCTATCTCGAAAATATCATATTTAATGATTATTTTACCAATATAACACGTTATTCGTGATGAGAAAATAACTTCAGAATACAGTTTGTTAATTCCAAATTTAACAATTGAGAAATTGAGATGCAGTCCTTTTTTATTAACTATATGGTTTGGCAAATATTGAAAAAGTAGTCCCGTTTCCGTAAATTTACTTTTTATGTATTTCGCATTTCAGGAATAAGCGAGGGATAAGTTGTGTTAGCGTTTATGTTCCAATTCTGAATGAATCCTTTTTAAATGGTCTGTGAGCCTATTATGAAAAAAATATGTGTAAGTTATTTTAACTGGTCTGCCAATCTGTCCATTTTCTTACACTGATATTTGTCTCTCTCAGCGTCTGTTGCTTCAATTTTCATGGATAATATAACTTTCCCCCCAAATCATCGCTTTTTCCGAGATAACTGTGAATGTTTCCAAAGTACAACTAGAGATGGTTTGCGTAAGCATTTTTTTATAGTTACATCTAACCCTTCAAGAAAATCTACTCAGTACTATAAAATTTCAAAATATCATTTTCTCAAAGTTGGTTTGTATTTCCTTATTGTCGTTTTAATATTCCTTACATAATCATCACAAAGCCAAAAAGCGTATGGTGCTCCAGAAGCACTGAACTATGAGAGGATGGATCTATATTCATATTTCCTTAAAAATGCTGTGAACTGTAACTATCAGAGAATAAATCCACCGTCAGTTTATTCCACAATGCTGAAGTTCTCCAAAAGAATGCCTTTCGAGGATTTGGTAACAAAGAGCATGTTGGTCCCTTCAATTGTTCGTTACACTGATGGCTCTTTGTGATATTAACCAAGACAGCTTGGTCGAACAGTCACCATGGTAGAATTTATAGAATGGGGACAGAACCGGCAATTTTTTCCTTGATGTGTGAAGCTGTGGAAATCATACGCGTCCTGAAGACGTACCTTTCTATTATTTAAATGAAAGTAGAAGCCTCAGGAAGTGCTTTGGAGCTCATTTTCGCAGAGGTGAACAGTATTATAGATATGGTCTGATCTGAGCATTGTAATGGTAGCTGAACCGCTCAATTCAATTTTCGGGAGCTAAGGAAACCTAACTAGGCTAGTAACACGATCGTGCCAGGACATCTTATTGCTGGTGTTAGCTCACAGGAGATCCATGAAATATATATAACCGAATATTGGGCAACAAGTTCCATGCTAGTTTGTTTGATGCTATGCTAGATATAATGATGCAAAACAGTTACTGACAACAATCTTGAATTCTCTAGATGAATTTGAAGACATTTCCCTTAATGAGCCATCAATCCATGTCAAGAATAACAATGACCAACTCCTGCCTCCATATTTACTGCAGGCTTACCTTCGAAAAAAAGATGATGACATACTCGTTCCATTGGTTAAAAACATGAAGAAGAAAAACGTCGAATTTAATATACTCACTGTATGATGGGATGGGATCAATAAATATAGTACAATAACTAACATAGAATAGCTGCCATCCTCTATCATATCTGTTTACACTAGCTTCCTGCCCGAAAATATCTGCCGCAATCAGCACTCGTTTTTCAGAGCTTCTGAAGTATTTCCGTTTACCAGCTCGTCTTTCATGTGTACTCGCCATTAGTGCAACAGGTTCCAACCCACAAGCTCACACTCACTACATGTACATGCCTTGCTACCAGATTTAATTTCTCTTCGCGTGGATGGCCAGCGATCGCGAAAACCGGCAGGTTTTTGCTGGGACAAGCAGTAATCAATAGGTGACTTCCAGGACCGTAACCGCAACTATCTGAAGTATACGTATTATATTAATATGACAAGATACATACATGAAGGTGGCCGGAATAAATCTGTTTTATATCGAAGCGCCAATATTTTTGTATGTTATTATCCAAGAAGACCGCATATACCGGGTGGCACATTTAACTTGAGTCGTATAGTGCGCAAAAGGTGAGTTTTTAGATGAAGATGTTCCGATGAAAGTTTTTGAGTGTAATGGGGTAAAGTTTCAAGATTTTTTTCAAGGTCATCCATGTTTTTTTAATGGCAACATATATTTTTCATTGCAGAATTTTACCTTACGAGAGAAAAAATATCTTATGTTCACAAAATTTTTAAAACCGATTGCAGCCTAAGTAGATAAAAAATCAATATTTGTTCTTTTTATAAATTTATTCTACATTGTTTATGAAAAATGCTTTTCTTTTCACGAGAGCATAAATAACGTAATTATCATATTGGAAAACTTTAAATTCATTATATCCAATTTTCATAACGATGCCCGTCAACTCCAATACACTTATCAATCCATGTTATAAAGTTTTCATGACACCCTACGAGAGTTTCTTTATTGATTGACAAGCATTTCTTATGCGTTACATCATATTTTCCAATTTAGTGGCAGCTTCTCGAATAAACAACTTCTTTTAGATGGCCCCATAAAAAGGAATCAAAAGGGGTTAAATCTGGTGACCTAACAGGTCACATAATGGGACCACCTCAACCGATCCATCGATTAGGGTATTCCCGATCCAGCATTTCCCGGAAACTTCTGGCATAATTTGCAGTCATCATGTTGAAACCACATAATTGCCCTTAAATTATAAATTTATTTGTAATAATACATTGATTTACTCATTGTTTACAGCCTTATAAATCATCTGTTGTTTTACACCACCATGGATTATGTTGACGGTTCATGTGCGGTCGGAATATTGTAAATGCTTTTATTCAACGAACTCGTTTTGTGAAAGTTCAGAATCGTGATAAAGTACTTTTAAGTTGATTTGCTCAACATTTTGTGTATTTGATGCTACTGTTGAGTATGATGAAATGTAAACAAGTTTATATAACACTCCATCAGGCACAACCGGTCTTTGTTCCTATGAGAAATATGTATTCTGTCATTTGAGCGAGAAATTTTAATCAACTTTAAAGAACAGAATGGATCTCGTAGATTCAAAAACCTTTAAGAACCTTAAGATTTTATTATATGCTCAGCAGATCCTATTGAAGATTTGCTTGCAAGCATTATTATTTTTCAATTATTATCAAGAGACTGATAATCAGAATGCACCTGTGCGAATAACTTGTTTTGCGTAATGGTGTGATAGCTGTCAAATTTTATATAATGGATTAAACAAAATACGCATTACATAATATGGATTGGGTGTGAGACGAACTTTATATTGGTGAGTCGTCGAGAACTATTATGTGTCGGATCATAGAAGGAAAAATTCAGCCAATGAGGAAATGAAACGTGTTTGGCGAACAGGACGAAGAGTAGAATAGGAGCAAGGTTCTATACTACACGAAAAAGAACAATTTCAGGAGAAGGGTAACAGAATCTGTCTTTATAGAGTTGAATCATGGTTGTCTTATCAACTCATTAGTATACTATCACACAGTTTTGGATGAATATGCTCAAGGGGAAAGTCTAATGAACATTACACCAAACCTACAGATGACCAATAATTTTTTCTCCAGGTCTTCTCTTATCGTTCGTTCTTCGATTCCAAGTAGGAGATCTTTGAGCATACGTTTTCTTTACATCTTCTTGGGGTTTGTTTTCGGATACCAAATGAGGAGATCTCGTTTTGTTGTCTTGGAATTATTGTGCCATTTGTTCCGTTTTATCTCACAAGAGATGTAGCGTTGTGTTTGTGATGTGACGAAGCATTAAGACCCTTATTTTGGATATATCGACAATGCAAATGCATGAATTGTAAACTGTTTTTTTTAATTTATCATTTTTAATTTTTAGCACTTTGA
The DNA here is from genome assembly GCA_949316355.1 of Bruchidius siliquastri. Taxonomy (NCBI): domain Eukaryota; kingdom Metazoa; phylum Arthropoda; class Insecta; order Coleoptera; family Chrysomelidae; genus Bruchidius; species Bruchidius siliquastri. The sequence continues at coordinate 9,122,998 of OX438536.1, read as the reverse complement.
TGAAGACTGTGGAGGCAGTCGAAAAGTTATTTCATTAATAACATGTTGTTTTAAATAGCGATCATCACAAGATAAGTTTGAGAAGCTACATGCACCCAATCTTCCCAAGCTGGTATCATTGCGTGAAAAGTGTCAATTTACTTGACGCCATTTTCACATATATGGACGAAACACATTGCACCAGTTCTGGAACGGATCATCGAAGTATTGATAATGATTAGATTGAATATAGGTTTAAATATACAATGTTTTTGGACAGAACGAGTTTCAGATTGATCTCAACAAAAAAACCTATTTTAGAACGAAAGATACGCTAGTAATAAAGTTTCTTTTTGTTTTAGAAATGATTTCGCCCTCCGTCCGATGCCCGAAGAGGATGCCCACCCGTTCCTCTTGCTAGCCCAGTGGACTCCTCGTGGAAACGGACTAGTGATGGTTCGAGATTACGATGTATACTATAGGAAATCGCCTACCTCGCACACTGGACACCGCATTACGGATACCGCGGTGCCAGGTGTTGTCAGCCATGGAGTGCCTGACTGGCTGTACGAAGGTCAGTAGTGAATGAATCAAAGCCCAACGTTGCGCAGTCATCATTCTGTAACTAGTCTCGTGAATCATAACGTCCTTCGTTCAAAACAAATAGTAGGCAAGGGATCCTGGATTAAGTCAAGCGCGACGCAAAGAGTGGGAGGGAAAAACGTCACCTCGACAATCTGGATCGCGGTCGAATTATATTTTATTTTGGAGTTGATAATTCAATTAACAAAAATCGTCAAATGTTCAGCCGGTGCAACTGCAATGAAGGATATATCCCCACTCTTTCACTCTGTCACTCTTTTCTATGTCTAGTTGCAAATTTAGGATAATATACTTTCCGTCAGCCATCACGCCATCACATCTGATTACACCATGTGATGTCTACAATACGCCTTGGCTGTTTCATTTCCCATGAATCACATTATCTGAATTTATGTTGTGTGTGTCTAATGGACAAAATATATCTCAAAAGCTTGTGATTTTTTAAATTTCTATTTAATTTCACTATTTTCTGTGAAATCTGTTAATTTATTAACCATAAATAAAACCAGCAAAAAGTTCCCCAGTAAATGTCTGATCCATGTGCCTACCTGCAATTCTCGAAATAATTTTACTAATTTTTCAGCTGTCTTTGTATCCTAATAAGCCATTAATACAAACATAAGATGAGATACAACCACATGATAAGTTTCAGAAGATAAAATATTGTTTTAATTATCTTTCGTAATTTTTTTCTTGAAGATGGCTGTAGGAGTAGCCAAAGCATCAGTGAAATTTGTCAGATAAGCATATGTGATTTTAATTATCTGCCAGGAAAAATGTAACGAATCAGACAGATCATAACAGGAAGAGTCTAGGAAAGCAAATTAACATATTTCTCTGCAACGTATATCTATAGTACTTATTTCCGGTTCAGTTTCGAATGTTTTGATGTTACTTTATATGATTTTATTTCCCACGCCAATAGGTGGGGGAGTTACTGTGATCGTGGAATATTTCAAATACGATACTCGAAAAATTGTAACGGTCAAGGGTGGTGGGAGGAGGACATTTTTTTTTTTGGTAGAAGTGTTGGTAAATTCATTCTATTATATAAAAAAACTTTTGATCCCGGTAAACTTTCGTACTTGTTAGGCATAGATGATTGTTTACACATTTGCCTTCAAAGAACATAAATAAGAAGACTGAATAGATAGTTATGGTCAACCTTGCCGATACGAACATAGTAAAATTGTTTTTCTCTTTTGATTAATCAAAACAAATTTGAACCATAAAATTAAAATCACTATTTCGAAGTTATTTAAAAAACTAGTCGTAATAAGTGGCATATTGGTCTCAGATTTAGACTGTGCGAATCATGATTATGTGTGTCTCGTTGAAAATGCCTTCTGTTTTTTTTTGTGTAGCTGTGAAATTAGGAATTTATCTTTTAGGATGGTTTTGATATCTCACTAAGCTGACATGTCTGTTTCAGAAGAGATCTTAGGAACCAACACCGCCCTGTGGATGTCACGAGATGGACTCCTGCTCTGCTTCGCCACCTTTAACGACACTTTGGTGCGCGAGTTAAGGTTTCCTTGGTACGGTGGTTCCCCATCTCCTGCCACCACCGGAAGTAGACTGTATCCAGACATCAGGTCTTTGCGGTACCCCAGGCCAGGTACTGCCAACCCTCAGGTACAGCTAACCATCGCAGATCTAGCCGATACAGGAAACGTGAAGATGAGAAGGGTCATACCTCCACCGGCAGTTGTAGGAAGGTGAATTGATTTTTATTTATGCATTTGAATATCCATATAATAAACATAGTCGAAGACTAATTGTCTAATATGCAAAGAAAGCTGAAGAATGTAATTTCAATCATATTTTACTTCTGGAAACCACAGAAAAACGGTCGCAGATGTCAAACAATTTTGAATTACCCATTCTTCTTAATCCTAAAGTTGTATAACGCTTCCATACAATTACATGTCACAGCCTGATGCCGATGTCTGGTTTTGATACGATGCTAGAAGTAAATTACTCCCAGGTTAATCTCAAAGCTTATTTATACAGTCAGCAACAGTAGTAAAGCAACAAACTACAGAAATTAATTAATAGGGGCGCGTTAGCGTTAGACTGCATCGGAGTCGAGCCAGATTCGGCTGCAACAGAAAGGTTCATAAATTATCGTGATTTATTGTCTATGCTTAATGTTTTAAGCCTGGAACACGAGGCCAGCTATCTTTTACAGGATAATGGTTTTTTGATATTTTTTTAAAATGAAGCCCGCAGAGTTATTTAAACGTACAAGCTTGAATAATTGTAAGGTACTGTTATAGTTTGTAGTTAAGCTAGTTGTCAGGCTGATATTCACTTTGCACATAGTTTGACTTGCATACACTGAATATTGCATCACTAGTACAAATGCAGTCGCCAAAATACAAAAAATATTTCCCCTAAAACAGTTTAATAGAAAAGTAAATATACAGGATAAATAGTATGCCAGATTTGAGATCTATAATAGGATCTAGTCAGCTAGTTGACAAATACCCTGGGAAACCTTTGTAAACAGTCAAATATGACAGTCCGACGATGATTTAAATATAAATCTAAACGCGTCACGGTAAGAATGAAAGTTTTATTTGTGAAGCTGTGTGTTAAGTACACAATTATTTTATCTGTATGAAAATCTACTCATTAATGTAGAAATAATCTATCTGTTAGATAGCTGAAAATCGTATCTCCCCTTAACTATTACAAGACTTGGAGAGAAAACTCATAGTCTATCTGTAAGCTTGGAGACTACAGATTAGATTATTCCATGAAGCATGGTCAAGCCAACTGAGTCACAGTCTACTGCGGAGTTGGACAGACATTCACGATTCAGTTAAATAGAGGGATATACTTCGACTCTCTCTGAAAAAGTTATCTTCTTTTTGTAATATAGGGACCCAGCAGACAGATATAACATTCGTCATACATACAGTCTATTTCATATATTTATTTTTTTTGTGAAGTTATATTTATTTTAAGCAAAATGTACTCAAGATGGAATAAAACTATTGTTTCTTTTTCATTCTCTTGTTTCAACATCGAACACGGAAGATTAAACATCATTGATGTGATCTGATATCGAAGTTTTTGAATCCAGTGGTATCAAAATTTAATACTAGGGTAAAATTGTTCAATTTACACACAAGGGTTTATAAATATAAGGTTGTTCGGAAAGTAATTCCGCTTTTTTTGTAGAAATGAAAAACAGTTTTCGTACAATAAACAAATACTTTATTAAATTATATATTGGCCGTTCTGGTCCAACACCTTTTGCCATCTTTCTGGTAGTAGCATCATTCCACGCTCATAAAATTTTTGGTCTTTGCTGGCAAAAAACTGATCGAGGTGGTTTTTGACCTCCTGATTTGAGGTGAAGGTCTTACCGTCTAAAAAATTTTGGAGTGACCGGAACAAATAATAATCCGATGGTGCCAGGTCTGGAGAATATGGTGGGTGTGGCATTGTATCCCATTCAAGCTGTAAAAGCTTTCGGCGAGTGACCAAACTTATTTGAGGTCTCGCGTTGTCTTGGTGAAACACTACACCTTTCCTGTTGATTAGTTCTGGTCTTTTCTGTTGAAGTGCATCATTCAGTTTGTCCAGCTGATGAAAGTAGACTTCCGAGTTAATCGTTGTTATCCGGTAAATGCTCAATTCCTTTAAAATCCCACCAAACAGACAGCATCACCTTTTTTTTGGTGACTATCGGCTTTGGAAATGGTTTGAGCCGGTTCATCTTTTTTGCTCCATGACTTCTTGCGTTTGACGTTGTTGTATACAACCCATTTTTCGTTCCCAGTGATGATGCGCTTCAAAAACGGATCATTTTCGTGACGTTTGAGAAGCGAATCGCAGACGTCGATGCGGCGACACAGATTCCTTTCTGTGAGAACAGGGAACCCATACATCGAGCTTCGAGGATAAACCCAGGCCTTTCAAGTGGTCATAAACGGTTGAATTGGATAAGTTTAACCTCAATCCGATCTCACGTGTTGTTATTCGTCGGTTCGCATCAACAAATGCCTTTATCGCGTCTTTATCAGCTTCAACCGGCCTTCCCGAACGAACGAAATTACTTTCCGAACAACCCAATATAATTCGTCTGACGCGTTCCACTTCAAACTTTTAACCGATTGATGATTCTTCAGATTTTAATGCAGTATGTTGTACATCAAACGTGTTTTTGAGTGCATAAAGCCAGAACTAAAATAATAATTTCGACGGTCGTATACGTCGCATACAACAGATTGCATAGTCGATGGGCATTGAGATTTATATTGTTCATATAGATTTAATCTATTTATTTTATTTAAAAAATGCGTTACGCGAAACTACGAATAATTATTAATAACGCTGTTGTAGAAGAATCCAAGGCGTGCAGCCGAATTTACGAAGTTAAAAAGTAAATTCGTGTCACCGGCAGTTAGTATACAGTTTTACCTCAGCCTCAAATTGAATACACCCTAAAAGGGTCTCCCGTTGAGAATTCCTTGACAGCCTTGTCGAGCGATGCCGCGTATCCAACTTCTCTTGGCAGAAGATTAGGGGAAAAGCAGAAAAAAAATTAGGACGAGTTTATATAAACGGAGATGGGGCTGGGACGGGAACCTATCACAATGCTGGATATATTGCAAACTGGGCTTTGACTGACTGAAGAATTGTTTTGTTTGTGCGCTTTCACGTTGGGGGGAGCAACGGGTCGGAAGTATTTCAGAAATTTCATCACGAGAAGAATAACCGCTACAGAGTAGAAGGCGTAGAGTTTCACTCACTTTGAGATAAGGAAGAGGTTCAGTATTCTCAGGAGAACACGGGTTTTTTGCTATACAAACCAGTGATCTTACTCTAAGACAATTGACTTGATAAAAATATTATTATTAATTTGAACCAAGAAAAGTATATTTCCGAATTCAATATTTATTCTTAGGAAATATACTTCAGAGAAAAATATATTTTTCTTCCCACTGAAGATTTCAATGCGTTTCTAACAAGTATTCCATCTTTTTTCGTAATTTCGTCATCACATTTTCCAACGGAACTCCGCTTACTTCAATCAACAATACGAACATCTTGCGATTCCCTCCAAGCAATTCATTCACTTATTATACGTATATAAAATATCCGAAGCAATGATAATACAGATTGAATAACACCGCCAGACCCTTTTTTCATCATCGGAGATCCCGCACTGAATGTTATCTGTATGTTTTTATCCTCAGAAACGTACCCTTAATATATCATATAGTAAGAGGGTAATGCATAGACAAAAGAATGTTACAAAAGGATGTATTCTAAGGTATACGCGATGCTGCCTACGTGGAATACACCGTCTGAGAGGGTGTCACACTTACATTTATACGTCGCTTCCTTTTCTACCCTCTTACTGACAGTCAATCGCTCGTGCTGCGACTCGGAAAATGTCCTGACACGTTTATTGCATTTCCATGGAAATATTCCAACTCTTTCAAAATTCTCCAGCGTATCTACATATATACATGTCTATACGACACTATTGTCGTATATGTATTTGGAATACGTTTGGGATGTGATGAAATGCTGCAGTGATATGATCATACGTAATTTATTGGTATGTAGTGAAAATGTTATTAGAATATTGAAAAACACATCCTCGTGATAATATTGCGGACTAGAGGAACAGCATTTTGCTGATTGTTCATATGTGGTTCAAAATCACCTACCATCTACTAAAAAATAGCAATAAATATAAAAAAATGAAGTTTGGTGAAACAGATAATTTTTTACTGATAGCAAAAGAATTATCAGAACAACGTGTTCACATCTTATCCCTCAACTAATTTCAACAAAATCGATTTAGCTCTTAATGACAGAAGGGTTAACAGGCCCATAGCCAAATCGACCGACAGATTGACGGAAATAAGTGACATGAATTACTTAACCTTAGTGTAAGTGCAGGTGTCCAAAGATATTGGCCATAAGGACAGAAAAAGTAGAATAATGTAATTGAACGATGGCTAGACAGAATAAATAAAATGGTAGATTTTTCTTATTCACGAAGGTGTGACAATGATTTACAGATTAAAAGAAAACGCGTCTCAAAAATTGGGTTTCATTTATCTGTTAAAATTAAACAATTTCATCTTAATGAGTTTTTTAGAGTTTTTTATTATTCGATTTCTTTGGAGCAATGTCGAAATACTTTTTTAGGAGCTACTTTTTAAATTGCTAACTTTATTCAAGCATTCTTATTGCGGCGAGTCAATTATTCATAGAAATTTTTTATGTTCAGCTTTTGACAAAAATTTTGAGTGCGTGTCCTGTAAGTTTCCGTTTGAAGACAAATGCGGTCATGCGTTTTGCATCAAGTTACTCGAAATGATAAAAAAAAGTTATCAAAACAGCTCAGATTAGCAATAAGGTAGATCCAGAACTTGTCCATAACTTTCGTGTGTATTGTGGGTATGTATCAAGGAGACAAGTATTGTTGCTTTATATTAGGTGATGATCGGTATAAAATATGGTCTATAAGTGCCTTTCGTATACTATGAAGCAGGTATTGTTCGTGTTTTGAGGATAATAATGAATACAGGGGATATCCACCATTTAAAATAAAAATGTCATGATTATACATAATATGTATATTATATACAATACGTTTATTTGATATATGTTTCTCTTACAGTGATCACTACTTCACGGCAGTATCTTGGGTCAGCCTCACAGAGATCTCTGTAGTCTGGATGAACCGACCTCAAAACTTATCTGTCATCACCATTTGTTCGAGTCCAAAGTGGGATTGCAGAGAAGTAAGTAAAATTGATAGTTTCTCAAGAGAAGTATTTTTCAAGAAGCTTATACGTGCTCATAAACATTTTTAGTGTTATTCTCCGTATTCATCGGTATATATGTTACTTGCAGTATTTGTCAACGCGATATTCAGCGACCGCATTACGGGTTTTGATCATGCTTGTGGATGGATGTGTTGTTGATCAAGGATACTGCTTCATGTTGACATCAAATTAAATTTTTAGTGGACTGAGTCTCCGAACAATCTAAGTTTGACTATTGACACCCTACTGTACGAATCGATACAAAACATCCATGCCAAACAATAAAAACATGTCCGAAATTTCATTCGCTCGTCCATATAAAGGAAGAAGGTCCCATAAAAGTAACTGCATTATTGCGGAAAATGATACTTTTGCCGATAGAATACGGTATCGCAACACACAATGAGGAATGAGGGTATGGGAAGTACTCAGTCATTTCACTGGAATCCAATTTATTTCTCTCACCAATGGGTGGGGAAGTTTTGCATTCACGAATCGATTCGAATTCGACATATATTGTGCTTTCTTGATTTTTCATAACACACATCACGAAAATTTATGTCACTCATTTCCGTCGATTTGTCTGTTTACCTGTATGGTAATTTTTGACCCCTCTCCAAGGACAAAAATGCTTTGTAATTTTTTAAAATCGGTACAGTCGCTGCGGAGATATCGTGAAAAGTCGAAAAACATTTAAAACGCTTTTAAAAAATTGGGGTGGTGGTTTGGCGGGAGAGAGATAAATCTCGGAAAATCTTTGAAATTGATAGAATATTTTCTTTCATCTAAACATTTTTGACCCCGATACCTCAATACTTGTTGAATTTAGATGATCCTTCACACATTTTCCTTCAAAATATGTGAATGATAATTTCAATACATCAGACTTATGAACGTAGTAGATTTATGATGCATTTCGGATATTCCAAATAAATTTAAACCATTTGATTTTTTATCAACAGTTCTAAAGTCTGATCAAAATCTTTATATCTCAACTGATACCAGTGCGGTGATGATTTTCGAATGGAGTAGGTGGAAATAAATGGTATTCAACCAATATTGAGGCCCAAACGTTACTCTAGTTAAAATAAATGTGTCAATGTTGAGTTATACATTTCCGGAAAGTAACGGTTAACGAGTAATAGCCAAGGGCTAATCTAGAGTGGAGGGTAAGTCTAACTAACAGACAGCTCGTCAACCGAGGAGGGCTCTGGTTCTGTGACTTTCAGAACCATCACAGTGCTTTCACTCCCCTTCTGGGAATACACCACCGTTTTCCAGACATAGTCTTATGGGATTTTGTTTTATGCATCTTGTATTGAGGAGAGACAGGGGCCTAGAAGGTAGATAACTCTTATCCCATAGTCAAGCAGGAATCAAAGCGCCTAGTGCCTGTAAGATCACGTTGAGACTTGTTTTGCTACGTATAGGAATGTTTTTGATGATACTGTAGCGAAACATCAGATCTCATTACTGTGGATACCTGGACATGTTAGGGTACATGGTAATGGTATATCGTACTTACGAGAATAGGATCAAACTGCAAGACTTTGGGTCCCAAACCGGCACTGAGCTTACTTACAAAAAAATAAGAAAGGCGGCGCGTGACTGGGTTCAAAAACAATATTCTTTTATGTAAAAAATGTCAGGGCAGATACACTCATTCTAGAGAATGGGGAGCATGTGAGATTCTTTTCTTGATGTGGATCATCTGATATCGTCAGTGGGACTGATATTTGGTCACAACACCTTTAGACCTGCACTTGATGGGAGTGGTAGATGACTCAACATGCACCCGTTACGGCGAAGATGAGGAGCCTATCATGTCGCTATGAACCGTTAGAACACCATAGACATACTGTACTGGGCAGGCCATACTTACCTTTGTCAAAAACGCTGATCTTAAGAACTAAGACAGTCGCAAATGAGCTAACCTATGAAAACTGCAAACATTTCTATTGGAGTTACAGCAGGATAAACTAGTCGTAGCGTAGCGCAACTAGGTGCAAAGCCAAAGCACTAGATATGAAAAAGTTAAGTAATTATATGGACTTCAGCAGATTTGCAATTATTTGTATATATGTACCCCTTTTTAAAACCCGTCTTGCGTACATACACACGTGTGCATTTCCAGGATGCTGTTTGCACAGCATCATAACGAGCCACCAGACGCTGCTGCAATTTAACGACTATGATCGATATTCTAATTGGTTTCAAAGTGATGGTGCATTGAACTTTAACATTTCAGGATGCATCCAAGCATTTATCGTTTGAAATATAATATATACCAGTTAGTTTGTATTTTATTATGTACGTATGTTGTGTATATAACTAGCCATCAAACATTTGCGTTCAGGTTGTTTGTAGGTATCTCGAAACTTGCCTGTAGACTGTAGTTTTCGGTTATAGTGCGGTCAAATTTGGATATTTATTCATTTATGTACTGGCCTTGGGATGGCATTAAGTAAATTCACCTGTATTAAAATGATCTAAAAGAAAATGAAATTAAAGTCCGGCTATTTGAGCTTCCTCGGAAGTTTTCCATGAGCGACAAATTTGGTATAATTCCCCTGCAACACCTGCTAGGTAGGCTCCTCCAAAGTAAAAGTTAATTTTGGATAGAGTTTTAGACCTTCGATTGGACACCTCATAAAGCGCAAAAGTTCATAGGTAAAGGAACTTAACAGACGAAGGTGAGGTTTCCATCTGAATAATTTGCTCAAACAGTATTTCCATTTTTTAATGCACAGGATAATGGGGTAAATTGAGAATAATAATAAAACACATTCCATAATCTCAAGATGTAGCCGCAACAACTTGCTACTCAGCGATTTACATCCTCTATCTCAAATATTTATGTGTTAATTTGCTCCGCGATTGAAGAGCTGCGCCTGTGATGCGATCACGCCTGCGGCCCACGCGAAGCGGTAATTACACTGATTAGATCTTTGTTTATTAGCCGTGATCGCTAAGCCGTGTAATGTCTAGCTGGATGGCATACCCGATGCTCGGTACACTGATCGAGTGGTTGCAGTGAAAAATTAATCACCTGTGTCGGGTTTAATAGCCTATAAAGCTACACCATTTATTGCTTTGGTTGGGAGCTACACTCGATACGTCTATTGAACAAACAGGGAGTAGTTAGAAAAACTGATGATTGTTTACCACCCCGCGGACTGGGCTGACATTCTGAAAAAGGGATACCGGCTTGGCCAAAGAGCTGGTTATCAGAGGTGCATCATCCTGGACCTTCGAAGTGTTCAGTTCATTTAAGTCTGACGGACTCAACGGCAGATTTCCGGCGCTACTACAAAAGGTCCTGGACGTATTGCTGCCGTACCTGGTAGCCAGGCTCGATAGGACTTTATAACCAATTAGTCTTACCTATTTCTTGACGGATGTTATTGACAGACATCTTGTGAAGTATTAATGAACGAATAGAAAGAGAGAGAGAGGCAATCCGATGTGCACCATCGGTGCATAGGTCACCGCTGGGCCCTTTTGCGCCTCTATCAGCTCTAGTTCCCAAGTCCAGCCCTTTTCGCAAAGTTAAGTATGGCCTTATATCCCCTGGTTCCAGAATCATGGACCCCAGTATGGCCTGCCTGTGGTGCCCGAGGGCTTCATAGCGGCATAGTATATGTGCCGAGGACTCTTCCTCATCGCCACAGCGTGCACACGTTGGGTCACTAACTAAAGGTATTATGACCAGCAACCTAAGATGACTCCTATCAAGAGAGAGGCAAAATCGCTCCTCTTTGGCTATAGGCCCTGTAATGAATTCCCGTGACTGATGGAGATGTCCTGAGATGCTATTCTACCTCAAAGAGTGTTGAATTTGAATCCACTTGTCCGTAGCTTTTCTAAATCTACCTGCGGCCAACCCTACAGTCGGTTCCGGACCCAAAAGATTTCCTTTTGATCCTGCCTTCGCCAAAGCGTCCGCTATAATGTTGCCTCGAACCTCAGAATGTCCAGGGACCCACATTAGTGAGACCCTGTGTCTCTCTGCGATGTCGTCAAGAGCTTCCCTACACTCTAAGACCAGCCCTGATGCTATCCTGCAGGTACTTCTTGCCTTGATTGCTGCCTGACTATCGGAGCAAATAGTGATTCGTCTCTTAGGCCCCTGTTTTTCCTGAATGCGAATTGCACATGCTAAAATTGCAAAGCCAGGAAGACAGTGGTGTATTCCCTAAGGGGGAATGAGAGTCTTGTATTGGGTTCGAAGACCCCGGAGCCAGAGCCCTCCTCGGTCAGTGAGCCATCCGTGTACCAGAATTGCCCACCTCTCTCGAAGAGCTGTCGGCCTCCTGTGCCCCATTCCTCTCTTGTTAGATACTTCACCATGAATTTGCAATCAAAAAGGTACTTGGGTGTAATTATGTCACTCCTTGTTTGCAATGTGGGTGTCTCCTTTTGTAACTCTAAGGATCGCACAGTGCCCTTTACCCGGTTTGATAAAAGCCCCATAGGCGCCATAGCCGGAATGCAGTTACCCTGGCCTCTCCCCTGATCACAAGATCTAGAGTGGAGGGAGATTCAGCAGTGCTTCGAGGGCACCCAATGGGGTCGTCCGCACTGCGCTCGTTGTACTAACACAAGCCAACCGTTGGATTTTATTGAGTCTGACTTTGATTGCCTCTGTCCTTATGCAGGGCCACCATACTAAGGAGCCATTCAATAAGGATGGTCTTACTATTGTCGTGTAAAGCCAATGTACCAATTTAGGTCTTAGTCCCCCATCTCGTGCCAATGACCCTTCTGCAAGCCCATAGGGAGTTGCGAGCTTTGCTGACCTTGTATTCTACATGCTGTCTCTAATTCAGTTTGTAATCCAGGTTTTACACCTAGGTATTTTAGTGATTGGGATAGTACAGACGAAGGTTAGTTTGACGAATCCGTCGAGTTTCCTCCTCCTGGTGAACATAACGGACTCGGTCTATTAAGCGTTCACTGATAGATCGACCTCAACTGCACTGCACGAAGCGCGCCTTATTATTGTGAAGTAAGTCCTATTCACCACGATCGGCATGCTTACAGGCAAGGTCGATATTCACCGAAATATCTTTACACGCTATGGTCAAGAATCTGGAAATAATATTCCATTATACAGAAGTGACCCTGGGTATATTGTTTTATGTGCTTTCGGATAAATCCGATTGAACGGCGAGGTAGAGAGCGGCTAAATAGCCAGGTAAATACCTGGTAGCTGCCCTTTCCTCCACAGTCTGCAATCTGGTATGACGGATCACGCGAAAGGTGATGGGATCCAGTAGGAACCTACACGTTCCAAAAGCGTACCAACTGGACTGTTCATAGTGAGTGGAAACATATTTCACTTTTCACTACTAGTTATGAGAAACAAAACGGTTCATAACCGTTACAAACTTCGAAATGCGTCATTTCACATGTCAAAATAAGAAATAAGCACTTTTTACTGTGTAAATCTTTTTTTGAGCTAAATCCCCGGAAGACCGCGAAGACCCGACCATCACATGTTTATTTGATTCTCTCTAACTTGTTTTCAGACCCAACGCATCACAGTCCCGGAATCCACAGGGTGGGTGGATGTTGGAGATGCGCCCCTGTTCGCTCCAGATGGCAGCGGCTGGTACGTATCAGTGGCGCCGGTTAGAGACGGTCCTACGGCAGGTACCTTCAGGCATGCCGTAGCTGTGGACGTGGCTAGGAAAAGGGCAGTCCCACTAACCCATGGGCGGTACGAGGTCAGCAGGATCGTCGGATGGGATAGATCGAATGATGTCATGTGAGTTTATACAACTTATGGGGCGCGGTGACATGGGTTATGAATTACCAACGTATGCAACTTTTTCGTGAGCCATCAGCCAGTTTGAAGTAAAACAGTATGGCTCAAGTCTGTGGTCATAGAACTGTGACAAGTTAGGTTGAAGATGTGAGGTAGTCGTTGACATATGAGAATCAGTGACCAATCAACAGCCTCATTCCGTTGTTATTCGTATGGAAAATGTTATCAATATGATAAAGTACCTTTGATCAGATAGGAAAGCAGCCTTTAACACTGAAAGCAACAAGTCGTTCATAAAATACGTAATAATCAAGTCGTATTTTGAACGTATTGATAGACTTACCACTCTCGGCATCCTTTGAAAAAAGTACCATTGTTGCTCAAAAAGGAAAAAAGAAGACGGACTTGCAAAAAAACAACACGAATAAGCAGAGGCAGATAGGGTGATGGATTTTTGTAAAGTGTTTTGTGTCTATTAATATCCTCGAGAGAAAACAGTTTTTTTATATACCCCAGTTCCGTGGAGTCATTGAAAAATCACTGATGTGATTGCTCTCAGAATAAATTACAGGAAACTATTAAACAAACCTAAGCCTTCAAGAAAACGATTTTGGAGCTTTTTTGGTGAATGATACTTTCATATCAAAAGTTTGATTTCGGACTTCCATTGTCTATAAAATTTTTGAGTATCACGACGAGTTCACCTGAAGACGATTGAATATAGCATATCAATCGAAACGTCGTGATACTCAAAATTTTTGTAGACAATTGAAGTCCGAAATCAAACTTTTGATAAATCCACATTGTCTACAAGTTTCAAACAATACTTTCATAGGCATAATTTTTCTCAATAACTTGTGAAATAAATGAAACTAAGGATTTGTTCCCTTTATTTTGCATATTTTTTTATTTAGAAGAACTAAAAAGCATTAATAAATAATGGTTTTAGAAAAATGTGGCGTAACTACAAAAATTAACCATGATATTTTTCCATTAGTTGGGTACCGAAAAGGCTGGTGTGTCCAGAGAAACTTATTACTTGAATTATGCATCTATTTTCCTTGTATTTATAATATTTTACATTCTTGAAAAGGAATTGTACGAAAACCATGCATATTTTTTTATATTTACCAGGAAAAGCGAAAGATCTTCTTTATAAGATATATACACATAATTCCCATCCCCATAACTCCTGTCTTATGAAAAATACAACTACCGGATGGGTGTTATTAGTTCAACCAGTTTAACGTGCCGTTCAGTACGAAACTATGGGATCACCTTTATGTACATGTGAAATATAAGAATCTCAGTTATGATACAATGACGAACAATGTTTAATCGTTAACATGTTTAGTCTTCTCTAGGTTTCAAGTCTATGACAAAATTCAGAATCTTGATTAATACTCTTTTTCCCGCACTATACAATAATACATATACATACATACGTCGGAGTCTTTCCAATAAATCCGATTCCAGAGATACGTTTCTGATTTTTAGATAGAATTGCTACACGCAACTACTGTCGCCAGAGCCTTTAACTTATTTAGTATTGAGAAGTTTTTTCCGCCTCCTTACTTCCCTAAATTCCACGGAAGCTATTCCTTGTAAAATATATCCCGGAATATCATTCCAGGTGAAGCCGTGCGATTAATATTTTTAATGAAAGACTGTCTCGTTAGTTACTAGCACCATTTGAATCTAATCAAAAAAAGAGGTTCAGATCAAGCTACTATGCTCAAAAACACAATTCAATTCAGGATCAAAGGACGATAAAATTAAGAACGTAAGTTTATGGAATAAGGAATGGTAAAAGATGTTGGAATAGTATTGTAATGGCAAAAAACGTGAAGCTGGTTGAGTTTGTATTTTTCTCGAAATGGTTTCAATTTAGAAATAATTAATAGAATCGATTCTTGCAGCTGTTTATTTGGAATAAGATTTACATAATATGCTTTGTTGTAACTTAGTCAGTCACGACTAACGCCTGCTTATGGATGCCAATTGGCGAGCTGATGCTCGGAAATCGATCTTACTATTCCAACTGATAACACCGAACGTGAGATGCAGTCAACCTACTTGGCGCCATGATTTTAAAAGTTACATAGAACTTTCTGATTATTCATGATAACTAATAGACTAAAAAGTAATTTGTAGTGCAAAAAAAATATATATAATGTAGGTCTACTACTATTGAAAATAAATAATGTCGGTACTTTGAAGACAAATGACTGAGCAATTACATAATATCATGTACAAGTTTGGAGTGTTACAACGGCCAAAAGTCTAAAGACAATACATAATCTCACTAACGCCTAAATAAATTGAGAAATACCCCTTGGAGAATTTCTCCAAGAGTGTTTTGGAAAATGATCAGCGAAACGTCCAAAAAGCCATTCAGAGCATTTTTCAATATTTTTCGTTTTTTGACCTTATGCCCACAGCAATGAACCGAAAGACTACTGGACAGTGACCAAAATGACTGACATGACCGTTTGTAACGTATGCATCTAATGAAACATCAAGTTAACTCAATTTTGATGTTTTTCGCGCTTACAGGCGTAATGTACAAGTTTGGAGTGTTACAACGGCCAAAAGTCTAAAGACAATACATAATCTCACTAACGCCTAAATAAATTGAGAAATACCCCTTGGAGAATTCCTCTAAAAGTGTTTTGGAAAATGATCAGCGAAACGTCCAAAAAGCCATTCAGAGCATTTTTTAATATTTTTCGTTTTTTGACCTTATGCCCACAGCAATGAACCGAAAGACTACTGGACAGTGACCAAAATGACTGACATGACCGTTTGTAACGTATGTATCTAATGAAACATCAAGTTAACTCAATTTTGATGTTTTTCGCGCTTACAGGCGAAAAGAGTAAATTAATAAGTAACCCGAGCGACATATTGTTTCTGATAATTGAATCTATCAGTTCAAACTGAATGTGCTAATGCACCCTGGAAAGTGAGCTCTCATATCCAAACAACCTTATGTTCGTATGAGATGAGGAGATAGGGACGTAGGCCATACTTTTTTCATATTTTCATAACTGGTGGGAGAGCTATTATTTTTCAGTACACCTCCACCATATAAAATAATGCTGATACAAGAATATGGAATATGGTGAACAAAAATAATGTTAAAATAAAACATAAATCATTTATGAAGCTCACTCTGTTTAAGTTGATGATCAAACATTTTAAAAATATATAAAGTGCTTAGTGTTTTTGTGAAGCTCATTTTCCGATCAAATGTGTTAATACATGTAATTAAACCAAACCATAGGTTATACAAGAACACTTTTTGTAATATTTGACTTTAATTGGTTAATAATAGCATATTATATGTAATTATGACAAAAAACCCATCGAGCGAAAAGCGGATATGCATTCATTTTACGACAAAAATTAACTGTAATTGATTATAATATTTCACAGCCATTCCCTCAAGTTAATCTATTGCCCTTTAACCTTTATATTTCCATAATCTCATATTTAAACCAATACATATACAATGACTTGAAACTGAATATTTATATTGCCTGCCTAGACTATTGGATATTTCCTTTGCTTTTTCCTGTGCAATGAAATGGTTATTTTTGCAGCTTTATTCGGTTTCAGCTCTCCACGGTAAAACTTGCTCCGTAATAAAGTTCAAAGCAATTACTGCAAATGCCAACTGAAACTTGGTCTTTTTGTGTTGCAGTATTATCTTTAGTATAACAGCTGGGTACCCAACTAGCGCTTAATATTTTTGCAGCTTATTGTTGTAAATAAATTACTTGCATTCATCTCGTTACATCTGAATGCTGATAAAATATTTCAGACACATGACTTGGAGAAATGTGATGTGTTTTGCCCCATTCGAATTATCTTTCATCTAACCCATTCTAAACGTCTTTGATGTCAAAAGACTGTAGACTTGACATGTGTATGTAGTTTAATTAATTTTTATAGTAATTTTGGTTTCAATAATCGGTTGCAGAAAACTAGATAAATGTAAATTCCGTAACTTATTTTGTTTTCAATAGAATTGACTAAGGAGAACACGGCTTCAGTCAATTCTATTGATCAATAACAATGAATCTATTCCATTGAATATATAATTTAATGGAAAATTTGTTCACATGTTTCAGTAATATTGAATATTCGGTCTAGAACGTGTAAAAACAGGATAAAAGAAAACCTCGTCGTTGGTGGGTCAAATCATGGATTTTAAAACGGAGAAATGAAGGAGCTTCAGTAAAACTGATCGTGGAACTGGCAACAGTTGACTAAGATGTCTAAAAGAACCATTTAAGAATGAGCGAAGAGCAATTTGAGGAACTTCTACAGATCCTTTTTTGCGGCGTCACTTTTGTTGGCTTTCAGTATTTTGATAACTTCCACTTTATACGTAATCCGGACACTTTTGATTTTGTTTTTAATATCGGTTATGGCTAACGTTTCTATGTCCATTCCTACACGAATTTTCATAGCTTCCTTCCCTTATTGTTAAATTTGTATAATTTTTAGATTTTATATTCCATAGACATTCTTCTGTATGATATAACTCCAAAAACTTTGTAATATCAGAATCCCTCAATTTTAATGAAATTTTGATAATTATTTAAACACAATCTCTACACAAACAAATACTGAAAGGCGTTTCCATGCGACTGAATGCTTGTTCCAACTTGTTCTCGTGGGCAAAGCACACTTTAATTTGAATGAATTAATTCCATGGATCAACTAAAAGTAGAAATGATTCTCAGTTTTATAAAAACAGTGAACAATATTGTTGAACGAATGTTCATATTAATCTAGTTTATTTCAATCGCATAGATTCAACGATATTGAGCAATGGGATTGACTAATGAGAACGCGCCTTCAAGGGTGTGATAGCAACATCAACACTATTCTCCAATTGCTTTACAGTTAGGCTGCCAGGCTATACTAAAGTCGAAAAATGGATATCTATAGCAGGTCTGATGCATAGTGGAGAGCATAAACTTAATATCAGTTGTCAGCTTCTGACGTGAATGAGCTGAGATAACAGTAGATCTTAATAGTGTTTACGAAGAACAAGGGATATCACCGTAAATCAGTCCACCTTTGTTGACAGATGTCATAAGGGACATCTGTCGCTGCTTCAAGGCATTCCAGGTGCTGGGCCCTTGGATTTCGTAAGTTGACAATGGGCTCTAGTGCGCGATGCTACGAGATGGGTATTGAATTCATATTAAGCTCTAATTTGAATACAAAACATAGGCTGTTTCAAACGTAATAAATGTTAACGTTGCACTGATCTCTATTCAGAAATGTAGTTCGTCTAGGTATACATTCTGTTGCGTTCACTCTCTCTTTCTCTCTCTCTCTCTTTCTCTCTCTTTCTCTCTCTCTCTCTTTCTCTCTCTCTTTCTCTCTCTCTCTTTTCTCTCTCTCTCTTTCTCTCTCTCTCTTTCTCTCTCTCTCTTTCTCTCTCTCTTTCTTTCTCTCTATCTCTCTCTTTTTTTTCTCTCTCTCTTTCTCTCTCTCTCTCTCTCTCTCTCTCTCTCTCTCTCTCTCTCTCTCTCTCTCTCTCTCTCTCTCTCTCTCTCTATCTCTCTCTCTCAGTTCACTGATACGGTTTCTCCAGTCCATCAGTGTCGGAAGGTCAAATTGACGCAGTAAGCAACTGGATAATGTAAGTTTATCGGAGACTAAATCCTAAGGATAGATTTCATTAGGTTAGCTTAGTGAAATAATTCAGTTTAAGCCGTTTTGTGGTGAAACTCAGCTGAAATCAATAATATTCAAAAACGACAGTAGAGTTTTGATAGCATTTCTCAGAATTCTCATGACATTGAATCTGATAGATCACTTATCACAATAGCCTAATCCGGGATCATAGAAAAAAAATGATAAAAAAGTATTACAACTCCAAGTACATAACCATGAAGGTCCGTATTATTACTCCATCATTCAGGGTGGCAAGCAGCTAAATATCTGCTTCGCCTTCTGACGATTTCCATTAATTTGATTGCGGCAATAATACTGCATGAAACAATTCCGTTGGATTCATGAATGCCGCTTTTGTGGCCGTTGTCAGTTGTGGGAATGTAGTTTCATCTGTTTGAGCTTTAAAAGGTTTAATGGAGCAAATCATTTTCAAATTTGAACTAAATATTATTGTTCGACTTTTCAATCGCATACTATTTATCGGCTTCGTAACTGCCACAATCTAGTCGATTATCATTTATACCTGTCCTGCAAATGGGGAAGAGTAAAAACACTTATGTCGGAGAGCAGCATTTATAAAAAATTAATGGAGCTTCTGATGTATATTCTGTATATATCTTATTCATATTATACTTGTTATGCTCGAAAATTGAAAATACATGGTTTAAAAGAAATAAATTTACTAACGTTTCGGCTGCCTCGGAAGCAGAAGAAATGAAATATGACAAAAGTATAATAACAATTACATTGATTGTTTACCATAAAAAAAATTAAATACGAACAATTTCGGAAAAAATCAATCACCAGTTTCCGCGCCTTATACCGATATAGATTAAAACGTGCGACGGCCAAAATACTTCCAATTCATTGTTTATGCTTTTTTAGAGTTTCTTAATTTTTCGGACAAATAAACCTATTTCCAGGTGTCTATACAACAATACGCAAATTCTGGGGTTTTGTTCAAGTAACATAATACGCCTAATGAACATTACAAAAACCAAAACTGTATGAGACATCAGTTAGTCAGTATTACTACCAAAAATTTATAGAAACACTTTGGGACGACTACAAACTCGGCAAAAAATTGGATAAAAGTAGTAGCTACAGAGTGAGGATAGACGACGATAAATCGTATTCTGTTATAGCCTGGAATATTTCTTTTAAATAAAATTATATTTTGGGAAGTACCGAGTGATTTTATCACTCAAAATAAGATCTCCAGACTCTGGGATACCGGTTTGTGCACCGAGTAATGTTTCCGAAGAAATGCATGCGGAAATGTAACTTTTACAGCAAAAATTCCATTGGAAACAAATAAAGTTAAACTAAATCCAAGATCCAAGGACCTCACCACTCGCAAAAATAAAAATAGTTCCATTGTATTATCCCCTTTATTAAATATCACCTTGTCATGCCGTGATGCTCAAAATTCCATTTTCATACACAAGTTAGTATTTTGTTTTCTTCTATATAAAATTAATTTCCTTGAATTTCCTTGCGAATTTCCTAACACATTTGAAGAAATGCGATTAAATCCGAGAATCGTATTAGCTGCATAAATTTCATTCCCAAATAAAAGTTAGCGAGACGAAATGCCTCTGAAATGAGAAAGAGCCCGCTACCCGCGTATTTTTATTGCCATAGTCAAACAACTGGGGCGAGTTTGGGAGGTGGAAACTAACTTTTTCATTGAGAATGGTGAGTTCATACTTTTATAGTGGTTGAGCGGTATGCAGTAAAACAAACACTACCAGAATTTAGTAGTGAGTTTCATAGAAAGTGCCGAGTTTATAGTTTGGCAGAATATCAGATGATCGAACATCGCCTTCAACTGTTTTGGACAGGAAACGGAGAGCTGAAATAAATACGGCATCTCACGTTCTCCTCAATGCAATGAACTTAATATCTCCTGGATCGTAGGAATTTACACGTAATTCCTGTATCAATACAAAATCATTCTTTCAAAGAATCTCAACATTGTAGAATGAGTATCCAGGCAGTTTATTCCTCAATAGTTACAGTTTAATGCGTTTGAAGACTGAATAGTAATTTGTCTGTGGAGAATGTGTAGCTTTTAGTCTACTTTAGCTTCCTTTTGAAGAATATGTTAATAGAATATTGAAATAGTTAACCAAGTCTGATAGTTATCATTTAGATTCTCTCAATGTATTCACACTTTTATCCCAGTAAAGCTCATTTTATGGATGTAACAATGCTCTAAAAGAATGCATCGATTCACAGGATTCGTCTTCGTGCTGAGACTTCCTTTATTGAGAACTGTGAATGTATACCTTTCTCGATGTTCTACTGGTAAAACAAAATCATTCAGCATATATTACTCTGTTGAAATTCCATTGAAATTCAGAAGAGCACTGGAATATTGGATTGAATAAATTTTCGTGACTGCATACAGCGTCTCCCGAGCTTATCGATTTAAGCTTGATGGCAGCCTTCTGATTAGAAACAAGTTACTAACTCAGTACGTCTCACATATTAGTTGGGTTCATGGATAACCGAAGCTGATAGTTTTGTTTAAATCTCTCTAAAAGTGCTTTTATGATTGAATTACCTGACGACTAGTCTTCTGAAGCACAAGAATGTTGGTATGAATTATACGGGAGACTGGGGTGGCTGACTAGTTTTCAATCTCTTTATCTTTTTTATTTATATCGTGTGAGTGGGAAGAACTGGCTTCTATTTAACCTTAAGCTACACAAACCAAATGAGCACAGATCGAACTTGGTTCGGCAAAACAGTTGGTTGACTTTAAGCCAGTTCAGCTTTAGAAACTTATTTGGAGTCTGTGCGTATTTTCGCATAATTGAAATTCATTTTTCACATTTTGATCTTTATGCAGCATTAACTTTGTAATTAAATTTAACAAGTCGACTTAAGTATCTTTTATATTTATCAAATTTGTCTTTTACCATATGAAAATGCAAAACAGTCAACAATAATTGCTATATAATATATGAATAAGCTATGAAGTGCAACCATAGATTATCACATAATGTATTTGTAGGCGCAAAGACAAGAAAATGTATATTGCCAAATTCTTACCAGCTTATTTTGTTTACCAAAAATTAATTATTAATACATGGAACAGCAAGGATAAGATTTTGGCGATTGAGAGAGACAGATGAAGTGTTTTCGTCATGCGGTTCATTCACGGAAAAGTTATACAACCAATAAATTTTGATATTGATTGGTCTTAAATCTATCTACACTTACAGCCAACCAATCCCTCTAAATTCTGTTCCAAACAATCTGTCTCCAAATTATGCCTAGCAGTTATTATGATCCTGATTTGAAGGTAAATCCAGTTAGAAATGGAATCAAATAAATCTACTCAAGATTCCCTACGCTGCATTAACGCGGTTTTTCACTTTTAAAGATCATTGACCAATATACTATCCAATTTTTGCACTTTTTAGCTAGTTTCTAAATGAGTGAGGTGCCTTTTTAAATTGATTAGCCCTTGGTCATGTAAGGTTATCATGGCTGTTAATAGTCACATTTTTTACGGAATTTGCGCATTAATTTTTCAAATTGTTTGACATATTTGCAACCGGTCTCAAACCTCAAAGAATATTTTTGATTGCGCAAAAAACGTACAACGACTCAAAAAGTATAAAAAAGATATGCAAAGGTTTTTACAACGCTCTAACGTCATGCGAAGCTCGGGGGACATCAAGATGTTTAGATAACAATAATATTACCCTCTCCAAATTTTATCAAAATCGATGCAGCGGTCAATGAAATTTCGCAGTGACAAAAAAGTTAACGAATGTCACACAGACAACCAGTATCAAGCATATTAAATAGAATTCAAAAATTTCCAAAATTACAATATTTCCATCTCACCTTAAGTAAAATTTAAGTCATGACGTGTTTATAATAGGGTAAAATGATGATTGTCATTCTTCACACCATTGCCTAAGAGTATAGATGGATTTGAATGCAAAACAAAAATTCTTTTTCGTCGCATTTCCTTTTAAAAAACTCTATATTCAAATTCCCTAGCGTCCTCAACAGATAACTGCAAACACAAGAACTAGGTGCGAACTGGAACTTTCAGCAACTATTCAAGAATAAAAAAGCTCATAATAGCGAGGGAAATGTTATACCTCTCTAGGGAGGTAATGAAAACTTTATGTTGAAAGTTAGTAAAACGTCCGCTAGAAAGTTTGGAGCACAGCATGAGCTCTAATCAGTCTCTTCGCTTTAGATAATGGCACATGAGAAACGTAAACAGCTGTCGTTTTCCTTTAATATATCCAAGTTCCAGAAAGGACTCATAAAGCGATCTGGGGTCATTACATACATTTCAAGACATCAAGCTAATATTAAAAAGCAAATGGAATAATCGAAGTCATATAGATTACCTAATGATGGAATCCAGTGCAATAATAAGAATAGAATTTCACTTTATCTATGGTTTCGTGTGGTTTCATAGCTTATGTTATCATTCTACCGAACCTACTGAGGTGATATGACGTTATACCACTATACGGATATAAAACGAGCACACAATTATTGAAAATCTGACGAATAAAAAAAATGTTGCTGTTTTTCATGATCATATTGTAAGCAGAAATTTGCGTTAACTGTTGAACATAATTGAATAATAATTCCATTATTTAAGTAGCGAATTTCCTATCGTGATCTGTTGTCAATTTGCAATTTGATTAAAAATTCATTACTTGAAATATATCACTCAATTCATGAAATCCTAATCCTAATAAATATAAATGTATTTTTAGAAATTGTCGAACTGGTGAGAAAATCAAAAGCGAATATCTGAAACTTAGAATGGTCCCCAAAGAAGCAGATGTAATAGAAAATTGTTTCAAATAAACTTAATATAAAAATCAGTATATAATTACTCTACTACATTTAATTTTTTTTTCAAGTTTGTTCCTCAGAATGAGCCAATATTATTGAGGAATTGGTGAGAGAATCATAATCGAATATTTGAAAATAAAAATGGTGCCCAATAGAGCAGATGTAATAGAAAATTGTTTCAATAAGACTATTTATAAAAATCAGCACTTAATTACTCTACTCCATTTGAAGTTTATTCAAATTTGTTCCCCATAATGAGCTGAATTGCAAATATTATTGTGAAACTGGTGAGAACATCACTATCGAATATCTGAAAATAAAAATGGCGCCCAATAAAGCAGTTGTAATATAAAATTATTTCAATGAAACTATTTATAAAAAACAGTATATAATTTTTCTACTCTATTTAAAGGTTTTTTGCAATTTTGTTCCTCAGAATGAGCTGAACTGCAATTATTATTGTTAAACTGGTGAGAAAATCATAAGCGAATATCTGAAAATAAAAATGGTGCCCAAAAAAGCAGAAGTCATATAAAATTGTTTCAACAAAACTAAATATAAAAATCAGTATATAATTACTGTACTCCATTTCAAGCTTATCGAAATTTTGTTCCTCAGAATGAGCTGAACCTGCAATTATTATTGTTATTTGAAAATAAGGTTTTGTAAATGAAACTATGTGTTTGCGACGCGTTTCGATTCAATCTTTGAATCGTCGTCGTACGCAAAATTTACTGCTTATAAAGGCTAGGCTACTCATCAACTAGCTAGTCCTATCATGAATACAAAACAAGAGCTTAAGGGCAGTTACAAGGTGTTCATAAAACGGCTTGTACAGGGTTTGGACCACGGCATATGTAATGGATGACCTTTTCGTTCTTAAATAAATAGCAGGGTATGCGTGGGGTGGTCTGTACACGTTTTAGAACCGGATTATATAATGTATGAAATTTGTTTTTGGTCTTCAGCAAAAACAACGACATTAAAAATTTATCCCTGGTGGAAAATTGTCTGAGAGCGGCTCTGAGAGTACACATGAGCTGTTTTACACATTCATAGCAGGTATGCCAGAGGGCTCGTTCAATTTAATTTCATCGCCATCAGCATAAAAAATGTTTGAGTTGTTCAAAGCGAAGGTTTTATCAACTACTTATCATGCATATTCATTACTAGATGATCGGAATCACGAAGAATATTACCCATCAATTGAATTCACAGACTATTTCCTTGAAGCTTGAGATTCACGATGCGGCGAAGAGTAGATGCATTATTATTACGAGTATACTTGATTATAATAGGAAAGAGAGAGAGATAAATGCTAAGAAACATATGGTATAAACAGCACGAATTTACCATTACAGATGTTTTCATGTATCGAAGATATAAGGTTATAACCGGTAATGATTTTCCTTTGAGTAAAAATTATCATGTGCTGCGCCCCTAAGTATGTAATTACTACTTGGATGTGTCAGAGAACAAATACGAGTACTCCAAAATTCCATATTTACTGTTTGTTGTTTCAGATATTTTTTAGGCATTCCAGAGGGCAAACCAGGCCAGCTACATTTGTACAGAGTAACTTCAGTCCCTCCTCGCACAGGTGCCAGTTTACCTCCACCAGTGTGTTTGACATGCGTCAAAGAGCCACAGCCTACTGAACCGCCGTTCATCTCTCTGGATGAGAATATATACAGGTATTAGTAGTCCAAGCGCTATCCATTCGCTTCTATGTAATATGCAAATAACTGTAACTGCTACTAGGAGCCTCGGCATAGATAATCTGAAAAGAGAGCGTTTATAACTTGAACCGTTTCCCTTGTGTCTGCTGCTATCAAATTAACTTCATCAAAAAGTCAAACAATCCAACACTCTCTGGATCGAACAGTATACAAGATTGCCTAGATCTGTTTTACTTTTGTTTCATTTATTATTAATAAACACACACGAATACAAAAAAGAAATGAAAATATTTATACAAAAATTCACTATATAAAATAGACTGTATGTGGAAAAAGTTGTACATATCAAGTTTAGCATCAAAGAAGACAAAAATTAAATAACTTAAGGGAAAATGTCAAAATCAACACGTGGTGAACACGTTTGGGAAAGAGAGCACAAAGTTAAATGAGAGTAAATTCCTGTAATTTCAAGAGGAAGGGTAAAAGCCCTGTGTTAATAAAGTTTAATCATGATGTTCTTTCCTATTTCTCAGTCGACTGTGACCCAGTTTATTTGAGGATGTTACAGGGAAAGATATAATCAATGTTCTCTAAGCCTATATATCGGCGACAGGTTTTTTGTCCATGCTTTCCCATGGTTTGTTTGGAGATACCAAATGGGAGGATTATGTATTGTTGCCTGGGGATTACACCGCTGTATATTTCGATTCTCTCTCATGACGTTGCAATATGTCCTCTTTTTAGACTTAACAGCAATATAGTAAGAACGTTTTCCTGTTAAACAATCGATATCAATTTCATAATAATTTCGAAATTAAATTTTTATTCTTTGTACTTTGATGAAGGCTGCCAAAGCAGCTAAAATGTTAGTACAGTTATTTCGGCAATAGCAGGTAAGGTAAAGATGAACCAGAGAAAACACATCAGTCATAATGATCATTACAAGGACTAACCAGACAAGAGACATTCGTACGAAATGATTGCACGATTGGAATTTCCTAGTCAATCTACCTGACTCAATCTCTCTATAAATGGAGGTTTTTGATGAAGAAAATCGATTAACATGAATTTCCATCGCAAACGTTGCACAGGAAGTAAAAAAGCTACGGTGAATGGGAGCAAAATTCAATCAAGGCAAACGTTTAGGTGTGAGCTGCAACAAAAGTATAAAGGTTCTATTTTTATTATCGGATTCTAAACATCCATTGAGCGAACCTATGATGGAGAAAATGGAACGCGCAAATTTTCAATGACATACAATATTGGTTTTATATACAGGTGTAGTTTGCAGAATCAGCATAAAATGTGGGTCAACAGTAGCTTGCTTCCTGAGGATGAATGTTTATTGAATTTCTGATAATCGAGTACGAATATCTTTTGGAATATACTCATTTCCGAGTATATTCCAATAAGAGTAAATGTTTGTTGATGTTGTTGTGTGAAGAAACCACAATTTTCAGCAAAAAAAAAATTCTCTGTAAATCAGTAGAATATTTTAGACATTATTCAAATGTTTCCAACTATATTTAAAATGTATTTTCCAGAATACCAAAATCCATACTGACACAAGATTTCAAAGTCATAGTTTCTATTCAAACAACAATTCAAAGGATGTAGTTTGAACCCTGAATTCAACGGTAATTTTCTATGAAAAGCTGCATGACTGTTTGGGTCAAGCCTAGTAATGAAATGTTCATATATAAAAACTTATTTCTTTTTGTATATTTCTAGAAAGATTCCACGTTCCTTGATATTTGCAAAAATCACGTCTGCATACGCTTACAATGTTATTAGGTATAATAATTGAGCCATCAGATCACCTTCCAAACATTACACGTATTTTTGATCACCTTTCAAATGAATTTCTTAGATGTCTATTCGCAGTTAAGTCTCAAGAAAACTGATTTTATGGTTTCTACTGCAGTTCTATACATACATAGTCAGCCCCAAGCTGACACCTTTCACAGTTTATCCATGTAAAGCATCACGTTTCTTTGTGGATGAAGGTGTTTTTTATGGATAACCTCTCATACACGCAGAAAGCCTATCGCACTTCAGAAGCACTGTGAGAGGATAAACGTTTAATTACATTGAACTTACAACGTTGTACACTATGAGTAGTGGAGGATGAACTCCCCCGGTAACATATTCTATAACATTCTGGTTATTCAAAAGAATAACTTTTAGAGAAGAATCGTTTGAGGTGTTGGTTGCTCGACCTGGTGACGATGAGCTCGTTGTACCGACGGCTTTTCGAAATATTAACTGATTCAGCTCGGTCGAATATCTACTACATAATATATGGAATCGAGAAGGCTTAGCCAATTTTAATGAAGGTCTGATCTAAGCCTTATAGAGCAGTAACAGCTGTTCCGGTACAGACCCAGCAAGGCCAGCAAGGTGGTCGTGCCAAGACGTGTTGTTGTTGATGTTGACCCCCAGATGCTTGATGGAAGACAAATTGAGTATTCAGTGCACCTACATCTTTACGGTTGAAAGACCAGCGTGTGATGTGCTTATCGGGGTATTAGTTGCAATTTTGAAAGGGTTTAATTAAACTTTATTTGTAGATTCCCCATTGACAATTGTGTCGGTGTCTGGATAGCAGGCTACTGCAGCCACTGTGAGGTATCTCGATATGATAATGATTTACCTAATTCCATGGAGAAAATAAGGGTGGGATCTTCTGTGAAGCTGTTGAGGAATTAATTAGATTATATATTATTTCTAACAGTTGGTTGCTATAGCGAGTGTTGGAGAAAAAACAACTTTTGGAACTTCGACGTTGATGGTAAATACACCACCACGAGTACTGATCGCTCCCTAAGAAAATTAGCCAACCATTGGCATAGACCTGGTGCTAGCGGATAAGCAACAAGCTCTTGGTATATCGAGTGCAAGATTCCCCATGTAGTTCTATTGCTCTACTCCACATATGGGAGACGTAGTCTAGAAGATCTCCCATAGATCTCTGCTCGCAGAAGCCGTACTGGTGATTTCTGATGATGTTGTTTTTGTGCAGGTACTCCAGAATCTGCACGTTAAATGACAGTCTTCATGAGCCTGGATATGCTGCACATAAGTCAGAAGTCTGTGTTTGCCCCTTTGAAGGATAAGTTGTGACCGATTCTATTCAGTAGGAAACATGAATCGCAAAGGACTGGTTGAGATTTTTGGTTGATGACTTGTCAATCAGACGCTTTTTATGTAGTCTTTCATTTTCTATAGCTTGTACGTTCTCCGCTCGCACTTGAATACCTAGACACCCAAATTGTGACACTTCTCTCGCACTCGTTGGGAACTGTCGACTGAAACGAAATTGCTCTGACAATTTATATGATTCATCTAATTTCATAGTAGGTTCTATATCTCTGTTAGTCAGATTTACAATTCATAAATATGCTAATAAAGTAAATGTTTTCCTTTCTGTAATTTTCTTATACATTATCCTTCCAAAATCCAAATAATATTGTTTTTATTGGTAGAGTGAAAACATCGAACTGGGATGACGATGATGACGATACAGTAATAACGACACCTTCTCCACGTAAAAAGAAGAAAAAGCAGAAAATCAAGAAAGATAAAGAGCCTCCCTGCCTTTACCACAATGCTCTTTTCAGTCCTAACTCTCAGCATTACATTTTAGAATGTCTGGGTCCAGGTAAGGATTAAATATCTATTTGATCTATGTTTTCAGTAGTGCTAAACACAATATGCAATCAGATTTTTATCAAATTCCACTGCAATCTGCAAATGGGTCTGAATTAATAATTAGAGAAATTACAAAGATCATTTTTTCAAATACCAGTGGGAATCAAACTCAAAACCTCCTGCATTCTAGGCTAACGTTTTACCAGTCAGTTATGGCAGGACCATCAAGCAGACTGGCAAATATTCTTTCCAATTTTTTTAATTATTAATATCCAATAATTGAAGTCGCGACAAGCTTTGTATATAATAAAAAGTGTAAATCATTTTATAAATTATTGAGACATTTTTATATTTCAGGGTGCTGAATAATTTATACAAAAGTATTGGTCCTAAAATTAATCCTTATTGCACACGACTAGAAACCACTCAATTCATTTTCTGCTCCTACATACGGCTATCAATAAATTTGTGAGATTCTTGTTATAGGTTTATGCATTTGAAAAGTAGGTACTATTTATTGATTCCAGTTCATTTGTTGTGAGAAATGAGATTTATGCAATTTCAAAAGTGCGGTTGAACAGCTATGCTGATTCCTGAAGACATATTGAAAAGTTCTGATAGTTCACATATTATTGAGTCATACCAAAATCTTTAAAACCAGTAATCCTGTTAACATTGGTTATTGGAGATATTTGCAAAATCTACGAAGACTACAACAAGTTTGAAAGTTTATACTTTTTGGCTACGAAATACATACAACTCAAAGCTCTTTATATACAGCAAATATATTATTCGTAAAGAAAATATAAAGCTGTAGCCTATTATTCAACTGCAGTACTGAAACTAATGAAGCTGTGTATTATGTACGTTTACAGGTGTACCAACAGTTAGTTTATGGAAGGCGTCCATGCCTAGGCCAAGGCATTTATTATGGATGCAAAATAATACAGTAGTCCGGAACAAGTTAGCAGCCATGGCATTACCACAAGTGAAAACGTTCAGTGTCGTAGTCAGTGGGGGGTGAGTACTTTTTTTTTCAAAACAATACTTCCTTAGCTGGTATCGATTCTAAGATCGGGTGTTAACAATTTGAAGTATGATGCTTTATGGATCTGTGTTTAATAACTATATCTCATCTTTGCGTTTTCCGGTCGTAGTTATCGTTATATTATTTATCTATTAACCTTTGACCTTGGTTACTCTCGGTAATTGTTATACATAGATGATTTTTCACATATTTGCTTCCAAAATACAGAAACGAGAGAATTATAAACACATACCTTTTCGATTTTATTTAAAATATTTCAAACAAATTTAAATGTATTTTATTTGTTTTGAATTTCAGGGTAAATAGGGATTTTTTTCTGAGAAGCGCCAATTTATTATATATTATTATAACTTCTGTTCGGCAACTTCCACCATTGCATGGACAATACAAAATCAACTTACTTGCCACCAATTTTATATTCTATACCACCGAAAGTCCCTAGGTTTGTTTTTGCCTTGGAATCTCTTACATTCCTAATAGTATCCTGAGAATAATTGGAAATGTTATCAGATAGAAATATTGTCCTTTTTTAGATAGTCCCTCACAACGGCAGAAAGCATATCACGCTTCAGAGGCTCGGCCAGAAGATAAATATCCATTCACATTGACTTTGAAATGCTGTAAATAAGTTTTTGCGTTTCCTTTTTGCAGTTTCCCAGCTCAAGTGCGTCTCCATTTGCCTCCAGGACTTCGCGAGGATGAAATCACTAGGTAAGATACATTTGATATAAATATGTATTCGGGATGATTTTAGTTGGACCTGTTGAAAAAACTTCTGAGACTTCCAAATTTCAGTAATTAGTGTAATACGCTTCATATTACTCAGAACAAATTTAGGTTCTTAATCTGAAGTTCAATGGGATGTCACCATATCATAGCGATAAGTTTTAATATCGATGAGACGGTTAAAATTTTATTAGATATTTCTGAGACACCTGGCTTGGAAAAGTGAAATATAGTACTTAGACTCGTGACTCGTTACGCATTGATCTGAACCTTTCCCTAAAATACACAGACATTGATATTTTAGGAGCACATGAAATTTTTTCACCTTTTTCGGATATGGCTAGGAATTCGAAATGACCAAAATAATAAAAAATAATTGACTTACAGTCACGAGTTACGGGTTCCGAGTTACGAGTTACCAGTTACGAGTTACGACTTACGAGCAACGAGTTAGTTACGAGTTACGAGTTACGAGTTACGAGTTACGAGTTACGAGTTACGAGTTACGAGTTACGAGTTACGAGTTACGAGTTACGAGTTACGAGTTACGAGTTACGAGTTACGAGTTACGAGTTACGAGTTACGAGTTACGAGTTACGAGTTACGAGTTACGAGTTACGAGTTACGAGTTACGAGTTACGAGTTACGAGTTACGAGTTACGAGTTACGAGTTACGAGTTACGAGTTACGAGTTACGAGTTACGAGTTACGAGTTACGAGTTACGAGTTACGAGTTACGAGTTACGAGTTACGAGTTACGAGTAACGAGTTAATGTGTTTATTTTATTTTATTTTATTTTCTCTTCGAGAATATTAGGTACATAGTGGGTATATACATAACCTACACAGGTGCACAGTATTACAATATTACAATGTAGGGAAAACCTCAAGGGGGAGTTCACACAGAGGTGCTCTTCCACTCGACCCTTGTCAAACGTTAGCTAATTATTGTTATGACTGACTTCATGAACTTCTTGACCTAACTTACAAACTAAAACACGGTGGGTCACCTGGTAACTAATGCTAATAATTTATGACTATTCTACAATTCATAACTAACTAATCTAAGGTTGCAGCGCTAATAAATAGTGAAATAGATATCTTTTGAACCTGAAGACACTATAACATTTGAAATTAGGAGGAACAGAATTGTAATGTTTATATATGCTAAACGTAAAGCATCTTTCAAATAACGCTGTTTTATGACGTGGAGCAGCAATTGAATCTTTGTTTCTAGTATTAAGGCTGTGTACATCAGAACAGAAACATATTTTGTCATACAAATAGATAGGGGTCTTAGATAACATGATTTTGTGATGGGAAACGTGCTCAAATTTCCTAATTCGAGTTACGAGTTACGAATTTCGAGTTACGAGAATTATATCAAAAAATAATTTACGTAGTTCCAAGCAGCAAACCGTACGATTACAACGAGAAAAGTACCTAGTAAATCTACTTCACTCCATATTGTTAAGATCATTTCGTATTTGAGAAATGCGTCAATGAAGTTTCCGCATGTTCTGTTTCTTTAGGAATGCTTCATCAGGAAAAAAATGTAGCATATTTTTTGGAAGACATTTGCCTGCCAATAAAATTCAATACTGAGTGACTGCCAAGTTTTATTTATCACTGATTATACTTAAATAGACTCTAGAATAATTTTGACATACCCTCTATTCTATTATCTGGTTTCACATTTTCAGGTATCCATTGGTAGTTCAAGTATACGGTGGCCCAGGGAGTCAATTAGTCACAGAACGATGGAGAATCGATTGGACAACGTTCCTAGTTAGCCAAAAAGATTACATAGTTGCTCAAATAGACGGTAGAGGAAGTGCAGGACAAGGACATCGATTGCTGCATCAGGTTTACAGACGGCTTGGTACCTTGGAGGTGGAGGATCAACTTGAAGTTACTGAGTAAGTTAAGTTATACAGTTTCATTCGAATGGGAATATCCATAGTTCAATCGTAGTATTTCAATTTTCATGTAAACGCTATTTTTCTCAGATATTTGAGAGATACTCAACACTTCATCGATAAACGACGAGTAGCTGTATGGGGATGGAGCTATGGGGGATTTGCAGCTGCCTTATCATTAGCCAGTCCTAAAAACGTATTCCAGTGTGGTATTGCGGTATCTCCAGTCACGAATTGGAGATTATATGGTGAGTACTTTACACTTCTTTGAATATGTGATCTCACCACTATGACATACAAATTCGTATTTAAAAATTCAGAATAAACCTGATCTACGGCGCGATTTGAACCACAAGCCTTTTGCTTTCTAGCCAGATGGCCTTATCAACTAAATTACTGAGGCACTTCTTTCAATCAATATCCATAACAATATCAAACACTGGCGCCGTATGTCTAGATCTAAACAAACCTCAGTTGGTAAAAAAATCAAACTAGCCAGCAGAATATGTGTGCTTCAAATTTTGGCATAGGCCAAGTTTTGTTCTGAGTCTCTAAATGCCAATTTCAATCTTCGTCTCTGTCTAGTGGATTTGCATAGGTAAATATGCACAAAAATATTTAGCTATCAATTTGAGCTATTTACTTTTCAATCTGCGAAATAGTACAGATAAAACTATTGGTTAGCGTAACGTATAACTCAATAAAATTGGACGATACATCCATACAATAATTTGAATATCACGGTATGAGTACCTCTGCTTGTTCAGAAATTGATTTGCTGATACGATTTTGCTTGAAGGGTGGTAGTTTAACATAATCGTGGATAGTTTATGCTTTTGAATTGCGAGCGAGAAGTTTATTAGTGGCTTACTTGCATTGTATCGTAAACAACCATATCCATGGAAGACAGTAATTTCTAGATATACCAACAAAAATTTAAAAAATCTCATTTGGGGAGTTGAAACCTATTTTGCCTACTACATTATTTTTGCAGCCTCTTCGTATAGCCGTTCTTACATCGAATACAGGCATAAAACCTGTAAACTAAATGAAATGTTCACTTCAAATGTACAAGGTGATACATGTTGTCTGATCTAGATGTTCAAATACTATTCTTAATCCCTCACGAATAAAAAAGTTATCAAAGTCCGGCTATTATCTGAAGACAAAAAAATTAATATCAATCCAGGTATCTCGCCAATACCCAGATTTGTCTGAACTTCGATGTTCCCTGGAAAGGTGCATGAAAATAATAGCACAATAAAACTTTCGAAAAATTAATGTATCACAGCTACATATCCTTATATCCACAGATTCTGCTTATGCTGAAAGATATATGGGCTTACCTAATGTAACCGACAACTATAAAGGATATGATGAGGCGGATGTCAGCAAAAAAGTAGAATTGCTGAAAGAAAAAATGTTTTATCTGATTCATGGAACTGCAGATGATAATGTTCATTTGCAGCAGTCGATGGTGCTAGTAAAAGCACTAGCTGAAGCTGGAACTTTATTCAGGCAACAGGTATGTAGATGCGAAGCATTTTGGATAATTTCAAATTTTTATTTTATTGCACTCCTGTGTGTTGTATAAACACCGTTATACCGTGTTTTAGAGTTTCTTCATAGCTTAAATACTCAAACATTATAGGAAATAGTGTATGTACCCTTTCATAATAAAATATACACTTGTAACTGAATGTATTGCTAGTGAATTTTGTAATTCTTGATATGTCGCAGCTCAGTGAAAGATGACTGAGGTTGTCTGCTACAGTATTTAGACCTAGTTGAGATGGGACCAATGGTTATCATGAAGCAACGTCAATTTTGATCATAGATTTTACGATGATTGTTCGGTGCATAGGCCTGTCAATGAAATTGTTCTAAGGCATTAATGCTATCTCTGGATACAAATAGCGCCCACTTTGAAATACGGAGGCAGAGTGGTTCTCTAGGAAGCTCACTCACATCTCCACTCGGATCAATTGACAGGCATACCTATGTAGCTCAATAAGTAGAATGTCTGTCCGGCAGATGAAAGGTGCGTTATACAAATTCCGTTGAATTTGTCTCCAACTTGCCCATAAGTAAGTAAATAATTGTCATCAATTCTCATGGTTTTGGATTGCATAGTTATATGGCGCAGATTATCACTTACACCTGGAACCTGAGTGGTGATTTTTTGCCATCGTCCCCTTCTCAACCAGGTATAAATATAATATAATCAAGCATATTATTTCATATTAATGTCCTGAGGCAGTCTCGTATAGTCGTAGGCCTCAGCTTACTACTTCAAAAAGTGAAAACCACCCAATGGTTCTTTTGATAGTTTCCTAAGTAAACTAAGCTTATCATTCCGATGTGCAGGTATATCCAGATGAAAATCACAGCCTGGGAGGTGTGAAAAAGCATCTTTATATGAGTATGGAACGTTTTTTAGAAGATTGCTTCAGGAAACAAGTCCCACCTAAGTTTAAAGCTGGATTGAAGGACTATGTCGAAGAAGAAGAGGAAGACCAACAATAAAAATCCTACGTATACGTGCAATAATACTTAGTTTCCAAAAGCTGAATTCATACAGTGGAAAGGAATATATATAGATCGTAGGAAAAAGTACTTTAAAATTGGAATATGCAGATTGTAATAAATGCAGCGATATTCCACTCCATAAAATGATATCATTTCATAGACCGATAAAATGATTTGAGGAATGTAAATGATACAAAAAGTAAGGGAAGAAGTATTACAACAATCGTGCCCAGTGCCCAAATATGGAATTATGAGCTGATATTTGAACCACTGATTTTTACCTACTTGTCAATTACACCGCGCAGTCTATAATCAATTTTACAAATTTCTATAATGTAAAATTTGGATGCAGTGACTTGTAAAAGGATTTTCACCACATTTTAAATTTATTGGAAAGCAGCTGCAAGGAGATATTGACCCACTACCTATAAAGCAACCGAAAAACACACCGAGAAGTCGAAGTGTATATAGCATTACATCCTTTATATCTGATAAGTCTTTAGCCTTTGAAATAATCAAATGGAATCAGGTCAAACGATTTCCCCTAAAAAATTGCTGAAAAACTACTGTCAAGTATTTGAGAGAATTAAAAATTTTCCAATCTCAGAAGCAAAGAGTTAAACACACGACAAGCCATAAGCATCTGTTTGTTTTCAGCTATTTCTTCTGTTAAATTATCTACTTTACTGGCTCAAACACACACTGCATGATTGGCTACAATCTAGTAGATTTTTTTCAATTAATTAGTTACCTCCAAAACAGTTTTCTTCTCTCATAAACAATAGTTAGAATAGCTAATATTCTTTCAACGTAACGTTCTCCCAATATTTTTGTATTAGTTGCTATTCCTCAGATAAAAAACAAATATTCAGAAGAATCGATACCTAAAACATGAAAACGTATTTTTTAACATCCGCACAGAGATGATGGATGTTAGTGATGAAAGTGCCAAAGTTTACACAAAAAATTGATGTCGTGTTATTCGAATATATCTATATCTGTGTCGGTGCGAATAGAACTCATTGATTAGTGTATATGGTACTCAGGTTCCAATTATACAAAAATACATAGCTTGGATCAGTTGATTTTGTTTCAAGTGTTATTCACACCCATCACTTGAACCATCACATCTGCTCATTCAGCCACTCAAAATAACTGTTTATCTTAACTTGGGGTGTCGATAATAAGCAGATACATAAAAAATATAAGATAGTAGTTCTTTGCCTAGCATACTTCCTATAAAGTATAAATCTATACCTGATTTGTATTGTATAAAGTATAATTCATTACCTTGGAGTATCGAATACTGTTTGCGTTGATGAAGATGGATACATGTTCTTTTTCTCCTGGAGGATAATACAAAATATAAGCTGTAGAGTTTAAAAAAATCCATTTCTCTTTGCGCAACTTTTTTGTATTTTTTCAATAAGTGTAAATCGATTTGAATCTAAAATCAACTGGTTCAATACATTTCTATACTCAGTATTACAGAAGATTGAACATAACCGAAATATTTTATAACATATCTCAATTAAAATGTCTTCGTGAGTCTCACTACCCCTTCAAAACACATCTTGTAAATATATTTTTTTTAAATGCATATTCAGACGAAAAAGATGATGATGTTTAAGACCTGACTGGACCAGTAAAACTTATTACTGTTTTGGATTGGTGCTACTAAAAAAGGTGCTAATATGTAGCTATGTTTACGCATTTTTGAATAAAAAGTTTCAGTTTCCATAGTCTTAGAAGACTTCTAAAATGATATACATATATGCAATTTAGTAGTTCAATGTATTTTCTTGCATGAATGACAAGATTGATTAAAACCGATCTGACTCCAAATATGGAAAATACTAGAAGTGGAAATGTCATCAAATATTGAACTTTCTTGTTTTCCTAGAACGGACCCAGAATAAAAATTTCAATGTGAATGTTTGCAGACCCATTCATGTCGTCATCTATGCATGTGTGCACTTGTCAGTAACTTTTTACGAAAGCTTAATGCAGTTTCAATTTGGAATAAAGTAATTTTTATCGAGAGATCATGGTAATTTTCAAGCTAAGCTGTATGCTGCTTTTCGTTTGAAAAACAGACCCGCAAATCTATTATATCACAGTTCATACAAATTATTCACAACATAAAATTGCATTTATGAAACGTGGCCCGACCTGATAAGGGTTTGAAAACTATAATACCTAATTTTTGTCATAAAAAAATACACCATCACAGGACACGTAGTATATTTTATGTCATATTTTTATTAAATTATTATTAATCAAATCAAATTCCACAGAAGTAACTACAAACCTGATTTATATTATGAGCCAAAATGTACAAGCTGCTTCACCATGCCTAAGCTTTGAAATAAAGATTTACTTTTGATTACTATATTTCAAGTTTTAAACTTTGGTTAAACATTTTTCTATCTTTTTCGTCCGAACTCGTAAACTATAAAATCTGTAAGAATATTGTGTACAGTAGTAAATAGGTTTTAAAATGACCAAAAAATATAGTAAGCGGAAAAAGTTCTAAATGCCATTATATAGTAGAATATTAAAATCATAGATATAGTTTGTGCAGGAGAATTGGTGTGAATCTATAACCGATAGTATGTATATATTCATTTATGACTCAATGTTTATATGAGTCCAAGATAATGAACAGCTTCTACATACCAATTATTGTCAAGCGGCTTTTCATTTGAAAAAAAAAATTCAGGTACAAAAATAGAGCCAAAACATGGCGATAATGGAGAACCTTGGTGACTTTCATTATCTTGAAAAATACGCGCTAAAAGTCAAAGATCGAATCGTCTGCAAAACACCATTTATTCTAGGTAAAGTTCCTTCCTCAAATTCGATTTTAATGTGTCAATAACCAAGTAACGAATTATTCCTCATAATCTATACTAACGTTATATATTCACAGCAAATTTCATTTTAAAATATATAACTAGTTTTTGATAGTTTCTATTAGCCAAAGTTAGCATATACATATTTTAGTTTTTTTAAATTATGTAATATAAGGTCTGTAGATTGTAAAAAGTATATTACACGACTTAGATTTATCTCGAGTTTGCGTAGGGTCGTGGATTTTTAAAAAAACGCTGTTACTAGTCAACCTTTCCTTGATCACGTTGATCATCTTTGTAGTGTTTTTAGAAATATTCACACAAGTTTTATACCTAGACATTTCGATAACAATTTTCAAATATTCCTTTTTTTCCTGGACAAGAAAAGCATTTCATGATGAGGAATGTGAGCTTCATTTCAATTAATATTGGACATTTTGCAAGTTGTTATATTTTAAATAATATACCTTGTGCTGCAAGCATACTCAGACTTATTCCAAGTTCAGCTGATTTGCCTCATAATAATAAATAGTAGGAAGGCATTCGATATATTTCTATCGTTAAGTTGTAGTTGCAAGTAACACTATTTACTTAATATGGATTTACTTCCAGTGTGTCCAGAAAAATTAAATATAATAAAAATATGAAATGTTGTGTTATAACATTATATCTCTTCTGCCACGTTCAGTGCAACTTCCACAGTTTCCAAATAGTCTTAATCTTAGACTGCAGATACACTAATTTGGT
Source organism: Bruchidius siliquastri (assembly GCA_949316355.1). Lineage (NCBI taxonomy): Eukaryota > Metazoa > Arthropoda > Insecta > Coleoptera > Chrysomelidae > Bruchidius > Bruchidius siliquastri. The sequence goes on along the minus strand of OX438536.1, from coordinate 9,084,144 downwards.
CGAACTCTTTCATTATTAGATACATCTCTGTATGTAGTCACATTCTGAAATACAAAATTTGCGAATTTATCCACAGTTTTTTGATTGATTATCACTGCCTAGCATATTTCATAAACTTCATTCGAGATGGTTGCACCCATTGACAATATTATCTAGAACCCTGCCAACTTGATATTTGGTTGTCATATATATACAGTACACATTTTTTGAGATTTTGCTATATTTATATACCATAATTCATCCTCTACGGTATAATTCGTCATTAAAAAGATTGAAATTATTTTTAATTGCCGTCTCTATACTCATATATTACGAAAATAATTAATATGAATGGTGCATGAGATAAATTAGGTACAAGCACGATAGCTCGCAGTAAAGTAATACCGTTATAGTAATGGAAGAATTTGATCACCTAACTTACTACAGTGTATTCTATTTTTGTGAGCGATTTCAGGTAAGGTCGGCCTGGAGATTTCAGGAGAAGCCTTCGAAGATTAAATTTTGTTTTGTGTAAATATAGTTGCATCTGAACTTGGGAAGTACTAACGCAAACTTTGTGACTATTTGGGGCTAGTTTTTATCGCTATCAGATGTCTATGAATATTGGGTCCAAGTCCACCTTCAATTTTTTAGGCATTAATCCTGCTCAAATTGCACTCTAAAGCTTAAACTGTGCGTGGGCAACTTGGAAACATACAGATGCACTTTATCGTTTCATGAAAGCAATAACTTTTTATACCTGTACCGCTAAATCAGATTGCTCTACTGAATCTATCATTTCAATGTACCTCAACACCCTCAGATATCTGTTGCTTTAGCAAGTATCAAGTATCAATATGCCATCGTACTCAATTTGATCTGATTGAATCGCTCTTTGATCGATACATAGAAACTTCCTTTAAAATAATTTCGATTTGCAGCTATCTTATATTTTTGAAATTTAATACTCGTACATACCCTCAACCAGTATTTGATTTATTACGATGTATCATTTACACTAATTTATTTCAAAGAAATATGTGCTGTTAATTATTTCATTACTATTAAAAGAGTATCATATTATACATATGTTAAACTATGTACAACTTTTGCCTCTTGTTATCGTATGTTGATGTTTAATATAAATACTTTTAAATATGTTCTGCTGTTATTCAGAAAAATGCAGCATATCCTCATGTTCAGCAGGAGAGCAGTCGAAAATGAGGAGTATTTTTCTGAATAATAGCAACAATAAAATCTTTGTGATACTAGTACAAACTATGATTTTCTGTAGCAATCTCATTTAAGATTTGACTACTAGATTGATATTTTTGTAATATGGGGACGTTGAAAAAACAAATCAACTACGCTCACGTATTTGGTATCTACTGTATTTAGTTGGTGAACGATTTTTATCTCTGTCATAGATTTTATTTCATTCACGAAATTTCATATAGTGTGTTAATATAATCAGAAAACAGGTTGGATAGCTTAGAATCATTAAAAACATTCAATTCACAGTTGGTTGATAAGTGAAGAAGAATAGTCATTCAAAAGTTCAGAATCGTCACTTTTTTGCAAAAGCAAGTATAGTTCTGGGATCTACCTATCTTACACATTCTGGTTTTAGAACTGTAGCTCCCAGTATAGGGTGTCTATGATACTCCAGTCAAGAGTACCACCAACAGTCTGAAGTTTATCTTCTTAAGAGGCAGACAAAATCGTCCTTCCCTAACCACAGGTCCCCATTTCCTCCTCATTCTGTGATGAGGTTGAGGTTGAAGGTTAAATGAAGGCTCATTCCAGGAAAAGATGCATAATAAAAAAATGAAAATTTATTGATATTTTCACAGCGTAGTAGATTATCTAATTAAAAGAGCAATACTATAACATACCACGTCCCCATAATAAAGATTTATTTTTTATAACTATCTCAAAGTACTGTCTATGGCATAAGCATATTTTTGTATTCTCCTTAACTATAACTTTACTTTACATCATCTTTCCATTATCTGTATTCCCTCATTGACAATTATTATATTATGCAAAGTATGATTAGCGAAAAGATTTACTAGTAATTAATTATTATTATACTGTTAACGATGAAATTATATAAAATAGTACAATCATCTGAACAGTTTCATTGTCTTCGTCATTCCTTGCCATCCAATAGAAGCTAACAATGTTGTAATGTAGATATACCAACTGGAGAGAAATAACTCACATTAACACTACTCTAGAAGGCTCATATCAGACAATCTCTGACATACTGTTCGCAAAGACTGAAACACTGAAAAAAACTGTACCTTTTTTATAAATTCTACTATGTTATTGGGTCGATCGAGCTGTTGTATATGAAAACACAAAGGGTACAATAAACCCTAGTGGAGCCCGGCGGGTGTTTCCTCCCCAAGAAGTTTGTTTTCCGATGGGCGTGTTTAGAACGCTCTAGGCTTTCTGCCTTTGTGAGAGGTGATTTATCAAAAACACGCATATTCGGTATATTACTGATAATATATATTTGATCACAGTTCTACAGAAGATAAAAGAATAACTTCACACTCTATAGATACTTAAATATGTATTGAAACAAAGCAAGCAGATAACAAAAAAATGCATGCTAACCTCTCTCTCTCTCTCAAAACTAATCTGATCTATTTCATCCTGTTTCCATTGACTAATTATTAAAGTCACATATGGTATTTCAGAAAAGTTTCCTGAGGATGTGGATGTCTTCACCGCGTTTATCTGAGTAGTACAGATTTTAATTGAATATCGGTTGAAAAACAGTATATAGGTAACAATAACAGAGCTTTGCTTTAATGGTATTTGGGAAAACAGATGTATTTTTATTATTGTGAAATACAAAATGAGTAAACAATGCCATATACAATAGTGCAACTTCAGGACGATGACAAAGTATTTCTCGTATGGGGCATCCAAGATGAAAAATGTATCGTCCAGTTGTGGGTCTGGAGACCCCTCCTTGGAACAAACGAGACATAATCACAGGCCACCGGATAATCTGGGAGATAATCATGGTTCAACTTTACATACCATAGACATATTATATGTACTTTCTCTTGTAACTTTGTCTTCCTGTGCACTACAAAATCTTGTCATACTTGATCGTGCCCTGCTCACTATTATTTGTAGACAATGTGGGTGGTTCAATAACACTTTTGTAAATTAAGAATTTTCGTTTCCTAACGTTTCTATTCATGTGGTATTTTCAATCTTCAGGTGAAATGACAGGCGGATCCTTACAATACCATACTGAACGTGATTTTTACGAATAATTTGTTAATATTGGTTAATATTGTATATACTACACAATGTACTCAAAAAGCAAAATGTGATATTGCGAGCTTAGGAAAAGTAGTATATAGCTATAACAGGTCTCAGATTATTCTCCACTGAAGACCAAAAAGGGCATAATTTTTTTAAATACCTAACAATTACCATTATTCTACTTTAATCGCATAAAGCCAATAAGGAGCTAAGCTCTTTAGGATCCTGTGGTGATAATTAAAAAACATCTACACATTCAAGGTTTTGGGGAATCCTCAAGGATCAGGAATCAAGGCTAACCCCTCTACCCCTCTCTTAGGACGCCAGGACTCAATTTAAAGAGATATAGATGTTTCCAGAAGTGATAATTCATGATTTTGTGTTTGGTATAGTTTCACCGAAATTAAAGGGATATGTTTTGAAATTGACGAGTACTGTTCAAATCTTTAGAATACATGATTTCCTGATCAAGCTATATTATATACTTCACTCATTTTAAATATTTTCAGCTTGCCTGTTCCATTACTAGCGGCAATCACAAGATACGTTTCAACAGTTACATCAATCTTATATGTTCTTCAACATCCACAACGTTACATCGATATTATAGATTACTGGAACATGTTTCCTTCATGGAAAATTTCAGATGTTTGATGGTGTCTTTATGTCTGTGAATGAGTAACTCGATAATAAATGATACTGTACCACTGAGAAGTCCAATGATCAAAATGGCGAATGCTCCCTCTAAATGAGTTATAGTCAGTTTTTCCACAACATGCTCTACTTGATGCTGATTCTTGTAAAACTCGAAGATTTTCTGAACCTTGAAGTCCATATATTGCATAATAGCCTGAAAAAATATACCACTATTTTCAAATTTATGAAGTCTCTAAGCGACCAGAACGTTTTTTTTTCAGACTACACAAACATCCTCTTCCTGGGAACTCTTCAAAAAAGTACCGCCAGATACTGAGAGGCAACTTAAAAAACTATTTTTGTGAACACGAAATCTTTATAAGATACGTCTTTTAGAGGTTTAATAACGTTTAGATAACGGAAATACTTATTTTCATTTGTCTGTCTGTAGCTTTTTTGTAACCCCGTCATCACAGTAATCAATATACCGTGTATATTCAATGCACCTTCAACAAACCTAAATTTATCGATTCTGTACCATAGAATGTTACTCTACATATAGTTCAAGCCGATTCCAATATTTTTCACAATTTATAATGAATTTTATTTTACCTCACTCTGCCAATGATTGATGTGTCCAGTTTCAAATACCCTCAGCAAAAAGGCATCGAACAACGGCAGTAAGATAGAACTTTTTCTGAGCATGAAAATGCAATAATCCCAGTAAAAGTCTTCAAGCATTACACGATAGCCACCGATAACATTGCTGTCTACGTAGGCACCAACTGCGAAGTTTCCTTGAAGGGAAAATATTTGTGATCATTGAATTTATCTGTGTTCAACCATTCTAAATCGATTACCCTTTTTTAGTTGTCCTTATTTGACTCTTGGAAATTACTGTTTTTCTTTTGTCGAGGTCTAACAGTAGAATAGCTTTGGAAAAACCGTGATTTTATATTTTATTTCATATGCCTTATTCGGAAACCCTGCAACTTTTAGTGCAAATCAACGAATCAACTACATTCGGAACTGATCCTGAACTACCTTCAAGGGATTTGGTCAGATTTTCAAAAATGAGCTCAAGAAGTTATCTAAGCTTAACGAAAATCATATGAAAATAAACATAGATGATGGAAATTGATAACATTTTTCCGATTTGGTAAGCGCTTTAAGCAGGAGTGATGATAGACGAAATTTTCAAAATAAACCAAAGAAAAATATAGTTTGAATACGAATATGATACGCTGGAACGTAAGGATATACCTTCTTCCATTTATTAAGTTCCTTACTGTGCGATTTTATAGATTAGAATGAATAATCGCAATAAGTATACCACTACCAAGAACTGTCACACTTGTGGTGGAAATTGAATAAAAACATCTCAGCCCAATACCATTTTTGCAATGATATTTATTCCCTCAAATCTAATAGATCTTAATTCACAAGAAACATAAGTGTACCGAATAGAACAGGCAGAATGTGACCAGGAAACATGTCAGTTCAGCTAGAAAAGAAACACTGATTTGCTTGCACTTACTATTAGGTAGTCTCTCCATTGCGAAACCAAATCTGTAGGTAAGTGATAGTTTGTGTAGATCTTCTTCTGGAACAGCTATAAATCTGCGTACTATTTCTTTAGTGATGTGCTAAAAAGTTACACATAAATTGCACTATGTTAGAGGACTTCGTATATGTTTTTCTTTCTAAAATTGACATTTATGATACGCTGACAGTGTTGTGTGGTAGGAAACAATCCCGTACAAAAAATAGATGAATATATTTAAATGCAACATTAGATTTTCACAACTTTGTTCATGATTTTTTTTCAATCAGTTGTAATGTAATTGAACATTATCGCTATAATTTCAATTTGACAAAAGCTTAAAACATGTTTATAGCTGTAAACATGAATATGCCAATAATTAGAGTTGAGTTTTTTATAGATAACCCCTCGCAAAGGCAAAAAGTCTATCGAACTCCAGAAGCGCTGTAGAATTGCTGCACCTCAACCATGATTCTCGTACCTCCTAAAACTTATCCTGTGATTTGGTTTCCCCGAATCTTTATATTTTCCGCTGGCCGCTAATCGAAACTACATACGTATGAAAATTTTGGCTGCCTTGGCTGTCTTTATCAGAGTAGAAAACAGAATGAAAAAAAAAATGATTTTGAAAATATGACATTAATATTTATGTCATTATATTTTCAAAATCAATTTTCTTATTATTTTCTGTACTTTGATATAGGCTGCCGAGACAGCCGAGACGTCAATGAAGATTTATTCATACGTATCTGACTTCAATCAACGGCCGGCCAGCGGAAAATATATGAATCATGATGCTCACCACACTGTAGACATACTTTATAATTTTCGAATTTTTTCCAGAGTTGTTAGATTTGAAACACTTTGTGCACTGGGTAATTTGATTATTAGGATGATGTGATACATTTTGGTATAATATAATAATCTTTTGACCATAATCAAACCCTCAAATAATGTGATAATACTGTTGAGATGAAGGATCCAAATCTTCCAATCTGGTATGATATTTTCTGAAGAATATGCGCAGATGTGAATTTAACCTGGATTATTCTGTATTTTATGGACAGATTAAGCCCATTGGAAACTCAAAACTGTCGAATATGGTCAACAGATAATCCAGATCGCCTAATCTCAACCCCACGGATAATTAGGTAAATGGTTATTTAAAACAGTTTGATGTTTATATAACAACCAAATCTGAAGAATCAAATGACTGTAGTAGGCAACAAATTGTTACAATTAAAATTCAGAAATGCTAAATAATGCTGTTTCCAATTTTTAGGAATGATTGGTGCTTATACTGTAGTAAAACTGACGACATATCGAAAATTTGCGCGAACCACTGATAGACATAAAAAATCCAGATACTTGAGTAACAGAATTTCTTCCGCATCCTCCAGCTAACTTAATTTTTTAAAGATGCATAATAATCTGAAATATATCCCTTAATTTAGTATAATATTCCCTAAGAGTCGCGTATTTATGTCAGTCTGCTCATTTATTACAGCATAGTCAATATTCCTTAAAGACCCCAAAACATCAGATACAGATTTAATAAAATCATCAAATTATGAGATCAACTAATAAAAATGAAAAAATAGAAAGCCTCACATCTTCGGCACCCCTGAGCGACTCAATCCAAGCGGTTCCAGTTGCACCCCATCTTAGTCCGCTTTCATAAAAGTCTGAAACGGTATTGATTGGATTTTCGTATAGGGGTATTGTCATTATACTCGAGAATCCACTACTATAGGTGGTGGAAAGGAACAAGCTAGCAAGAAACACCAAAGACATGAAAAGGCTTCCGTTAAAACCTGAAAGATAATCGTTTTGTACTCCTTACGTCCATAGGCAATTGAAATGATACAATATGTTTTTTCAAATTTGTAAACATGTAAACCATGTCTTGAATATTGTACTGTAAAAGTCCTAAGCAGTGTTAGCACGTATCCACATGACACGTGTTAGTAATTTGGCAGCACTTTTATTAATACAATAAGTGTATTCAATAGTAAGGAACCATATACTGAAAATTCTTTTTTCCATTTCAATTTAGGAGGACCACTGTCAAGCCAAACCACAAGGTGAGTTACGTCTGGTAAATTCATATTTTGTCTCCAGTTTAACTTGACATAGATATTTATCATTTTTTTAATTAATTGTGTTAACTGTGAGTAAAAGCTTCCTTTTGTTATTATTCAAAAATAACGGATTATAATTACCTGTTGCAATTTCCCAATCGTTTACAGGCTGTACTATAAATAATTTGAGAATACTCCAAATGGACGAGTCTAAATGTATCATCTTATCTGAAAACCTGAAATTACATCACCATTCATTTATAGAACACTAGTTATATATCCGAATGGATGTAGATCAACGACATATGCAAAACATGTCGAATTTTTTACCAGTTTTATTTTTACTAGGTATTACAAGAAGACCTCACAAAATCCTTTTTTTTGAACTTCATTCCAATGCACAGTGCCTGATTTTCAATAAAAGCTGGCCAAAAGTCGAAAAACCCTCCAGCTTTTGCCAAACTATGCGTATTTGGTATATATATTATCAGTAGAGTATATAAAATGTCAACAAAATAAAGCAAATCGTGCATATTCGTGATATTTTCGCATGAAAAGAGTAATTCTTTAAGAACAGAAATGTAATGAAAATGTTATAAATACCTTCGATAACCCCTTCCATCACACTTAGTATGATAAAAGTACTCAGAAGCACTGTGTCGGCATTCGTACCAATGCTAGAATTTGTATACTGGAGACAAGTAAAAAGTGTGTAGCCGAAACAGGTTATTTTGAACTACTCTAAAAACGCACAGTAGTGCCTTCTAAAAGAAATCATTAGACACTACTATTGAAATTTCAGAGACAATTATTTTGTCCTGCTTTTCCGGAAAATCAGGCACTGTGCAATGGACAATTCTAGTTAATCCAGCAGAATATGGTTTAGCACTTTATGTTTGTTTATTGTTGTTGTTAGTGAGTCTAAGCACCATTGAAAGATTGAAGTAAAACACAATATATATTACAAAGGATACATTTCAGTATCTAACCTCCCATAATCGCCTTCTAACAACATAGTCAAAACACTGGTTCTCTGGCATATGATAATCCCGATTTTAACAGTAGCATAAGCATTCAGAGGTAATCCCAGAATTAGTAGACAATGCAAAACGATTAATCATGCATAATTTTATTCAAATATAAACATGGCCTCAAGAAATTCCTGTCAAATGAATATAGTGTTCCTACGATCTGGTCATAACATTACAAATTATGTAAGCATCCCTAAGCGTTATCTCGTGACTAAATGATTAAATAATTTGTATGAAGCAACATACACTTTAGGTCCACTATTAATTCTTGCCGGAGCCCAGTATCTCATAGCAAACAGTGTTATTATACACGTAAAGAAGAGTATTCCAACAGTCAGCCACATTGTCCTCGAATACGAGTAAAAAGGTATCAACCACCTTGAAGCTAGCCTGAAAAATCATCGTGGATTATTATTGATACACAGTATTTTCAAGCTACATACTTGGGTGCTGGGACAAGACCAGTGACTCCTGTACGTACTGAGGGCTTGGAAAAGTCCAGGAAATCGTAATAAACCGGCCAAGTAGCCATTGAAGCTTGAAAAAATATACAAAAATTAATATGTAATTTCCAACAGACGATAGCATTTTAAGAAAAAATCTATATACTGTTCCATATCCTTCCAAATTCGTCCTATAGGATGAACATATTATTTTATTTTGTTTTCATATATAAATCGTCTAATATTTCAAGAATTGAATGATCTTGAACTTTCGCTGCTCCACAATAAAAGACCTTCATGAAGCAATGGTTATCTGATTTCCAAATAGACATTTGTAATCTGAGCTGCACGTCAGGAAAAAATTGAGTCTATACCTATTTCAATTTCCAAGTTATATTTAAACCTTGGTGGCTCAAGGAAGCATACAGCAAGTTATCTGTCTCGTAGAAAGTAACATTAAGTTTTTCATAAAAATTGAACGAATCAAATAGCGATGAATCACCCTTCCCTGTTCTCATTACCTTCTAGAATAAAATGATACCATCTCTTATTGGTAGATATGACATCTGTATGACCTGACTAACATTTGATGTGGTCCGATTTTTACCAGAAAGATAAATCTCTGAAGTTATGATCATCAAACATACTAGTCAAATCTCACGTACCAAATCCTATATCTCCATCATCTCTGCCTAAATTTCCCAAGACTCCAGTTCCACGCCATCCATTCCCACTCCATTCATCATATATTTCACCCCAAGTATCATTCATATCAACCACTATAATAGGAGTCATGCCATGTTTTCTGGCGAATTCTACAGCAATCATCATTTCCGATCCTTTCAAGTCTTCTTCATTAGTACCTAAAGACATGATTTATTCCACTTCTGAAACTTATCCTGTCATTGTCTCTATAGTTCATCTCATATTTGTACTGGCGTCTACTTGAAACCACATGATATTGGCGAATAACTTTTCTAACGTTTCAGCTGCCTCAGCAGTACAAAAAATAATAATTTAGTGGTCAAAATTCTAACGACATTGACTTTTTATAATTTCAAGGGAATCTGTTCTTTTTAAACAAGAGACATAATGCATCGCCACATCAGAGAAACAACGCTGCATTTTTAGTAGGAGAAACGAAACAAACGACACTGTAATCCCAAGGCAACAATTAAGATCCCTCATTTCGGATCCAAGAGCAAATCCAACTTATGGTGCATGTGTAGGCTTGTAGACATTGATAAGACTTATTCCTCAAGCATATTCAACCAAACAGGTTCACAGTCTACTGATGAATTGTACACAAAATCCTGCTTCAGCTTTACAGGTTTCCTTATGGTTTGTTCTTTTGGACGCCAGAAGGGAGGTCGTATGTTTAGATTTATCTCAGCGTTATGTCAATGTTTTGGCACTTTGATAGATGCTGTAGAATCTTTAGTAAAGTTATTTCGTCAATCCCATGTGTTTTTTTTTGACATTAAAGCAAGCTTGCAGGATTAGACTAATTATATGTGTAAGTAGAGCAGAAAACATCCTATAATTTCGGATTTAATGAGGTTGAGTGATAACTCTCAAAGAATTTAAGTAGAGTGCTAGGTTGAACAGATCTTTTGAATAATTTTTATACCTACCTAAAATAGAATACGGTTCGTACTGCAATGTAGATAGTCTAAATAGCCTGCCTTGCTGCTTTGCCAATTTATTTGTGAATAAACTTCTCCCAAATTGGAAACTGTGGTTGTTAGCAAACCAGACATCAACAAGAATTCTATCACTATGATTATGTAAGCCAATATATTTATTAGTCCAAAGTAGCAACCTTTGCTCATCCAGCTCGGATTCAACTACCAATATATCAGCGACATATTCGATTTCCTTGGTACTGAATAGATCGAAAATGTTTTCTTCCATATCCGTATGTGAGAGGACCAGGAATTTTCTAAAATTCCATCTTTCCGCATTCAACCTAATTTCTCTCTCAAAATTCTTGAAAATCGTCACTGGATTTTTACAATTTATTATTATTCCTTGACAACCGAAGTAGTTGAACATTATCTCAGGATGTATATTGTTTCCATCGACTTTGATATGGACAAGTGGTATGTTTTGGTTCATAGTCAAAGCAAATTCTGAAAATGATTGATAATTTTATAATAAAATTGTATTTGTTATATATATATATATATATATATATATATAAAAAGAGAGATAGAGAGAGAGAGAGAGAGAGATAAAGGGAGAGAGACGTATAATTATCACTGCTTCCCTTATGAATCAATATGAGTAAATATGAGTGTTTATAAGAACTCCTTCCAAAACGAGCATTGCATGAACAAAGCCTTCCAAGACAAACGATTAGTAACATATGGATAAGTAGGATCTCTATATCTGCTTTTAGTTGAAGTAACGTCATTTAATCTTCGTCGATGGAGATAATTCAATTATTGTTTTTTTTCGAATCATAATACTATTAGAATTTGCTATTCTACAGCATTTCAAGATCTGTATTATAGCCAAGAGATTAATTAATTATATGAATGAACATACTCAATTGGCATGTTGACGAACTAACAATAAACATTACTTTCAAGTTTATTGAAAGTAACCTCCACAGTTTTGGTTGGTGTTATCCTTATCATTAGAACCCACAATGGATTTTGATTGGATTTGTCAAAAGATATTGACAGAAAAACTAGAATATTGTGACATACGTCGCCCATGCTAAAACTGAATAGGAGGTATCCATTGAGTAAAATACAATATGCTAATGTCACCAATATCCAAAGCCAAGGCGAAGATTGAACCACACATATCACGATCTTTGCCACTGAACTACCACACTCCGTATAAATAAATATCATCTGAAGCTAATAAAATATGGCTTCGGATTGGTCTATATGACTAGTCAGAGATAGTCACTGTAAAGTAGGAAAACTTGTAAAAATATTGTGTTTCTGAGAGTATACAGAATATTTATTCTTTTACTATGAACATCAGGCCCGTGCGGAAAGTGATATCAAGGAATAAACCGCATCCCTTCCCCTTCCCCTTCCCTTTCTCCTAAGACTACTCCAAACAACAGTTTTACTTATCATCCTTATTATCAAAATTATAAAATGATGAGAAAATGTCAGCAGTGAAGAGGGAAACTTTCGGAATATAGCAATATGGAGAATGATCTGTATATACGTGTAGGTTCTGGAACTTAAAATATATAAAGTCCAGCTGTTCTCATTTGGAATTTTATAAGTGTTACCTTTATCGCTGAATGTTATCAAGCATCTACTGTTCAAGAAGTATTCCTGCACTATGAAGTTGAACAGTACATCTACAGACGCATGCATGTTGTGAGTTTCAAACAGACGAAGTTTCAAGTTTTTATTTAAAGCGATGATCTCACGTTTGCTCATCGAAAATTGTTTAAGTCAATATAAGTTTTTTCCCAATCATTGAACATTATAAGTATCTAAGAATGTGTGTGAAGTAGTTACTGTCTATGAATGGTTAAGAAGATAATTTCGAGATTCACTTTTATCCTGTCCAATTTCATGTAGCATGTACATATTTGGATAATGAATTTTGCATGATTTAGATGACTACACGTATGTGAAAACAGAATTGAAATATTAGTGAAATATAGATACAAGAGGAGGTGTCTATATCCTCTGACTAGGGATAAAAGCAAACAAAAAATCAGCATCTATTATTGATATAAGTCACTAGCATTTCGTTCTTGTTAGGACTCATCAGTACAATAAAGATCTTGGGGATGCTGCTTATCGCGACCTGCTTGCTAGAATTGGCACAACTAAAATATTTAAAGTTCTGTTTTTCTACAAGTGGAAATCTCACATCCGTTATGCTATGCTGCTCATCTATGCTACACGCAGAAGCATTAGAAGCATCATTTATCATATCATATAAAAATATAAATTCTTGTAGGTTATTGAGATCTGTCTCCTCCAGTTTTGTTTGATATTATGCTGATCGTCCAACGACTAAAACTAATAGAAAACTTATGTCGCCAATGCATTGCTTGTTAGTTCCTGCTCGTATATTTTAATCTAGATAATTATAACACAACTAGTTTTTAACCGGTTGTATACCAGTCGGTAATCAGGGAGCCTCAGATTTTTTTTTGCTATTATTTTATCTGAATGATGGAAGAGTTTAACCAACTAGGAGCATCTAAAATTTACATGAAAAATATGAAAAATTGAATTTTGGAATTATAATGATGTTGACTTTTTTCTAATAATTGCATTGGAACAGTTTTGTTCTCAAACACGACCTCAGAATGAAATATCATGAAAGGTTAGAATACAAATCACGTATTTGAATTTTTGATAAAATCAAAACAAAGGTCGTGAAGCACTGCCACAGCAGAACCGCTGCTGCCTGTCTAGGGAGATACAGCGAAATATACAGCAGGTTAAACTAAATGCAATAGTACAATATCCCCCCAGTTGGAATTCAAGAACAATCCATAAAAAACCCTAGAGAAAAAACTTATTGGTCCATATACAGGTTTGGAGACAATTAATTAGATCTTTCCCTAAAGTAGGTACACCAGCCAAAGTGGGTCACAGTCTTAGGATTAAGGAAAACAATCATGATTCATCTCTATTAAGGCAGACTGCAGAAACAGCAACAAGATACGTTTCGGAAATTACATCAATGCAAGTTTCCTGACTCTCTTTTTCGATGCTTGAATTATTCAGGTCAAATGTGGTTGCATGTTGAAAACGATAACTGTTGAATTATCGTAATCATTCACTATAAAAGCCTCATGAATTTCTTGAATAGTTTACCTCCATTTCACGTAAACTGTGTGGTTAAAGGAATTGGCATGTTTGAACTCCAGACTGTATCGCTACTCAAAGATGTTTAATTTCTTATACATTTCGTTTCTATAACTCATAATAATAATTTATCATCTGATGTCTATACTTTAGAATTCTACTCCAATACAGTATTATAAGTAATGACAAATTATAAAGCTTCCTGTGGTAGTAATGGTTTTCTTTGAAGTAGCTCACTTGTGTGAAATGTTTCGTCAGATAAATCATCTAACACATTCATTCCAATAGTATTTGCATTGTAGCGAAGGCAGCATTGGTATTTTTTTATTTTCAAGATTTTATCAGTTGAACAACTGAACATTAACGGTGCCGGATTATCCAGATTCGCAGAAGCCCATGGGTATTATGACTAGTGAGAAAAATAAGCCAAGGTAGCTCTAACTCTACATCTAGCTATAAACATATTTTTATCTCATTTATGAATTACTATTGAAACAATTAGATAAATTAAATAATTAGGTACACAGTCAACTAATTTCAAGTCACTTCTCACAGCAGTACTCGTTAACATTTCAATATAATTCCAGAATGCATTCCGATTCCACTCACTATCAATAGGTCAGTAGCATGAAAAAATAATGCATTTTCCAGCTCACTGGAAATGTTGAACCACAGATAAAATATTTTGTATCACTTTTAGTTTTTTCTTCTACTGTATATGTCTAGGCGAGAGGAGTAAAAATCAGAAGCATTTATAATAAAATACTTGGACTTGTTTTTATATGTTTTGTGTTTTATATCATTATTGGGTGTAGTTAAAAGATTTTAGAAGGAAGAGCTTTAGAGACTTCATTTTAATTTTGTTTTCTGATGCATTAGTATATGAATTTAAATGTTCAGGTCCTTATTTTTTAGATCTCATATTCCGTCGTTTTTATGTATTCATAATCACAGTAAAAAATATAAAAAATTGATGTGTTTTCGTAATTTGAAATGTTTTCTAGTGTTTACGTAAGTATCATGTATCTTATGTTGAGGCGATAACGTGTGAGTGCTTGCGACTTTAATGAGAACAGTAAAATACTTAGAATAATTTAAATACATTGTGGCAGTCCGGGTGGGGATATGGATTAGGGCTAACAATAAAAAAGTCAGGATACTCTCTCATATTTATTATCAAAGTAAGCGAAGCACGCAATTAGTTTGAGAACTTAGGTATATTGCACTTTGAAGATCTAATAATTTTTGAAGTATAAAGGTGAATAATTTTAATATACATATATAGCGAAAAAGTGCTATCATGAAATTGTTGAAACTACGTAATAGAGAAAATATCTTTCATATGATTTATATGAATACATAATTGTTGAAAGCTGAATTGTGTTTATAAAATAAATTATTATATATTACATAAACAAGAGAGGTGCCTCTTAATCCGGCTAATATTGAAATATAATAGGTGATTATATTAGCAACGAAGTATGGTGCTTTATTTTGTTTTCACAGTAATGAATGAGTCGCTCAGCGATGAACACTATCAAGCTCACTAAGTGCCCAAAACAAAGTATAGCGGAGGCGCCTTCAACATGTTTAAGCTTCAATTTCTCTACTGTTTGCTGACGTTGGTCGTATCGCATAGCCTTCTGAACAGTTGAATCCATGTACAACAATGCCCCCTGAAATAAAATGTATTGCTCTAGCATTTGATTTAGAGTGGACGTTAAAAACCCACTTTATAAGCTTATTTCATTAGCATATCGACCCTCCAAACGTACAAACCATATCTGCGCTCTCTGGTCGGCATATCATTGCCTCTATAAGGCAGTATTCAGCTATGGCAGCCTACCTCCCTACCTGTGAATGCGTACTAGTACTATTTAGAATTCCACGATTTATAAATTTAAAAATAAAATTTTGATATTTCAAGATAAATTAAAAGTTACAGTGTTTGCATTCATTGATTACCTCACTTTCCCAATAATAAGCAAGTCCGGCTTCAACAACCCTCAAGATGAAGTCGTTGAGAAGAGGTGTGATGGCAGAGCTTTTTCTCAGCATATAACAGCACATTCCGTAATAAAAGTCATCTTTCATTAGATGGAAGTTGTCCATAACGTCACCTCTTATGAACGGACCAACAGCATAACTGTCTGCAAGAGGACCTATCAGCAACTCGATAAATGCAGATATACAGAAAATATGAACATGTTCTTGTGTATTACTTATAACAGATTAGTAGTTTGACAGACAATTATATCCGACAGGTTATCTAAGACCACCCTTACACCACATATATATATATATATATATATATATATATATATATATATAGTAATTAGGAATTTAGCTGCTGCGATATCAAAAAAATTGTTTTACTCACGGCTTGGTAGTCTCTCCAAAATGTACGCAAAGTTATGTGTCAACGACAATTCCCTTAACTCCTCCTCAGAGTGCACTCTGAACCTTCGCACAATTTCTTCGATGATGGGCTGGAAATATATCATCAATCTATGAATTTTTGCATATTATGTTGGAACACACGTTTAGGTGTTTTGGATAGTGTCATCAGGCAGGGATATAACTCCAAATGCCGATATTGTTCACCACAACTAGCTTAAAATGCAATAAGAGAATGTTGCATTCGTTTGATAAGCTTTGAAAAGGGTTTCATTTTATCCACAATGACTATCACTTAATAAATCTTATAAAATACAGCTCTTGATACGTACGTCATTCGCTTCCTTGAGGGAGAGGATCCAGGAATCTCCAAGTGCTCCCCAATACAGCCCACTTTCGTAAAACTGGTAGAAAGTATCAATAGGCTCTTCGTATAAAGGAATTGTCATGATACTGGAGAGACCACTACTGTAAATGCTGGTCAGAAACAGGTTCAATATAAAAATCATCGCCACAAAAAACTGACCATTTATACCTTCTGGTAACTCTGTTTCTGTTATGCTCTGCAAAACGAACATCTTTAGGATGCTGAACACTGAGCTATCGAACAGCTGTAGGTTGTCAATATCGGAATTTCTCCTACAAAATCAAAACTTTAATGATATACCTAAATTCAATAAAACGTGGATTTAAAGGCAGTCTATTATTATTTGATAATTTATTACCAAAATGTAAAATATTTTGATACTGGAATATTGAGAGTGATACATTACTGAATTGAGGATGTGGCCCCTTTGATAGCAGTTGCAAATATTACATTTTGAGTCACCTTCTATCGTCATCAGTGGCAAACACTTTTCGTACTGCTCCAACTTTTCATACAGACGTAATTTGGCATGGAGAATACTTAGCATTGATTAAGTAATATAGTACTCAATGTACTAAGTCAGTTTGTTTGACTTAAATTTCTATATTTGCTTCATAATATATCCAGGATCTAGCTATTGCTGGATGAAATTTGGGGAATATGATAATAATAGTCCATAGCCATAAATTATAGGCAACAATAATAAAAACATATTGGATATAGTAAGTTATTATAATAATTAGTAAATAATAACGCAAAGTAAGTAATTGACTGAGTAAATTTTCAACTAAAATGTATCATATAATGCCAGTATATTGAGTTATTCACCTGTATTTGTACTTCAGTATTTTTGTCTTCAAATATTTAACGTAAAACATACTCGTTATGCACGCTACAAATGACACTCCAACAGCTAGCCACATAGTTTTGGAGTAAGAGTATACTGGTGTCAGAAAGGCCGGTAACAACCTAAAAGTTAATAAACACCCCCTCCTAATAATTATATTTGATTTAATATGTATATATAATGTATGTGTTCATCATCTACAAGAATCATACTCTTGAAAAATATGCTTTAGCAAGAAGGCTGGATGGAGAGATGTAATCCCTTGATCTCTATCTTTCTGATGAAAATGTCAAGTTGTTCCCGCAATGCCAAAGAAGATCGATAACAACTATCTACGGAAAGTAGACCTATAAACTGATTCCAAATGTAAAAGAATAGATTGAGAAAGGGTCTGTGCGGGCACCACCTTACTGCGCAGATCATGCGCGATTTGGAGTGTCAGAAGCTCAGAGAGATGCTACTAGCCACCGCAGTGCGGTTGCCAAGCGGATACTGCGGAATGCTGGTGACGTGAGTTCAAGTCCCATCCGCACCAAAAACACTTCAGTATTTTTCTAACTCCAAAATTGTGTCTTCTTAATATGTGTTTACATAGTTACCGATGCTGACTCAGTCGTCTTATCTTCAATACAAAGTTTACTTTTCGGATAAGTGACGTTAAAAATGTTTATTCGAATGCAACCCTACGGATATAGTATATCAACTGACAAAAATAAATCTGCACCCGACAGGTCCTGCATTTTTTTTTAAAGCAGAACTCACTGTAACACACTGAATTTAATGACGTTGAAGAGGCGAGAGAATATAGAAGTAACCTCACGTGCCGCCGTTTTCACAATAATAAAGGAGGTCATGTCTAGGGACTTTTCTGGTATGAAGCGACCTCAAACTCATTTTCTTATGGTAATGGTTTCTGTATTCATAGTGTAGGATACCTTCGGTATTGATCCTACATATACGCACACTCACACACTTATTTCACACTACAAATCATTCAAAAATGGTTCGCACTAAAATATATTATATTGCCAGTTATATTTGAATGTAAAGCTGGACATATTTCAAAATTCAGTCAAATAAGACTTCTTTCTAACTCTGGAACTCACCTTGGCGCCGGTACAAGTAGAGTTGCACCTACTCTTATTATCATATTGGACAAATCCAAGAAATGGTAGTCCTGTTCCCACATGTACAGAGCAGCTGAAAAAACGAAAACTGGAAAGTTGAGCAATGATTCACCGAACAGTATCATTTGTTTGAGTGTACGAAAAAAAGTTGCTTTGGAAAATAAAGACTACAGAATCACCAAAAGTGCAAAATACCGTGGAATTCATCTCACTTATTTCTGTCAGTCTGTCTGTTTCAAGTAATCGATTTGGATGGCATGTCCAATGTTATAGAGACTGTCATTATCGTCATAATAATAATAATAATAATAATAATAATAATAATAATAATAATAATAATAATAATAATAATAATAATAATAATAATAATAATAATAATAATAATAATAATAATAATAATAATAATAATAATAATAATAATAATAATAATAATAATAATAATAATAATAATAATAATAATAATAATAATAATAATAATAATAATAATAATAATAATAATAATAATAATAATAATAATAATGAAACGTCTTTATTTGTGCGAAGTTTAGCATAAAGCTATTCTTACACAGCTTCTGAAGTATTTTGAAAAACATAAACAACACCAGTACGACTTCCGAAAGCATAGATCCATGTAAAATCTTCTAATTTATGGTAGTCACGTGTTACGCAAAGCAACACAAGTCAGTGCTATCTCGAGAAATCTTATGCTGGCGGCAATAACGCTTTCCTGATCAACCAAGATATCAAAAGATATTCCTAAAGAGATTTACAAATAGAGAGAGCTTACTTCAACGCATAGAAAACACAGCAGTTACCCCGACAACCAGGACCTTGCTAGGTATTCAATAGATTTGACCGAGCTGTCCCAGATAATGGCACCAGAGTAATCTTATCTTGTGTCATGTTGCCCTGTAAACTCTGAATACTAACTGTACGAAACTGCTCTTTATTTGCTTACCAAAGCCAATGTCCGTTTTGTCAGCAGCTAAGTTACCCATAATACCATAACCATCCCATCCGTCGCCTGTCCAGTTGTCGAATATGTCACCCCAGTATTCAGAAGGGCTCAAAACAAAAACTGGCTCCATATTGTACTTCTTCGCAAAGGTCAGTGCACCCATCATTTCTGATCCTTTACTGTATCCCACGCTGTTATTGTCTTAAAAATTTAGATAATTCAACGATCAGTAATTGATACCCTGTATAAAAAATTCCGCAGGCTTTTTTTCCGAAAATTAAAACGTAATTTACTTTCACTCCGGCATGAGAGATTGTGTGTCTCTCACGCTTGAAATCGTGTATCAATCTCTTTTTTGGGTTCAAATGCTGATCGTAAGGAGCTAAGGCAAAATGATGAACACTTTTTAGTATGTCGTTTAATGCGACAATACCCTTCATGGCAAAATACATCAGGTACTACCATGCTGAGGCACATAGCGGATAACCGAGGGATTTTAGTGAATATGTTGAATTTCCGAAGGGGCTAATGAATATAAGCAGGGTATACCGAAACATCGAATATATTCAATTCAAACCTGGGAAAGTCCTGGAAGTGAGAATACCAAAATCTCAAACTGAGCATATCATAATATTGGAACAAAACAGAGAAAATATAACCTAGAAGTGTTGACAGAAGCATTTCATGATCTTGGCGTGAATAGTTCAACTTCATTATATAATTTATCATTGGTATAAACATTCTATAATTATGATGAGCTGTAATCAAAGCTACTGTTGGTTCCTTAACCTTAAAAAGAATAACCGAAATAGTATCAGATCTGTACCAATGTGACTTTTTTCTCACATTTTGACATGCGTGGTATAGAATTTTCCCTAATTCAAGTTTAAAAGGTGTTTGTACAGATAAACAGAATAAATATTAAAAATATGTACTTGTGATTGAGCCAAAAGATATAGATCCACCATTTATATTACAACTTATTCACAACTCACATATCACATCAACGCATATTCGCCTGTATGGGATCCTCACAACAGTCACAACCCCAACAGACACACGCCGCTGAATTGCTGTTGACGAATATGGCGATGTCAAACGATGTCAATTACTTAGAGAGAATCGCAAGATGTTCGTATTTTTTATTGAAGTAAAGGGAGCTCCGTTGGAAAATATGATAACTTTCCAAAAAAAAATGGAATACTTAAAAAATCTTTGAAATCTTAGTTGTGAAAAAAATTATATTTTACTTTACAGTATATTTATTTAGAATGAGTATTGAATTCGGAAATATACTTTTCTTGGTTCAAATCAATAATAATTTGCTTATCAAATGAATTGTGTTAGAGTAAGATCAGATTTTCTTGTCGTGAGTATTTCTTTAGATGAATATCGGTATTCTTGAATTGGGAATTTCTTTTAATGTGTGCATAATACAGAACAGCACGGAGATAGGGATACGAATCCAGCACACCTGATTTTTAGGAGCTCTCAAATTGAGGAATTTGATTTATTTGTCACGAAAAATATTTTAAATAAATTGGAAGAATAATCAACACTTGCCGAATATAAAACTAAATATTGCTAAACAATATTGATGTAGTCTTATGGATGATCCCCACGTATGATATTTTTAAGTATTCATTAGTGGAATGATTTGCTCTGCTGGAAGTAAAACTGTCAATTTTCATTTATAATAAATGATAATGTATAACACGTTATATACAAAATATTAATATTTGTTGCTAGGGAAGCAGATATTCCGTGTAAATTATTACAGAAAGCTCCACAACGTTATGTTGTTGTGTGAAAAAACAAACGTAAGAGCACGTTCATGAGATGAGTGGCTTGATAATCGAAAATACTCGAGAAATTATTTTTCTAGAAGCACACACCATTGTAAAAAATACAGACGAAACATTTCAAATTAAACTGAGACAACTCACCTATAATACTGAACGGCTCATACTGAATGGTACCCACCCGTAATGGTCTTTTCTTTTGATCGAGCAACTTGTTTGGATACAATTCGTTACCATATTGAAAACTACCATTATCTTTATCCATATTCCAAATATCAACAAGTACTTTGTCATTGTTATTTTTTTCACCGACGTATCTTAAAATAAAAATTACTATTTATAGTAATTGTACCAAAAAGAGCCAGTTAGATGTTCGCTTGCGAAATATATCCCTTTTTGGCTCATCTTTATTTTATTAATTGAGGGCGTGCCCAAGATCTACATGCACTACTTTTTTTATGCAATATACGAGTAGATATCGTGTTTTAATCAGACAATATTTTTTAAAATATTGAGCTTGTGGGAACAAATTTCAAGATTTATGTGATATTTTATTTTTATAAGACGTAATTTCCGAATGATAAAGTCAGCACAATATTGTATGAATTACTGCTGATAATTTGAAAATATTGTATTAAAATTGATAATATCAATCCACCAAGCAAAAAGATAGGCACATATGTACCTACTTTGGAACGTAATTTTTGACAACCCATTTTCCTATAATATTTGCTCTTATACTCAATGGCGTTTTAGTTTGAAATATTCCTTTTTTTTCAGATTCTCACACATAATTATTGTTTTTATTCGATTTATTATTAATGAATTTCACTGATGTATTTGTGAAAATTGATATTGCTTCATGTAGTGCAATAAATGATAGAGGTTAATATCTAAAAAAATCTATGAAGTATCTCAAAATCTCAAACAGTAATGACGTCACCAGTGTGAAAATTGCATTCAAATAATATGCACTGAAAAGATATATTTGACCTGTGCGAGTGTTTTTTCTTCCAAATTTGAATTTCGCGAAACAATTATTATTTCTATTTTAATTATTATTCTGTTTATTTTTAAATTTATTGATATTAAATGACACCACTATGTATTGAAAACTTCATATAAAAAATAGGTGAGTTTGATACATTTTTTTATAATAGAACTCAACAATTTGGAAACAAAGGTAGCCAAAATTTTATTCATAAAAACAATTGGGAATATGTATCCAATATTTGAATACATTTTTTCAAAAAATATTGTATAGATTTGAATTTAGCCTAATTTTACTAATAAAGATCGCAACCATAATAACATAATAAATAGCTTCTCCAGGAAACAAGAAATTCTTTTCTATATTAAATGAGCATTCTGGTGACAATAATTTCAAAGAGCTCTGAAGATTTCGGTGAATTTCCTACCTGTTGGTCCACAGGAGTAGCTTTTGATCATTCTCAGGATCTCGCTCTACGATCACAACATCGGGAACATAGAATATTTCTCTGGTATTGAAGATTTCAGTTACCTCTTCAGAGGTATTATTTGACTTAATTATAAGAAACTTTCTGTTCGGCCACCGTTCCATGTGCTGTCTAATTTCCATCTCAAATTTTCTGAAAACTGTCACAGGATTTTTTGTGTGGATGATGATTCCATTACATCCGAAGTAGAGGAATAATAATTCGGGGTGAATGTTGTCATTTTGAACTCTTATATTGATCTGAGATATATTGGCAGAGCGCTCCAACCAGTTCTCTTTGTCAGAAAAGAAAATTAAACACCTAAAGGCATGGAAATACTGTTGCAGAATAAGATTGATAAGAATACTCATGCCATGCTGTTCTAGTCGCATGTTGCTTGAGATTAAAGCTATTTAATTTTTTTATATATTTTTCAGATAGCATTCGTGTACCACATGTTTCGTTAGCCATCGAGTGCGGTCATTTATTTTTCTTGTGGCAACAAACATATGTATTTTAAAACCGCTAAACCAACTTCGTAATGATGAGTATTTATCTTCACGTTCGAAGCCTATAGGAAAATATACTCTGGACAAGGGCTTATACAAAGGGGGTAATGGGAGTAATTAGCCCCCCCCCAAGATTTCAGACCAACTATATAATTCAATTTTTTTCAACTTGCTGTTAGCTTTTCTTTCCTTATTAATATTACTATTAACCTATCCCTTTTTCTCTTGTCTCAACTACCTCGACGAAGGTATTGCAAAGAATGGCGGAAGCATAAACAAACTCCATTTCCTGTTACCCTCTCCCCAAGACTGTGGTCTAGATACGCCCATGACTCTGAACACCTCTGAATACATGTACCTACGTTATTATAAATGGTGCAAGACGATTCACATATTATGTGATAAGCCTAACTATTCAACCTTCTACGTTTATTGTACAAGTTCTTTATGTGACATGAAATAATATATTATTTCAAACGGAAATCATTCAGCTTCATATGTCGCCGATTTTATTCTGTCTATTTATTAATATATTCATCTGTGTGCCTTTATTCTTAGATTTTCATGATTTGACATTTTATGCAACTAGTAGAAAGTGACAATCATAATAGAATCAATATAGGGAGCCAATTACAAGCATAGAGAACAAAGTATATAAGGCAGTATTCATATACAAAATGTAAAAAATTCATCCATAAATGAGATCCCTTAATAGTCACTATTGCAAACCACCTCATTTTCATGAAGGACGTGAAATACACCAAACTATTTTACGATTAAGACCAATAATGAGTTCAATAGGCTCACCATGTTCCAATCTAAACAAATATAATTAACATTCCTTATATAGAAAACCATTTATGAATATACAGGGAGATATCATGAAGAGTATTTTTTAAAGGGAGAAAGTCTCTAGGGACTGTTCAATCAAAATGGCTATCTGGGAGATTTTGTCAAATCACAAATTCAAAGACTTAACTTTCCGTCTGAATCAATTACAGTATAACTGAAATTCTCCCCCAGCAGTCTCCATGTAGGTACTAAACGAGTATGTAAGAGAATTATCTAAAATACTGACGGAACTCAACAAGTAGGTACCCTAAGTTCTCCCCTTTTAATTGATATACTAAATAGACCTAGTTTGTGGCAAATGCTATGTTGAGTAGTTTAGGCCTGTCGAATCAAAGAACAAAAAATTACTTATCGAAAGAGAAAACAGCACTCCATGAACACGTTTGGGAAATAGGTAACAGTGTAAAACGGAAGCAAGTTTCTATATTGGACCAAGAAGGTAACAATTGCAAGAGGTATGCCAAAGGATGAAGTTGAAGCGTTATTGCCTTATAGGTTATCTTTACGATTCATCTGTCGACTGTGCCCCAGATTGATTGAGTATACATAAGGGGAAAATGTAATCAATGCTTTCCAAGCCTACAGATGGACTATAAGTTTTCTTATGGTTTGTTCTTGGAGCCCAAGGGTTCTTTTATTTTGTTGCCCTGGAATTATAATGATTCTTTCTAAGAGACGCACATTGTATTTACAATGTAACAATGAATTATGTCCCTATCATTTTAGAATTATCAACAAAAAGGGCATTATCTCATCTCCAAATGATTTACCAGAAGTTGCAGGTGTAACTACTGCTGTATTTGCTGATGACACAGCGTTACTTGCAGTTGGTACTAGCTCAGAGGATTCTACCGATGAATTACAGGCTGCAAGCACCATTATTCAAAACTGGACAAAGAAACTCAAAATCAAGCTCAATAAACACAAATCAGTTTATGTTAATTCTACGAACAAGAGAATCACAGACCACCCAGTAGTTAGGATAAATAATATCGCCGTGCCGCACGCGAACAACGCTAAGTATCTTGGAATGAACCTTGATGCAAAGCTACGATGGAAAGAGCACATTAAGAAAAAAAGCTTTGAACTTAGTGTAAAGTATAGACAGTATTACTGGCTACTTGGAAGGAATTCTAAGTTGTCACTATATAATAAAATTCTGATCTACAATCAGATTTTAAAACCAGTGTGGCTTTATGGCATCCAGCTTTGGGGCTGCACTTGTGTATCAAATGTCAATATTATTCAGACTTTCCAGAATAAAGTGCTTCGTAACATGGTGAATGCTCCATTGCACGTTCGCAATAGTGACCTTCATCGCGACCTAGGAATCCCAATGGTCAAAGATGAGATAAAACGATACGCCAATAAGCATGAAGTCAGACTACTTCATCATGTGAATACGGAGGCGATACAGCTGCTGGACAACGAACATATCGTCCGAAGACTGAAAAGGACTAAGCCATTTGAGCTGGTGTAGTGCATTATGCAAAACAAAAAAGTGGAATGAATAGTGTAATTTGTACAACTAAGCTAAACTGAAGGACATCAATGGATGAACTCTAGAGCATAAGTATTTTAGTTTTAAGCTTTATTAGAGACAAATCAATGGTTGATCTAACTTGATCAGTTTTGATGGACATATCACCTTCGCTGGTGTTTACGGAAAAAAAAAATCTCCAAGCGTCGCGCACTATGGCGCTAACCGTTGGCAACTTACGAAGTCAACTAACTCTTGGACTGCCTTGAAGCTTTGACAGATGTCCCTTACGATATCTGTCAACAAGGGTTAACTGATTTACAGCGACATCCCTTAGTCTTCAGTCCACCCTTGTGGACAGATATCATAAGGAACATGTGTCAACGCTTCAAGGCAGTCCAAGAGTTAGGACCTAGTAAGTTGCCAATGGGCAGCGCCATAGTGCGCGACGCTAGGAGATGAGTGCTGATGTTGCTATCACAGCCTTGACTGGGTTACGCATATACCACACAATAAATTTCTCTCTACATTTAGACCGCCAGGTTATACTGGAGAGTCTAAGCTGAAAACGAAACATGCATATCTATAGCAGGTCTGATGCAAAGTGGAGAGCATACACCTTTTGGATTTCCAGTGCTGTGAGCAAATCACTTCGTAAGTCTAAAAGGTATTTCAACTCCGATAAGGAATTCTGCATATATAGATCACTTCCCCGCTTGTGCGCATAAAGTAAAATATGAAACCTAGATATACGAATTATCATTTCGCACATTACACTTTCCATGTTCGTAGTTAGTTCCCTATTATTCTCAACACGCGTTATGATCTTTGGACATGAATTATAACTATCATACGCCATGGTAATACAAAATAATTACCAAAACAATAGACACAAAAATTTATATGTATACCAGCTTGCATATCTAACCGCTGATGACAGATTCAGAATAACTTCATCAGTCAACACTTTTAGGCTTTTTTGACTCATTATCTGCATGAATTGAGTACTTAAGCGACGAGAAAACATGCTGTACATTATAAACGTAATTATTTATGAGTAAATACAGCGTATTGGTGGAGGGGCTGTCAATTATTTGAATCAAGTCATAGTACAGTGAATTTAATAGAAGACCTAATCAAAAAAGAAATCAGAAATACTATGACCTTTTTCTTATTTATTGTTTTTTTCCAATATTCCTTTCTAATATCAACTTAGCCACCTTTTGCTGGTATATTTACGCATATAGGGCTGTGTCAAGAGGTTTTTAAGCTGAATTCATATAAACATAACATGTCCTGTGACGACCGTTTGCTTGCCTTCTTTGCTCGGCGTTCTAGAAGCTTGGGATTCTATTCTGCTCAAACAATTTGTATTCACCTGAACAGGTACTACTATTCTACAAGGTTCATATAAAACCATGGAATACTGCTCAATTCAACTCACTGAAGACAGATAGCAACCTGACAAGGAAATCAGATACTGGTCTGTCAGATGTCGAGATTGGACACATACTCGAATAGCCTTACATCACGCTTCTGAGGGCTAACAATAACACTTTCTGGCATGACCACGTTTCCGAACGTTTCCGCTGCAGATGATTGTGTTCTCAGGAAAAACTGAACTACTCTATACGGTTTAGATCAGAGCATCAGTGGAGTACTGCTCACATACATGGAGATGATACACTGCGAACTACTCCTGAAGCATCTAAACCAGTGCAGTCATAATTAAACTCGGGCTCGGGAAAATCGAAAATTTATACATAATACGTCTATTGGAGACGCCTGACATTACAAAATCCTCGGTCAGGAACGTCGAAGAAATGTGGCTAATATTCCGTATTTTATGGATTCTACAATGGTGAATGTTCAACCGAGATAATCGGATAATAAAATTGAGATCCATCAGAACAGCGAACACTATAAAAACCCAACTATGTTGAACTTCCAACACCCTGAAGGAGAATCTTCCATGAGTCAGTCAGAGGTTTGGAGAATCTCAGCTTTCTGGAATTCGCTGCCAGGGAGTTCATTTTTCAAAAGCTACATTTATTCTCTCGCAGCGTTTTTGGGGCGCAATGGGCCATGAGAGAGGTTAGAGGTTATCAAAAAAAGTCACGTCACTACCCTTCACTTGTGTATATCTATTTCAGGAGCCGCGTGATCTCAGCCTCGTTTTATATCAAATTAGTGGAAAAAATATGATGTAGTTTCGTAAAAAGGTAGCATCCAATATTTTTTAATGTGTCGATATCGTCGTTGATCTGAATTGCCTGGTCCTGCCGCTATCAGGATCATTATTGCACTTGCAGATAATAGTTGTCGAAAGAACAAATCTGCTATGGAATACACATATTCAAGTGTTCTCTAATACTTTTCTAGCTGATAATTGTTTTAGCTTGCCCCATACAAGATCCTTTATGGGCCTAGCTACTAAAAGTCATATCTTTTGCATAGCAAATCGATCAGATTTTGTGCGACTACACTACCAGCAAATCTTACTTCTAAAAAATGCTTTTCCAATCCTCCCTGCGCTATACACAAGACGTGAAAAAGTTAGAATTCGAGATAATCTAATAGTAAAAACATCGCGAAAAAACGGATTTAATGAGATATTTAATATGAGCACGTAGTAGCTAATGCTCTTTTTTTTAATCACTTTATTGGCAGCGCAATGTAGCAAAAAGCAAAGGATTATCACCTCCAAAATTTGTTGAGTTTCCAATCATTTTCGGGAGCAGTCAAAAATGTATATGGAAGGCTCAGAAATTGGGAAAATTATTTAAACACCATTTTTACATGTTTCACAAGTTGCTGATCAATTTAATGTGTAGATGAAAATGTTTAAGGTTTTCTTATCCCTCAATAAATTTAAATTAATTCAATTGTACACGTTATATCCAAACTAGCCATATAAGTGAGGGGTCACAACCACACTAAACATTTATAGATAACCTCTAATAAAGGCAGGAACATCGACCTTAACACGCCGTAAATTATAACTATCGCAAAAGAAACTCCCAGGCAGCCCATCCCACAACGCTGAGGTTCTTCAAAAGTTTGACTTTTTAGAGGAGGCTCATTCGAGGTGTTGAACGTCCGAACTACTGTTTTCCCCTCTAGTGTTCTTTGTTCGCGTTTTGATTATAACTCAAAGGATCTGAGTCTTCTGTGCTTTCAACTGAACTCAATTTGTATTAGATATTAATTGCTACTATTATTTTACTGGTGCAATTGCATTGTTGAATTCCACTTTTTATTCGTCTTGAGTCCATTTCTATTTCCGGTGCAAAAAGATTTAATTTGAAGGGTTTAGACCGGTTGATATTATATCAAACTGAATTTGAGCCAAGTACACATCAGTACACCAATTCGACAATTTTGTTAACGTAACACAACAGCCCATCAAATATTAATGAGAGCATACCTTGCTTAACGACAGACTCGCATAAAACCAGTAGTAGTAGCAGTAGTAGTAATGGATAGGCAAAGCCTGGCAAGTAGACCACCTTTGGCCCTTTTTGCCGACCCCGAAGGCCATCATTAGATATAACGCAGACATGGTGATTCCTCAGTGTCGAACTTTCCAGACCGTTTAATAAAGGTCATGTTGTCCGACCATTCCGCTGAGTAGCGCTCTTCCCTGTCAAACTCTGCTGTGCTGAACACCTCAACCCTAAAGCCGCTGTATACGGCACACTTACCCAGGAAGTGGACGAAGTATCGTCCTCCTCCCAGCACTTCTGACAGATTGAGTCTTTGACCTCTCCTATGAGTGTCAGGTGCCTGTTCAATCTGCAGTGACCTGGGAGGATCCCTACTAACAAGTGGAGCTAATCCCTCTGCCAGTTCAGTAGCCATAGCTCCCTACGTTTGTTGGGGCCTGCTATGAACCTCTTGGACTGCCTGTAGTCGTCTCTCTCCAACCATGCTTTCCAAAATTCGTTAGCATTACTGATCTGGCTTCTGCTAATACCCAGCAAATGCATGTACCCCTTGCTCCTATTCCTGCCAGGCAGTCTGCTTTCTCGTTATCACATAAAATCAGTCAATTCACTATACCGAAGAATAATAACTTCAAGCGAACTGAATCTGTTTCTATGAACTATATCGACCGAGCTATCGTATGATTTTCCGGTGTTACGCATGTATGATGATTTTTAAAACAGAAGGTCAAAATACATGTCGCTGATTTCGTTCAGTTGCGGTAAAAAATTCATATTAGTCTAGAAGAGCCACGATGGACTACCGACTCACAGTCATTACGTACTTCACTCTGACGCTTCTTGCAGTCACTTCCTTTGCGACCGGAGCAGGTGAGTAATTCATTCAACAGTTGCAATTTGTTTTGTATATCTGTATAAAAAGGTTTCATTCGAATGACTTATAATAATAACGCGGCGTTTCTTACCATAACGGAATGCATTGGGCACTACCGAGATGGGACAGAAATCGCATGACCGAGGGGTTTGCTGAATATTAGAAGAGTCTCACACTTCAGGCTTTTGGAGCTGATGTTATGAGGAATAGGCATTCTGTTTTGCAACTGCGATAGTAAACACTGCCTACCTTTGTTTACTTCATTGGTGGAGTCATTAGGGTCAAACAAAAAAGTAAAACAATCGACAAATAATTGTATCTTTACATACAAATTTCAGAATACTTTTGCATTCCTAAATCGATAATAACATTTCTAAACAGATTGTACTATAAGAAATTCAAGTATATGATTTTCATTATTTTCGATATATTCTTTTTCAATATCGATTCTAAATGATGCTTCAATTGGATGGGAACAAAATGAATCAAGATGTATAGAGAAAAAAAAAGTGAGACATAACTAATAATCATTTTTGTATTGTATTTCCAAAGCTTCCTGAAAAAAAAGAGTGTAGTTACTAAATACCAGTTTCATATATTCTTTAACACCTAATTGTTTTTCAGTTCGTGATACTATATTAAATTTATGATGTTGTTATTTACCAAATCCATCAAAAAGTGATGCATTTTTTCGTTAAAGTCGAAAAAAGTATTACCCCCACTCACCCTGAAAGAATATTCAAAAATCCAATTCAACAATTTCCTATAATTTTGCTTTCATCGCGAACAGTTAGAACCCAGAATATGGGGGCGATTATATATTATTATACGTGCACATATATTTTTAATAAATTGAAAGTAACAAATCTTTTATTTAAATGCGATAAAAAGAAAAAAATCAATCAGATCAAGATATTCAATTTACTTGTTTATCTATATAAATAAATCTCGCGACAAGCTTTCATATCATATAAATTGTGTAATGTTCAAAAGAAAAAGTTTATTTTATTCTTTTTAGCGCATTTAAATAAAAGCTTGTGTTAAAAAAGGTTATTTACCTTCATTTATTTTTTCTTTTGTTATCGCTGGACACGTCTGCAATAAACTTAGTACATCAAAATTTTAGACCTATTGGAGCAACGGAACTTATGATCACCATCTTTTTTGTACTCTCATTCGAATTTTCAGCAAATCCTTTCATTATATTGTAGGAAAGCATAAAAAACTTATTCCGCCATCTTTATAAGTCCGCCATATTGGATTTAGAATGACGTCACTTTATTTTTCGAATTATTCACAGCAAGCCTTTTCATTTGGTAGCCACATTATAGCATTATAAGAGTGCATCAAAAATAACTACTCCGCCATCTTGGCTATGTTAGATTTAGAATGACGTCACTCGGTGAAGATATTTGCTTCAAAATTGAGTTGCAAGATTCCACCGAACAAACATAGTGACGAGAAGATAGTTACATAGATACATACATACATTGCAAGTTAAATAAAAGCTTGTAAAAACAAACGATTCAAACCCATGGCGGGCGGCAGGAGTTTAGCGAGACTGGTGCAAGGGTGCGGTCCACAGGGCCCTAGCTGGGCCCCATGTTTTTTGTTTTCCTGGTAGACGCTCGTCTTGTACTAAGAGAGGGGGAATTAAGTCTCATTGTTTCTTCAATATAATGATATTGACGTATTTGACTGCACGTATAATAGTTCCTAAACCCATATCGAGTTAAAAAACTGGGAAATGAGTTATATTTCACCTTTCTTTATTTTACATATGTGGTAAAAAAAATATATTCGAAATTAGCTACACACATGCATATCCCTATTAATCATGATTATGTTCTTGAAGTCCTTAATCAATGCTACTACTCAGGCACGCATTATTGAATAAAAACTGTTAGCGTATTTATAACATAGAACATTTTGACCACAATCATTCAAAATCCTAGATAGATGCATAAATATTTGGATCACTATTCTATTATATATTTTACATATGAGGTAGAGGAAAATATATTCGTAATTAGCTACACACATGCATATCCCTATTAATCATGATTATTCTGACCTGAAAAATAGCAACAACAACGACAATGGTGAAAACATATTTCGTGGATTGGGATAAAATGCGTTTCCTCTAAATAATACAATTAAACCATATTAATAGGAATAAATTGGCAATCTAACCACGTATCATGCAAAGTTATTAAGTAGACAATTGACCAGATCATTGCGCAGCATTCAGTATTTGTTCTCAATATATACACATGTTTTGACATTACGGAAGTTTTTAATTGTTGATTGGATCGTTTTTATAATTTGACCTGGATTGAACTTTTCAATAAATAAGCCATAAAACGTCATTTGTTATCAAAAAACATTCCCCTGCTCAATTAAAATCACCACACAGTTAACTGAGGCGTCTAAGAAAATTGGAATTTTGAAACAAGAACTGTCGCTGCCGCTTCTACCTTTTGTTTAAATATCATATTTGATTATGTGAAAGGTGTGCTTTTGAAGACAAGAAATGGAAAGACCAGAGGTAATACGTAACAAGTTATACGAACCAAATAATTCAATATCAATGTTCATCTTCGAAATCTAACTCTATATTAAAATAAAATCCATGAGCTCGCCACAATATTCAAGACAGCTTGGCAGGTAGACGTCGAAATAACTACAATTTTATTCATGAACCGACAGGAGTCAATTGTGGTGCAATAGTATTGGATTTTTGAACAGTGCGACCTCTTTAAAAAGGTTTTGTATACGAGGGTCACGCTGAAAGTTTTTAGATACAGAAAAACTACAAGGTTTTTTTAAAAAACTTTATTATGTTTTTCAACATATTCTCCCCCTACCTCAATACATTTACGCATTCGGTAAAAGCACTTGTCAAATTCTTGTGACCAACGTTATTTTGAAAGGTTGTTAATTTGTCCCTCAAATGCAGCGATTGTCTCTTCATCGGTGGAAACCAACCAACCAAACTAATTACTGCTGTTTAGTTTCGGGATCATAATGATATAACCCTGTTTTGTCTCCGGTTATGATATTAATAGTGTTTTTACTATGCCCATTATCAAATTTTTCAAGCATAAACTTAGCCCAATCAACTTTTGTTGCTTTTTACTCACTGGTCAACAAATGTGGCACCCATCGGACCGCTGTCGATCCAATCCCCAGAGAAGCCTCGATCTCGGTGTAGTTTATATATCGATCGATCTTTTTACCATATTTTGCACAGCTTCTACAGTTTACGGAGTAACAGCAGTGGGCGGTGGACTTGTACGAGGTTCATCTTCGAGTGAGACCCGGCCCTTTCAAACTCAGCAAACCAATTAAAAACTGTAGCCCTAGAAGGGGCAGAGTCCCCAAAGCAACTCACCAAACTTTCGTGACATAACGCTTGTTTAGTCCATTTTTATAGTCATACAAAATCATGGCTCGAAAATCGCGACTACAAGGTTCCATTTTAAAATTCGGCCAACACTTAGATGCATTCGAGACCGTAGCAAGGCAACTACTGAACGATTCAAACGTTGCTTTTGCGTGTAAGCACTCACAACTTTAGACAAAATATCTGCGTGCTCAAACTTGTTTAAACTTGTATAGATTAAGAATATCTATAGACTTTCAGTGTGACCCTCGTATAGGTGAATTAACCTTGAATTCAGTTTTCGAATTGGAGATATAGTTTTTCATAGTTAGATTATAAAGCCTTCAGAGCATTATATTATGGATAAACTTACCTCAATACTGATTCCTGCGTTGGTTAGTATTATTTCAAATGGCTATTTTTCAAATAAATTGATAGGTGCTACATTATTACGCAGTAATTAGCAACATGACCAAAAACAGTAGCGGCACTGGTATAACTATTTTTGAATATTGCATTTCAGTTTGATAATTTTATGAAACTTGGATTTCAGAATCAGTAATCCATATTTTCAAATGGTAATTAGTATTGAATGGAAAATTATTGTCAGTCATAAGAATCCAAAGTATTCTCTAAGTGTATGTATATTCTCATGTTCCAATGCAATTGTAAGACAGCTAGTCAAAATATTTTGTTTTATGACTTCCGATTTACATTACAAACCAACTTCTCGCTCGATGAAATTCATTATCCTTGACAAATTACATGGAATAAATGTATTCACTTTATGCTTTATGGGATGTTCACAAGAAAACTGTTGCAGTTCACTTGTGGTCAAGGTGAATGCAAAACGTAATTTTGTAGACATCAGATTTATTACTGGACACTTAATTATGTCGTATTTAGGCTTACACTAAATTGCAGTTATAAGTAGTTTCCTGGAAAAACTAATTACACTTGTCGCTTAATCGAAGCGAAAAATGATGAGGGAAATTGATAACTATCTCATTAGAATGAGAATGTTGTCATCAAAACTGAACTTACGGGATTTTACGTCTGTTGTAGTAGCTATGAGCTAGTTAAATTAGCAGTACCAATGAAAAATTGCAATAATTCAGATGTCAAACTCTACTGTATCTAATTTTCATGTTGATTTCACACATATCAAGGAATTAAATGCGTAAGTTTTTGTATTCATAGTAAGTCGAACCCCTCATAGAATAATACATCATTTATGAGTGTGTGTACCAAAATTACTACAGTTACAGTGTTAATGAAAGAGAAATGAGATGATTCCTGAATGAATCAGCACTTTCATGTTTTTCATCACATATTACAACCCTTTGTTACGATCAAAAAAGTGTGCCCCTTAATTCTAAGATTATTCATTTTTTCGACAATTGCATCAACATATTAATATTGAATTTCAAATGTTTTCAGGTATACCAAGCAAAGAAAATGCCTCAGTAAAGAGACTGGTAGATAAGAGGTCGACATTTTGCCCTATCAATTCCCAGTGTGTTCCATTGAGTTCATGTCCAATACTGAAGAACCTCATCAACAATCAGTGTCTTACAGCGAATAGGTATCGTGAACAATAATAACAATTTATTATTATCTAATTTACTACACATGTTGGGTGGGGGTTTATGGTACTTCAAAGCTGAATAGTTTCTGTATTTGAAATGAATATTTGCCAAATTTTATTCTCCACGCATTGGCAATGGAATGGCATTTGACCGTCCATCGCATGTTTATCCGCCATTGATATTGTATCAAATTTGATGTTATTTATGCAATGTTATGTTGTGGGCCTTTAGTAGATAGCTAAAACAGAAAACTGAGTATTTCGAAAACTGCCAAATTTGTTATGTACATGTTTTTCAAGTTATGGTTCTCCTCAAGGCGGAGTTAAAGATTGACGGTATAGAGCATTACGCGTGAGAATTGACGCAATGGCGGGGAAGGAATTCGCAAAAAATCAGAACCTGTTTATTCATATTTTTTTCCGAACAATTTGTAGAAAATGTGGGTGTTTCAGTGTGTTTTGGATTTCCGTTGTTTTGAGATTTTTGGGTTTAACAATGTTCCGATTGATGTGGTATCCTCAATCGTCTTCAGGTTTTAAGAAATTAATGTTTTTATCAGAGGATTCATTATATTAGAAAAATTGGCCAACATTTTCACACGTTTCCAAATATCTATCAATTCCAGGACATAACTTGTATGAGGCATAAACACAACTTACTAGTGGACTCAAAAATTATAAACTATGCCAAACTGAAATTATTCTGAAGTTTTGTTGAAAAAAAATGGAAGCTCCGTTTTGTTTAAGATTCCAGTACCAATCTACCTACCAACACTTTATTTTGTTCCCAACTGGCTAGCTTTTTATGTCAGATAAAAAAATCAAAAACTGAATTTTCGGTTAGTTTGTATATTGTAGATACTTTTAATTGGTGGAACCCTTCCATCAATAAGGTAAAAATGTGTGCAATTTATACACACGGTTCCACAAATAAAACTTTAAAGCAATGTAACTGTTTAAATTCATGCCTTATGATATTATATGTCTTAAAATATGAATTATACTATATAAATGAAATTAATATGTCTCTTAAAAAGACATTCCAAGGGTAAATTAATTCAAGAAATGCCATGTTTCTAAGGTGCAGAAAATCTAAAGTAATTCAATAGATTACTAGTTGGACTTTTATTTGTGAAACCTTGTGTAAAGATTGAACAGTACTATATTATTACTTCTTTGTTACTAAGTAAAATAAATTGATAATTTAGAGGATTTGCTCTTATCTAAAAACTTAATGGGACACTTAGGTTTTGAAATACATTGTATTTTTATGCTTTGGGTGTAGAATATATAAATTAGCAACTACCTTCAACTGCTTTGTAGCATTAGTGATCTAAGTTGCGGATATCAAGGATCAGGATTAGTATGCTGTCCTCAAGTCCCGACAACTGCATCAACAGATGGGACCGGTCCAGCAAAAATGGTGGATGGACAAAGATGTGGTATTTCACAAGTACAAGGAGAGTCATACGATGGCATTGGAGCGTATCCTTGGGTCGCAAGGGTGGCATTCAAAAGTGAGCTTATTCAACAAGAAATATCCTATAATACATATCAGTAAAACGCGCTTGCAGTGGTTTATTCAAACTTAGCCCAGTAAAATATGTGATAAGTAGGGGGCTAGAGTTGCCTCTTGAATAATTGAATAACATCTAGATTTATCAATGGAAAACAATCAAATCACAAAAATGAATTCAAATACCTCAAAAACATCATCATCATTATAAAATATGTTTCTTTTGCTTTATCAGATATCCTTACTGGAGAAACTAAATATCCGTGTACTGGTTCAATAATCAGTAGCAGAGTCATTCTGACAGCAGCTCATTGCGCTTTGGCAAAGGCAGAAAACTTCAAACTGTAAGTATGAACAAGAAAACTTTCCAATAGCAATCATATATTATTTTTAAAATTATTATTCTATATTTATTAATTGGTCATATTAATGGCAATTCTCTGTTACCTGCTTCATTTTTCTGTAACTTGTGTGTAAGATTGCCATTGATGATCATATCAATAAACAAAAAGATATTTACAAATCCTTCTAAACAAATAAGTGAAATAAGTACATAATAACAAGCTTTCAGTCCGCTACAGCCCACTGGATTTTCGTTGAACATATTAAAACTTTACTTTCTTCCAAAATAAGGAATCGACCAGAATTGACAAAATTGTTTGAAACACGTGATGAGACATTTTGCATAACTCGTGTGGTATTACAGAACTCGTCTCGCAAAGTTAGACTGTATCAAAATGCTTGACATCAGAATAATTTAGATGAATTGAGATTATTTCTACTTCCATACATTTACATTCACTTCTGCTCCTATACTAAATCTTCCATCAACATCTTTTATCGATTCTTAAAGACTGAAACAAACAGTGTAAGGTGAGAGATACTGCAGAAAAATAAGTAAATGTGAATCTAAGCAAGTATTTCATCGAGATGCTTTTTGTAGATACGCAATCAGAACTGGAGAATGGATGACAGATACTGATATAGATTGTGGAGACGAATTTTGCGGCCTTCCAACTCAAGATATACCAATTAGCCACGTAATTGTCCATCCTGGATATCAGAAACATACTTTCCAGAATAACATTGCACTCATTGTTCTGAAGAACAAAATTAACTACACAGGTATGCATAAAACTGATACTAGAAAATTTGAGATACCTATGTGTATAATTTTCATAGCATAACGTTATGATTATAAGTTCTGGATAATGGATGAATTCAGAGATCGGGCGAAAGCAAGCATTGTTAGATAAGTAGTCATTATACTCGATACCTTATGGAATGATGTAACTTTTGAACACATCTATGATCGCGAGCTCAAGTCAAAGTTTGCAATTTACTTTTTACTTTTATGAAGTCGATTTGACAGTGATAGTGAATTACGACTATGACTAAAGCAAGAAAAATATCACCTCAAGTTAGCTTCGCAATTTTTTTCTCAACAAAAATATCTTATTCTGCAACAGTCATTGCAAAATCTATCTACAGAACCTGCTTATAACTCTCGTTTTTTATAGCTTCTTGTAAGATCTCACAAAGTTGGGGTCGTACTATTCTTAAAATTATAAAGTTTGTTCATCACTTATTTTCAAAATGGCTATTATTATGAACACACTTATAGTGGACAGAAACAGAATGAAAACGTAACATACAGCAATGTTTATGTCCACGCCACAGAATAACCACACTTGTTATCTTTGCTTCCATTCTACTCTGTGTACCGTTTCCCAAACATATTCACTAAGTGTCAATAATTATTATATATGAATTATTATATTTGATTAGTTATTTCACAAAAAATCATCTGATTAAATTAATCAACATGTTTCATTAGTCATATAGACCAAACAACGTCACTAAAGTAGAGTTTTAAGTAAACAATCTTAGTAGCATTGTTATGAAATAAGAAATAAATTTTACACAATACAATCGGTTTCAACTGAAATTTTTGAAAAAATTAAATAAGTATACCACCAAGTGCGCTTTTTGAAAATAGTTAGCTTGCTTTATACTTTATAAAGTCACTGCGTCTATGGTAACCTGTTGTCAGATCAGTTATAACCAATAAGCATCTCTGTAGTCTTTATCGTACTTTATACGCCAGTTGTGGGAAATATTGAATAATAATTTACTTTATACTGAGTCTTGTTCTATAGGATTTATTTATCAAAAGCAGATTGAAAGTGAATTAATCCATGATTCAGCATTACCTTTACATATGACTGGTCATCGATAGTGAAAAAAATGACAATACCTATCCGCGTAACAAATTGTGGTACAAAATATGTTCCTAAATGAGGAATAGATCATTGTTCACTGAACAAAGGAGGCTAATTTTTATTGCAAAAAACTACATTATACGATTCAGCATTAGGTAGCTACACATTGTCTGATATTTACTTTCAAAAATTAAAAAAATCTATAAATCTCAACAATGTCTGAATATTCCGATTATATCTACTTATATCCAAAACCATGACACAAACCTTCACAAATAAAAGTGCGCGGAATCTGTGACAAGCTTTGTTATACGAGTATTCAATAGATTCGCACCATAATATTAAAGCTAATGTTAATAATAATTAAAAACATTACAAAGAAAAACTTATCGCCTGTGGGGATCAAACCCACAACCTCCTGCATTCTAGGCA
Organism: Bruchidius siliquastri; assembly: GCA_949316355.1. Classification (NCBI taxonomy): domain Eukaryota; kingdom Metazoa; phylum Arthropoda; class Insecta; order Coleoptera; family Chrysomelidae; genus Bruchidius; species Bruchidius siliquastri. Next base: position 9,045,076 of record OX438536.1, on the reverse strand, counting down.
GCCTACTTTGTATATAGATTCTAGCTAATATCCTAAATATTACTTATTGTTTTGTTAATTAACCCACCAGTCTATCTTTTCTGTTCAAGATGCGTCCACTTAATTCTTGATATAATACCGTTTTTGATATTAGTTTCTAGAGGTGTTCCTTTTCTTTCTCATATGTTACGTAAACATATACTAGAGATGATCTAAGAAACTAACAAAGAGCTTCATATTCACATCGCATGCACATATAATTTCATCTTCTACTGTGTAAAGCAGTCGGAACACAACATTTTTTTTTGAATTTCAAAATATATCAAGGCATCCGAGATTAAAGGTTTTTTGACAATCGCCAAAAATCAAATTTAGTTTTTCTATGCATTACATATGCCCGCACGTGCGGTACTATATAGATCAAACTGGTAAATCATCTTGATCGATAATTGAATCATATGGTATCATCTAAGTTATTTCATTTTTTAGTGACGGCTCAACCAATTTGTCTTCCTGAATCTTGGTCAGTCACGGGCAATAATGGTATCCTAGTAGGTTGGGGAAAAACAGCTGGTCAAACAGGTAAACAAACAACATAAATATTATGTTTACAGTTTATATTTTGCTTTATTAGCTACATCATACTCATGTCATAGGTCAGTCCAAATGTTGTGGTTAACCTTGAGTTGACTGCCAATTTTTCTAGTCTACATAGAAAACATAGTGAACTAGTAACAAAACAAACAATAACCTTATGTAAATTACCACCACAAATCCATTCAAGATTAAGGTCGTTTCTGCTATAATAATGTTTTACGCAGTAACCACATGCCCTTGAGACTGTTTTTCGTTCTAAAAACGTGTAGTCCAGGAGTATGGATTGAAATGGATATTTTCTAAAGCAACAACGATTTTTGTTGAGATCATTTTAACACTATTAAGATCATCGTATGTAAGGAGAATATCAAAGTTCGGAGAATCGCCTGCAGCCAAAAAATATATGACTCCTGAAACAAAAAATTATGTAACTTATCAGCTATCCGTTATAGACTTTCAAGTAGAATATAATCTTTATAATTAATCTAGGATGTGTCGAACGTATTTTCAGTAACTCCACCGTACCAACAAGTCCTACACCTTCCAATAGTCAGTGTTCAGGAATGTGAAAGAGTGTATGGGCGCACATTACCAGTTTCACTAGAAGAAAACGTTTGTGCAGGTGGAGAAGTTGGGAACGACGCTTGTAGTGGATTTGGCGGAGCTCCTTTAGCGGTCAAACATGCTGATACATTCTATCAGGTTTGTGAGGTCATGCAATCACAGTTATTATAGACATCATATTACGTAGAAAAAGTTATTGCTTCGAACTTGTTTGCGATCACTGGAGACCGGATTATTTTTTAGGCTTGTATGCATATTTTCATGTACATGCGCATATTACATAGATTCGTACGGATTATTCCATATTTTACCTGTAACCTTTTTTTGATGCATCGGGAAAAAATCTGGACCCGGGGGAAATCTCGAATCCGTGTCCTCTTCGAACGAATAGTCTACCTCCTAAACCCTTGGATGAGCGGAGAAACACACCAAACCCCCTCGTGTCAATCTGTTTACGATACTTTTTGATTTGAATCTTAAGCTTGTAGCCGGCAAAATCCCAATTTACGCTATGAATTAAAATTATGTCATACAGTTTTTAGGATAATGTGTCCATGGTCACCAAATGCAAAAAATTAAAATTCTAGAAGTAATAATGTTCGTTTAGCAGCTCTTAAAACCACTGTTCGGAAACTATATCATATCACAACTGTAGGGAAGCTTAAAGTGGTTGCTTTTTAGTCAACCGTGTAAACGAGTTCTCAACGTTTGAAGAAATAACTTATGAGCCGCGCAAGACTTCTTAACTAGACTTCCATTAGAAAAAAGTAATCGAGCAAAAAATATTGGTGCGAATACCCCAAAATTTGCGAGAAATGCTTACCTGTCAGGAATAATAAAATGCCAAGCTAAATTCAATAGCAATTCGCTTGCTTTATCTCTTTACTCTTACAAAAATGGAGTCAAGTTGTTTGACGCTGTGCTTCCCGTGCAATAGTATCAGTATCTGTATACCATATTTAAGAATTAAATTTAAAAAGTTCTTAAAATATCGAAAAACATTTAATTCTTCATCATTTCAAAAATCCCCAAAATATTCGGGTTTTTCCAACATTTGAATCATTCTCAACATTTAAAAAACTTACTTCAGGTGTATCAGCATCTCTTTATACTAACAAAATATTGAATTAACTAATACCACTCAATGCAAAACACCATATCAAAGTACTTGAGATTATTTTACTTCCCACGCCAATAGTGTAATTGGTGTTGTAATCGCAAACATTTTTCGAATAATGTGTTTTCTTAATGTTCCATAGCCATAATCCATTAAAAACCATTTCACCTATTTCCGTCGATCTGTCTGTACTATGTCCAGTAGTCGTTCTCTCCTCTACAACTAGAAGAGTACATTTCTAATTTAGACGAAAAAGCTTTGTTGTTCTAAAAAATCTAACGTTTCTGATGCCCCTGGTCATTTAGACCGAATATTGGGGTGACAAATTTAGGTGACGGTAGAAGACGTTCTATCATCTATATCTATAACATTTAATCACGACAATATCCGATACTGTAGGCATCTTAGTTCATAGTTAATTAACTCCAATCCAATTTGTTTCGTTTCTGTTTTAGCGACTTTTACTATAGATTACTGCATTTTAACTAAATAGGGATCATAAATATAAACGAAAGTGCTATTTAACATCATGCATCAAGTAGATTTACTCTATATTTTGCAGTCAGGTCAACAATGATTTTGATCCAAGCTGCATATCCACTTTAAGTATATTTGAAAATATTATAAATTTTAGAAAATTTTATAAAACTTGCAAAATTTGGGATGTTTTTTATTATAAAATAACTGAAGGTTTGCAATATATTTCAATTTAAACTGTCAACAGTTCCAAAATACTATACAAATCCATATTTCTAAACTGATACCATTGCCTGGGAAATGCAGGTCAACCTACTTAAAGCCATTTTTTCAAGAAGCTAAATCGTATACAAGTAATCAAATGATCAGTATTCAATAAAAATTCAGTAGTAATTTCTAAAAAGAAGTGGAACGTGGAACAAAGTATGCCCTTGATTGAAAACAGTCAAATAAAATCGATAATATTGTATAACCTGTAGAAAAATTAAATGATTTAAATTTTGTAGATTGTAGATGCTCTTTCTTGGTGAAACTCTCCCATCATGTAGATAAAAAGTTGTGTAATTATTTGTGAAATATTGTTTTATCAACATGACTTAAATTTGTTTGAAACATGCGGAACGCATTCAGAATTTCCTATCTTCATATGTCAGATTTAAAATCAGTGTCATTCCTGTATTATGGAGGTGAATGTGTGAATTTCTTATACCAACACTGCAAAGGTTTTACATATCGTTCACCCACCCCCTCACATCATCAAACCCACATTTGACCTCCCCAAAAATTGATCAGCTGCCTTTTAATTATTGATCATTATTTTCAGGTTGGCGTATTATCTTTTGGATCGGACCAATGCGGAGCTAATGGAGTACCAAGTGTTTATACTAATATAAAGAAATACATCACGTGGATCAGGGAGAACACACCTGTAGATTATAATTAGCTTTATGTTGGATAACAAATGTCATATCATATTTTGTAATAAAACATATGTTATAAAATCAAATATTATTTCATTACCAGTGTAATGATATTAAGTTTTTTATTATTCACACCATTCGTTCGATTTATCAGAAGATGGACCTATTATTCGTTTTACTGACTGCTCTTGGTGTTAACGCAATCCAAAATAATTTCGTAAGTCTGCAAGATATCGTGGAGAGTGCTCAATTTTCGTTAGCATTTAATAATCAATAATCCAAAATACTCTATAACAAAGCGGAAGTTGTTCTTTCCTTGTTTACTTCTCTATCCTCCTAGCATTTTTCGGCGCTTATTTTAAATTTTACTCATGTACTACACTAGCGCCACCATAACTTAACTACACTCAACTGAAACTTTTGGATACACAGAAACGGTTCTCCTTAACCTCTACACTTATATATTCTGTGCTCTACACTCTTCAATTTTGATGCTTGGTACGTGCTTGGTACTGTCATTGTCATCTCCTGTGTGGGGGAAGAAAAACATCAAATTTGTCAACTAAAAACAAATGGAAATTGATATTTGTTAAGATCGTTTTGAATTCTATCGAATAAATATTTATTATACATTGTTCTAAAAAAATGCTTATTGAAAATTGATTAAAGGTGAGTGATCATATTAGCTAGATTTATTTTTGAATATTCGTATCTTCCTTTTCAGATGGACTGCAAACTAAAAAAATGGAAAGACAAATGTGATCTTGTGAAGCTTTTACAATATAGGGAATATAATGCAGAATGTTCCAGAACATTTAAACAAACCTTACAGTTTACAGATAGTTTGGTTAAAAGGTTAGGATTGGAGTTTGAACTGGAGGGCCACCAAGGATGTGTCAATTGTCTGCAGTGGACTCCAGACGGAAAGTAAATTGAACGAAAAAACTACTTTTTGATATAACTAACTGATAATTCTATTTCAGATATCTTGCCTCAGGTAGTGATGATACCACTGTTATATTATGGGACCCATTCAGACATAAACAGTTGCAAGTTATTCCTACACATCATATTGGAAATATATTTTCTGTAAAGGTATTGGTTAAAAATTCTTCATAGTAGTCAATTATGATTATATTTGAAACAACTAAATTTGCATGTGACCAACCTAATCACACTAATTTTTTTAGCAGTATTGGAACTTCTCGGAGAAAATATTTGAAATATATCCTTTATGGTCCTACAGATAATAATTATGAAATAGAAATGTTCAAGTGATAACTAACCTCAAAAGAATTATAGAGATCTTGGCAATGTCACATTTAGTTTTATCTTGGGAAGCTCTTATATCTTCCACATGAACACTGACAAAATTGTCTGCAGTGATATTGTGGTGTAGTGGTCTATTTTTCATATTTGGCATAAATTTTCTGCTCCACAACCTATTGGTTTTTTCCCATCTCCTCCCAACAATCATCAAGCTTTTAACACTGTTTCATTGGCAAAAATCACATGATAGATTGCCATCTGCTGACTTCTCAGTATCAACTATCGTTCACTTCATCAGTGCTTCTACATATACAGGAGCTCCATAAAGCATCCTGTGCTTCTCATTGCTAGGCCCTACTATGTTATCAGCTGAATCAAGGATGCAACAATCTTACTCATGTTATCTATAGGTTGGTTTATATTTCTCATCTAGCTTTATTCCATTATTGTCTTTAATTTCTTTAACTGTCAAGCAGGTCACCTTCTGTTTCCAGAAAGCATCACTAACTGTTCTCTCTAGAGTATTCATCAAACTGATCATGTAACTTGCCAAAATAATTACTGGTAGAATACACATTGAACATACTTTTCTACTTTTTCCAGGCAGTGGGTCAGTAAAGCCTAATAAAAAAACTCATTTTCTAGCACAAAATTGTGTTCACTTTTCTACCATTAATCTGGTCTGATAGCTCAAATACCATTTTTTATTCAGTTCTTAGGCAATGAATGCAAGGAGGTAGCTACTGCAGCAGGTGACTGCCGGGTTTTAGTGCAATCTGTGGCAGGAGCCACATCTCGGGCTCCTCCTCTTCTTGAGTGTAGCTGTCATGTAAACCGTGTCAAAAGGTTGGCCACATCGCCAATAGAACCTAACTTATTTTGGTCAGCAGCTGAAGATGGATTTGTTATGTATGTATATAAAAAAAAATATTTATATCATTGCACTCTTGCCAAGATTTTAAAAGGTAAATTATATAAAATAGTGCTCAATCTCAATTAGAATACTTTATGTTGTGTCTTATATGCCTCTTTAAGATTCATGTTGATAATGGATACAGTAATTCAAATATAGTTTATCACTTTAAGCTTTAGCAGAATTCCAATGTTTGAATTTGGTATGTACCAATCTACATAGAAGATTCCTTTTTGATTCCATAATTATGTAAATATTTATAACATCAAAAACAGCTATCATGTTTTTAAGTTATACCAGAAAGAAGTACATATTTCATAAGTCTAAAGTTTATTAATAAACAGTATTATCTATATCTCTAGTACTATCTATGTGTAACTAATTTATCTATAAGTATAAATTGAGACAAGAATATAATTATTGATGTATACATTCATATTTCCTACTAGTTTAAGGCATTATAAAACGAGTACAAAAGTGTGCTTCATCACTAGTGTTAATTTATTATAGACCATGCCTTAATGTTATAGATTAGTGGAAACTTTGTGAAAAATATTTGAATAATTGACTAAAGATGCCCATGAATAAAAAAACTTCCCACTTTTTTCATTTTAATTCATATTTCACCATATCTGACCACTAAGAACTCTATCAAAAATGACTATGGAATGAATCAGGTTAGCCACTTCCAGAGGAACAAAAGGTGGGTAGAAATTGTTAAAAAAACGTAAGGTCTGTTGAATTTTCGGCCAAAACTTTATATTGAAAAAAATTATTTTGATTTACTGAGGCATTAATTTTTTTCTTCATATTTTTTTCTCACTTTCCAGACATTGGTTAAGGAAATTTGGTAAACTCGAGGAAATGACAGGGATTTGTTTTTGGATTTGTATGAATAATTTGATGTATTTGTTTTAATTATTCCTATTTGCACTTCCATCTACAGTCAATACGACTTGCGAGAGAAGCATGAGTGTTCAAACAGCAGCCCCCGCGTGCTAATCGATCTGAGCGCTAACTTTGGTGAAACAAAATGTATTGCAGTGAATCCTACGAAGCCCTACTATCTGGCTGTCGGCGCAAATGACTGTTACGTGCGGATGTACGACCGGCGAATGCTCAAGAACCGTGTCGGACAAGTAAGTATTTTTCTAACAATTGAAAAACAGCTGATGATAATAAGTCTAGGTCTTCTATAGAATATTGAGAGCAGTAGGTTTGATGTTGGTGGAGTCCACAATGGCACCCCTTGAGAGTTTTATTATATATTATACTAATTGTGGATTATTACCATTTATAGATCTATCAATAGCTTTTCTTCATATGGAAAATAATCAGCTGGCTCGTAAAGACTATTTCATAACCAACACTTGAAACATTATACCAACAAATCATTTGTATCTCGACCCTCTGATTCATCCAAGTTATGCCTCATCAAGGTCTCGCTCGAAAGAGATGGGATCCAGTGGCGCAGGGATGTGCCTGGAAGGCAGAGGCGTGGAGGAAAGCGTATCGCTAGGCGGAGATATTTGCCATCCTGATAGTGGCTTATTCAGCGGACGCACAACAGTCCACGGAGCAGGACATCTATATATGTTCCCATAGTCAGGCAGTTTTGAGAGCGGTAGCATCTAGGATCAGGTCACCACTGGTCCAGGAATGCAGCGCCATCCTCCAATGCTAAGCCCAATCCAAAAACGTGACCCTCATGAGGTCCCTGATCTCAGCGGGGTACCAGTTAACGAGAAAGCAGACTGCCTGGCGAGGATAGGAGCAAGAGATGCATGCATTGGCCCCGAACCCTTGCTGGGCATTAGCAGAGGCCAAGTTAGTAATGCCCTAGATGCCTGGGCATATAACGAACTTGCAAAATCATGGCGGGAGAGACGACTGCAGGCAGTCCAAGAGGTTCATAGCAGGCCCCAATAAATGTAGGGAGCTATGGCTACTGAACCGGAAGAGAGATTCTTTCCACTTCTTAGTGAGGATCCTCACAGGTCACTGCAGATTGAACAGGCACATGACACTCAGGAGTGGTCAAAGACCCAATCTGTCAAAAGTGCTGGGAGGAGGACGAGACCTGGTTCCACTTCCTGGGCGAGCTGACAGGGAAGAGTGCTACTGAGCGGAATGGTCGGACATCATGACCTTTATCAAAAGGTCTGGAAGGTTCGACACTAGGGAGTTACCAGATCTGTCATAGTTTTAGTGATGGTCTTCGGGGTCGGCAAAAAGGGCCAAAGGTGGCCTACTCGCCAGGCTTTGCCTCCCCATTATTACTACTGCTACTTCTACTATGCTTTATGGTTTTGAACAAGCAGACCAAACAAATATTGGAACTTTCACTTGAAGCTTCATTATTATGAAAGTTAACTAAGAAGTCTTTGAACATTGAGAAATTATAACTCACAAATTTCTGAACCAAATATCCGGAAGCCAAAAATTTAAGCAAACTCAAATACTTTAAAAATGCCAGTTTTGTACTTTAAGACTAAGAATACGTAAGGTCAAATATATGCCAAACACACTAATATGCATATATAAAATACTTTTTTCTAGACCGCTACATCTATGAATAGCAATAAATCATCGTCAGACCCTCCCCTCGATTACAATTGTGTGCAATACTACGCCCCCGGGCATCTAGCTGTCGAAAACTCTGCAGCAACCACATTCAAGCTGGCAGCCACATATGTGTCTTTCAATTCCACTGGCAGCGAGATGCTTGTTAATATTGGCGGCGAGCAAATATACCTGTTTGATATCAACAATAGTAGGTTTGTATGCTCTTTCATAGTCATTCATACAACTACTGAGTATTTATCAATATGTTATACTTAATATGATAGGATCATTAGGAAAGTGAGAAGAGCATCATCTTTAGATCATTGTTGTAGAAATACATGAAGCTAACGTTTATAAAATAGCATGAAAGATTATTCGATTTGTTTAAACCAAAAGATTCTGAGAGATAATCCCTGTTTTTTACTCCTTGTTGATATTTCGATCAATTTGCAATTCAGTATCTTTATCATGACTCTGGACTGAAAATTAACAGCTATAAATTATTGAATATTTACTACTTCCTCTGTGTTCACGATATGATTTAATTTCGTTAAAAAAATAATGAATGCAAGTTATTGTAATGTACATTTTGCTTCAGGCATATAAAGGAAATTATGGTCCCTCAATCACCTGGATTGAAGCAGTGTAAAAATGGAATGAAGAAAACTTGCTGTTGTAGACATGTAAGTTGTTTACATTTAGATCTGGCATTGAATAGTCAAGTCATTTATCATTTTTTTTATTAATAGGAGACAAATGGTCTCGTGAATATTGAAAAATTCACTACTATAGCTGAAGAAAAATGTCCATTATGCTATTACATGAAGAGAGCGCACATGTTCTATGGAAGAAAGTGGTAAGAGATAAAGCAATTTTTTAAATGTTAGTAAAATTCAGTCTTAATTTTCCAAAATAGATATAGAATAGTTATTTTAATTTTATATTGTATGTAATTCAATACTGTCTACTTTCATAAAATTGCTGAGAATAGTCTTTTCGCCAATCTTGATCAATAAATTGAGAAATCTTGCATTATCCGAAATTTATTTGTAGGATGGGTGACCTGTATAATGCAGCTAGGGACTATTTGTACTTAGTTAGAAGGTGGCCAGAACACAGTCCTGCATATATCGAACTTATAAGGTGTCTCGTTACCCTAAAATGGACGAATGAAGCCCAAAAATGGCTAGAGCACTTTTGCTCCATCCACCCCGATTGTAAAGAGAATAGCCAGGTGATAATCAAGATATTTGTATAGTAGTTTATGTGACAGATTGTATTTGAAAGAATAACCTGCGTCTTATTTGTTATATGGATGAAATCTATATTTTCGTCATATCCTTATTAAGTGTGATATATAATGTGTGAAGAAATTTCACAGAGAACATTATATAACATCACATATCAACAATTTCTAGGTGTCGGAACTGAGGCAGAAGATCGAGAGTTTCCTGAGCGAAGAGAAGGCGACGTCAGCAAATGGTGGCGCTGGAGAGGGCGGGGAAGACAAAGACGGTATCGCCACCGGTGCTGATCTAGTCTCGGAGGAGAAGGAGAGGTTTTTGCGCCGGGTGGACGAGGCCGAACAGAAGAAACGCTTGGAATCACTCGACTTTGAGGTGCGTTTTGTTGGGCACTGCAATACCACCACCGACATCAAGGAGGCAAATTTTCTAGGTTAGACGTTTTAATATTTACTTAAACTTTGGAGTATTCTTTTGTGCATCCAGATTTGTAATTTCTGTATTATTTACTATGGCTCCCGAATAGAATTCATTTCTTAGACAAAAATACAAGAAACATCCGATTATTCAACAAAAAGTCTCATAATATATCCCAACTTCACCATTCCAGATTTGTAGGGTTTGTATGTTCTTTTACCGTTTGGAGGGTCACCGCAATACTAAACTAAAGATCTGACTGTTACAGTTCTATATTTCTCATACATATGCGTATAAAGCTGTTCTTACCAGAAATTCATATATAGGAGATATAAATAGATTAAATTATTATTCTACAGGGAGGTTCGACACATAGAAGTAATATTATTTAGCATACGTTTTTGGAAAATTTTAAAACGCATTATCTTCCGGCACAAGCTGAATTTGCCGGTTTTCATGATTTGTTTCTTAAGATCTATATATCTATCGATAATTCTGGCTATATATTTGTTATTTTCTTACAGGAGCGGACGGTCAGTATGTGTGTGCTGGTTCCGACGAAGGGTTCATCTTCATTTGGGAGAAGCGGCGGGCAGGCATCGTGACAGTCCTTTCCGGGGATGTTTCGATCGTCAACTGCGTTCAACCTCATCCTACTGCCTGTTTTCTTGCATCCAGCGGTATTGACGCAGCTGTCAAACTGTGGTCACCCATTTCAGAGGTGAGTGCTCTCCGAATGATAAATATTGTAATCGTCCAAAATCTTGAATTCGATATATTACGTGTTTTTTAGTATCTACATTACGGCTATCAGTATTATTAAATTCCTCCCATATTTAGTGATCATCACTATATATTGCATGGTTGATGTGACTCCCACCCCAAATCATAGATATTTCCCATGGAAACAGCTTTATTACGTAATCTGACTTACGTTCAGTCATTGAAAAAAATGAATAAACGTATTCATTTTCTTTTAATTTTCCTCATTACTGTCGTTCGGACGTTACCCAGGGTTCTACTCTTTCTAAAACGATCTTGAGATGACAGTACCCTTAGATCCTGCATGGAACGAGACAAACCACTGCCACCCCGATAGTGTTTATATCGGCAACAGCAATCAATGAAGACTGCGAAAAAAATTTGAATGGTAATTTATAAGTAGAGATCACTTCATTGCATGGATGAATCTATCACAATTACATTCTGAAGCCGCGGAAATAGAGCTAATTTAATATTTGAATCATCTTCCATAAAGCTTCTGGGGGTTAACATCAACAGGAACCTGTCCTGACATGACTATGCTGCTGACTTTGCTAGACTGGCATTCCACATAAGTTGGGTAGTTCTGTTGTGCTTCATGAAAATGTTTTCATCGAAACAGCTACTACTACTTCACAATCTCAAATCAGACCATCTTTTCAATACTGCTTGCATGTGTGGGATGCGCTGAGAGCCACTTTATGAAGCTTCCGAAATCAATCCGGAAAGATTAATACGTTTAGTGGACGTACTTGACATTGCAAAAAAACTTCACAGTCTGGAACAGAGCATTAGTAAATGGGCCCAATGAGCTAATCCTCACCTGGCCGAACTTTCGTGCCTCTTTCAATAGTCATATTTTTGGCGGAGTTCAGCGTTCTGAACTGAGGCTTCCGGAGAGTTTATTCGCTGTTACAATTTACAACGTTTTAAAGCCAATATGAACAGACATTCGTTCTGTCACAGAGCTTCTATAGTAGGATTGACTTTCTGTTTCTGTGTGAGTTATCTATAAAAATCTAAGATTATTCCTACTGTCTACTACTATTTATACTTGCTTGTAATTTGTTTCTAGGAAGATGCTGCTTCGAATCCACGTCTAGTAAAAGACATAGATGTCGCGATAGAGTCAAATCAGCAGCGCATGTCTATGGATCCGTTCGAGTCTATGCTGGTGAATATGGGCTACCGGATACCGGGAATCAGCGTAGACCCCGCGTTCCAGGTATTCATGGATATCAGCTCTGATGTACACACTTCTGATGGGGTACGGGGCACAGCACCGTTGGAAAGCTTCCTTTAAAAAATCTGGCTGTGCGTTCAAGTGTCATAACCGGCCTCACAAATTTGATCTCAAATCATAGAAATAGTTCCAATGAAATCTAATATAAATGGATAATATAATCTAACCACAATCAATTTCCCTGGCCTCCATTATCTCCACAGCCCTGGTAGAACTACTCCCAAACACTGAAATATGGAAATCAATTTATTTGGAAAAAGTAATAATTGTGTTTTCAAGTGTTTTTTTATTTAGCTTATATTTGTATCGTTTTTATTGAGAATCTCAATAGGATTTGAGGTCTCTGAACACCTAAATAGACTAATTTCTACAACATTCAAGATCAAAAAGACTCAACGATGACTGTTTTGGATTTCAACTAATCCTTTTCTTTGTCGGTTTTTTTCTTAGCTTACAATGCACCTCCCAAAGCTATCAGCAAACAGGTTTTCTAAGCATTGGCCGTTAGTGTCCCAAATAATGTGAATTGCATTTTTGAATTATTTTTTGTGACTTTTATTTAATTTACTTATTACAATTATACAGGGTAGGATGAAAAGGTAATAGGACTGATTTTTTTTTTATTGAACTAATCGATACAAATCCTCAATAGTCCTCGAAATAACCCCCTTGTGCTCCCACACCATGCGTATAACGCGATCCCTTCTGTGCATACGGAATCTGGAACTCGCTTTCCAGGATCCCCTTGAGAAATGCCGTCACGGCACCTTGTACGTCTTCTACGGAACTGTATCGGTTTTCCTTGAAGTAACGCTTGAACCGAGGAGAGAATAAAAGCAAGATCTGGACTGTAAGGTGGTGGGGCAAAGTGTCAACCTTGTGCTTGAACAAAAAATACTTCACCAGTAGCACGGTGTGGCGCGGCGCGTTGTGGTGGTGAAGCTTCCAACAATCGGCGATGTCTGGCGGCACGCAAAGAATGCGTTTGCGGAACCTGTCAATCACATCGACGTAATATCTCGCATTAACAGTTCATGAGTTTTGAGTATAAAAGACCATAAACTAAAATTGGGCAACCATTAAAAACCGTGATAATCTGAAATATGTTGGGAAATACACTTGTTCTTGTGAATATGTTAATGAAGGGTTGGTAGTCTCGAATTAAACTCATTAAAATCGAGTCCAGTCTGAAAAAAATAGGCCCAAAAATCCATCTAAAGTCCATCGAGTCGCGTTGCTGATTTATTCTCAAAGCTATCTTCTTTAGTCGACAATCCGAAAGTAGTTCGCGTTGGATCCCCGCGCTGAATGTTTCAAGCATTGGACATTGTCTTGTATTGGATTTGTGTTTTGATCTCATGCACATTTATGAAAAAGTGAAGTTCGCTACCAGCATACCTGAAATATGAGGTCATGGAAAAATATGTCAACATTTACGGAATAATATATTAGTTAAATCACTTTGTTGAAACCCTTGCATTTCCCGAGATTAAACGTAAATGAAGGGTGCATCCATCTTGTCGTTTTTGTCGCCAAAGGTTTGGCTCAATCGGCCACATGAATGGAGGAGGTGGCAGCATGCAGGTACCCAGACGGTTGGCCCGAAGGGCCCTGATCCCCATTCCCCACCCTTCTAAATTTCAGACAATTTATTTATTTTTTCTGGATAAAACATTTTGTCGAGTAAATATTACAATCCATGTAGTGATATGTTAAGAAAAGACATTAATTTAGTCAACTATATAGTAGCATTTTATCACTGAAACTATTTACAAATGTGTTTTGTAACATTAAAAAGATTTTTGACACAAGTAAATAAGTATATTTATTAATTATAAACGTTACTCTGCAAATTTTGCAATTATCAATAATATCACTTTCCAAACTGCGCCCAATTAATCAATGTAATCAATTTACAGCTACTAGAATCTTATCAGACATATAAAAAACATGTTTTTGAGAACATTCCATAAAAAAGTAATGATATGTCTATAGATACTTCTTTCTTTTTTATTTTCAGAACTGCTATCATAAGATGTTTAAAGAGATCTCGATACAATGAAGTTGTTTTCATTTTTCAAATAACTCTAGATTCTCCTCAACTTTTTTGGACGTGTTACTTGTTTGTCTTGATATTTGTCTTGTATTTGTTTGTATAGCATGGAAAAGCAGGATTTATGACTTCACAAAATATTTATAAATTGCTTGTTCTGTACATAATTATCATCTCCCTTGTAGAAGACCAAAGAATAGTCTTATAATTTGAAAAAGTATGGTGAAATAAAATAACACATATAAACATAAGTTTAGAAGGAAATATCAAATGATCCCAGTATTTTTGAAGAAAGCCTTCCATCTATGATCATATCGCAATATAGTAGAATTTTACTTGAAACTTTTTTTGTAGGTGCCCTCATGCCGCACTTGCTAATACACCCACCACACCACCTGGACGCTAACGGTTTCAACCTCACTTGTTATATATGTACATTACATATTGTTAGGTTGTGATGATTTAAATTCATATTTTCATAGATGATTTTTCATTACAATGATTATATTTGCAAATAAAATATTTATCCTGAAGTTGTTGAACATTTAATACGCGCGATGTTTCTGTATATGCTCTTACTATTACTATCAAAAAGGGTGTGTAGACTGTAAAGTTGATAAAAGTGTAAACTATGATTTTAATGTGTGTATACATAAACTGTCTTGATGATAAATCAATTGTCTCCAAAGGTATTCGTCCCAGTTGGGAACGATCCTCGCTGGTAGAAGAATTAAATAATTTGCAAAGGACTGGTGTAAGCTCTACAGTGCAACGTTTTAGGATAATTGCTGGTGGACCACTAGCTTTCCTGGAGTTTAGTGCTTCTAGAATGCGTTCCAGGACTCGGTTTTAAAATGTAATTTCTAGAATTTTTGAGTCTACACTGATAGCAGCTGGTGAGTGCCTCTTTGGAAGTTTATTGTAGCATTGGCCACAAAAACCTGTCCCAAGGTATCTACTCTTTCCTTCGGCGTGGATGCAATGGACCCATCCGCTCTCGTCAATGGTGGTAAGCACGATATGGAGAAGTTCTAGCTAACAGACTTGGCTACAGACCAAACTGAACTAGACGAGTTAGGACATGAGAGGACTTTGCTGTTATTGATAACCCGCTTTTAGTAGCTTCTGACATGGGTATTCATAACATCATAATAAATGAAGTTTGTAGCTAATATGCATCGATACAAGCTTCCTGATTCCGTTTACGTCACATGACACACCAAATGATCATTACAGTGGTTGGACAGCTGACCAAATCCCCGATACCTCTTATCAAACAATAAAATCTTAGACTGTGACACAGTACCATTCAAACATAATTTACTATTGACTAATAATGTTATAGTTGAAATCCGGATAAAAAATATATACTACAATGATGATATCTCTGTTTACTTTGGACATGTATATATTATTGTATCTTGTATCAAAGATCATGTTTAAGGGGACAAGTGCGGACTGGCACGATTGACAAATCCGTCAGACCCCCAAAAAATGGCTTCTCCTTGACCGCCCCTGTAGCAAAACCTAGCGTCATCATTAATAGTGTGTACTTTTATCTACGAAGATCAATTCTTACATCATTATCAGTACCAGAAAATTGTATTTTTGAACAGAAAACGGTACCCATTTAGAGACTGCGAGGGACTGAGTCAACTTCCTTGACTTTGATTCTTTTAAAATCAAGGTAGTAGGGAGCTTGCGTAATCCCTCGACTTCCCCGTGTGTCTTTCCGCAACCCCTAAGTAAATTATGAATTAACAAATTGCGTTCGCCTTGCTTGCATTGAGAAACCCCTTGAATCTGAAAAAAAATGTTTACTCTGTATGGGGTTTTGCCTATATTGCACAAGAGCACTGGTCGTGCCATCTGACGGTGCGAAGTTTTGCCACTGATGCTGTCCTACATGGATGCCTCAATCGTAGTCACACCTGTTTTATCCGCCGCTAGGCGTGCAGCGAGAAAAAAGGAAAGGTGTGTGTGAGAAAGATATGCGACCCATGGTTACGGAGATTTAGCAATGTGTGATGTGTGACAGTTCTAAAAGCAACCGGTTAGTAGTGCTGTTGCTCGGCCGCCCCGTTTTGCGGACGGAATCGTCGTGAATGAGTGGCTAGTGCTAGGGAGATTGAAATTTTACTACTATTTAGGGCTTCAAAGTCGCGTTTTCACGATTGAGCACCGCGACGGGACCATGGCGGAGAGTAGAGGCAGTTTGCTGGCAAAATCTGTGCAGAAGCATGCCGGAAGGGCCAAGGAGAAGGTCAGTGCCTTTTTTAGTAGGTTGCACCGCGACTACTGCCGCGTTAAGATAGGTTATGTTGTGCAGAGCTTAGTTTAAAAATAAAAATGGATATGAATGCGCCCACCTAATTATAGAACATCTCCAATCTCCACTTATTTTTCGTCGGTCTTCTTTCAATTACCCGAGTTGAAGCAGTAAACATATAGACCGCTCGTCGATCACCTGTAAATCTAGTGTGCCACATGACCGTGGAGAACAACTAGTAAACGGCTAAGTAAAATGATTTAATAAATGCATACAGAAGTATGCAAGTCAACACCCACATTGCTTGAGCTATTTGCATTATTAAAAACCTTTAAGCGGTGTCCGAATCAGTTTGTATTCACATCTCTACCTTTGAGATATTCTACTTTCTACATTATGTATGTCACCTACCAATTTCTTAAAATAAACAGCCTTGTTGAACGTACAAATAATAAGTAATCGTTGGTAATTGAAAAATGAATTGAACTCGTGCGATTATACCTTTGCAACTTGAGAAGCAATTAATAGCTACATTCACACAACCAGAAAACATAAATTAGGTACACAGAAACTTTTATCGTTCTTTATAGAATAGATGATCTGATGGTCGTGTACATTTTTTGAGGACATCCATTTTTTCCGAGCTATTTTCGAGTGTAATTTGGGAATGGCACTGAAATAAAATGAATGCGGGAATCAATGCTACTCGGCCTTAGAATAGATGAGACTTGGCACTTGGTACAAATCTCTTCGTCGGTGTTGCTACACAGTTCGCACCGTTGCCGATATTTATCGCCGGCGGCCGCTCATTTTAGAAAAAACAATACATTCTCTTCATGATTGCCAATGCGCGATACAATCAACATTTTCCTAGATGAAACATTCATCATTGTTCCATTGGAAATAATCAATGAAATGCAAGTAGGTACCTATTAAGTAGATAGACTGTTTGAAACGATTCAGGTTCAATGTGGGTATTTAACATATATTTTGAATTGCTGTATCATAAGCCATGATCCTGAAGATAGAAGGTATAATAGAGAAATTGATAGTTGGGCCGACGAAAATGAGAACATGGATTTCGTGTGAATATCTCGAATTCAAAGAATATAATGTCAAATAAATTTTGGGAAACATACTAGAAAACAAAGCTAGGCAGGTTTCTTGGTTCATGTTTCCATGAAGTATTCCAAAACCAATATATTTTAATCAAAATAAGAGGTTAAATTAATTTAAACTTCTATTATCATTTGAACTGATTCAGTTAATTTATTTAATAGGTTTCTACGTACTCAAGTTGTCAATCAATCAATCAAACGATTTGTTCCATGAAAAAAAAAGTTTAGTTTATTCAAAATGACATCAATAGATAGGTGAACATTTTTTCTGAGCCCAAAAAAATCATGGAAATAGCCTGGAAAATATTTCTGCTGCCTCACCTAAGTTATCCTAAGCTTATCAAAGTGTGATGTTGTGCATATGTTTTTTGATTTGTTGTTTGAAATAACTGATTAATATCTATGTATATTAATAATTTCACATATGCGTGCATAAGACTGCAGAAGTTTATGTACACTTAAAAACTATGTTCAATAATTATGATATAATTTTGTTTCGCAAGAGATGCCATAATCACAAACATAAATTTGAATCCTTATTACAATACTGACATTGACACCAACATATTGCAGAACAGTGATGATTCAGGTAACCAGGACCCTGTTTGCTTAAATGATGCAATGTCCAACCATTCCTGTATCTTGAATGTTGGTGTTTATAGGTTAAATCATTCTTATCTCTATCAAATTCAATGATGTCTAGTTGATTATGTGTAAATATGAAATAGATGGCCGTTGACATTTAGTTACTATTAAAAATGACGTTTCCTCTCACTGTAAATGTTATGAGTTTAACAAAAAGTATCATTAAAATGCAATTATAGCATCTGCCATTAGATAAGAGATACATAAATGACAGTGTTTTCCAGTAATTCAAAATCAATATACCAGTTGTACTCGGATCATAACGTGTTTATAGACCCAGTACATTTTAGAGGGCATCATTGATTTTGTTTAGCCAGCTGATTTAAGTTCTTTGACCGCCAAATTACTTCAATGAGTGCAAGGACGTTTAGCAACATTCGACCTTGTGTAATCCCAACCGGAACTGAACGATTTGTGTTTTTTTATCCAGTGTTCCACGGCGGCATCAGAAATAGTCGGTGAAGTTTTTGTTTGTAATTTTGATTTGCATACTATATTTTTATTTAATTTGATATTCGGACAAAA
Source organism: Bruchidius siliquastri (assembly GCA_949316355.1). Classification (NCBI taxonomy): domain Eukaryota; kingdom Metazoa; phylum Arthropoda; class Insecta; order Coleoptera; family Chrysomelidae; genus Bruchidius; species Bruchidius siliquastri. The sequence continues at coordinate 9,026,399 of OX438536.1, read as the reverse complement.
AAAAATGTGATTCATGGCAAGACAAAAAAATGTTCCCTTATATTCCTCATGCTGAAAGTGTTAAGATGACCTCTATTTATACGCCTACCATAGAAACACAAACCTCAAATATGTGTCAGGTACGATAAAGTTCCCACAATATATTCGATATCCTTTCTACCATCAAATGGAATTTCAGAACCTTCAAAAAAATAATCAGTCCTCGATAACGCTCAAAAATGAATTTTGAGCTTTCTTGTATTATTGGGAGTTCAATACTTCTCTTCCGGCTATTGGTGAGGATGAGTAAATGTTAATAGGTTTTCAATCTGACGTTCATGGAAAATATAATAAAATAATTTGACAATGCTTGGTAGGTTAAAGCTTTGCTCTCGAAGTAAGCTCAACTCAAGGCGAGGGCAATACCTAAACATGAAGATTGACACTTTTTACCGCTTAGGTATTTTTCCTGATTTCTTGCAACATTATCGTTAGATCAAATTATTTCTTTGAGTCGGTGCAACCACGGCGAAACGGCTAATCCCGAAACTTTCATTGCAATATTTTAACAGTAAACTACTGTTTCTGTTTATATAGTTACAACGGCCTGAATAAAGCATGCCGCATTTATACAATATGAGCGGGATTTTTAAAAGTAGAGTCATTTTAAAATGCTTTTTCCGCTGCGGTGACTTATCATCATACAAAAATGCATTGTATTATTTGTAGCGCTGATAACAGATAACGGAAATATGTCTATTGACCTTAAAACAGACGTTGAAATAAATACCGCACCCCTCAAACACACCTATACAACATACAGGAATTCATTGAAACATCAAAAACCCCAAAGAAAATGATCTAAGGGCAAAATTCTTTTGAGATCTATTGCCTATTGGCCTGGGATAAAAATGCAGTCTCCGAAACATCCTATGGTTGTTCGGCATTTGATAACAAGACGGTGAAGCTTAATATGGAGCCACAGGTTCTATCACCAAATCTCATGAATATCGCTGCAGCGGTTACTGAACCTACGCGGTTTTTTGTAGACAGACCAACTGATGAACCAACTGATGCAATTTGTTTCAGGGATTTTTTATGGTAACTTCATCAGAGCCCATTCAATTGTTCGAATTAGCCAATACAATATTTTCCTGGCTTATTATATGAATGAAATTGCTTTCGCCAAACGTTTTTACTTTACTGTAAAACATGTGGACGTTGAAATCCTTTTTGAGCATTTCGTAAAGAATTATTTCATCAATTTCCATCGGTCTGCAGGTCTCTGTCAATATTTGCTTGACCCCTTGTATAACTTACAAAAATAAAGTTCAAGTTGTTTTAAAATTTGATTAACTGTGGTATATGTTGTACGAAGGTCACGCTGAAAGTTTTTAGATCCAGAAAAACTACAATTCTTTTTTAAAGAACTATTCTGTTTTTTCAACATATTCTTCCCCTACCTAATTACATTTATGCATTCGGTAAAACCACTTATCAAATTCTAGAGACCAACGTTCTTTTGGAAGGTTGCTAATTTCCTTCTCAAATGCAGCAATTGCCTCTTCATCGGTTGAAAAATGGCGACCTCGTAATTTTTCTTTGATCTTAAGATTACCCAAAGATTACTAAAGACTTTCAGCGTGACCCTCGTATATTCAACAACAAAACTTCTTCATACCTTTCGGAAACGATCGTCTTTTGGATGCACCCTACCTTGGGCGTAGAATTTTTACATTTCTAATTTAAATGCATACGTAACGTGATTTTGCATACCATCCTCATTTATGGTATCATTCATTTGAACGTTTATAGTACTATAAATTCCGATATTTGTTAACATCATAAATGTCAAAATTAGTCCATATAACTACTATTAAAAAAATAATCCTATATTATCCTCCTCTAATTGTATAATAAATAGTACTTCTGTATGACTGCTATTTAATCAAAGAAAACTAAGTAGCCAGCGTTGTAGTTTATTTTTAGTTTTATACAGCATCACTTTCTAACGAGACCGAGAACGAGACCTTGATGGCCTAGATTTCGAGATGTAGTCCCATAATAACTTGATACGGGGTTAAAATCAATTCCTGCAATAGTTATTAAAATGATTTTACTTCCCAGGCTTGGAATCATTAAACTATTGTAACCGCATAAATCTTTGAGTTATATCGTTCTGTTTGAAATTAACAAAAAATACTCATCAATCCTGTCCACTCACTTTAAATCTGCACCTACCTATCAGAGCCGTAGCGACCTTCTTCTACATCGGCATAGGAAGGCTTCTACTGGTACTGCTACCACTACTAGTCTATTTCAGTGTGATTGTCTTTCTTTGGTCTCTATAATGTTTCTTTTGGTGGTATAGGTTTGTTGTCTTCAGACCTTATGCATCACATCATATTTCTGTTATTGGAAGGTTTTGCCGTTATCCTTGTGAATCGTTCTTCTCCCCACCTCGAACACTTAAACCAGGTGTGCTGTGCGTCCAGGCCACAATGGTTGCATTTGCTGGATGCAGCTCTGCCATGTCCCGACAGAGCCTGAGTCAAGAAGTGGTCAACCTCTTCCGCGGGTCTATTGAGCCAGTCCTTGGTATTTGGGATCAGAAACCACGTCGATCTACCATGTATCCTTCCATCTCAACTTCCATTCCTTGGAATCTTCTAACAAATGTTGCAAGTTGTTAACCTGGCATTTCTAGGCGTTTATTTAAAACGAGGTTTGAAGAAAGGCTTGCTAGCTACAAGGAGACTCTTTTATTTGTCTGTTTTGTCACGCCGAACTCCGTGCATTATAACTCATGCATTTTTATTGCATACTCTAGAAAATTAGTATAGTTTCAAGATGATGCTGGTCTTTATATTTGAAAACGCGTTGGAATAAAAAGAAATTTGAAAAAATGAAATACAATATCGGATCCTAAACTAATGTATTTCTATTTCAAACTATACAAATTTCATTGAGAACCCTCAATAATTTCAGAATTATAAAATGATTACATGACAGACAGACAGACTTACGAAAATAAGGTAAATGATTTTTGTGATATATGGAATATCTAGAAAGCATAATATCAAATTCAAATGATTCTGCAATTATCTTACTTCCCCCATTTATTTGCGTGAGAAGTCAAACAAAAAACTATTCCGTTGATTGATCTTATGTATTTATTATAATGATAACTGAATTCATTATTTATGACTATCGGTAGTTTCATTGTTAGTGCATTGCCTTAATTCGAAAGAGAAAACATTCTGCATTTTATCGTGCATCAATAATATTTACGCTTGGTAAAAGTTTCTATTCAGGGAATTTATTTGTTGTTATGTGATGAAGTGTATTAAAAAATAAGCCTAGTTAAAATACTAGAATTCAAAAGCGTGCTAGTATTATTGCATAAAATGAATTTATCGACATTTCGTTACTGCAAGTATGTACGAACTTTGAATTCCTGATAATCAAAAGTACATAAGATCATGTAGATTGTAGATGCTCTTACTAGGTGAAACTCTGCCATCATGCAGATAAAAGGATTGTGTATTCAACACACAGTTTCAGAAATTAATTTCTTTTTTCTTTCAGTGACGCGTTTCGATTTATATTTGAATCATCGTCGGACTTTCAGATTTGACTTTTAACAGAGGCTACCCAGATTACTTGCCAACTAGGTAACTAGATCCTATCATCGATACAAAACTAGATCTCCTAAATCTAGCATACTATTTATCCTGTCTAGCTATTCTTCTATCAAATTATCTGTTTTTTTTTCTTTCTTTTGTCTGTCTTAGGAGAAATCTCACTTGGCGACTGCATTTGCACTAGTGTTAAGGGAAACCTTAACCATCCGATCAAAATGTCCTTAAGATATTTCATGTGATAAACACGTTTCCGTCGGCAATTTTCTAAAAATATTTCTAGTATTTCATTGCGCAAAGATCATTCAGCAAAATGCATTTAACTAATTCATAGTAAAAAAACTATAAGAATTTGTAAATACTCCTTATCATAAGAAACTATCGATAATTATAAGTTTTTATACCAGATTTTCTAACGAATAAAAAATGGTAACCTCGTCCGTAGCTTAAATTCATAACAGACACTACCTTGAAAAATAATTTGTCTCGTGTTTTGTGCACTGAGCTAATCTAGTGTGTACCTAATTCATATTGTTTCATTAACTTTACGCTTTGCCACTGTTCAAATTGTTCGAGCGATACTCGGAATGAGATGTCATGGCAGTCCTTGTAGTACTTTTTCATTTTGCGACTCTGTTCCTATGCAATACATTAGACCTGAAGCGGTAATAGTTAGTGATATCTGGAACTTTAACATGCTATGTATCATGATTTTTCGAAAAACTCAATTTGCCTGGTATAAATATAGTCAAGTAGGTGGACTGGGTACTTCCCATACATTAATAGAGATCAATTTCCAAATTATGCACACATGGAAACTGCACAAAATGACAAACATTGAATTTTGAAAGCTACAGTGACACTGACAGTGATTAATTATCTCCAGCATGACAGTGTTTTGTTTTCAAATTAAGTATGAGCCTTGATGGTATCTCAATAAAGAGTGATTGATGCTTATTTATTATTGATAAACAAAAAAAAATTGTGTCAAATAGATTGACTCTCCCACGCTGTGGTGGTACTATTCTCGGATTGAAAATATCATTACCAGCCGCATGTGTTTGTCCTTCGAATCGATCCAGCATGCTGTACTGGCTGTAGCAACACAGCACCACAGATCGAGTTTGGCGTACTAAATACCTGTTTTTGTATTTTTTTTTTCAAAATTTCATCGGAATGCCAATGGTTACGATTACGTGACAGAGTACAGACAGACATACTGACGAAAATGTCATCATTTTTTCCTGCTGTATGTATTAAACATCAAGGTTACATAATATCTCAAATTTGATTTTTTTCGCAAACACAATTCTTGCCTTAGGTATTGGACGTTTAAACATGTGTATGATATGAATGGTTTAAAAACATCACACCTCACTGGTTGGCGTATGATTCATAGCGGTGCAATACGAAAATTCTCGAAGTTGCGCCACTGCATGAAATAATAAACTGCTTTTCACTAATGGAGTACTATTTTTGCTTGGATTTTGGCAATGAACATCCCACATGTCTGATAGATCAGTGTTGTGGGAAACGTTCACCGTTAGACATTTGAAAATTTACTGTTAGAACGGTTAGGCATTCAGTTTCAGTGTACCCAACCTTTTTTCATATTGTAAATATGCTGATATTTCATTCAAAATTGAAATTGAGGGGAAACTGTGTCGAATAGATTGACTGATGTATTGTGAATGAAATGCGTTTATAGTATTGAATAATACTTTTCTTGTCAGTGCTTTTGATATCTGTGGATATTTGTTTTAATATTTAGTTTGATGTCAAAGGAATTGATATTATACTGTTCTCATATTTCGGAAAAAATTGAAATAAAAAATAATGTATAACAGTGGACAAGTAACGGAATTATCGACTACACTGCTCGATTATAAATTATATATACAGTAGACTGAGAAGTATGATTAACCGCTCTCGATATTATTAAGGATTCAAAAAATCTACACACCTAAAATGATCAGGAATATGTCTCTTACTGATAGCTGAAAAGTGAGATCGGAGACACAAATTGCAGTTAGTAAAATCGAAAAATTGTCTTTTAATAGAATTCCGTATCTTCGTAGGGTGAGTTATTTTCCTCAGATCTTATCGTGATCAAGAATACGTTTCTCTTTAGTTTGATTTCTGACTGACTATTTCCATAAACGTGAATTGTACATTTTTACGATTGCTCTAAATCATTGCATGTTTTAAACAAATTAAACTCTTGATAATAATTGCAATAATAGTCACATGTTTTCGCAAATATACAATACTGATAAAATGCAATTTTTTACTTCTCTCGCCTGAGGTAGAATATTGTAAATGGGGTAGAATATTTATCGCATATTTTTTCAGTATGTAATAATTTTGTGTGTGTATGTTTCATGATCTTTCTCTAGGTCTACAATACGAAAATCGATGTTGCTAATTCATTTTATATCATCATATAATATCTTATGTGAACCTGTAATTCAATATTTCAAATCGGCTAGTTGGAAATTCCAAAATAATCTTCTTTTAGATACAGAAATTATGTTTTAACACAGAAGTTTCACAAATAAAACTAGGTATATTTATTTGAGAGACCGGTTTCGATTTATATTAATTTAAATCATCGTCATTGGAAGAGAGTTTTATTTGTAAAAAGTCTCATCTTCAGTCTTTATTATATCTTGTTTATATATCAAACATCCTTTTGGAGATGCCAAAAAGTGTCAAATTTCATTTTACTTTCCACATCAATAGGTGGGAGGCATATTGCAATCACGATAAATTTCGAATTCCCGATATTATCTTTCATGGCAGAACATCACATAAGACTCATCTATCTGTCTGTGGTCTGTTTGACCAATTTTTATTGGGATAATTCTGTCAGACAAGTCGCCCAATGGTGCCATCTTTTGTTACTGTGATTCAGTACATGGAATGCTTGAACATAGAACAAATAAATAGATTGATAAGCCGCTACAAAATTCATGTTATTGTGACGTGGATAACAAAGGGTTTTATCGCAATGATCAAACTCATATTTTTTCCTTATATTTTATTATTGTCGCAAAATATATAAAACCCTAAAACTTTGTTTTTGGAGTGTATGTAAGACCTTTCAGTGAGGTTTCATGAAGGGGTTATCATGAAAATCGATTGTCATATATTTATTGGTACTTTTAGAAATTCCAGTTGTGTTTCGCACTTCCAATCTATGTGCCTCGAACAACGTTTTTACGTTGTCTTCAAATTTAAAATAACTCATTAATTCTTTTCAATTTTTTGTTTGTGTTCAGAGTCTGGTACACCATGATAATAATTAATCTTCATAATCGTAGAAAATCTCTATAGTAAATATTAAAAATAAGTGGGGCTACCATGCCTGAATTTTTAATATTCATGAGCTTCCTGACTATATTCTCTTCTTTAATGGGCAAGTAAACAACTTTCTGGAGAGATCCCAGTTCTCATCTTTTGGTTGCAAAATTGGTAAGAAATTGCAGGCCGCGACAGCTTCCACCCTTCTATGCCCGAAGGCATTGCCTTTAGCACTACGGAAAAGGTGAAAGTTTCTGGTAATTTCATGGAGGTATAGTTCTTACCACCGACTGTTCTTACACATCTTTTATCTTGATGAGGAACAAGAAAAACCAGCAAAAAAAGCGGGTTGGATATTTCCATAAGATCATCATCTCATTAGTCTTATATCAGTTCTGTCTAAACTCGTTCTGACTTCACGGGTTTTTCGTCTGATTATGTGATTTTCGCGACATAATTCTGCTTCCTATCTGAGCATAAAATGAAGCTCTCGATACAGCTACAAGAAGTTAAGTTGGCGACCGCATAGCTTGAAGCGTCCTCTGCCATGAAACCTTTGCCCTTGAATCAGCCAGTTGGTTTATCTAACATGTCAGCTCTGGAAAACCAGGAACCAGACGTTGTTAGTCTAAGAAGCGTAGGTATAAAGGATGGAAGGAAGCAAATGTTAAATATAAAGGAAATGATCACGTGGTGAGAAAATGCCTAGGCAACTTTAATTTGTTGTTTGTAATAATGTATTTTAGAAGTAATTTCTATTTGTAATTCAAAATTCGCGGTTTAATTTTAGGCACCATTCCAGCTGGGAAGGGTGCATATTTGTGCAGGTTATTACACTTTTCTGGATTGGAAATAGATGTTTTCGACTCTATCTAATAGTTTTATCTTGTTTGAGTATCCGTACTGCAATTTTCTAGTATGTGACTTAGGTGTGAACATCAATAGCTCATAGAGCATCAACGGAGGGTCAAGACAACGATCAAATCTCCTCAAACTGATGCATGCGCGTGTTTTTCACCTAGAGCTAACAGTACACTGAATAGCGATGGCGTAATACTTCATTAACATTGGCTAGTAACCTGGTGTTTTTTATGTATCTCTAAACGACGTTTATTTACAGAAAACCAGTTTCGAACAAATGCATTAATATTCGTATAGAATAGATAATTAACTACTAACTACACCTTGCAGTATGTGATATTGATCGCAGCTATCCATCTAACGGATATGAAATAAATGTTAACAATAATGTTTTTTTGTGGCATACCATAGTACCCTAGATTTATCATTTCCGCCCCCCATGACTGTGGTTTTGAAAAGCAATTTGCATAAATTCCTACATCAAAGACATCCATTAATTCTCGTGTAAGTAGGTTATGTATCTGATATCGAATTTATTATCTTCATTATATTTTAAGAAAATCTAACTTACCAACTAGGATCAAGTCTCATGTTACTGCAGCATTCAATAAATATAGTTCTGCTATTCTAATGAATAGTACTGCAAATATTGTCAATGATATCTAGAATCTTTTTATTCTAATTTTGTTTCTTATCTTTTGACCTACCTCCTTCTCACTGGAAGTTGCTGCAATGGAAGTAGTGACCCAAATTTCCTTCATATATAGAAACATCAACCACTAAGAAAAAATGTAGCACAATGCAAAATTTATTAAATTGTTTAACAACATATATGGTAACATGAGTATGAATAATAACTTGGACTGATTGAGAGATCTGCTTGCGTAGCTCAGTTGGTCGTGTTTTTCTGAGGTCCTAAATGATTTTTGCTTGTTTCTGAAAAAGCATGTTATAATAAAGGGCTTACTTTGATAATGGGCATACTCTAAAATTGTTTCTTCCACGGCCTGAACTTGAATGAATTTCACACTCGCCATAGTAGGCATAGTGAGCATTTTTTTGTAAATAAATTTTCATATATCTGAGAATCATATCATATTTGATCTAATGATCTATCGCAAACTAGAGTGCCATGAGCCTAAGATGATAATATCCCTAATATCTATATTGTATTTAAAATAACATTAGTGACAGCCTCATTTTCATCATCTTTTATTGATACACCCTTTTTTATGCAGCTAAAGATCTAGTAAATGAAACATCCATGCAGGTGTCAACTTCCTATTTCTTGTCCTTAAATAAAAGGACAAGAGCAACACGACATTGAAACCACAGTAGAAACTAAAAAATCAATTTATATACACAAGTTAAATAAAATAGATAGTTTTACCAAATCTTTCAACTTGGACATAGTCCAAACTATGCGAATTGATACCATCGAGAAGAAAGTCAGTGGAGTCTAAAAGAACTATAGCATTGGTCTCTATTAATCCAGTTTTATTAACTTTAAAGTACTGAAAAATAATGTTATGTTATTATTTGGAGGCAAACAAATACACAGTCAGATATGTAAAAAATGGGTTTTCGGGATCAAAACTTCATAGCTGATGTGCCTGTGATCAACAGCAGCAGTTTTTGTATATTTTCCTCCAACATCAAATAATCTTCTCTGAGGGTAAATGAGTGTTCAAACTGATGATTTTTCAATAAAAATTGCTTTTCAAGTAGTTTTTGGATTGGTTAATTGATTTCTAAGGGGTTTATGGTCTTAAAAAAATCTTTAATGTTCCATTTTACTGTTAACATGCACCCATCTCATCCAAAAATTCCTGAAAATATCACAGATATGGAAAATGCAGAAAAAAACATGTAAATAATCTATTTATGTTATCAGTTATAGAGTGAATGAACAGTAGAGTTACCATATCGCTGTATCCTTTATCGCTGTCCAGAGAATACAAAAAATATTGAACAAAAACACATTTCATTCGTCAAATATTGTCGATTCAAATCCCACCCAGAAGCTAAATTGTTCAAATACCAGTTGGTATACAGATAAGCATTGTTGTTCGAAATCCCAACCTTCTATTCGAAAAGATGAAGTGACATTTCCTCTGCCAGTGTCGTACTTTCTCTATTTAGCCTCGACAGATTCGGTGGCAATGCATCGTTCGTGTCAATAGACAAAAGAGAATGCAACAAAACGCTGTCAAATTGCAGCTCCAAGAAGTGATTGGTACAGTCTTAAAACGCGACCATGCATATTTTAAATCATTCATGGCATACCCACCTAATTTGAGCACTGATTACGACAAACAAGTTGAAGAAAACGGTACAGGTCGTCCGGTTTTCAAAGCCGGAAATTTGTATTTGCGTAAACTGAGCATTTATTTATGTTCGCCGATAACACGCTGTTCATAAGCTGGAAGAGCAAAAACATACAAGAGAATAGTAAATTCTTCGGATGTACGAAAAATCAGTATTTTTTAATGACGGATAAACTCTCTGTTGACAACTTGACAGTCTGACGATGCTTTGAAAAATCAAGTAGGCTGACTTCATATCTCCCACGCAATGGTATCAGTTTAAAAACAAATCTTTGTATTAAACTCTTTATCTTTTGGAATTACAAACAAAATATTAAAACTATATACTTGAAAAGTTTTTGTTCCTATAATTCCCAAAATTTTTGCATTCCAAATTTCCATAATTCCTAGTACTTTGGAAACATTCGGTCTAATCTTCATAAAGTAATACCACTGCAAGTGAAATACAGGATCAACCTACTTGAGTTATTTTTTAAGAGACTAAATGGCATGTTCGCAATTATGATCCTTATTCAACTAAAAAGCAGTAATCTGTAGTAGTAGTAGTAGTAGTAGTAGTAGTAGTAGTAGTAGTAGTAGTAGTAGTAGTAGTAGTAGTAGTAGTTGCTAAAGCAGAACTGGAAGGAATGGTAGACAGTTAGAAAAAAATTAAAAGTAAAAAAGCTTTTTTAAACAAGCTTTTATTTTAATGCGCTAAAATAAAAAAATAAACTTTTCCTTCAAAACTCTTACTATCAACTTATAACGTCATTACACAATTTATATGATATAAAAGCTTTGACATCCAAACTAATCATGTAGACAAAATTTCAGCTCAATCGGCTTCAAAACTGAGTTACATAATTCCACCGAACAAACATAGTTACATACATATATACATTGCAACATAACCCCAAAATGCGGTACAACTAGTGAAAAAATTGAAATGCATCAGAAAATATGTTGATAATTCAAATGTATCGTGAACTCGACCATAACTGTTGAAAATCAATGATTCCTGTATTTTGAAGCCAAAGGTGCGAACAATCACATAAAAATAAAAACTGTGTTTAGCACATAAGTCTCACAAATAAATCTCTTTCAGTGACGCGTTTAAAATTATGTTTTAATCATCGACACTGAAAGATAATTTTATTTGTGAAAATTTTGTGTTAAACACGCAAAATGTCCATCTCAGACTTCCACCAAGCAAGAACATCTACAATCTACATAACAATCACCTATTTCTAACAATTACGAAGGATTATCGAGGTCAAAAACTTATACTTGTCAGACGCCACAGAAACGCCCGAAAACGAGGTTTGAGTTTTTTTAATTATAACTACAGAGATTTTTTGTCCTTACCATAAGTAACGAGATAGATTATCTTTTCGCGATTACACTTATTGGCCTGGGAGTTGACCAGTAAATTTACGGTTTTAAAGAAATGTTATCATTACCTCTAATCTAACTAAGATCAATCATGTCATATTGATAATTTTTGATATATCTATACTCGCATAAATTGAGAAAAATTGGATAATGTGTAGGCTAATGGGATTTCAGTGAATCGATGCCATCCGCCTTAAGGGTGTTACTAGACATTAATGTTTACTGGCAATCGTAAGATGATATTCAAATCCTTTATAGTGCGTTCAGTAATTTGAAACCTGTAATGTCCAAACAAGAGAGCCAGGTAGGATGTTTTCACAAGGCGAGAATAACGGTTTTATGAACAAGAGTTAACCTCCATCTTTTGGAAATCCGATATTATTTTCTCATAGTTATCTTATGAATTCATCCAAACTCAAAAATATTAGGTAGACCTAACTATTCAAATGAATTTTATAAGATCTCCAAAATATTTTAAGTCAAGGGACGTCCATGGATCTTGCAAGGTTTTCTAGGCCACCTGTTTCGCGTCGACTCTCTACCCATCACGTATATTTTCAGTCGGACTCAAAAAACAGCTTGGAAAATACAATTATGATGCCTGCACTTGACAGAAATGAGTGACCATTGTTTATGTAAAAGTATTTCACGTAAAAAGTACTTTGCTGTCCTGTATATCGATTCATCGCTAATAAATTTCCAAGTAACTAGCTAGGGCTCACACCACGCCACACTTCTTTAGTTTGCGCTGGAATTCAAATATACATTATTACGAATTCATGGCCCACCCTGTATTACACTATATGCGTCGCGGGGTATCACGAACTATCTTTGTTGTATGTAGTTAGTAGTAGTCTTGATGATAGACTGAAATTGACTAGACAGGCGGTGAATCCCCTGACCATATGAAGCTACTGAGCGACTGAGATATTACACAGCTTGCATAGTTCCAGGGACTATCGTAATACTAAGCTTCCCCTATAAAAATACAGTATGATTGTTTTTTTCTCTCTCATGAATATAACCTATTAGTCTTTTGGAATGACCTTTTCAAAGCTTTGATACAAGAAAGAGCAAAAATGGACGAAAAGTTGAGGTGAGAGCGAATGGCATAGTCTATCTGTTTATAATTGCATAAGTATCAATTATTTGCTATTCAAGGTGATTTATTTTGCACAAAATAATACCATACGATGAAACTCCTTGTGATGTATATTTATTTGCATCGTGTATGCTCTCTTATTCTACGTCAATTTTGTTCGTATACCCAAACTGTAATTAATATTAGACTTTAGTCAACATTCATTATGACTTTCGTGGCTATTTTTACATATAAGTACCTGTATTTGAATTTAATGTACACGTGTTTCATCCTCTTATGTACTGACCAAAATAATATCAAAAATTAAGTCATACACATTTTGGGAGACCTAGGTTCAAGACAAAGACAACAACAACGGCAACAGGTTATTATAAGAAAGATTAATAATACAAATGAAAAATTGGTAAATAAAAATAGATATTTTTACTACCAACGCCAATATCTCTTTTCTTGGCATTCATAAAAAGGCTATATTCTATGAAGTTACGACCCAGGTAATTATCCGTACTTGTTAGATGTACATGATTATTCACACAATTGCCTTCAAAACAGATAAATGATAAAACTTTTTCAATAGCTGTGGACTGGAAATTTCACAATCCAACCGACTTCTGAACCTAGTAGTATTTCGATTAATTTCGAATGTTTCAATTTTTTTATAGAAAACCTCACGTAAAGGATAAATGTCTATTCACATTGACCTTAAAACGCTGTAGATTGTGAAGAATGCCTTTTAGAACAGGCTTGTTCGAGGAGTTGTAAGCTGGACCTGGTGAAGATGTGCCCCATGGGCTCCTCTAATATTTGCTGACTGGAGACTCTTGGAGTGACATTATGCGAGACAGCTCGGTCGAACATCTGTCATGATAATATTTATAGAATAGGGATACGTTAATAACAGTATTCCATAACCCTGGACATAATGCACAGGTCTATAGTTGCTGGGTATATGTTTCCTGCCCTTCTTGGATATAGGTTGTACTCGACCAATCTTCCACCCAGTAGGAACACTCGCTGGTAGGAGAGTTTAAATAGTTTGCACAGGACAGGTGTAACGTTTTTGGGGAATTGATCGTATTTGGTCTGGCCCACTAGCTTTCCTGGAATTCAGTTTTTCCAGTTTATTGTAGAATTGGCAGCAAAAATATGCCCCATGGTGTCTGCTTTTCATCCGCTCGCATCAGTGGTGGTATGGACGGGTAGCAGAAATTCTGGCTAACAACCTTGGCTACAGACCCAAATGATTTGTATGGGTTAAGATATGAAAGGAGTGTGTTCTTAACTTTCTGGTTATGCTCCTCTTTTCTGTTTTCGATGACCCGTGGCTTCTGGCATCGATGAAACTGCGGTTAGGTACTTTCAGTAGAAGGATTTGGCATCCATCACCTGTACCGTTGTTTTTTTGCCGTAACTGCGTCTCTGCAGCTCCGGTTAAATCAAGGTTTGTTCTTTGAGAGGCATTTATCAACGTAAGGTATGTAGGCTTCCATACCTGATGTTAACACCTCTGTTATTTTTTGGCCACAAGCTGACGGATCTCTGGACATAAAAGAGACATCATTCCATGGAAAGTACTGGTAATAGTTCCTGAGATTATCCCACTTTGCTGATTTGTAGTGCCAGTCGTGTTTTAGTATATTGTTGAGCTAGTGATGACATTCTACAGTGAGTTGAAAGGTATTGTGATGTGTGTAGTAAGTCTTCATGGCGATCGGGAACTCACAGCTGATTGCGAAGGCTTCAGCTTCGCGTCCCTCCTAGTCTGTTTTGTTGGAATGCTTTGTGTATACCACAAATTATGAAGAAATGGCGTCAAGTAGGCTGATGCTGTAATCCCACTCAACATTTTTTCCTATAGAATTTCAGAACGTGGTTAGCTTTTTTCTAAACGGGGGTTATTTGTTCTGTTTCTATTTTAGTGACTCTTACTACAGATTGTTGCATAGTAAGTAAATAATGATGCAAGTACTTTTTAACCTTTTTAAAAATGGCGCCATGTAAATTGACTCTGTATTTCAAGTACAGTTATATCAGTTCATTGAAGGTTGTAATCGATTTTTAGAGCAGCTGATCCACAAAGTAAATCTTAGAAATGTTGGGAATTTATGAAGATTACATTTTTGGATTTGAAGTTGTAAAAAATTTAAAATTTTTAAATATTTTTCGAATTCACTTTCTAGAGATCCAAAACTTGAATCAAATACTTATTTCTAAATTACTAGTACTATAACGTCATCCTACTTGACGCCTTCCTGCACTCATCACACAAAAAATGCACAGTCAACTAACGTGATGTACTTTCATGTATGGAAGTCGTAATATAACAGTTAAATCATTTTGAATTCTAGTGAAACGTACCTCCTGTACGAATGAAGAAACTAAGCGAATTCAAACTTTGGTTATCATGTTGGCAACCGTTTTGCATAGAACCAATTATTTTTATGAGATTTTTATTGTAGCACCTTAAATCAACAAAGATATTTGAGAAAACCGCATGTTTTCACGGTTTCTTACCACAACACCTCATAAATACGTTTTACTAGTAGGTTTCTTTTCCAAACATATAAACTAGGATATATTTTCTATATTGTTCGTTCAACTTTGCTTATGCGGTTTTTGAGATATATCATGACAGACAAAAATGGGTGGTGAGGTTTCTTCTTCTTATGGATTCTTACACGATTCTTCTAAAAAGATATCCTAATTTTCGATAATTTTATCTTGTGATTATGAAAATAGAAACATGTATCCAAAATTACATCATGAAACAGCCAATTCTATTCAATATTCTATTCTACAAGTCTAATATAAATAAGTAACTGAGGCTGTATTCCTAATTGCACTTAAAACACTGATAAGGTTGTGAGGCTAACGATAATTGTAGTAAAAGGACATTGAACCCACTTTATCATCGTATTATTTTTTCTCAATTTTGATAAAATAACTGCGACATAACATCTTATGTTCATGCGGACAACTAGAAATTTGAATGCTGTGGGGGTGATTACCCCAAATAAAACATCCGACACCAAAATGTTTCCATACTGAATAGAATGCTTGTCATCTGTTACCGTTAATGCAATTCGTTTCATAAACTTTTCCCCGAATTACCTGGTACACTCCTGAAAATGTTCGTTGCCAGCGGCCACCTTGTCTTTCAAATGTATGTAACAAGTCTTTTGCATGAATAATAGATTATTTAAACGTTGATGCCAATAGTGCTGCAAATTACATAGATATTTGACACAGAAAGTTACTCAGTCGTGGAAAGGATAACAGGTTGAGCTAAAATTCCAGCCCATAGCCCGATGTTGTAACAGTAGGTCAGAAATTAAATTTCAACTCACCATGTTTTTGAAATCTATGTACAAAAAATGGCTTCAATTGAAAACTGTAATAAAATTTAGTGTTATCATTTTAAACGTTGCAAGTTACCGATGGATATTTTGAATCAACGTTCAAAATTGTTAGGAAAATTAAAAACATGTAGTTGTTATGCTAAAAGATCGGAGAGCCCTAGATTTAAAAAAACAAAGGGTATGTTCTGATATATAAATATGCGGGTACTGAGATTACGCTTTGACAAATATGCTAAGAGGAGAGAATATACTTTTCCATTAGCCTAGATTTGAAAAAACATGTGTAAATACATTGTCTCTGATTTCCTGCGCCAATGTGCGTATCGTCCAAAAAAAAGAAACAGCAAAAAGTGCACTACTCGTAACTTTGTTTCTGGATGTCTGATCATTTTCCAAAAAAGTCTGGTCGTATAAATTTGTTTTTAGACCCCGGTAATATTCTCAGTACTTCTAGGCCTAGGTAGTTTTTCAGAATTATACACCCAAACCACAAAGTGCTTTTAGCCTCTTGAAAAATAGTCCATTTGCTCTGTATTTCACCCGGATTTCAGAACTGTTAATCCACTTGATTTATTTTTTTTACAAAAAATCAACAGTTTCTGATCCAAATACTTATTCTTAAAACTAATACGATTGCGTGGGAAATACCAAGACCACCTTCTAGACATGATTATGTTTTTCCTAAACTGAAGATAGCTAGTTTTGCAATTTGTTAACCATGTGCAAAAGGATGAAGCTTAGCAATTTATGTTTATGACGTCTCTACATTATTTTGACATTTTTTATTTGTGCTATTTTATCGTTTGACAGCTTAACATTTTTGTAATCGCTAATTTTTTTCTTTTCCATTTCAGATACTACAAAATTTAGGGAAAGTTGACCGAACAGCGGACGAGATCTTCGATGAACACCTACAAAACTTCACGCGGCAGCAGAATGCTGCGAACAAACTACATAAAGAATTTAGCAATTATATTAGATGTATTCGAGGTTAGTTTTTCAAATGCTATACATTTTATACCTTTCGATCGAATATCGAAGTCGCTCCTTGAATCTGCAGGGCAAATAACCTCTTAAATAATATTAAATACTGACACCCCACCTGGTTAGTTCCAAAAAGTTCATAGCTTTATTTTTGTACCGGATACCTCATTTTCATCCATCAGTGATGATGTTTCATAGACAGAGAGAGAAGTCTTCAATGCAAATTGTCTTCTGTTATTTTCATTTGGACCTTGGCTTTCAACGTTATTTGTAAGTCAAAATGTACCTTCCATATGGAAACCTCTATTTTCATCAAAGAATGCGGTGTCCTCAAAATCTAGAGCTTTAAACTAGGATTTATTTGAAAATGGATGAGCCTGTTGTGCTTTTCTAATGTTCGTTGTACTGAGGTTATTTTTCTTTCAATATTTGAATTAGGGGTGCAGGGTTAATGGACGGAGATATCTCTGCTTGTTGACCACTGTCAAATACATTGTATCATCTGTAAACTTTTGAATCTAGATTCATTTCTTCTTCATTGATGATTGCTTATACATTTGTTTTCAAAAACATAAAATACGAAACGATTTTTTCCAGTAGCTGTCGAATTTTACGATACATCCGACTTATATACATAGTAGATTTTCGATGCTATTTGAATGTTTCAAACAAATTTTAAGTCAATTTTTACAAATTGTAGGCGTAGGTATATTTATTTTCAAAAGAAGCCTAATTTGTTCAACTTATGTTGAAGCACGTACTAGGACAGGTACTTGAAAATTTCAGATAGGACTAAGATTTAGGGAATTTATTATTTCAAGTTTTTTTGTAATTTCGGTATTAATTTGAAAGGGCAATAGTTCTAAAATCTGACCAAAATGTTCATTCCTAAACTGATATTATTACGTCAACCTATTTGACTCCATTTTTGTATTCCCTATGAAACTACCCGATTCTATCTTCAGGAATGTTGCTTTGCTTTATCTTGCTAATAATTGCTGCTAATTAACCACATTACTCGTCTGTATCAAGTAAGATAAATCAAAAAGACAACCACAGTATAATTTTCAGAAGTTATATTCACCATCATTTCTAACTATGTGATTACCTCTCTATTTTTTTGGACCTCCATATTCACTAAACCATTTTGATAAAACTGGCGCGCTGCGGATGGCTGGGAAACTGTTTTGTTTGTATTATCAGTATACCTGTTTTGAGTAACAGCAAACATGACTGATGTGCCCGATTGTACAAATTGAACTTTCTCTTCTCATACCGGTGCCGCGTCGTAACACAAAGTTTGTGCGTGTCTTCTCAGGTGTTCTCTTGTTACCATACTTGCTACTCAGTACTTCGTATGCAAGGTGGAGGTAATTACAGTGAGGTCAGTTCATAGGTCAAATTTGATTGAATGGGGTCGATATTTTAGTTAGGGAAAAGCTTAAATTGTATATCCCTTCTCAGGTGAAAACGCGTATTGGATATGCATTTACTTTATTCACCAGTCTTCTCCGCCCGATGTGTGAGACTCTCTGCGAATGTTGCACACTTGCCAAATCCTCTTAGTGTCCGCTATATGTCCTAGCACAATAGTGCTTATTGCATTTCATCATAGTGGGTAGCGTCTAAATATATTTCAAGGTATGGACCATGGACCACCAAGAAATATGTAACAGTGTGTTATAGTTTTGCCCATCTATTCTCTAAACATGACTGTAGTATATAGTATGATGTGTACATAAAGGTACTAGTTACTAGTGACATATTCTGTTAAATATCTAGGTATCTATCTCGATTGTCACATGAAGTGCGACGAAATTATGGGCAACTTGACAAGAAAAATTGAGAAATACCATACTAATAATGAGATTATTGAAAACATTCTTCACCGAAGGTCAACTCCGCTCATTGTATTATACTGTCATATACTCGCATCTAAATTACAGAATAATTACATGTTGAGGTGTCACCAATACATACCTGAAACATGTGGAAATAGCACAGATATGGCTTATGAGGGTTATGAAAAACGTAAAATGTACATTACTAAACAACTGTGTATGCAACTTGGGTTATTGGATATCCTGCAATACATATACCTACTAACACTCCCAGAATATCACTACGCTATCAAATAATCTGGAATTTTAGAAATTTACAAAAATTAAATTAGAAACTTTCCATTTTTGCACTGTAAAAACATATTTTTGACTATATCCGAAATGGATCAGACACTCGAGAAACACGAAAAAAGGTTAGAAGTTCCGACATGTTTTTTTCCAATTATTCTGGTTCCATTGCATCGCTTCTCAAAATTTGAGCATCAGAACTTCCTACGTTCCCACATCACAACCATCCTCCCCATGTTTTATCAAAATGGGTACAGCGGATATTGATATCACGGAGATACAAGACAGATATAAACTGCGAAGGAAACTGGTGTCAGATTTCTGTAGTGTCTAGAAAAGTTAAAACTATAAAATGTATATTTCCACATTTGAATATGATTGCCATTGCAATACTCCCCTTGCTAATTCTCATTGCAGTGCAGTTTTATTTATAAATCAGAATAGAATACAATCAAAGACCGAATAAACAACACAAAAAAGTGTGTTTGCTCTTGTAACCTTGACGATGTAGATTCGTGGAATATTTCGAATTCGAGATATAGTTTTCTTGGTTTAATGACGTATATATCACGGAAAACCGTTTCTCTATTCGGTACTCCTTGACTGATTAATTTGTTGTTGTTTCTTCGTACTCTTTGAAATATTCGTCCATTGGCAGCAGAGTAATATTGAAGGTACGTATCCATATAACAACACGCGCTGTTCAACATACCCACTCCAGCGTTCAAGCAGTACTGACGAGTGCCGAATGGTCGGATACTCATTAAAATTGTATAAATTAATATAATATAGATATTATATAGTTGTAGTCTTTGGAGATACAAAAATACAAGTAACTTGAATTTTGTTTTTATATGTATGTCGAGCCCAAAATGTTCTGAATTGAGTGTTGTATCAGCAGCTAGGACGTTCATATAAACCTTCCAAATACGTTTTAGGCACTATGCATATTGGGTGATATCATTAACATCAAAGCATGCAACACAAAACTGTTTTTATTTGTAAAACCTCGCGTAAATCTCAGTTGTATAATAAAAGTTGGCAGAGACATTCACGCTGTATTATCATTTACTAGATTTATCAGATAATTATTTTTGTAGGATGCACGGTGAATAAACGTACACACGTGACGGGAATAGGCACGCAAAAAGATAGAGGAAACTCATTTTTATTGCATGCCCCCGCTCTATTAAGATTATATAAACGTATTCTGCAAAATGATTTCTCAAAGAATGTCGCTATAAAACTGATTTGAAATGCACGATAAAGATCGATCCTTCGAATTTTTTTCATTATTTGTGTGTATAACAATTTCCTTTTGGTATAGGTAATATTAATTCCGATAAATTAAAAATTAATCGTGGTATTTATAAATTTAATTCACTTGTTCAAATATTGACTAGTCTAAGTAAAGGATTATTTCTCACAGCTTCATTTACTACAAAATTCATATCTAAAATCTTTATCAAACCTTTCCAATATTACCACTTTAACTATTTTCCAAATCAAAATTTTATATGATAGTCTAGGTAATACTGATATAACAAATATGAATCCCGAGGTTACCATGTTTACTCGTACTGTAAATGATAAATGCGTGATTTTTCAAATCCACCTCAATCTGAGAAATAAAATTATTTTGTCGTTGAAAATCTACGATTATTCAAAATAAATGTTCATGTTTTTACTTCCTAAGCATAAACGAGGAAAATATTCCGATTGTGAATAATTTCCCATTTTGGATAAGTTTTTTGCGCGTTTTATGATCCCTTCCCTCAACACTAGTGTGAATGCCAAAAAAAAAATTTCCCCTAAGACACAAGAAAGGAAAAATAATTTAATAGAAAAATAGCTAGAAAAGATAAATAGTATGCTATATTTGAGAACTCTAGTTTTGTATCCATTATAAGATCTAGTTGGTTAGTTGGCAAGTAATCTGGGTAGCCTTGTTAGCAGTCAAATCCCACAGTCCGACGATGATTTAAATATAAATCGAAACGCGTCACTGCAAGAAAATGAGTTTTATTTATGAAAATGTATGTTAATTACACAATCCTTTTATCCGCCTTACTAATTTACTTAATCGAAACGATAGCGTAACTAAATATACACTTTTGAGCAGCAGTGTACACTCGAAAATAGTTGCATTTGGCTTGTCCGGTGTCTGCTGCCAAAACTGTAACATTTTAGTTCCTTTTTGATTATTTTGTCTTTAAATATTTCTGTTGTGAAAAAATATTGTTGGTTCAGATATGCCACGGGGCTAAATGTATTTTTAAGTTCATCCTGTATTTATTTATAAACTTTGCACTAGAAGATACATGCGCGTAGCCTGTTGCATAATCGTGAAAACATTCTAACGAGGATGTTCACATTAAGCTGATAGCCCGTCAATGTTACTTATTTCCCAGTATTTCATAAGGATAGGAAAATGGGCATTCGAATGTTACTTCGACAATATTAAAACGAAACAAGTCGATGACCTTTAGATGTATGTAAATGCTCTTGCCTTGGGTGTATTGTGAATAAATTAGTGAAACGGAGAAAAATCCTGTATAGCGTGGCGATCAGGTTTCTGTTTTCGTCTTTATACTATTTCCAAAAACGGAATTATTTTGTTGACTCAAATATTCTGAAGCTAGGAAATACTATTGATTTCAACAATTCAGACCATTGTCAATTTTTTCCGACAAATGATACAAAACTTTCCATTTTATATCATGTTGGATATCATATTAAATGTTGTATTTTGTATTATTTTGAAAATATGAATTATTATAGTTATTCAAAAAGCCAAAGCACTTGATAAAAGTGTATCATTAAGTCTTAACAGCTGGAACACTTCTTTTTCAACTTATATACATATAATACTTATATATCTTCGGCATCATTGAACAAAACAATATAAATAAATGTTTGACCAGTTTTCTGCTTAATTTTACTTTTATTTTTTAAAGTGCCTGATCATTTTAGGTTATAGACAAACAAATGCAATACAAGGCTGAAATTCATTTATATTTACCCAAAGTTATTTTTGAATGTTTTCCTAAAAGCTGATCTGATGATCTGCGTCATCATTTATAGTCTATTTACGTCTTAAAATATCTGTTTAGCCCTTGTAAAAAATAAATATTTTCAATTTCTTGGAGCATTCAGAATAAAGCGGAAGTACTATCATTATACAAATCAGATTCATCCTAGAAAAACCAAGTCTAGTGCTATTGGAAATACATTTTAATGCAAATGTATGAACAATTATCAAACTTAGCAAAAAATACAGATTATTACTAGAGTCAACAGTTTTTTAATGATTGAACGTCTTCCACCAAAGTCGACAAAATTTTGATTGTTCCCTCTCAAAATGACAAAAAAATCAGGTATTGGTAGGATCCATTCTATCATCTGTAAAATTTTGACCTCGGTATTTATTAGACACATATTAAGTGTATGCTCTCGACTATGCATCAGACCTGCTATAGACATGCATGTTTCGTCTTCAAGCGAGACTCGTCAGTATAGCCTGACGACGGCGGTCTGACTGTATGATGGGTATACGTAACCCAGTCAAGGGTGTGATAGCAACATCAGCACTCATTTCCGCGCACGGTGGCGCCGCCCATTGACATCATACGAAGTTAAGGTCCTTACGACATCTGTCGCTGCTTCAAGGCGGTCCAAGTCTAAGGACCTTAACTTTATAAGTTGCGAATAGGCAGCATAACGGTGCGCGACGCTTGGAGATGAGAATAGGCACATTATCGTTCACACATTCGCATTAAACTCACAAAAATTATTCTTTTCAATAGTTTTGTAGGATTTTACGACCATAAATCTGACTTATGAACATAATATATTTTCGATACCTTCAAAATGTTTCAAACAAAAAAATTTATTTTACAAGCGACCATATACAGCATTTGAAGGCATAGTTAATTCCTTGTTGCAAAGGGGACTGTACAGATTACTGCATTCGGACTGAATGAGGATCGTAAATTATAAGGTTTAATCTAGCTTCATAGAAAATGGTTTCAACTATGCTAATACTTGCAGTGGTAGCAACATATTGAATACTTTTAACTGATTTGGAGAGCGATTCATCAATTTGAAGAATTTGAAATACTAGTAATTGTAAAAATTGTCAAAGAAATTTGGAATTTTTCAAATTATAAAACAATATAAATACTCCAATTAAATATGTTTTATTTAGTTTCAAAATTCGATCCAAATATTCGATCACATATTATTACCATAAGGTGGAAAATGAAGCGCAATAGGCTGTCTGCCTTTGCGTGAGGTTATCTAAAAAAACGAACCATATTATTAGTCGTAATTCCGCGAATCTGTTGTTCTTCCCCCGTAAATAGTTCCTTTCGTTCGAGGCGAAAGTAATATTAAAATTCCTTATGCTAAATTTTGATAGCGTCCTTCTAGCAAAGGACATTGCTTCATCTACAAACGCCGACGTGAAATGACTACGTCTGTTTTTCGTAAAATGCGGAGGAGCAAAAATATGCAGAGCACCATAAAAGGCGCGACTGCGACTGCTTGTCTCTGCTTGCCCACTACTCGAGCTCTGTTCTCTGCTGCCGGCAATGCTGCCAGTCCTAAAGCATTGAGAGCAGTAGATTCATAAATTAAGGATTAGATCCTTGTATTCAGTCTTCTTTCAAAAACCAAATGAATCTGAACAAATAAAAGGATTGGTACCAATGCTATACCAAAACGCAAACGCGGATCTTTTGAGAGAAACCTTCTGTTAATTTATATTGTTATCGTAATTACCATATTATTCACACAAATTTGAAAAAATGTTTCAACCGTTCTTTCCAAACAAGTTATACAAACTAGGGTCTAGCTACAAGAAAGTTTAAGTACTACACTTATCTTAATAATGTACTTTCATGTCATATAATATATTTCTCGTGTCTTTCCATTTGACGGCTTAGTTAACTCTTTTCTACAAGAGTTTCTTCCGCCTCTGAATTAACAACTATTACTACAAAATACAGCAACATCAAGTTCATAAATAATTGGGGAAATGCTACCTAGAAATATGGTCAAATATGTTTCTCAATATTCCACTCGTGGTTGTATTGGTTTCTTCAATTTTTTGATAGAATTTATATGATCTAGCCGTTGCAGTTTTGGAAGTCTTATTTCCAAATTCCGATTCATTCCTTATTAGTTATACGCTGATACTAGAGGATGTTTCATGAAACTTGTGTTTAACCGTAATTTGAGCATTACCATTAACTTTGAAGTTGGTCAAATTTCAAATTGTCTACACAGAAAATTCGCTTAGCTTATGCTAAAATTTCGGTGTTTTTGAGCAGGCATCGGGCCTGTCAAAACTGTCTTGTCAACTTATAACCGAATCAAAAATACTTTCAAGAATTATTACTAAAATTTAATGATGGAATTATTCTCACTACTAAAGTTAAGCCAAAACAAAAGTTTGATGAATGAGCCTTAAGATTGTCGTAGTTTCATGGAAACGATTTTTAACGAATCACATGAGTATCTCCATGTTTACAGTATACGGTAAATATTTACAGGATACACTCGCTAGCGATTAGAATCGATCAAAAGCGTGAACGATACCGCATTGTTATATTCACGTGTTTACATTAACGTCCTTCCGCATAAACAAATAATCGTGCACGACTATTGTATTTTTCATATTAATTCATGCATACAAACATTGGTATGGCGCTAGGCAGTTTCCAAAATACATTCACGAATCGAAAGTAGAGAGTGAAATTTATTATTTTGATTGCTTTGTCCATTATGATTTACTACATTGATGATTATAATATTGAGGTCCTGTGCCAAAAGGATTGATTTTGAGCAATAGTTATCAGTTCTATAAAAAACTAAGAAATCGTGCCAAAGTGAACGTCTTTTCGATTACTACATACAAAATGCCAGAAATAAGATTCCAACACCGGGATATATAATGCATGCTTGAAAAGCTGAACACTAGAAAATCTACTGGTCCAGACCAAATACCAGAAATTGCGTCGCGCAGCTTACACCAGCCCTCTGCAAACTCTTCAAGTTGTCCTACCAACCACTCGTGTTCCCCACAGGATGGAAAATCGGTCGCGGGCAACCCGTTCCTAAGAAGGGCCAAAAAACGTTCCCAGCAACTACAGACCAGTGACTCTGCTCTACATCATGTCCAAGGTTATGGAGACTGTCATTACGTGCAGCTTCTGAAATACCTGAACAAAATCAACATCATCAATGATGGCCAATATGGCTTCTGTAAGCCTAGATCCACAGCAGATCTATAGAAGAACCATTGAACTTCATGAAGAGTCTCGAGTCGTCGCGCCTGATATATCGAAGGCTTGGATAGGGTGTAGCATGATAGACTTTTGCTCAAGCTTTCTGCCTTTGGGTTGTACAGCAAAGACTAGAGGAGCTCAGCGGACGTATCCTCACCAGGTGGAGCTCAAACGAGAGCCTTCCAAAAGCCGTTCTTTTGAATAACTTGGCGTTTTGGTTTCCCCGAATCTACAGCTTTTTAAGGACAATGTGAATAGAAATTTATTCTCTCGCAGCGCTTATGAATGATAGGCTTCTTTCTTATTCGTGAGGTTATTTATAAAAAATAATAAAAAAGATATATACTAGGCGCACAACATGTGATTTCCTTGCTGCAGTTGTCTGAGTCTTCTGAGCGTTAAACCGAATTCTATTTGTAAAGCTGAACTATTCAACAATTTTTTCGTTGGTCTGTACTTGCAATGTGCAAATTATAGCAGTCATGGAGCTGCTCATACGCTCCTGGAAGTGTCTAATTGTTTACCTCGATTTCTTTTTTCAGCGTGCCAAGCAGCCTCAAAAACCCTTTTGGAAGCTATTGGAGAAATCTATGAACCACAATGGACGGGCCACGACTTACTTTACGTACAGACTCAATCTGTGGATGCGATGTGGCAAGAATTCAGTCACAAACTGGCTGACCAGGTGTTATTACCGCTAAACACGTATCAAGGCCAGTTTCCCGAAATGAGGGTGAGTAGGAAATATGCGTGCTGTCATAGAATATGTAGATAATCGCTCAAATCGATACACCCAAAAATGACAAGTTCTGGTACAGAAAAAAAATGCAGTTAGAATAACCCTTCAATTCAAGATAACGAGAATAGCACGATAAGTTTGCGATTTAAAATATTATGATTCCTGAAAACTATAGCAGCATTAACTACATCGCACATTATTCAGCAAAATCGGTACAGATATTACGTGGTGAATAAAAAGTCAACAGTCAGACAGACCGACGGAAATGATTGTCATTGAATTCATTTATATGTATTTCATAAAACATCCAAAAGAAACGATCTCATATCCTCCATCGCTTTTGTGTGGGAAGTACAAAAACAACAACAATATAAGTGTTCAAAAGCTCCCGATATCTTGGAGAGTTTGTGTGGTATATCTGATATCTAATCCCTGTTAAAATTGTAGAAGAAGATCGACAAGCGCAACCGCAAACTGATAGACTACGACTCTCAGCGGCACAGTTTTCAAGCATTGCAGGCCAACTCGTCGAAGCGCAGGGATGAAGTGAAGCTGCAGCGAGGTCGGGAACAACTCGACGAAGCCAAACGTACTTATGAAATGCTCAACTCAGAACTTCACGACGAACTGCCCGCCCTCTACGACTCCAGGGTGTTATTCTTAGTCACGAATCTTCAATCGCTGTTCAGCGCAGAGGGCACCTTCCATTCAGAGGCTTCTAAGGTAATGTAAATACCAGCAAACGTTGATAGGTTTCATTGCAGTGGTTTTGACTGGTACCTACAATACTATTCATTCGTTATATATATTAGAGATTAGCTTTGCTGTCACTACCTTGATGTTACTGTCATACCGTTAACTGCGTTACGTATTGCTCTCCACAGTTAGATCGCCAGGCTATACTGACGAGTCTAGGCTAAAGACGGAACCTGCAAACTAATTAATAGTTTAATGACAGTATTAATAACTACAAAAAAAACTTGGAACTACAACAAAGTATACCACTTTGCGTCATTTTTAATAGCTATCAAGTCAGCAAGCACATGGAAACCCTGCTTCCGTTTGTTTTTCTGTTATATAGGTATTTTGATTACTGTGATATTGTAGGATTACAAAATAACTTGAAGATGGTTTAAGCCAAATAAACCGAAACAGAATTCCATTAAAACATATTTCATGCCACTTTTATTGCTGGCGACCAGCTTTCACGGTTCTGTCACCCTCCAAAGTTTTTGAGAATAGTAATCCAACTTGTATTTATATCGTAAGCTTTGGTGCTGTAAACAGAAAGAACTACTACTAGAAAATTTAATTGAGTTTACTTAACGTTGCAAGAGAGATGCTCCATATTTTCACCTTGCCTCGGAGACCAAAATGGTGAATCGATATCCGATATTTGTGATATTTGTTGCTGTATAACTTTCGGTTGAATAAAAAGTACTTGTACGATATTTCATACGCTATGCATCTTTTTGTTGATAACTAGTCCAGAACCTGCAGAATTCGATGACATATGAGTATAATCCAATAAAATGGGTTTTAGAAACTTTTTAGGACGTCTATATGGAAAAAATGTTTTTTTCGAGACATTGTGAAATTTTATTCGCATAATTATATTCGTCTATTATTGGATCAGTCTGAAAAAGGAAAACCTGTAGAATCTTCATTTCGCCATACCTCTGAATAAGGATAGTTGAAGATGTTATTCCATGTACATGTAAGCAATAAATAATGGCTTTGATTTTATAGGAAGATTATATGGAAATACTATCCCTGATTCATCTTATTACTGTACATTCAAGCTGATAGTACTGGTCGAGTTGAGGTGTAAATGAGCACAGTGATGAACAAGTTCAGTTTATGCAAGTGTCAAAGCAAATATTCTTCTAAGTCGTCTCATGTCACTCCAAAGAAAACAAGCTGGAATTTTGAGCGATAGCCTTCAAAACCTTATAATAATCAATATAGGGAACAAAAGATGCTGGCTAATTAAAATCACATTGCCTAATGAACGAAGCAACAATGAAATAAAAATGAATTTTGGAATTATTAAAACATTAAAACTTTAGTAAAGTTCTTGCATCGGTCATTGGTGGTCTTAATTATTAAAATTTTGTTTTCATTAGATCCTCGGCTTTTGTCAAATATCAATCCGATCACCCAAAGCCTTTGCAATTATTTGCCTAAAGTTTTTTCTCTCAACAAGACCGTAGCAGCAAATGTAACATCAAATTAAACCAAACCTCATTTTGTTTTGACAACCAATCCCTCATCACACTTAAATTTAACCAGATGATATGACTACCCTAGATTTTTTCGCGAAATTTATCGAGCAGCACAAAATACTACCATGTGTGGAAAATGTCGATTTAACTAATAAATAATATCGCGTATACTTTTTTACAGGTATATAACGAATTGGAATCAGTAGTGGACAAATTAGCAACGGACAGTCAGCGCGGATCTTACACCATCAAAAAAACCAATGGCACCACCGGAAGTCTCCCAAGGTCTACAATATCGACTCTCAAAAACTCATCTGAGCTCATCATGAATAATACTTTGGATACAGCATTGAATTCATCAAAAAGTAAGTTACTGGCCAACTAGATATTTTACAAATCAAGGAAAATGTTTAAATATTGTAGTTTGTAGTAACTCTGTGATATATTTTAATGCTTCCACGAACAACGCAACGCTACGATATTTAAGAATTTTCATCCAAAATGCTGCATGTGATTTTCAGAAAAATTAACATTGCATGTACGTCATTGTGATATTTAGATTTTTTTACTGTAAATTGCATAACTTGGTCCTGTAAAATGTTCACCAATATAAACTTGTTGCTGGAGACAGAAACCTCAACTTCCCTCATCTGAGGGAGTACGTCAAGCAACGTGCTGAATTGCATTGCAACACTCTGTCAGTCAAACAAGTACGCAAACATCCCAGGCTGCCGCTTGCACTGTGATCAAAAATTGAATTACGAATTTAGAACACTCAAAATTACATTTTTATTACACTAGCATAGAAGTTAACTTTGGGATTATTCGAAACATCAATTTAAAAGAGCAAAGCATTTCTTTCTCTCCAACTGATCATTTTCTTTATGTTTGGACTTTTTCTTCTGTCATTTTTTTCTTCTTTCCACTGATAATGTCTAGTAGCTGGTTTTCCAGACCTGAAAGATTACATAAACCGAACTAGCGACTGAAGGGCCAAGGTCCTACGGACCGCCCTGGACAAGTCGTGACGAATAGTATATGATTAATGTGGGCTAAGATTAGTGTATAGATATTATAGGTCTAGGGTAAAATCAGTACTTTAAGAAATGCAAGAGGTTCATTAGTACAGTCAGCAGTAGAGTTTTTTTGTGGTCATACATATCATATCTATAAATAGTACTCGCTCTCCCAATGCGGTCTCTATATTACTTGACTACTTCTCACCTGTATATGAAAATCAAAAAAAATAAATTACATTTTTTCCACATTCCAAATTTACTCAAAATTATTTATTCGATGCTCTTGCGGATTGCTTCAGACAAAATTGGATTTTCTAACTTAATACCCTATTTGTAATTAATCCTAATGTATTTTGAATGTATCTTGTGGGAACTAAAGAAACTTAGTCAACTCACACAAAACGACCGCAACTACACGGTTTCAAGCTCTGAGCCTGACACCTAAATCAGTCGAGAGTAAAAAAAGTGAGCGACGAGACGGTCATGTTGTCGCCGTGTACGTCATGGATGCCCGCATTATTTTTATTAGATTGAATGGTCGATTCGATTTGATGCCATATCACCACATGCTCTCAAATTTTGAGTTAATTTAACTCACTTTCGTACTCTGAACCTTGTCTTTTAATTTGTTGCTCTTGTGTGCTATATGCACTACAACGATTATTATGATTGGAACCATTTTACATTTTACGTTATTTAATAACCAGATTGATATTATTTCGAATGAGTGTCCCATTATGGGATCTATGCAGTGAACATTTTACTCGTCTCCGACCAGCCTCATTTTCTTGTCGACCATTGTTTGACCGCTCGCTTCCAACTAACCCCTTAGCGCCCTCTAACGACTCTTCATCGCCGTTGCCGGCAAAAGCCGATTCGCCAACGAGCACCGCCCATTCGCCGCCTGCTTCCCCTACTCCTGCCGCCGAGATGAATGGCAATAGCACCATAAGCACGATCGATTCGCCTGACTCGCCAGAGCCACGCCCACCGCTGGCCGAGCGACACGTCAACCCCGCCCCCTCCGACAAAGGAGACGCCGCAGAAGCCAACGCGGCAGGCCACGGCCAGGAACATAAAAAAGTCGAGGAGCTGTATGATATCCCTCCTGGTGAGTATGTGGCTGTTGTGGAGTGTGTGATAACGATTAAAAATGCACATGATAATACTACTGGATTTATGTTTCGATAACCATAATAATCGTGCATGGTCTCTATTCAAGCAAACTAGACCATATACACAGAAATTATGGGTTATGGTTATGCAGTATATACGTGCATGTTAGAGAACAGAGTAATATGAAAAATGGAAACTGACTGGACAATGTCCAACAGACCACCTGGCAGGACATGATAACATACCATTGTGTTTGGATTTGACCTATAAAGTCATTTCTACTAAGCTGTAGTTTTTCAAAATTTTACAAATAAATAAAAGGTAAAATCTTCACACCCTGTATATGCAGTAAAATAATAAAAACATATAGTAGAAGTAGTAAAAATATGGTATAGTATAAAAGGTATAGTATAAAAGATTTGTACTAAATGTATTAGAAGATATAATTGTTTGCCTCGTCTCCCTAAAGAGTTCAAACTTTGTAAGTAGAATTTTTCCATTGGTTTTTTGTTTCACAAAACCGATTGTTTTCTTCTTGTAGTTTGTCTTGAGAATGGAAATAAACATTTCCGAAAGCTTGACAGAAAACAAAATGATTCACTTCTAAGGGTCCACATTTTACCTGACTGCTACCTCAAGATCCTAACTGCAGTTATATATATATATATATATATATATATATATATATATATATATATATATATATAAATTTGAGTAATTAAGTATTATTAGGAGAAAGAAAAACAAATCTCATGTAAGAGAAATCTGATGAAGGTTGAATTTATTCATGTTTGCTAAAGCGGATTGGATCTCAATCTATATTTGAATATTTCAATATATTTGATATGTTTAAATATAGGCTAATGCTATTGTTATTTTTAAAAACGTGGAATATAAAACTAGATTATGTATTTCAAGGATTAAACATGAATGGTCGAATGTGAATATCATGAATTCTGGAAACATTTTTCATAGAGGTTTGGAGTTAGCATATAATATGTACGAGACCGCCACAACGTCAATTATTCATTTAGCTATATGTGGTTTAAATTCGCAGCCAATGCAGTACAGTTCAAATATGGTTTTTAAATTAAATTTGAAGAGATAACACATATTATTTCTGTTTATATAGGGGCGACGACAGACAACCTCCCTCCAGGCGTGCTATACAGAGTCAAGGCTACATACAAGTACAATCGAGAAGATGTGGACGAACTCTCATTTGAAGTTGGTGAAGTGATCAGTGTTATTGAATATGATGATCCAGAAGAACAGGCAAGTTACATTAAACAGGTTCACCCTTTTCACACATCTATTTTCCGAATTCACTTGAAAGAAATGTGTTCTACGGTACATGTAACATTAATTTCTAACGGCGGTAAGGCAAGTGTTTAGTACATAGAATATCTGGTCTGGTTGAGATTTGTCAATGTAATTTTCATTTCTTTGTTAACATCGATTTTTATCGGTTAAGGGTTCATATACCTCAATCGACTTATGAATGGGACATACGCAAATGTCATCCTAAAGAAAGATGACAGTTGGGCACTGTATAATAATATAATTTCAAACAGGTAATTGCAGTTAAATACCTGTTTGTGCCGTGAGTAATTGGCGTTTTAAGATTCCAATCGACAACCCAAGTGACCCCACTTGAACGTTTCCTGTAAAACATCTGCATTTTGCTGCCTGGCTTGTTTTAAAGTTTGCCTTGGCACCAATCAATGTTCGGTAGACATCACATTTTTTAAAACAGTAGTTTATAATCAAAAGCAGAAAATCTACGCCTCCATCATTCAGAAAAACACAAGAAATGAAAAAATTGTAAACATTCACGCAAGATTCAGGCTCTCATTGTCTTCCAATTTAGCCTATAGTTTCACTAACGTAAAACTTGAGCAACTACTCAAATTTGATTTTAGGCCTCAGCACGATTTTATTTTTGTTTATAGTATAGAATGTTCAATCGTGTCTAAAAGCAACCTTTTTGTGGTCTTCACTAGGGAACTTTTTTCAGACAACGATCCCATTATGGTACTCATGGGAATGTTCTATGATTTTTGTTTTGTTTTACAGGAAGAAGGTTGGTTAATGGGTATAAAGGAGGCTAGTGGCGAAAAAGGTATGTTTCCTGCAAATTTCACCAGGCCATTGTAAAAGACCAACTATTATGGATATTTGGGCAGAAATCCCAAAACTACCATATCATATGAATCTGCATGCGCTGGGCGCGTTATTTTCAACGTCTGCGCGATTAAGCGAAGTGCCTTGACCGTATATTTTTTATAGTTTTTTATGTTGAATTTTAATATTGACTAATATATTGTTAATTTATTGTTATTACTTCAGAGATTATATATGTATATGTATACACGTTGAACGTTCTAAAAATACTCTAAGAACGAACATGCATTTTCTTTTTAGGTAATTTTTTTTATATTAAGTCATGTTAAACTAGATTAAACTCTTCAAGTTACTGTTTACTTTCCGATAACTAATAGATTTTGATCTATCGCGAGGGTCTCAAATTCAAAATTAACAATGAAAATACCAAAGCCATCACTTGTTGCATACACTCAAATAATACCTACTTATTCTATGTAATGTTCTGTTCCATGTAAAATCATTTACACAATTTTACTACACGCAGTCGTAGAAGTTACATGGTTGCTATAGTTTTAAAAACAGTGATTGGCTGTGTATTTGAGACATGTGTTAAGTGTTAGAACGTTATTCGTCTCGATCAGTCGTTTTTGGAAAGTAAAAAGTAAATATTATAAAGATAATTCTTTTCATATAATAATCTCTAACTCTGTGAACATTTTTACCTCCTGGCTCTTATTAAAATTTGCTCAAGAATCTGTGTAAAGTGCATCTAGTCAGAGTGGATATACTTATATAGAAAGGATCTTCTGATAAAAAAAAACATGTCGAAAATGTTCATCAGTGCCACTTTCATAGAACGTATTATTTTTATTTATTGTTATCGCCTTTATACAAAAAATGGACCATTTTGTATAACGAATCAAATTTTACAGCGTGATTTTGTAAAACTCGAATCAAATCGTCCGCTCTGTGGATAGAAAAGTGGACAGCTAAAAAACAAAGAAAATCGCTATAGTGATAGATAATATGAACCTTTCTTTATCATTTTGGTGTACTGGACAAAATTTTGTGCCATTTTTCTACTAACAGAGCGATATATTGTTATATGTAACATAACTTTGTTATTGACTTTTTCATGAAATACAGTAGTAATTGATAATTAGATTAGTGATTATTTGTTTGAATTTTTATATTTGAGCTTTTGTTTTTGGCAGTTTTGCATTCATTGTACTTCAAAGTTTGTGTATAATGCTCGAAAATTAGTATACATTTTATGCTTATTTATATTAGTCGTCCTTAAAATGAGGCTGCTGATATGTTCATATCGTCGCTTCCTAAAATGAGAGCAATTCAGAACCACCTTGATTTACAGGGGCATATTATCGCAGAAGCCTAAGATGCCCGGGATGCCCTTTTGGTGTGAAACGCTGTAATTTTTTTCTGTTTGCGAAAACTATGAATAATCGTTTATTTTGTTCATACGGATTTTTCGAGCCTATCTAATATTAGACATTAAATTGTCTTCGAGTCGGAATCACTTGCTATTTTAATAGAGATATATTTTGGCTCTACAATAACGGGTTCCATTAAAAATTGTTTGTCAATCATTTTGTTCCGTTTTAGGGGCCGGCACTATCAGTATTCCGCCAATCAAACCACCACCCTATTATTCATGCTACACAGGAAGAATTAGGTTTTTTTACACGAGAAAAACTTTTGATATACCACATAGAGCAACATCAACTCCCCAATTTGAACTGCAATGTGTCTGAAATTATCTGAATGTTCTGACATTCTCATATTTAATACTGAAAACATAAGAATTAATGTAGCATTGGTTCAAAAAATTGGTTATTTGCCAGTCAGATAACTATTTTTATTAATTTAACTTCAGAATAACTTGTCGTATATGGTATTTTTTGTAAAGAATCTACTCACTATTTCTGATAGTGTGAAATCAATCAGTCTAAAGATAAGATGATAAAAACAGTGAATATCTCACTTTATTATTGTCTTTTTTTATTTAAATAGATGTATTGCTTTCAATGCTAAAATTGCCTATGAACAAGGCTTCACCTGTTTAGCGATGATAACAGCCATCCAACCTTGTGGCAGCCATATGCATAGAAATTTTTTGAAACACTTTAATGGTTTGCAATTATGCTACTCCAATAAATATTTTACAGCAAGCTGATAATTCTGAACAATCATATCTCATTTGCTTACAACAAAAGATCTGTCAATAAATGTAATACATGTATATACCAACATCTCCAATTCATTCTGAATTTAGACTATTTTATAGACAAGTATAGCTGAAAAATTATATTAATAATAATTTCCAATCAACATTGTTCACAATAAAACTTATTGTAAGAAGCATGAAAAACTTATACCATTATCATATTTATATATCATTTAATACTTTTTCAATGTTTCATTTATTACTATGTATTCCAACATACTCTTCATGTATATGCATACTAATACGTACTTCCATTTTAAGAAGAGCTACACTGATATTAAGAATCATTGAGTGACACGACTTTAGGTGACCATAGATTAATTAAGAACCAAGTCTGTATTTGCTACCTGTGACTTGAGTCAATTAATTATTTTATTTGTTGCATATTTTTTGGCTAAGGAATGTTGTATATGTTGATATATTATTCTAAGCTTTAACTTTTTATTAGTTGTAATGTTTTATTAACTTATGTTGTATGTTTGGTTTACTTTCAAATAAAGTCAAATATAATTCTGACATGTTTTACATTATAGGCAACACATTTTATTCTTTGAAGTATGTGAAATATTGATGATCAGGTGACAAAATAATGTACATCAAGAGAGAGACAAGGCAATGTATGTGAAGAGCAAAAAAATCCTAACACGTCTGATATGCGGTTTATTTTCCGGAAAAGATTACCACATTTCAAAATGAATAAGTCGGTGTGACCAACCGAAGCGAAATTTGATAAAAAACTTACGTAGTGGATACGTAACGACTTTGGTACCCATAAAGTTTAATTACTAATTTTAGTGAAGTGCATCCTGTAATATGAATGCTCTTTCAATGACGTCACAAAGAATATCACAACACCGCGCACTGTCCTAAAGAAAAAGATGATTTTCGTTCTATTGGGAACCATCCCATTGGGATAAAAAATATTGGTTTAAGAGTTCCCTGAGAATTTAATTTATTTCTCTGTTACTCAAGTTATTAAACATTAAAAAATTATGAAACCATATAAATTTGACGTCAAAATATTTCTATGTTTAAAATATCGTTTAATGGCAAAACATTTTCAAATAAATTTCAATTAAAAAGTACCTACTTGTAGCAGAACTTGTGAGCATTGAAATATTCGAAATAAAAATGGCTGGTAGCTCTGTAGTTAGCATGAGTGCTACATTTTTGCTTTTCGGGGAACGTAAACTCATACAGCGGGGTGAAACTCTGTATAATCTAGATTTGTCATTAAATTGCTGTACGGTAATGATCGTTCTGTGGTCCGAGAAGTGCAGGCTAGCATAAAAACTCGAACATACAAGGTTGAGTTGAGTTTAGGGTATTTATGTTGTATACCTACTTAGAAACTGATCTTTTATAGATTTTCCTAGATAAAATACATGCAACATACGTCATACAATTCAAATATATGCATTGAATAATTGTTTTCAATATAGTTTGTCTGCATGCATGAGTATTACTTAGCAATTTAACTTTGAGGGTATTTACTATACCCCTAGTCAAGGAGAAAATGAAATTTGAATGTGATTCAGTTATTTTGAAGACCTTAATCACCTTATGCGTAAGGTCGACAATCCAAAAGCTCTTCAATACCTGATTTTCTTACGACAGTGGGCCCTGTTGCCAGATCTTACTGCGACGTCACTCTAAATGGGTCCATTGGCACACTAAAATATAACGAGTAGAACTTGAACGATATTATGAAGCACATCTTAAGTAATGGATCCCCTCTCTGTCCATGCGCCTATGTGTTTCATGTGCGCCCGGCGAAACATGCTCTTTTTCATGTGATTGATCAATCAATGTGTGTCATTCAATGATTTATCTGAATCCCCTGTCTCCCCTTTGTGCACACAGTGTTAGGCAGTAGACGTTATGAATGCTCCATAAAGCTTGGCGACATTTAGCTTTTCATACACACACTGTCATTTCTAATCAGCTCTTAAAAATGGTGTCAAGTAGGTTGACTCCGTATTTCACGTGTAATGTAGTACCACTTTTTGAATGAATTTTGAAACTGTTCGTCTACTTCGAGCTTTTTAGAAGTCATGAAAACTTGAAATATTGAGCATTTTGTAATTATAAAAAAAATCAATATCTTCAATATACATTGAATTTAATTTAAAAATCCCAACTTAATATTTAATTATTGACTGATATAATTGCGTGGGAAGTACAGCGTCAACCTATTTGACGCTATTTTTATCTTTTTCAACGTTAATAATGCATAAAATTATTCAAAAATTTATAATTAGACAATACTAACAACTATAAGTTGATAAAAAGAAATATTAAATAGGACAACCACTTTTTCCGAATAGCACATCGATATGTCCACTCCAGTCACTCCAAGGATCAATGTGACATACCTACCAATATCCAGTATTGCCAATGTTAATTTATAGAATTACAAATGAGCGGTTCAAATTACACGCAGGCCCATGGAGATCCCTAACCCTAAACAATTTAGCTTCCTCATGAAAAAACCTGAAGAGGAAAAAAACGGATCCTCTTTTTAAATCGATCACCCACTTGGACAGTTAACTTTGCACTATGTGAGACATAATTAAACTCATAAAACGTCTATTTCTCATTTTTTTATGGTCAACCCTAAGCATTCTGACTTCCCCATGAAAAAAGCAAATTCATAAAATAGCTGTTTCTGAGGTTTTTGAATTGCAAAACTGCATACAAAATACACTCGATTTGTGAAAGTTTAAAATTTATAGGCCAAGGAATCAAAATACACACATCGTGTAATTACAGGCTGATTGGCAACGCTAATACCTACCTTTCAATGTTCAGAGCATCCTTAAGAATGCCTTATACTATGTGTATAATATGTAGGCTTCCAATTTTCCACTATCTAAATTCCATCTACGTTCTTTCTTTCTAACCAATTCGTGCGTTTGTGCCTGACAATTATGAACTACTAATGTCATCATTGTCATATTTCTATGATGTTTTTGAAAACTTGACAATTCAACAATTCCTGTCATTATTCTGTGGCCTAACCCTCTGTTGTTTAACTCTTTAACTGTGGTAGTTTTTATTTTTAATTCAACTATATTTAACTGTTTTGCGGCAGTTTATTTGGCGTCTATCTAACTGTATTTTCTAGAATCTAGAGTGGATTTACGAGATCCAGTTTGATTCATAATGTAATTGTGTTACATATTTTGAATCTAATCTAATAAAGATATGGCTAACCGGACAGTAAAAGACGCGAAGTCTGTTCATGGGACGAACCCACAGTATCTAGTGGAAAAAATCATCAGATCCAGGATCTATGATTCCAAATACTGGAAAGAGGAATGCTTCGCTCTCACAGCAGAATTATTGGTGGACAAAGCCATGGAACTGCGATTTATTGGCGGTGTGTATGGGGGCAACATCAAGCCAACTCCATTCCTATGCCTCATACTAAAAATGCTGCAAATACAACCAGAAAAGGACATCGTGGTCGAGTTTATTAAAAATGAAGAATTCAAGTATGTAAGAGCATTGGGTGCATTCTACATGAGACTCACAGGTTCTTCCTTAGACTGCTATAAGTATTTGGAACCATTATACAATGATAACAGGAAACTTAGGCGTCAAAATCGTCAAGCACAGTTTGAACTAGTCCATATGGACGAATTCATAGATGAATTGCTTAGAGAAGAGCGGGTAAGCTTGCTTCAGTTGTTTGCATATTGTCCTTTGATAACGTTTATGTTATTTAGACTATAGAGAAGGTATGTCCAAGCTAAGCCAGAATATACACATGCTGCTGCTGCTCCTCTATCATTCACTATTGACATGTCCAAAATTCTCCTTAACTAAGATTCACATTTTTTCACAACTACCGCTTTTTGTCTAGTTTTTTCTTGGACTTTAAGTACCAGATGGTAGCTTGCCTAATATAGCCAGCTACCATAAGTATTGATTTTTTAATCATTTACCATTTTATATATTTTTTCAGGTCTGTGATGTTATTCTTCCAAGAATACAGAAACGCTCATTACTGGAAGAAAACAATGAATTGGATGCAAAAGTATCTGCCCTAGAAGATGACCTTGATGAAGATATAGAAATAGAAGATGAAACTAAATATGATCTTATTGAAATTCATGAGAAGGATAAGGAGAGAGAAAAGGAAAAGGATAGAAAGGACCGGAATAGAAAACGAGATCGAAGCAGGTCAAGAGACAGAACAAGACACAAAAAAGATAAAGACAGAGATAGAGACAAGGAAAGAGAAAAAGAACGAGATAGGGATAGAGATCGTGATAGAGATAAGAAGGATAGGAAGGATAGAGACAGGGATCGTAGAGACAGAAAAAGAGATGATGATAAGAGAAAGGATAGAGATAGAAGATAATCATTTTCAAAATTAAATATATTGTTTTTGTGAATTTTTATTTTTCTTAAATATAATGAATGTCATAAATCCTGTTTTGAGTTTGATTTTATAGCAGTAAAACCCTTTGCAAAACTCATTAAACAGACACAGCTGGTCTTTAGAAGCATATAGAGTTAATTGCAGAGTCCATAATTATCTTAGATTTGTAATTACCTTAATGGAGGGCAGGCATACCTACATTTACAACTTTAGAGTTACCCTTGGTGTGGATTTTTTGCACGTTTTTATAACGTTCCTCATAATTAGGTACTTATATGAAAATATGATTTTTTTGTAAATACAACTTCTTTTTGAGTTTGTCCAGGCCTGGATATTCTTTTATGATTTTCTTATTTTGCGAGTGCACACCTACATTTTTTAGTGAACCAAACTGATTTCTGATTAAAGATCAGATATACTGCTTACAATGTATTTGTTAAGTATATATTCTGAATGTGTTATTATGTGTATATTCGATGTGATAAATTGTGCATACACACATATGGTGCAGTATACAGAAATTTGAATTTGGGTGGATTAAACTGATTTCTGGAGTAAGGTAACTTTTGAAC
Organism: Bruchidius siliquastri; assembly: GCA_949316355.1. Classification (NCBI taxonomy): domain Eukaryota; kingdom Metazoa; phylum Arthropoda; class Insecta; order Coleoptera; family Chrysomelidae; genus Bruchidius; species Bruchidius siliquastri. Next base: position 8,986,641 of record OX438536.1, on the reverse strand, counting down.
CTTGTCTCTAGGTCAATTAGCACTTAGCAGACAGGATGAAATATAATGATTTCTGAATACAGAAACACCTTTACAGTTAGTAGCTTATATTCTATGTTATTGTTTTCAAGAAAATTTCTATTAAATGATTTTTTTTCCTAATTATGTATTTTTCAGTGATTGCTTAACATTACTGCGAAAACCGTTTGTTTTTCGTGAATTGAATTGATTTATGAAATAGAAAAACTAAATGAGTTTGTGTACTATTTATTATTCTTTTTCATTATCAAAGTATAGTTTGTGTTTCCATATTTTCAGAGTTTTTAATGAATAACAACGCTGCTCGTATGCACATGTATGAATATTTCTAATTTTTCATTTCTATAGGTAGGAATTCACCGGAATAACTTTTATTCTGTACTATTCACTTTGTTTTTATTTTTGATCCACAACTAGACCAATGTCATCAGCAACAGTTATTGCCGCCATGTGGTATTGTTTTTTGTTCAAACTATTCAGATCCACTTAGTTACAGTTAGTCTATTTGCGCATCTTTTTCTTTTACTCTTTAACGTCATACAAATTAATTATTAATATTGCAATATTTCATTTTATGTGAAATAAAATAATTTTTGATGATTGACAAACTCCAAGATATATATATATATATATATATATATATATATATATATATATATATATATATATTGTATTTTTTATTAAAACGAATCCAGTTGGATTTTATTTTGTAAGTCTCAAAAAAAATTCATTTGGAGTATTTTATATCTATATAACGTTGGTCGGGCATCCCTGGGTATATTACAAGTTTTTTATTTGATATTGTTTCCATAAAATATGAAGTTAATTCACCAGATTTGAAAAAACGATATACCTAAATAGCTGTTGAATTTTGTTTATTACTTTTGTGAAATTCCATAAGTTTGAAGACATACTCCATCAGCTTCCGAACAATCACTTGAAATAGTCTTGTTTGTTGTACACTCCGTCCTGGAGTGCAATTCACCTTCTACCTACGTTCTTAGTCTCGGTATTGAATCGTACGATCAACACATGCGCACTCATTGTTTACTGTTTATATTCAGATTCCATACAAGTGTACTCCCTGTCGACGTTGTCAGATACTCGTAAATATCTGTATGTTAAGTATGTGTCAGTATAATCACAGATGAATAATAAATTGAAAGAAGGTGAATAGGTAGTGAAACCTAGTCTAGATTCCAGCAAAATACAAAAACTGAAGTAAATACATATATATCTTAGTTTTTTCGAATAACTATTGTGAATTATAGCGAATGAAAAAGTTATGCAATTTTTTGCAATAGAAAATTATCGGTCAGCATTAGAACATAAAATTAAATAATGAGAATATTTGAAATATTTCATTCTTTTTCTTCTTGCGGAGCAGCTATTCGTTATTCTAATAATGTTATTGAGTAAGTTGTAAATAACCGCTGATCTAGTTCTCATACTGTTCAACTTTTGTATTTTGGGTGACATCACCGCAGGAATTTCCCCGATGGCGTCCGATTGTCATTTGTTTACCGGAAAAGTGGCAACACCGTTCCACGAAACGAGAGAAAACATACTTGCCGCGACGCATATTGAATGGAGATAGCCTTTTAAAAGCATTTTGTCATTGTTGAGTGGTGCCACGGCTGTATTACTCCAGTGTTACCATATAGTTCGTGTGTAGTAGCAGATGTCTGCTAAAACGTGTGTGACAGAGTATCAACGCAAAACGGTGTAGGTGACTGTCGGGAAAGCATTTCCGTCGTTCAACAACAGTGAACGCGCGGTTGGCCGTAACTCGTAATGTAACCAGTGCTGTACGGTTACAAAACTGTTTACGTGTTCTGTTTACTTTTAGTTATTCCAGCATAAACGAAAAAGGCGTTTGTGCGTAAGTGTGACGATTGTTTTCGTGTTGAGCAATAGACAAACAAGCAACAGACGAAAGCATTGCACCTTTCATTGGACTGGAATGTGCGCGGTTTCCTCAGGTTAACGGTGTGTGCCCTTGCTTGGCTCGTGTGTAGCGTAAGCAGCGGCATGGTGTTGTTTTGTCGCAACGCGAACCACTAGGTGGGTAAACAAAAAATTGTGCACGGCATGCCTTGTGTTCCAAGAAATTCGGTTTTAATCTGGTTTCTCCTTGCGAAATACGCGTAAACAATCCGAACTCCCGGCTACACCCCGTTAGATTATAAGCAAATTTTGTAGTTGTAAGTTGTAATGGTAACTTAGCTAGGTCAACAATTGATATATTTGGATACATTTTTGATTAAGGATGACGAGAAAATTATAAAGAATACTTTGCTTAATGTACCTACATATAAATCCTGATAAATTACCAGTTTTGTTTGGCCGTGAGGATTTCCGTTTACCAAAGTTTACAGCAAAAAATAATTAATTTCTTATAATAATAATAACAAAAGAATTCAATGCTGCCAACTCCAACTGAAACACTTAATACCACTTACCTCTCTCATTTGAAGCTGTTATGTAAAAGTTGAATGAACATTAAATATGTTCCTTATTGCTAAAAATTTTCCATAGAATTTTAACAAATAAATCCTTATTATGTTTGTATATACATATACTATCACGTGTTTACTTCACTCATTTATTCATCATCTTTGTCCAAACAAATTAATTTATAGTTGATTTAATGGGTTACTGTACACAATATTTTTATGTGACAGAGTAACTTCAATGTGTGTGGTTCCAGAAATAATCTCAATTTTTTTTATATAAGTATTTTTGTCAATAAGTATTGTTGTAGAAAAATCAGTAATAGGAAACATTATGCATTTACATTGATAAATAATAAATGAAAACTCAGAGACATAATACCATCAAAAAACAAAATTTCCTGTCTATTGATTAAAAACAATATAATACATAAGTGTCCTTCTGAGGCAATGACAAACATCTCCACATTATGGATAAAAAACAAACCATAAGAAAACCTAAAGAAAAATTATGGTCTATTTACATCCAGAGAAGAAATATTCTTTCCTGAAGAATATTCAATCAAATTAGGTCACAGCATATCTAATGAGAGGTTGGGAATAAAATCATGATTCAGCTTTATAAAGGATTGTTCTACCACAAGCCAATAAATAAAAATGTCAATATAAACATTCATTTTATAAAAAATGTTGTTTGTCGCAAATATATTGGTGTGTATTAAGTCTTCAATCAAAGACAAAAATTATATAACTAAATCAGCACTTAGTGAAGGTGTTTAGGAAATTGCATACAGGAAGAAGAAACTACAAGATCAAAGAATCTCTTTATAAAGAAAAGGATTCTTCCAATCCCTTAGCTAGTCTGTGACTCAGTTCAGTTAGGTATGTTAGGAAAAGAATCTGAACTATAATCTACCAACATGCAGGTGGACCATAAGTTTTCTCCAGGTTTTCTTATTGTATGTTCTTGGATCCCATATTGGAGAGGATTTTGTGTCAATGGCTTGTGATGACATAATCAGCAGTTCTTATTAAAAAGAAGACTACACAGCCTCATCATTGCCATTATAATTATTGGAAATAATTTTTATTTTATTTCACTTTAATAAATAATGCTGCAGCAACTCAAATGTTAGTGAAGTTATTTTGTCCATTACAGGTGGTTTTAATTAGTGACCAATCAAGTTGTAATGCAGAATAAATATCTGCAACAGTTAATGTCAACTTGACAACTGAAACTGAAAATACAGAAGTTTGTTTGGATATGGATAATAGGACTGTATTTTGATATTGAATTAAGAATGAAAGTAGATTTTGAAACTGTATAAAAAAATTATTATCAATCTGATATTTTATTTTATTGATTTTGTCATACCTACAAAGAAAGCATAGAAAATTACTTCTCCCCTTATGATCATAATCATAGGTGAAGTTAAGTGATCAAATCTGGGGGTGGGGCTTGAAGACCACTGGCAATACCAAGGAAGGTCAGATGGTTTTTAGGAACTCAATGGACCAAATCTTATCATTTTTCTTATCAGATTGTTAGTCCCGAAATTGATTCATCATAAAGCAATAGATACATAGGAGTATATTATTATTATTAAACCTAGGTTACTCTGATGAGAATGGGTTTTTGAATTTTTTTATTATCTGAAACAGAACTTGAACTAATGTATCATACAAATAAAAAAAATAGAAATATATGTGGAGTAATTTCAGCATCTCCCCAAAAATTGTCAACTTTCCTTTAAAAAAAATAAATTTTCTGTTTATGTGAATATTTAGTTGGTTATGTTTAGGTTGGTTTCATATTGAGGTGCAGCAAAAAGGTCATCATGACATGGTTTATAGAAGTTTTATTTTAGGACAGTAGATTATTGGAATGACTTGGTCTATAATGAGGCTCCTTATTGTGAATGTTTTCCCCTTTTAATCTTTAACAATAACTCTAAATCTCAATATTCATGTAAGCTGTTGCACAAAGGTCGCAAGAATTGTTATGTATATGTATAATAATTTTCAAATAATTACATATTCACTTATATGTCAGTAAAAAAAATTAACATAATCTGTGATTGGAGACCACTCTAAAAATCTCAGCTACTTATGTTGATTGGGATGAAAGTAATGTAATTATCCAAAATAAGTGTATAACAGCAAGATTTCTGCAATTTGTTAATTGCAAAACTACTGATCTGTTTTCCATCTATTATGACTTATTACTTTTGCGTTATGTAGCACGTTTTTATGTAGTTTTTTCTGGAACTAGTTCCAGTGTTTGTTTAAAAAAAAATGCCATTTCAGTTCAATTATCGATTAAGTGACTTCAAGAAAAAATCATCCATCAGAATCATTACAGCAAGAAAGTTCATTCTACAGATAAGAACACTTTGTTGCAGTTACTTAGCCAATAGCAGACATAGCGCCGGCAATAGGTGCGTTAACGGTTGGGGGAGGCAGCCTGTCAGACCCCGCGGTGGCGCGCTTAGATGGTGGTGGCGTGCTCGCGGCTGCTGGAGCGGTGGCGGCGGCGGCAACCCAGCAGACCCCTCCCTTCTCGCACAGCCACGCCCACCAGCAAGCGAACGCGCCGGGCGGAGCTGCTGTTAACGTTACCATGGCGACCACTGTTGGGGGCGGTGTCGGTCCGAACGTCTACACGGCCATGGCCCCACCGGCAGTGCACCACAGGTAGGCATCAGTGCCAAGATTATTAGACATTATGTTGTATTCCAGGGGCTCAAGTTATAAACTACTACTTCTTTGGAAAGCAAAACCAATCAAGTCGATATTTTTCCTTACCAGCAGGGTAATACGGAACTATCTTAATCTCTAAAACCTAATATTTTGTGTTGTTCGGCTATAGTTCGCAGGAATATAGAAATTACAATATGCCTGGGCTATTCCCAATGCTATCTTATTGTTACGTCAAGTTGAACAAGGTCATATTTGTTTGGATCTAGTTGACGGATCCAAACAAAACAGTAGATATCGCAGACATGGCTAATTTACATGATCTCAAGAAATTCACAAAAAAAATCTGCTATACGAAAAGCAGATATTGACAAAGCTACAAAATAGTATAATTTTAGTTTGAGTCCAATTTAACACTCATTGACACAGAATAAAATGTCAAAACTTAAAAGACGTCACCCCAGTATAGGGCATTCGTTATTAAAAAGCACTAGTGGTGGCGCAGTTCCAACATCTCAAGAAGTGTATCATAACATGTATCAGTATCTGCGATCTAACAGTTATTTGATATCTAACAGTCTAGCCCTCATATTTGTTAGGATACTATTTTCGTAGATACTTCAAGACGATTTGACATAAAACAGCTGATTAGCTAATGAAACTTTAGTTAAGTGAAATTCTATACAAGCCTACATTTTTGTATTACATATTTAAGAAAATTTGGTAGGTATCATACTGAATCAACAGTTTTTCATTGTAGGTTTGTTTTCGTTTTCAATGGTATTTTTGGTAGAAAATTGATTCAGAATTATACTTCTACTTATAAGAGGAGATCAAATATTTGAATTTTAGTATTCCGTTTTCATCTCTATTATACATATGAATGTTATTGTCAACTTGTCAAATATTACTGGGAATTTGTTTTAGTTTCATGAATTACAGAAATATTCCAAAAATTCACTGTTTAACAAGACCAGAAGAAAATATTAGACATATAACTTCATTTTATGGTGTGTTGTGGTGTATCAATGAACATAAAGTCAAGCCAGTATTCAATGCAAATGGGCTTCGAATATCGTTAAACAATGAATTAAGGATTAACACATTAATAAGTAGATGTATGACTATCTTAAATAGGATTTTAACATAAAAGTGAATGCCTTGACATCCACTTCAGATCTTCACGATTTATTGCATTACACCATTTTTCTCCATATAGCAGTGACAACAAAGTAAACCTCAATTTCCATACCTCCGGATTTATTTCTATGATATCCGGGTCTCATTCTTTTTAACCAAAGCACATGGTCCATGTGATTAGAAGTTATAATTATGCTACTATGATATGCTGCACTACCTGACGTAGTAACGTCACTCTAATCTTTATATTATTGAATGCGTAGTACACTAAAAACTTTGCGACATAACATCTTTTTCGAATTGCAATAATAAATGTACTTCAACTTCTAATATTATAAGCTGCTTTGAATGAATTTCTTCATAACTGCAGTGCTCCCCACAGAGAGCAGCCACCGAGGGAACAACACAGTAGGTGTGGAGCTGGAGGCACTAGTGGAGATGTTGTGAAATGTGGATTATTAAAGAAGTTGAAGACATCCCGGAAGAAATGGTGAGTTGCATTTTTAATTTTGATTAATATAGCCTGCAATTCAATCTTCAATCGATTGGAATGCATGGTTAGCTGTGTGACGACATTCTAAATCCAACATGGTGGAACACCCAAAATGGTGAAATAGTTATTTTCAATGCACCCTTACAATATGGGTATCAAATGAAAGGGCTTGCTGATAATAACTCAAAAAATAAAGTGTCGTCATTCTATGGAGGAACATCCAATATGGTATTTTTATTGCACTCCTACTATATAGGTGTCAAACGATAGGACTCGCTGAAAATACGGTTGAGAGTAAAAAATATGGTGGTTATGAACTCCGTTGCTTCAATTCGTCTGAAATTTTGGTGTACTGGGGTTTTTGCAAACCTGTCCAGCGAAAAATGAAAAGTAAAGAATAAATTAAAAGTTGATAAACTTTTATTTGAATGCGCTAAAAAAAATTAAAATAAACTTCTTCTTTGAAACTTTTATTATTAACTTTTAACGTGTTTACACAATTTTTATATGATATGAAAGCTTGTCGCGAGATTTACCTGTGTAGATAAACAATAAATTATATAACTTGATCTGATTGATTTCAATTTTTGAAAATTTCAAACTAAGCAAATACGAGTACTTAAATCTCGCGACTACCTTTTATATCATATACATGGTACGACGTTATAAGTTGATAGTAAAAGTTTCAAAGGACCCGTCTATTTTATTCTTTATAGCGCATTCAAATAAAAGCTTTTTTTAAATGTATTTTTACTTTTTAAGTTATTGTTTACTTGGATTAGCCACTACTTACAGGCCTGTTGAGAGAAAATATATGCTTGGAATTTATGGAAATTTGTATCAAGGCTTTCACTTCCAAGCTTCAATCGCAGGGGTCGCGAGTCTGAATCCCCCACCTTCCTCATTTCGTCAGACCCAACTACGTTCAGGAAAAAGGCTCATAGTTTGCGGAATAAACAAAAAAAAATCCAGCACCGCCAGATTACCATATTTGAACCCTAATTCAAAGAAGAAAAATGTCTTACTTTGTATATCTTCTAATTAGTAAAAAATACGAGACCTTACAGTTAATAATGCAAGGCAGATTAACGCGGTCCAGGCCGACGATATACCTTATAATTAAAGAACTTGAGTCAGTGGACACATCTTCAGGCGAATTATTTATATCAGCAGTCAACAAAATAATATGGGCCAGGGTGATTGTCGACATCCACAGATGATATGATACCATAATAAGGTCATTATAAGAAGGAAATTTGAATAAAACTATGCCTAGACTTCTCAGCTGTATATAAACGGCTTAGGACTGCGCAACACTTCATACCAGTCATCGCTAACAAAACTAACTACGACACTGTGTAGCTGAAACGTTTAGAACACATAGACAGCGGCGGCTCAGATCAGACCAATTGCGGGGTGTAATGTCCCGTACGGATGCGCGCAGAAATCCACTTGTCTGGAAAATATAGGATGTATATCTTTCACTGGGATCTTACGAAAAATTCCTTCCACATCGAACCGTCGGGAAGTACCCGCTTAGCTAATATCCACTTCTTACCAGTTCTATGCGACTAACGTAAATTATTTTCAGGTTCGTGCTGCGGTCGGAAACGCCGGACGCTTCGGCTCGCCTGGAATATTACGACTCCGAGAAGAAATGGACAGCAGGTTTGCCGGCCAAGCGCAGCATCCCGCTGAAAACCTGCTTCAACATCAACCGAAGGCAGGACACGAAGCACAAGCACGTCATCGCCCTCTACACCAAGGACGACTGTTTCTGCATGGTGCTCGAATCGGAAGAGGAGCTGGACTCTTGGTTGAGGGCTCTACTCGCCCTCCAGCAGGGCGACGAAGTTACTGACGGGGAAGCTCCTAGACCAACATTCGGTGAGTTGGTACAAATTTACTCCATCCAATATGCACAGGAACACATTGAACAAGATTTTACGTTGATTGGAAATAACCTCGGTGGAGGCAATGATCTATTGGTCGTTTTTGTTCGATTATTGCTGACGGATGTTCTTTTGAAAATTGCTTTAAAATGAGTGATCATTGTGCAACTGCATTTTCGTGTATTATTATATAGCTCTCAATTTCCTAGTGGCAGTGTTATTCAACTTAACTAAACCGTATCTTGTTTTTGGAATATACTGATGATCGTAAGCTATTTCTTCAACTAATTCAATTAGGTTTGGAATATTTGAATTTCAATCTATCATTCAATTATATGCAACTAATTTAAGATTCATTCATCAAGGCAAACTTGATATTTCAATATATAATATATAGGAAACTAACTCCTAAATTGAACAATTTTAATTATTGATTAATTTGTTTCTCGTTTTGATGATGCCATTTTGTAGAAATTTTCTTGAATGAGATAGCTATTTCTTCTGGATTTTGACGTCGTCGGCTATTTAGTATTTCAGATATAATAGAAGTGAATGTAAAAGTATCATCGGAAGATGGAATGTGTCAAAAGATCTTCTTTATTTATCCAAAAATTCAGTATCATTCGCGATTGAAGTGAATCAGCATGATAATATTGCGATATTTGGGGCACAAGTGGCAGTTACTCAGCAAATATTTATTAATGTGACACTAACCGCTTATCATAGTTCAAGGTTCCACATTATATGGATTGGACTAGCTTATAATGAAAGTGTTTTTGGCTTTATAAAATTGTCAAAGAATATTTAAGTACTGAAGAGGTTGTTCCGCTGTATGTGACAGCCTAGACCCGGAGTGGGTGTTTCTCCACATTCAATACTCTTCAGCTAACTAAGAATATGACACTGCAAACATATTTATATTGTATGTTGATGGATATATATTGGGATGATCGGCCAAGCGGTGGACATCCAAACTGGCAACAAAATATGTATTAGCAAGAAGTACAGACCTTGGAAGAAGTTAAACCACCTAAAATATTGTGTCACCTGTAGGTACCCATAGCATAGTGTTACACATTGATATTCTCACGACATGAAGTTCTGATGTGATTCTATGACCGCAATACGACTGGTCTATAGTGTCATAGAACATGTTAATAGATCATGAATTTATGAATGTATGATCAAGTCCCTTGTGGACACTCGAGGCTCTCAGGAGAGAGGAGTACGCTTAGAAAAGAAAGTAGTCTGAGTAGGTCATAGCCTAGGGATCCAATGACTTGAGGGGGCCCTTGATTGAGAATTAAGTAGTCAGGTCAACGGTATCCGGTTTCCTTTGGTATATAATCTCAAAAAATGTGAGTGAGTAATTGTTAGCCGAGGGCCTATTGTACCACTAATCCAGACCTGGGTTTTGGACATTTTTCCACATAAAGGGGGTGGGCCTAGTAAGTTTGAGAATGTGTCTGATCTAGTATAGAGCTGAGCTATGCTCTAGGTTTGGAGCCCCTAAAAATGGCATTGATCAACAGATATCTAATTATCTGATGGTGTACGTTATACCGATTTTTTTAGTACAAATAAGTTTCTCAAGGATAGGAAGACTCGTAAAAAGTACGCTCGTGTAAGACCGGATATTGGATTGGCACAGCAAATTTATATCGGCGCAGTCACAAAACAGGTAAGTCATAAAAAAACTCCAATAAAAGCTGAGGAATTGCATCACTGCTCACGTGCCTATGACAAATTACATTATACTCCAGTGATTCCATACCATGCCACTCAACAGGTGGTTCACCATAATATGCCTCACATTCTTAAAAGAAAGTTAATGATCGCTTAGAAGTTATCAGTATTTTCGGCAGCCTAATTTCAGATCATAGGGAAATTGCTTGCACAGACCCCTCGTAAGGAGAACATTGTGAACAAGGACCACTTGTTTCGCTAGAAGCAGTACGAAGGGTGAAATGTTACTAACTAATTGTTAATTCAAAATGGTCCTAGTGTTATTTTCTTACGCCATTTCATGTGGGGTCCTGTCTCGTCTCTTGTGTCTTCCATAATCCTCGATCCCTCTACAACTCAAAGTACACTTCGGAAGGACGAAATCGTTTTTTAGTATTTGAAAGGTGGTCTAATGGTGGAGTAGATATCAATGAAAGAAATGACTAATGTTCAAAACGGTTTTGTGGATACCCGAGGTCCTTGATTATTTTTCCAAAAAAAAGAATTTGAGGAAAGTGTGGGAAGAATATACGTCCATTCTTTTTGGCTCTCTATGAAAAGACGTTGTATCATCTGTAAACTTTTGTCTCCGGTTAAACATGACACAGATATTATATATTTATTTTCAATATCTGTGGGCTTTTCAAGTATCATCCGACTAAAACCATTGTAAATTTTTGATGCATTTAGATTGTTTCAAAATAATTCAAACCATCTAATTTTTTCTACAAGTTGTGAAGCATTTAAGGACGCAAATAACTTTTCTGTTTTACAGGGGTGTAATTTATGTTGCTTCCGTTGTAGCAACTGCTGCTACAAATCACTACATTTCAACTCAACAAGGTTCATAAATAATTTACGTGTGTTATTTAGCCTCTTGTTTTTGAAGATTTCCTTCGGATTTGAATGCACCCTCTTGTTTCAAAATATTATAAATATTTTAAATTTTGGAGTACTCGATAATTGTGGGAATTTTTTAAATTAAAACATTTTTCAATATATTTATTATATAAGTAATTCAATTTCAAAAGATTAGCTGTTATACACTCTCCTTCTAAACTGATTTCTTTGCGTGGGAAGTACAGAGTCTACCTGCCTGTTTCCATTTATTCTTATTGTGACCGGATCATTGTATTGCATCGATTTAACAAATGACGTTAGTACCATAAACAATTGAACATAAAAATATATCAGATTTTTCGACATTGTTGTTTACGGCGCCGGTACGCCTTCACTTAGCGCAATCATTGTAATTTTTTTACGTTTCGCGTCACAAAAGCAAATATTTTTTCGAGCGTAAAAGGTATTAATATTCATTGCTTTTTCTGTACTGCGACAATTAAACGTTTCGATCGATGAGGAATTGCCTACGATATAACAATTCACGACCGCTTATCGGATTCGGAACAGCTAAATGGCTGACGCTCTATACGACGTACGTCATTCCGTGCAGTTGTGACGTCTCGAAAGGGGAATTCCGGCATTAAAAAGGAAATGTTGCCTCAGATAAAACTGGTATACTCCATACGAAATGTAAAATTCACGTTGTACTAGAGATTCTTTAATAAAAACTAGAAATATTCTTGAGGACGCGACCACAAAACTTTATTCGGCTAAACGCGAGGGCAGTGTACACATTTGAAAACATCCCTTCCGTACTTCTTTCACCTACTAAAATGCAAGAATGAAAAAACACATCGATACTAGTATATTTTCTACCGACCGCAATAATTGAAATTGAAACCACATATTAAAAATTGTGACGAAAAAGATTTATAGTTTATGAATATCGGTTCAATGGTGACAGAGATCATCGTCAAAATATCGCGAATAAAGAATATCCACAAATAATTGAATACCTCCTCTGCACTGACAATGATGGATTCTAGTCTACCAGACGAAACATCGCCGACGTTCAGCGTCATTTCGTTGATCATCGCACTGTGTGATTGTGTCGATCTATTCATCTCCCTCATACGTCTAAAATTCGTTCGGTAAATATTATTTTTCATGTTTATCCCGTCTGGCACTATACGGGAGTGCTCGGAATAATTTCTGAAAATCTGTATATAGATACAGTCCATGCTAAGCTTGCTGACGATCATGGTACTCAATTGGGCTTCGAATAGAATATTTCGCGGTATAGAAAGTTCAAATGTTTCAGGGGTTTAGAAGGAATTGCAAATTTGAATCGGATAAATATTTATCGGTTGGAAGGAGGTGAAATTTCAAATTGATATCAAACAATTGCATAATTTGTAGTTCAGTATTTTGAACTCCATTATAGCGTATATGTTTAGAGATAATAATAGTATGACAAAAATATATTTCAGAAGTTAGTTAGTTTGGAAAATCAGGATCAGTTTTTTTGAATGCTGTATTCTAGGTAGAATAAATGTTGATACTTCATACATTTTTGGGACTCCAAAGTTGCAATATATTTTTTTTAATTACTAGAGGTTGTCTAAATACGTAATGCCATTATACAACTTTATCTGATAAATTGAACTAAACTATATTTTCATTTGGACACTATAGGTTCTTCCATTGAGCGAATTTTTATCATTGCTGATCAGTAAAACATCGATGAACAACGTCAAATGGATTCATCCTAGCAGGGTTCCCTTGATATGATGAATCCTGTATAGTGTATACCTGTGGTTCGGGGATCCTTGGGGCTCCATGAGTATAGGTATGGGCTTGTGCCAACATTCACATTAACGTGTTCAATTGTGCTTGATTGGCCAGGGGTCCGTAGACTGGAAAAGGTCAAAAAAACGCTGACGTACCTATACCATAATTGAGTGAAAAAACAAATATATCTATCAATACGTGTCGTAGACGGTCTTAAAATATATGTATATGGAATGTCTTTGGGCCAAAATATTCGTAATAAAAAATTTCCAAAATTGCACAGATATTGATAGTTTAGGTTTTACAATGGATGAGTAACAAATTGTAATATCCCAGCTTTTTTCGTTTCTTATTGAAAGGGTTCATCCGAAGTTGCAATAAATACAGGACGCCCCTTGGAATAGACACAAAATTTTCATGCCTACAGTTCAGATTCCAAATGAAAAAAATACCACATTATTTCCGAGATTACTTAAACCAGACCCAAGCAGTACGAAATAAATCTATGAATCTTTGGAAAGTGCTGTAGTAGTCTGCCAAGTGGAAATGAGTTGTTTGCTCGTGGAGAGGCCTTTGGCGAACGGAAGTATGTATGTTAATAGTTGTTTGTCCATCTCGAGTTGCTGTGTGTACGCGCGTATGTGTGTGTGTCATATGAGTGAAATGTAACGCCGCGCCGACCCATGGCCAACGCCGCCGTCTACGCGCTACCGCCGGTGCGTCGCGTTAAAAATAACAGAAACGCGGCGGCGGCGGCGGCGGCGGCGCTGCGTTGTTGCCATGATAGTGCAGTAGGAATTAGCTGGATAATCACGAGAATTGAATACAGGGATTTGAGAAGGCTATCTTAAGGGGAAAAATCTCTGGAATCGCCAGAACTAGTTCTCTGAAAAATCTGTGCATCATTCCCTAAATCAAGTAAACCAACCCAATATTCAGAATAAACTTTTTTTGCGTATGATAAACCACAGATAATAAGTTGTGTAAATCATTTTGTCACAGATGTAAAGATAAGGTAAAAAATCTATAACATTCGAACGCCTCATTATTTAGTTCTGCAATTTTTGAGGATTAAGGCCTCTTATGCTACCTATTCTATTGCTATGAATAGTGGAAAATATGGCCCACTTTCTGAATAATCGTTAGCTTAAACTTCCGCGTTGAAATCTGTAGAATAACTTATTAGTGGTGAGCCGATTTGACAGTCTTGACGTTTGTTCTATGTATGCAGTATTTATTGGAAATGATATCTGGGTTCAAACAAATATGATGTCAACGTGGTGTTATACGAATATAGCGTATTGTCTTTCTCTTGTTCAATACAAAACAAGTTAGATATGCGATTTGATAAGGCCTATAGATACTGCCCATAGATACTGTGGTTTCAATGATTTAGTAAGATATCCGCCAAAGTTGAAAATGGAGATATAATGGATATTTTGTCAATATTTTTTTTAAAATACATTCGTAAAAAACAAGAATAAACGTAAAACAACTATTAAATGGAGGTAGAAATAAATTTGACGATGGACTTTATATGGCATTGGTACTGAAATGTTGAGTGGAGCCGTCGGAATATATTTTTGACGGAATATGTGTTATGTGATCTGATAATGTCTTCAACGTTGGCGGATGACTTAACAAGTCATTGAAAAAAGGGGAAATTACCTAGAAAATAACTGAGTGTTTATAAAAAATGAAATTTCTGAAACAAAAATTACAAGTGACCAAGTGATACATATAAAAGCTATTCGAACGACCTCACGTTTTTGCAAAGTCAGTTGTTTATGAGATTTTGACTGTTTTTTATGCATCTATGAGAAATTTATTGGTTAATTATTCTATTTTCCAAATTTAATTAAAAAGGACTACTGATAACGAAACATTCGTATATAATTTCTTAATGTAGAGTAAAAATATTCCGCAAAAAATTAAAATAAAGTTGGCCATGTAAAATGCCCTGGAAGTAATTTGATACGTACTAAGCGATGTATAAAAATGAATATAAAATCATAATATAATATCTGGAAAACGCACAAACAACAAAAATACTAGCAATGATACAAGATTATACGATTTTTCCTATTACTGTTTTTCAAGATCGTTTCATAAACATACTTTTCAAATACATGGCCAGCCATCGAACGCGTGTACCTATGTTGTGTTGCATTATACGCAAAGTTTTGTCATTTATATTTCCAAGACCTGCTTGATACGAAGGAAATGATGACAGTTGAAGAATACGAATATTTCACGACTAAATGATTGTATTATATATTATTTTAGATATACATGTATACAAAATCAATGTATATGAATATTTAACAGGTATGAGAATAGGAAATAAGGCGCGAACGGACTAATTCGTATCGCTAAAATCGAACCCCTAGTTCCGGAAACGATATTAAGGCTCATTCCTTGCAAATTTAAAAATATATTTAGCAGTATTATGATGCATATGAGCATGAAGGCTAGATTTATGTGCTTCGGTATTTGCAAGAACTGCAATACCTGTGAACACTTTCACGATCCACTATAGATAAGATTGTCATGAAACTGACGAAATCGATACTGAGAATCATATGGTGACATCAGAATCCTTAGGCAAGCTAAGTATAATCTATTAAATTCCGTAGTTAGTAGTAGTTACCTGTAGATTAGATATACTGAAGATAACATAAAAAATGCGCCCTTGTGATGGTGGTGTCAAATTGAGTTTCTTCGTCATTAAGCGTGCTGGAGAAAACTTTACAGCCTTAAATTATAGGAAATTTTCTCTGGTTCAATTCACTACGTGACTGTTGTCAGCTTAAAATAACTGAAAAGAGATGTCATTAAACAAACTGTTTTTTGGTGGCACATTTGCAATAAGACGGCAACGATACAATAGAAACGTAAACATGTCGAAATCCGTAATAATCAATTCCAGAATCTCAAATTTCGGATTAAGCCACTTTTTGAGCACCAAAGAATCGGCCTAGTACTAATAAAATTTTATTACGGCTCCTACCATGTAAAACAAACTGTAGTCCAGGTTTTTCTAATAAAGTTGTCACGGCGCCCAAGTCATGAGGGTTGTAGTTTAGCACTCATCTTCACACATTATTTTAACAAAATCCCAACCCCTCAGAGTGACGCAATAAGATTTAGTTGCCACACCGTTTGAATATCAACCGTTATAGTTTTGTATCGCGAAAAAAAGGTGTCACTTTTTTCAACCCATGCAAACGCCTCTTATTCCAGGTACAGTTCTCTCTTAATGTGGCCTGACAGCGCCGTGGTAGTGTGTTTGTTATTTGCCAAATCGACAAATAGAGCCAACGTTTTGTCAATTGCACCATCTACACATCGTGATTGCCGATCGTATGTCAAATATACCTATAGGCAAACACGAATAGCCAAGTGAGGTACTGGCATTAAAGGCAATAAGCAAATACTCTATTTTCGTTCTATTCCGGTACGCGTCTGTCGATGAGGATGTGGCAATCGCGCTTACGTCGTCGTCGGCAGGCGATACCTTGAGGACCGCCGCTGTGACGCTTGCCGCTTCGCCGCAGCGAGCCAGTCAAAACAAGTTCGCCGCGTTCGCCGCTGACGATGACGGCGAGCCGGCGCCGGCGGCAGATATTTATTTCGTGACGCCGCGCCAACAGTTCGATGCTCGCACCAGGACCGAGAGCTGAATACTTCGCCTATCGGCTGCAACAAATAAATTAACGTTTTACTTCTCACGCCATTTAACTAGAGAAGTATTGAGATCGCGAAAAATTTCCGAATTCGAGATATTTATTCTCCTTGTTTCTTGACTGTACATCCAAAAAACGATGTCAGTCGTGTCCCTTCTGTCTGTCTATCGTATGTGCGTAATCCTTGAGAGCGTTTCTTGATATTTGTGTGTAAGAGGCGTTTATCAAAAATTAATGCTTCTGGTACTGTAATTATCGTAGATATGCCGATAAGTGCCAATAAAATCAATCTATCACTTAGCCTCCAGAAGTAGTGCCGAGTTTGGGTAATGTTTGCGTGGTTTTTTGAGGTTAATAATTATCGAATTTCTTACTTCTCAAGCCCAACAGACGAGAGAGTATTGTAATAGCGAAAAATATCGAATTCGAGATATTGTGTTTCTTCTATAATCGCTTTAGTGGCGGAGTCAAAAAACGAAAGAGAAAAAATGCTCATACTTAGTTTTTGGCCGTTTTTGAGACTCGTGATCTTTTGTAAACATTTTGGGGGCTTGAAACTTAGGATTAGTGGGGGGAGGGGGAGATCTCAAAAATAATACAAAACGTTCTCATCTATAAAATTTTTCCACGGTAATATTCCTACTCATTTAAGACGCATATTAATTTGATATCTATATCGATTCAGCAGCAGTAGAATAATACATATAACAACAGACTGGTCAACACCCTTTACCGTTAAAGCAATACTGAAGCCTGAGGAAAGACCGCATTAGATGAATATAATATGATAGACGCGCCTGGCTTTTGTCTGGTTGCCACGTTGGTGGTTTTGCGTCGAAGCATCGATAATTTTCTTTATCTGCGTTGCCAGACATTCAATAATTATTGTTATTGTACGATGTACGATAGTACTTATACGTTAATAGCTAAATGTAGAATACTCTTTCGACAGGGTTAATTTGTTCTATTTCTGTTTTAGCCGTTTTCACATATTACTGCATTTTTTATTATAAAAATTCTTATTTAGTGCAGACGTTTGAAATTCACACATTTTGTTGCTCATTACTTATATCTGTAATCGTTTGCTGACAGGCGCGTTTTCAGGGTTAACCTATGGGCGGGGGGAGGGGGAGGGGGGTGTGTGTAATGCTCACTTTGAAATAAGAGAAACAAAATGCAACAGATAAATTAGATACTGCATAAGCGTAGTGAATTAGCTATATTTGTCTTATAATAATGAAACAATTGTAATTGTTTAGCATATTGACTTGATTTTGTGAGAAAATTTGAAGCAAAAATTATTTCTTCAAATTGCGAAGGTTTTTATAAAGAGACATCATTTTGTCGGTTTGCATAATTTGTGAACTGCGTTGTTTCAATATCTAAATTACAAATAAAGCCGGATCTTTGTATTAGATGTTATTCGTGCTTGATCATTGAAAGTATCTATACCGCTTTACAACTTCATAGACTTCGATTGTGAACTAATACTCGATTGTATGTGCGCCATCTATCAAAGCAAAAGTCAGTTTACCCAGTCTCACAAGGTGTAACCCACTTTACAAGCGTATAGCGAATTGCTAGTCCTTATTTCGTAAATCGTTCATGATTCCTGAATTGGAATGTTAACCAGTGTCAGTATATGAAGAAAGAGTTGCAATTCCGTTTTTTCACTCAATACCAGTCCCAGACGGTGTCATATAGTTACCTGCAATGTTTCAATATCTATATTGCAAAGTCGGTGATATGATTCTTATACATCTAATGTTTGCATCATTATCTTCGTATTGAAGGTTATTCTTGCTTGTTCATGGAGTGTCCATACCGATTTACAGCTCCAAGAAGTACGTATACGGTATGACCTTACTATAAGTTTTTGTCATTTGTAAGATAAATCAAAGCTCACTCATAATAGTGAAGTATGTTACGGTGTGTAGATAGAAATATCATATATTGATCTCCATTTGGATTCAACGTTTATCGGCTCACTTCCCCATGCATTCATATTCATAGTATGTTATCTGACAACTACGTCGTTATCATAAGTAAACCATGCATTATTATTTACATAAACAGCTATTCCCGGATATATTATAAATACGGGCTTCCGATCAATGAAATTGACGTGAGCCAAAACTGATATGGACGGAAGATGACTCAACGGGGCAAAATACATAATGCGTGTATTTTGGGAATAGGTCATCAACCTGGATAATCAAATATAAAAGAATTTCAGGTCTATCGACAAGATTCTGTCCATTCTTGTAATTTGAAACCGCTGCGAATTGGTTAGGGAACGAACTCATTAATGGTGAATAACTGAAGCAAAGCAGTACAAACGAAGAAATAATTTACGCCAATATGAAAAGAAGTATTGTGATCATCAACATTTTTGAATTTGAGTCTATATAATCTTTCATAAAAATTTGTCACTTATTTCCGTCGGTCCGTCTGTCTGTACGCGTACCTTGAACCCCTATATAACCCTGGTCGTCACTGTTCCGATTAATTGAACTTTCTTAACTTATCTTGTGATTATCTCCATGACTTCAACCAGTCAATAATCAAATTGAAGGCGTAGAAGACAAACGGAGTTTAGTTCAAAATATATTTTTATTTTTTAGAATTGAAATAAAGTGTGAGCAGTTTGTCCTTACTATGTGGGAGATTTTGTTTCTGTGCTCTCCGCTACTACGTCACTGAGCCAAAACATTTCGAAAAAAAGAAAAAAAATTATATTCGGAAAGTGTATGTCCTTTGAAATTTTTAATCATCGTCTTGAGGACCGGCTGTAATTATAACAAACTCGGATCCGCGAATAAATATTTAATATTTCATTCGAAAATTACGTTATTCAATAGTTAACTATTTTCTATTTATCTCGCCCTCAGAAATAAAACAAATATCTGTTAGAATGTTGATTTATTCTAAAATTTTATTATACAGAAAAATCATATTTTCGAGCGGATAACTGATTACAGCTTACGATGTACTGAATGCATCTACTTGACTTGCTCAGTTTTTAAAGACATTGGTACATTACCTGCGGAATTTCAAAACTTATTTTCAATCGAGCAAATATTTAGTCAACCTACTTGACGCCTTTTTTGTCGCTTGATAGACCATAAAAGGAGATTGACCTTTACTTTCTGCTGTTGGGTTGGGATTATGTACATACTCACATACATATGTATACCGTCGCTCATTAGCGTTCAGGTAGACAATAAAAACGAGGATTTATTCCAGCTTGAAGACACGAGAACCTGTTGGTGTTTTCCCAGACACACAATTTCCACGTGCCGTTTTTCTGTTGTTTGTCAGTGCTTCGTGCACGTTTTTATTTAGTTCCCTTTTTTCAGATCATTCCTACTCCGTAACCTGTTTACTTTCTGCCATCGCGTTGGCTGTATCTTATCAACACCTTAATTTGCTCCAGGCATTCATTTGTAACACTGCCCGACTAAGCGGAGTGAAGCGGGGGGGATAAAGTTAAAATTCACGTTCAGCGAAAAAAAACACGTGTCCCACAGGTTTAACTTCATATTTCTGTTAGGTTTATAAATTATGATAATTAATCAAATAGCCTAAAGTTGCACGACGTAGTCACACTTCACTTCTTCAAAGTCACACCTGCCAAGAATTGATGAAAACAGAAAAAAACTGAAAAAATGAATTCGGATATCTGCAATAACAGGCGTTGATATGAGAAATATCGTCAAATCAGTAATAAGGTGGTTAACTAACCGCAAATAAGGGAAGTTGTGTTACTGCAGCAAAAGAGGAATTTGTGATATATTTTTACGTTCTATGATTTCTCAGAAAATTTCATCGCTTATTTATGCTGCTGTTTGTTTATCAGGTGTCGGTCAGCCAGTCTATCGCCATTCTTGTCACCTCGTGATACCAGTAACTGTTGCACCGAATTTTTGGAGGGATGTTTGAGTTCTTTAGTGGATAATGTTTTTTTAGTAAATTGTGCGAAAAATACAAACAACAAACAAGTTTTCAAGTCGTACAAAAAATGTCTATAAAAATTGTGCGAAAATCCATGAATATGAGGTGAAAATAGTTTCTGTGGCTTTGCCAGAAAAACTCCTCATCTGTATCCAATGAATTACTCCTGCTCTAATCGCCATAAGGACCTGAAATTTTTGCATGATTTAGACTTTGTGGCCCTCAATATGTAGAGAATTCGAATATGACGAAATGCTTTTGAGGTTATTTACTTGCTAATTCGCACGAGGGTAAGATGTAAATCTGCAGTTATAAGACTGTCGTAGTTTTCGTTGTAAATTGAAAATCTGTATCTTTCCATCTCGCGGTTTATCAACTAAATTGTCTCGGTTTTTGCATATATGATTATGAGAGTTTACAAAATACATAGTTGGATCACTCCACTCGAATCCTTTGATGCCGAGACTGCATTTTTCGAGTAGGTACTATACACAAAAATAAATTCTCAGGCGCAAAACTATAATAATCGTTAATGAATACTGTGATTTGATCATATAAAGTTGAATGTCTTGGAAGTATTAGTACCAAATCTCAAATCGACCATATCTCATTATCTTGGCACAAAACAAAGAAAATCTAATTTATAAAAATACTATAATGGTGACTGAAGCTTTTCATAATTTTAGCCAGATTTAATTAATTTTAATTTGTGGGCGTATATTCGTTTCATAATCATTTTGAAGACGATATTTCAATTAGTATCTATATGCTTGAAGTAAACATTCATTAGTAGAAGAGTTACTTTTAGAACACAAACAATCAAGCATACCAAAATATTTTGTCTTTAATATGCGACTATATCTCAATATAGTTCGGCGGCCAAAAGCAGGAAGCAAATACGTTGCATATATACATAAATTCGCATTTAGAAATCCGAAAAGAAAGACCCAGTGCAGGATTCGAACCCGCATCTCCCGATGTCATGTCGGGCGCTCTGACCAACTGAACCAACTGGGTAGCTGACCAGCTACCCAGTTGGGTCTTTCTTTTCGGATTTCTAAATGCGAATTTATGTATCAAAAACTCCATCTTGCGGAGAAAAGCAAGTTGTGTATCACGTTGCATATATGTGTATGCAAATTACAATCTCAATCAAATGTTAGAATTATCGAGCCCATCGAAATATGTTTTGGAAATTATTTGGCCAAGTTAAGTACAGTCAACCTATTTGATGTCATGTTCTGTTATAATGGTCGTTGCACTGAATGTTGTATAAAGTTTCTAAAACACTCTACCTATTGACCTCTTTGGATTATAATGATTATGACTAGTAAAATAGAAATAATAGTTTCAATTTGTAAGCCTTTCATAATGAAAACATGGGATTCTGGAAGGAATCTTGAGAGCAATCCATAGATTTAGCTCCAATAGGCTCAAAATTTCACTACGGTTATAAAGAAGTCAAAGGACTGTGGAACCACACACTAGGCAACCGACAGATAATCAGACATATTAACAGACATTTATGACATGAATTTTAGGGATGTTATCATGATAGTATGAAATAAATGTAATTCCAAAATCCAAAGAATTTTACAATTAAAATAACTGAGGCGCGTGAGGTTAAATCATGAGGGACTTTTCAACAGGGTATATCTGTGCGATGTGAAAATACTTCCGTTGGGGTCTGTTGTTTGTTTTTGTTGATTCTGAAATCAACATAGATCGCAAACAGCCAGTTCATAATAAGATAATTGGCGACCTGAATTTGTTTGTTACTGATGTATGAATAATAAAGTATAATCACTAAGCAATCAGTTTAATCGATTGAAACAAAATTGGATGTCAACAGAATATTGGCAGAATAATTTCTTATCGTCAAATTAATATTAATTTGGGCGTTTTATTTTCACGTGGTTGCCTTACCAAATCAGCTGTGTTTAAAATTATACAAAATACGATATCTAAACTAATGTGATTGAGTTTTATGCTAAAGGAGACTGTGATATTATTTTCAAATTAAACAATGTTAATAATCGCAGAATATTTCTTGTTACAAGAGACAAAAACAAAAATAAATACAATAATCATAGGTCTACCATTCACCTATCTAAGTGCGGAATTTGAAAGTTCTCGAACTCCTTCATGATTTTGGCCTAAAATGATAAGAAGCCTCAAAATCATAATAAAAATCGAGTAGCAACATACTCAAGTATCCCGACAAGTGATACTGCCCATTAAAGTATTAAGCAATCAAATTGATGGACTTACCAACTTGGACTGCCAAAACGGGTGAACAAAGACATTCCTTGTCACATAGGTGAATACCACTATTTTCCTCATTTAGTATAAAACTCAAATCATTCAAAGTTCTTATTTTTTTAAAACGTAGCTGAAATGTTAAGTCAATAATTACAAGAAAATCAGATGACCAGCCAAATTATAATTGGACGATAAACAAAAAAAGTATTCTGCAAATAATTTGTTGATATCCAATTTTGTTTCATTTGATTACACTGAATGCTGGGTGATCATACTTTTATTGTTTCTAAACGAGCAACAAACAAATTCAGGTTGCCTATTATCTTATTATGATCTGGCTGTTTGCGATCTATGTTAATTTTGGAATCAACAAAAACAAACAACAGGCGCCAGCGAAAGTATTCTCACTCCTTACGGAGATATACCGTCTTGATGATTGTTATTTTTTATTTTGTATCTATCTATCTCGTAATCTATGTCACCCTTTCCTATGGATCAACTAGTTTATTATTTAGCTTTTAACCCATATAACTGTAATGGAATTTTGACCTCATGATGACAAATAATCGAATTTCAAGATAGAGAGAGACCGTCATCGGCATTATCGGCATACAACTGATTCTGAGTGGATGCAGTTTTCGAAAAGATTCAATAGTTTGTTTTTTGATAAATACTGCATTCCAATTGACTGATTTATTCTACTTACTGCGCCTCCACACCATCCATTCATTCAAAACTAGATAGAGACACAATATATATTTTAAGCATACTGACAATTGGAAAATATTTAAGAGGGTTAGATTTCTGATTATTATAAAAGAACTTTAATATGATATGTAACAGATTAACCTTGATAAACACTTTGGAAATTATTTTGAGTTGTTTGATATTCTAGAGATGGGAAAAGATCTTTCTGATAAACCTTTTTTGCACATCCCTTTATTTTTCCTGCCATAATGCATGTAAACATATTTTATTCCTTAATGTATTTGAGGTAAGTTCAAAATGAGAATGTTTAGTAATATCCAGTCTGATATGAAATATGATTATATAAGCATTGGGGATTATCGAAGAATTACAGAGACAATACGAGAAAATATTGGAAATAAAATAATGAATATTTGGGTGATGTAAATCCTTGAAAGGAAATACTAGTCAAAAATCTGGGAAGGTGTTTTCCTTCCACGTTCACAGCTTTTCTTCGTCCGATGCGATTATGAAACCATATTGAATCTTCTATGAACACCTGTTGAATGATACACGTCTACATACAATAAAAAAGCTTAATGTTATTGATAACCGCGACTAAACGTTCATATATGTTGATTTTGTAGAAAATTTTGTTTTCGATCCCAAACTTAACTTTCCATGACATTTTTTATCCGATCATTATTTTTCGAGATCGAGTGAGGAATTATTAATTGCACATAACAGATTAACGGATTGTGAATTATAAATAAAAACGGATTTTGAAAAAGCAGAGATGTATTGCCTGACGATAGGAAATATGCCCATACTGTTAATAAAATCAAAACTTTTTGATTTTGATTTGTATCTGACTATTAAGAAATAGCAATTTCTGGATGATTCAGAGTTGTATATGGAGATTTCTATAAACGAAAACTGATTTCACTGGTGTGAAACGCTGGTATAACAGATCAGCTTGGTTCTATCTACATGTGAGTTTTATTCGTGACATAATTTGAATGATCGAATCGCTAGTGCTAAGCAAGTCAGCACAGACTTCAAAATTAGCTTATCTGTAAAATATGAGGGTTTCAAAACTTATTCACACAGATTTGGAAATCCGAAACATTATTAGGTTCAATGAATAAACCTCGCACTATTAATTCTTAGTTTACACTTTTATTTTTGTAAATACCTGGCACGTTCGATACCTTTCGGCCAAACGGAACTATTTAAAAAAATTCTAACCTTCACAATAGATTTTGAAATTATTAAGATTGGATAGACTGCTTGGTAATTTAGACGTTAGCATGATTCAGAGGAAGCTTGGTTTGGTTTTGTCTCTTTGATCGCTTATAAGCTTGGTGGCCGCGATTTGAACTATTTCCATTGTTTTTTTCTAGAAGTCGCGCTTCAACTACTTTAAATTACTTTTTGCTCGCATGCCTTTTAATCAGTCATCCTCCTATGTTCGTTGGCTAGAGGCTGAGTTTTTAGGGACTTCCATCCATATCAGATCAAGATTTCTGTCAATCCTTCGTCTAGATATTTTTAGTCACAAAAGTTGAATGGACCAATTGTAAAAATTCACATTTTCTTGAATTTTAGATTAGATAGTTTAAAAACTAGGAATGCGTATGCCAACTCACAAGAATATTGTATCTTTAAAAAATACAATTTTGCGAACCACAGATAACAGTAAGCCAGGATCCCACCTCAGAATAGAACATTCAAGTGGAAAACTAATCATTCCAATACGTATAGTAGTACAGCGACTAAGGATTATACATACATACATGAATCAAAACGTCATGAACCGCAAAAATCTCAAAACATTGGAAGTCCGAAACTGTATAACTGAAACCCATTTTTTGAAATGGCTTCAAAATGACATTTTAGAGTTTGTATTATTTTCCATTCAGATTTTACAGGCGATAACCTCAATTCTGGCTAAGCAGTCAGTTGCTCAGGTGTGCATTGAACTCTTCTTGTAATTGTATACATATATCTGATTTTGTCTGTCTGTTCCAGAGCACGTGTGGCAAGTGTCGGTGCTTAGTCGAGGTCTAGGCAATGGCAGAACGGGCAACTACAGACTGTGTCTGACCGACAAAACGCTGACCCTCATCAAAAAGGACAGCAGCGGCACGAGCGACGGCGCTCCAGCCGCCGCCGGCAGTGTCATTGACCTCAATCTGTCAAATATTCGTAGTTGCGGCAGCCTCAAGAACTATTTCTATTTGGAGGTAAGAGCATCCTTTCATATATCCTTTCGGGCAAGTTCGCAACCATTCCAGGCTGCGACTCGCACTGTGACCAAAATTAAACAGCGAAAATAGAACACCCGAAATTACACGTTTACTAAACGAGAACCATCATTAATTTTAGAACAATAAAACTACTAGGTATTTTCGTCTCCATCTGATCATCTTTCATATCTTATTATTCTTCGTCGCTTCTTCCTTTACATGCCATTGTCAATGTTTGGTTTCTGGTTTTCCCAACCTGGCAGATTAAACGAACGGATCGACAGAATAATCAAAATTCTACATCTTAGTTAGGCTAAAATATGCCACTTGAATTTTTAATGCATTCTGTTCCAAAGCAACTTCATTACCGTTACTCATTTTATAACACTTTTAAAAACACACAGCTTTTGATATTTTATGAAATGAATACTACTTTTATTATTTTCTCGCACTTTAACTTGATAACGAATCTTCACCATCAAAATATTTCCTAACGCAATACAATGCTACTTTTCTAGGTTGTTGTTTAGTCATCTATTTGCTGTGTCATTATATCAATAAACGAAAAACTTCACCTTGTTTACGTAAATATCAAATATAACCATCAAAATTGCGTCATGCCCTATGTTTTCGCGATATAATCTCTTGAATTGAGATGCACATCAGAAGTTGGGAATCACCATTCTACTATGAAAACATGTTCAGGAATTTACCAACCAATTGTAGATGGAATCACGATTGAATGAAGTCGACGTTGTCAGGATAAGTGATGCTTACAGATTGCTTTCCCACTAGTAGTTCTTTTACTTTCCGAAAACCAGATCTGAATGATTATTTACTAGATAACTGAGAAATGTGAGAAACACATCAGACAAAAATCAAATAGTTCCTCCGGGTGGCTTTTGTTATTGTTGTTGCGAGTGTAAATAAATGACCTTTAGTGGATAGTTGCTGGCATGATTTCTTAGGGCATATTTTCGAGAGTAGTTTTGACGTCAGTTTTGTCAAGGTTGCTCAGTGTCTGAAAGGTGTGCTGATGTTTCCTTAATCTCCTTATTGTGGCTTTTACTAGATTAATAAGCTTAATTTGTCTATTTAGTCGACAATATCTTGCTAGAAGACCTTGCATATCACGCACACCATCGTTTTATTATTAATAATAATTAATTTGTCTGTCTTTACCTTGAGTGATTTACTTTTGCTTTGGAGGTGTTACTTTTCAATATATAACATGAAACCCTAGAAAAAACAAGCATTATTGCGATTTCTCCAATATTTGTTTTTCAAAGAATTGTTCCCCCTTGTCAAGCCGGTGCATATCTATATACTTATTACATGCCTTGTTCTCAATGATTCCAATAGAAATCTACATTGATTAAGAAAACATCCACCTGAAACCGCAATCCGCCTGTTCTGTTGCTCCCATTCTAAATGCAGCAGTGTGAACGGTCTGCTATATATCAAAGGACTTGTCTCTTGACAGTCTTGTCGTCATTCGTTGATATCAGTGGCCTCTGAGAATCAATTACTGCACGTGTTGGAACTGTGGGGGCTTTCGTGAAAAACAAAAACATCCAAGCATTCGCACAATACAATGACTAACAGATCTACTCGTTCTAAGGATCAATGACTAATAAAAATATAAATACCGCCGACGGAACGGGCCGGTGAAAACAACAATTTTCTAAGCTCGTGGAGACGACCCTTCCATCATTCAGTGGGAGATTTAATTTCCATTTTAATATCTTTGACTCTTATGGTATACAAGGTTTAAAAAAATAAAAAAGTCTCACGTTATATTTTATGTTTCTTTCAATTCTTGACCCTTGACATAAACTAATAATCTTTGGTATCAGTCAACAAAACAAGCAACAAAAAGATTATACTGTACTAACATGAACGATGAGGTTGCTGTCATGCTTATATTTGTCTCTAATTAAATACCAAATAAGGTTCTCATCATGCTCTTATTACATTGATCTTGATATGGAATATTTTGACAAAAATGATATCTTTGTTATTATTTCATTCTATGTTGTTTTGCATTTTTATGAATGAGTATTTATGATTATAACTCATGACCTATAGTTTTCATCATATATTCAGCTACTTTCTTATATTGAGTCATTTTTTCATAATCAGTGCTGAAAAGTTTTGCTCTTGAATCAGTTCCCTATTTTCCTTCCTAATCAGATATACTCGTATTATTGTTAATGGCATCTATGTTTGGTATGAATCTATCTAGTGTGGCGATAAAGTAATGAATTAAGTTCTCCTTTTGGTAAAAGAAAATACAAATATTTGATGAAAGGTTATACAATACCGTTTTCCTACAATTATTTTCATATTCTTATAATTCAATCATAATGATTGTTGTTTTTTTTCCAGATTGGAAGGTCTAGTCTTTTGGGTGCTGGCGAGCTATGGATGGACTCTGAGGATGTTAATATTGCCCAAAATATTCACACTACAATTTATCAGTATGTTTATACACGTATTATTATATTTTGATGGATATATTTAAGATATACATACATTTGAGAAAAATACCTATCTATTTATAAGATTTACACTCGCTAAAAGATTGCTTCATGCGTTTCTGATATCAGATTTAATTGGTTCCACTATGTTAAGGCGTTGTTATCCTATTCAGTTTTGTTTTTGTTCCCATTTTGTAAGATGAAGTGTTAATTTTATTTTTTTCATCAATTGTAAGTTAATAGGTAATTCATTTAATTCTTATCATTTTGTTTGCATAGTCTTTTATAAACATAAGTGATTACTCATTGTTTTTCACTCGAACACTGAATCTTGAAAATTCTATTCGAGTAGATAATAAATTATGTATCGATATCAAGTCAATTTTTGGGATACTAAAAACTTTCAGAAACCTCCGTTGATTTTGTTTTCAGCATGTGCACCGATTTTCATTTTCCTAATATACAATTCACGTGAACAATCCGTTTCAGTGCGATGACAACAAATAGTAGCCGCAGTGGTGGCGGTGGAAAGGGGATGGCAGCCATATCGGCGATAGAAGGGACAACGAACGAGGATTTGACGCCAAAAACGAGGACCAGGTCATCGTCGGCGACCGAATCCCGTCCCAATAACATACCCAGAAAACAGGTGCACTCGGGTGTTCCTAAGACTTTGGCGCATGGGCTTTCGCAAGGTGAGGACAGTCATGCAATAGCAGCTGTGTATTTTCCTATAATTATGTCTCTCAATTAGTGACTTTGGGACAACTATCCACATCTAAGTAGATAATTTGAAAGACTAAGAAATGTTTGTAAAAAATTAATATCAAACATGGCTCTTTGCAGTTTTCAAACCCCAGTATTACCGAAGCAATTACTTGTGAAAAAAATTAATCGATGTAAATATGTGAAATATTAGACTGTAGTATTCGAATAGTTAGTGCATTCATATTTTATATGTTTTTACGGTAAGACGTCGTGTTTGGATGTATTTTTATACTAGCTGTTTATATTAGGTTTTATTGTGTTTTGTTCTGTTTATCGTCATTTACAGTACTCATGGCCGTCTTCAGTAAACACATGTGACAAACATATTCTGTTCCGTCAACAAGTACTTTGTACTTCACACCGCTCTTATAAAACTTGAATAAATTTGCGAACGGCATCAATGACCCATATGATGTGACCCAGTTCGTTATGTAAATTATTATAATTCGTCAACAGTGTTCATGAAATATTTCTGAAAAGTGGAAATATGTTTTATTCATAAAAATTAATATTTTGTTCAGAGTATTTCGGTGTTTTTCAGAATAACTGAATTTTTTTTGGCGATTGATACAATACGTTCGCATGCAGAGGAGGAAACTGC
Organism: Bruchidius siliquastri; assembly: GCA_949316355.1. NCBI lineage: Eukaryota > Metazoa > Arthropoda > Insecta > Coleoptera > Chrysomelidae > Bruchidius > Bruchidius siliquastri. Next base: position 8,956,902 of record OX438536.1, on the reverse strand, counting down.
AACACAAAATGTGTGATATGTGATATTTTTGAATTAGTAATCATCATAACATCCTATCAGTCTAATTTACATAATATTCGTAACGTTTCTTATACAATATCCCACACCGCTAGTGAAAAAATATTCGAAATCGACTATCCAACAATCTAACCTGATTTGTGGTACAAGATTAGAAAGGCAGTGTCTCAGGTCCAAAACCCAAAATAATGTTTGGAAAGCTACCACGCACGCAGAGATTTTTGGAATGCTAAAAAGAAGGAAACGACCAGAGGCTTAAACAAACACCTATAAGAAAATATTTCACACTCACGTAAAACTTCAGACAGCTATCGCTACTTGTTGCCTGTGAGAGAACACCTGTAGCAAGTTGTCTGCAAGAACCCTATGTGGCTACCTACTTTAGTATATAGGAAATGTTTAGCAGTATTCGATCTACTAGCTATGTATTTGTTCATTGATGGTTATATAATATAAGCTGGTTGGTGTGACTAGAACGCACAGTTTCTTTTTCATACTAGGTCTAGGTTTTTTTTAGTTTATGGTTCAAGGTGTCAGAAATATTGCAGAATAAAGCTAATGTAACAAGTCGAAAAGATTTATTGATTTGTTCTGATAATTCAAAATGCAATTTTTATCTATAATCCTATTCATTTATATCAAATTAAGGAATCTATATGTTTATATCGCACATATCAACACAAGAAAGCAGACTATTTTTGCCATTATCTTCTAAATTTGAAATACAACGACAATTTCAGTTATTTTTGATAAAAATAAGATTTCGCGGTAATTTTTGGCAAGCCTAGTATCTTGTTCAATTAAAAAAGGCCAATAAAGAATGGGAATATGACGTTTGCAAATTCCATAAAGATGTGTCTGATGGTAATTGGAGAGACCACGTGCTGAAAATAATAATAATAAAAATAGTGTCTTTATTCTCCCAAAAGCAACAGTGAAACAAACGAATTTTTATAAAAGAATACTATAGATATAGATATATGCAAATAGGAGAATCCCAAGGGGGAGTTCACCCTACTGATGTTCTACCACTCAGCCCTTGCCAATAGTAGCGTCATGTTAAAGAAAGTATTTTCTTATCCTAACTTGAACAAAACACACAAAATAAACTATGTACAACACGCATGGGGGGTCAATGTGAATATTAGACCATCCCACAGTTTATTTGCAGAACATTGTTCTATCTCGGCGATGAAGAAGTTTACCAAATATGTAACTATTTATAAATGTTTGTTCCAGCCGGTTCCGGTTTCCACTTCACCGCGGCCAACTTGTCTTCGACGGGGGGCGCCCATACGGTTGCCAGCGGCTTACGGGAGCGCTGTGACAGCATGCCATCGTCGGGAGGGCGGACGTTGCGTTCCGCCTACGTGCACCACAGTCCTCCAGGGCACGGCGGAGGCAGTCCTGTGTCTCCGCCCAGCGCTGCCTGCTCTACTACAGATAGCGCAGGTAGCAGCTACAGTCTGGCCGACGAGGCCGAAGTGTGCACGGGGCTCTCCCAACACCCCCATCCGCCGCTCACGCCCGACGAGGCCATCGAGGAGGAAGACTGTTGTTGCGGGGGCGGTGTTGATCATATATACGGTGAGTATCGTATAGCCCCACGTACATTGACAGTACAAGTTGGGCCATGAATTTGTAAACATTTATATTTGAATTCCCGCGCAAACAAAAAAAGTTTGGCATAGTGAGAGGAGTTAAACCTGTAACAGCGGACTTTTTGCGTAAAACACTTTTACATAAACAATGGATCATTACTGTGAGACGTTCACTCCGGGTATAGTAAGATGTGAATGAGTGTCCGCGTGCTGCTTTAATGAAAATGGTTAAAGAAGTTTGCAGATACTAGGCATTAAATGTGAAGCAATCTGACAGCCCACGGACCTCTCAATGTGAGGAGAACGTGTAGACAGTGTCCGCGTCGGTTGGTAGTAGTCTAGATTTATTATTCGCGCAAACTTTTGTGAGGATGACAAATATCACGTCATTGCTATGCTGTATTTTTAAATTAGGATTGATTTTGCATATAAGGTCTAACTAGTGCAGGAACATCTTGTTTTCTGAAGAGGTCAATTTCCATCTCAATTGACTTGCTAATAAACAGAATTGCAGATACGGGAGCAGTAAAAGCATGAAAGACCCCTTCATTGGCCTAAATTAACTGCATAGGCAGCAATTTGAAATAAAAGGATCATTGGATCGTATTTTTTCAAAAGTTCTCGCTGCTGCAGGGTCACTGTGAATATCGGATATGTGAAAATGACGGCTACAACCAGAGCACGTGGATGGAGATGCAGCTATTTGTCATAACTCAAACGAGTCGATACCACAGATGTTTCCGAAAAAGCCGATTTCCATAAGTGTCCTTTGGCCACTCGATTTGACTCGACCAGATTTCTTTTCATGGGGCTACTCAAATATTCGTGTGTACAATAATAAGCCAAAAATCCTGCTCCAATTGAAATCGATAATTCGAGAAGAGATATCTGTTATCTGAAGGTCTCTTTGTCGAAGAATATTCGGAAATCTCCGCACCCGTTTATAGGAATGTCAGAATGTCAGGTGGTGGTCATTTAGATGATATTATATTTAAAAACTCCTGTGAATTAGCTATATTCTAAATATATCAAGTTAGCTTCTTTTGTACCCATTTTCAGACAGCACATGTCTTAGCCTATAAGGTGACACTCGTTGTAAGCTCTGCTGTAATTTTCAGGTTACGAGGAGACCTCAAGCCACACGGCAGGTGGTTCGTACGTTCCGATGGCACTTCCGAGCTCAGACGACGGCTATATGGACATGTCCCCTCGGGGGAAGGCCGTGTCGCCCGCCGCCTCCCTGGCCAGCGTCACCTCCGGCACTCCATCCACCGACTATCGCTTTGCCGACTACCCCCTCGACAAGGTCCATAGCTACTTGGCCACGCAAGAGGAGGACGCAAGCAGGCCTGCTCGAGCGTACTCACTGGGCAGCAGGCCGGATGGTGTGACTGTCAGGAACAGGTAAGCATTGAATCGAATGGCCTCAAGTAGGTTGACCTTTGATAGCATGATATTTCCCCAGCTTTGCTTCAATTCAACCTACTTCATATCAATTGCAGTTTTCAGCACCTCTTACTAGCACACGAATTTTATAATTATTCTCATACAACGGCCCGAAGATTTTATACCCTGTATGCATGAAATCCAATATAAAAAACACCTTTGCAGGGCCCACCACGCCCTGTCGGCCCTATTGAACGCTGCTATTCCCGGAGGTGGCGACAGCTTGCGAGACCGCGCCGCCAGCGTCGGCTCGAAGAGCAAACGGTGGGCGGGCGGACGCGTCCTTGTGCACCACGGTGGCGGGCACCCACCGAGTGTCGCCCACGCCAGCGGCGGAAAGTCGAACAGCGCCCCCTTGCTGCCCATTGCCAGTGCCGCCCCCCATGGTTCGCACGGTAGTATCGGCCCGATGGAGGACCTCATGGAAATGGACTTCAGTCGGGGCGGGCGGCATTCCTCCTCTTCGGAAACCACACCTAGCGGATACGTCGAGATGAAGCCGGGTAAGTCGTTTAATACGTACCCTACTTTCAGGATGATAGGAATTATTCAGTTTTGTTGACGATGAAGATACATAGTTGTATTTAACTTTCATCTTGGATTTGTTCTATATCTTGACCAACAACGTGATTTCAAGCCCAACTACTCAATGAACAACATAGCTTAGGTATCCTATATTCTAGGAATTATCAGATGTAAACTCGCAAAGAGCCCACTCTAAGTAGTTATTTCAAGCTGTTTGAAAGGAGGTTGAGTTACGTTATTCCTTTCTGGGAAGCGTTCTCAGACCTATTTAAAGAAGGTGCTGTTACTCAGTATCGATCATTTTTAAGAATAAATTGAAATTTGAAACTAAAAATAAATTACAATATCAGGCAAACACAAACAGTTCGAATTATCCCCAAAATAGAGACATGTAAGTGATTCATTAATGGCCTAAAAATGTACAATAATCTTCCGGATACTATCTAATAACTCAAACACTTAAAAATATTATGACTTCATAAAAGAAGTAAATAAAAATACCGGAACCTTTCACGTTCAGCTTTGCGCATTATTGAATCCTAGGTTCATTTTAAGGACAAACAAAATGTTGCAACGTGAAATAAAAATGCCAGGAAAAAAGTTCATACATATGTTGTAGTTTAGTCGGTTATTCTATAATGACCTTGAATTTGACATTGATTTTCAACACAATTTTCGAGGTCGACGCATTTTTTATCGGATCCCTCGAATGAAAAATGCAGAAAATGTTACGCTGGAGTTGACCTTCGAACCTCACTAAATGAGGTGGCCTTCAGAGGTCAGATGTATTAGTGGGCAATATCACCTTCAGACGTAACATTTTTCGTTCTTTTCAATTTCTGGTTACAAAAACTACAAAAGTTGTATTGACCTTTGAATGGCCATGAAGATCAATGTGAAATTTGAGATTATAATACAACTAGTGGGATTTCATATAACTTTTCTTCTATTCTATTGTATTAGTGTCTTATAAGTTAATCAGCCGATGCTGGGCTCTTAGACCCAATTTACTTTCCGTGGGCCATTCCCTAACATGAGCCCGAGAGAGGCAACACGATTGCACATATTACTTTCAGAGATTCATTTAAATCTTGTTTGTAGACATCTCTCAATTTTCTGCACGGATATTTGTCAAGTATTTTATTCCAGAATATACGAACATATGAGTGCTTTCGAAAATAATCATTCAGAAAGATTTGTAGTGTTGCTTTCTATTTCTGCTGAATATTTAATACGCTGGCGCATGAAATGAGTCCTGTTGCTGCATTATTAATATTTTTTTGTGCTTAAAAACTGCATCAAGATTCTGTTTTCTTCAGGTGTGGATCAATTGCATAAAAAGACACCGTCTACGTTGGACGTATCACCGTACGTGGACATGAAGCCTGTTGGCCATGCTAGCTCAGATTACGTGGATATGAGCGGTACATCACCTTCAAAAAGTCAAACAAGCACGACAACGAGCAACGCTAGCGTCAGCGGCAAGGATTACTCCTCATTTGTAGATATCAACAGGTAAGAGTTCCATTCGTATATATTTTTTTAGTTTCCTTGCTTATAAAGTATCAATCGTTTTGTCTGAACATTTTTAAATTAATATGGACAAATATACGCAATCCAATTATAAATATTTTCAACACAATGCAATACAAGCATTTCTCGAGTTATTTTCTCTTGTCAAATATGAAAATAGTCAAAAGTAGAAAAAAACAATGAATGAATATATGTACAACCCAGTTGTGAAATCTTAACTGTTGAACACAGTGAATATCCGTTAAAAGTATAATAAGGCATACACAAAATTCTTGTGACTGAATTTGCCAATATAGAAATATATACTGAGGGTAAGTCGAGAGGAACTTGTATTGCGTACGTGTAAATAATAACAGCTGCAAATTTTGAAATAAATACCGTTATTGCGTCCTACGTGTCGAATTTTACTTTAAATTTTATTCGATAGACAAAATATGGTTATTTTTGTTAGTGTTCTTCAAGCTATGAATGGACAATAAAACTCCTCCAGATCGACTATTTGAACACCCCTAATCTGGATGATATAACAGAACGCACTATACTCTGTATCACTACACTCTTAGAAAATCATAGAAAAACAGTCTTGATCTGATGTTTAAGATGTTCTTTGTATGGTAAACATATACCGCTGGCAGAAATTATTTTCTGTCAGCTGGTACTTACCTTGTATGAAGCGACAAGCAGTATCAGGGAATATAAAATCACTGATTGTCGTACCTTTTTTTAAACATCGACATTTACTATTGGCGGATGGTAAAATGTGAGCACTAGTACAGTCTGCATATTAATTGTGGTTCTTTTAACAGGCAGTATGGACTCACCTCTAACGGTCACGATTCAGACCACTACACGGGAAGGCAGCGAGCCTTCACCAGACCATCTTCCTCGCCAGCTGACGACTATTTAGACATGGGCGGCAATTCCAGGTTGGTTTTGTAAAATTTATTATATATTGGACAATCTTATATAAATCATCTTTAAGTCAACAACGGTAGCGGCAAAAATTCGAAACTTTAATTGCATTTTGTCGATTTTCTTCTGAATTATACATCATTGATGGAGTGGTTTCCTTTGGTAGTTTCGCTCAAAAAAATGCACAAAAGTGCTAAACATATTTCCAGTAGGAACGAAAATTAGATACTTGAAAACAAAAACAGGCAATAATTGAAGCAATAAATGCAAAATTGAGTGTCCGTGTTATTACAGGCTGCTGTCCACCAGCCCCCGCACCGGTACGTCGGTCGCCAGCACGTCGAGCGTGCTCAGCGATTATATGCCTTTAGGTTTTGATGCGAGCTCCTCGAACTCATCTTCGAAGACTGCTACCGAAGGGTACGTGGAGATGAGCGGAACGGTTGGGACGAACAGAGGGCACCACCGGCAGCTCAGTCTGGACAGCCATATAGGCAGCGTGATGGAATCCTACGCCAATATGTCTCTTGGACAAGGTAACGATCTCATGTTGTCAATCCTTCACAGCAACAACTCAATTTTATTCGCAGAAACTTTGGCCGCATTCAGCGGGTTTCTGATACCAATACCTAGCTGTAGCAGCACTTGCATCTGCTGGATACTCTGACCATATTATTGACGCTTGTAATCTCAGTAAAATTGGCTTTGTTTTGAATTTGTATAGTTGTAATTTGTTAGTTGAGATACATGATTTATGTTTCTATTTATCATGTAGATTGTAGATGCTCTTACTTGGTGAAACTTTTCCATCATGCAGATAAAATAATGTTGTATATAACACACAATTTTACAAATAAAACTCGCATTCTGACAGTGACGTTACGATTTACATTTAAATCTGACCGTCTAACGATAATTTGAATATGAATCGAAAGTGTAAGAGAGTTTTATTTGTGAAACGGTTTGTTAAATACACATACATACAAAATGAAACTGAACGTCATATAATATAAGATTTTAAATCAAGGAATCACCAAATTTCTATTTATGTTTTGAAGAATATGTGAAAATCAATTATATATCTCTTTATTTCGTAATCAACATCAGGTTACAATTTATTTAATTCTTAGCATATGGTGATAAAAACTTCCTTACTCTTTCAGGCAATAAGAAGAAACCCACTACGATAATGTCGTCATCCACGTCGAGTGGCAGCTCAGCGAAAAAAGACAAGCAGCAGTCTCAGCCAATCTCAATCTACCCAACGGCGACGTGTATGGCTCATGCTCACTGCAAGACTGCATCCAGCCCTATCACCAGCATATGGGGCGGATCGGGGGGTGGACGCAAGACGTCTACAAGTGCACTCGGCACCGGTGGCACCCCTCCTAAAATGCACCTTCCTATCACCTCCCCCTATTCCAGCCTTCCTAGACAGCGACATCGACGGGACAGCTCGAATGTCGCATCATCCTCAGCGGAAACGGGCAGTGTCAGTTCCGGTTCCAGCATTACTACACCTAGCAGTTCCAGTACGATATTCCCTCTTAGTCTTAACAGGTTAGTCATCTTCTACTAGCTAATTATTTTATGCTTTTCTTGGATTCTACCTCATTGTATAATCTACAGGACACTATTTATGCTACAATTTTCGATACTGTCTATAGATTTTTTATTTCATAATACTCTATCTACCGACTATTAACTAAACTAGACAAATGTATTTATTTATAAAATTTTTCATTGGCTGTGTAGGTTTCCTATGGATTTTGAGCTATTGACTTGCTTCGTTAGTTGAATGAAAATGTACTTCTTTGCTCTTGCACTGTCAAGCAGTTTTGCATCCAATGATGAATCGACCCAATTTATGGAATTAGGAACGACTTTCGTTAACTCATCACCAATACCTAAACAATAACCATAATGATGATAAGACAAAATATGCCTAAGTATCGAATATTGTTTTTACTATTGAAGATCTGACAACACTGCGACAACTCTTTCCATTCCTATGGCAAATCTTAGTAACAAAATACTATTTACAAGCCAGACCAAAATATATTCAATTTATTTGCATTTAATAAACTGGTATGCAGTATTTTCATGTAACAGTGCAGTTGTACAGATTGTTATTTTATTACAGTCCCAGTTCTCCAATGAAACCTTCTACGTCCGCATCTGGCAAGATGGAGACCCCTACGGCTCTGAAGATTCCAGGTGCTATCCTAAGCGCATTTTACAAGAGCGGCGGCAGCACTAGTAGTAGTAAATCAACGTCCAATGTTCCTGTTAGGCAAGCGCCTATTGCCGCTCCTGAAGACGATTACACGCTGATGGACTTCCAGACTAGTAGTAACGTAAGTTGTGACTCATTCAATTTTGGTACATACTGGAGTAACGTTATTATGAAAGCATGGTCTTTCTATTGTTTGAAATGTTTATGCCATGCATATGTTTGAAAAGGATTTAAATCAGAAAAATAACATCCCAGAAAGCAAGTAGTAGAGACTATACATAAGGGCACCACCAGTAAGAGAACGGCGAAAAAGAACCCTGACACTGCGGTTACCATACGTGGTAACTCCGGTGCAATCAGAACGGTAGGGCTGCAATATAAAATTCAGACTAGATTCTCAAGGAACATTACCCTCCGCGATATCCCCACAAAACGGCCAAAAACAAAGATCATTGCAAAAAGGACTGCATCTAACAAGTACCCTATAAATGCCAGATAACGACTGGTCTCCTAAAATTCAAAAGACGGCTTTGATACCTACAAACAACGTGTCTATTATACCTAGTTCTCATATCAAATATAATAGTAGCCACTAACAAGAAATATCATACGTACTCAATAATAAACTCTTCACTTTTTCTTTCACCCTCTTTTTGTTTAGACATTTTGCTATTATGCTGTGGTTAACTTTCAAAATGCAATATGAGTTTTCTAAGCATTGCAGCGAGATCAGCGTTGGCATCCACGAAAAGATCGCCCTGTATATACTGGGTGCAGTTGTCGAAAGAGATATCTTGAATCATCCAGAATGGCATGTTTTTTGTTATGGTATTTTCAAGATGGGCAATTTGAATGTATACAGAAAGAGAGCGGTGACAGTCAAGTAGATATTAATTATAGCAGAAGTTATTGTGTTATTAGTAGAAATAAGTTAGTGTTTTTAAGAACGTTTCAGTATTTTAGCCTATTCCTCTAAACATCGTAGGTTTCACACATCCAATAACTTTCCTATTTCCAGGCCGTTACACCACCATCACAGCAGGATGTAGCATGCAGTAGAGTGAGTGCTGATGGAGATTATATGATGTGTTCACCAGCCACTGTGGAAGCAGTGGTATCTATCGTAAATGAAAGGCTCCAACCTGGGTCAGCGCCGGCGCAGTCCCAGAAAGAGGACAGAGATCAGAAAGATAAAGGTAAGATATTGATAATTACCCTTTGAACATCAACCTTTCATTATTTTAATAAATTTACTTACATCATTAAATTCCCTAAATTATTTCATTATTATGCCCATTATTTGCCTCATTTTCCATTACTTCTTTGCAGACATAGAGCCCCCATACGAAGTGTTACGATCGAGCGCAGAGGCCCCCAGTTCGAGCGGCAGTGTTGCGGAGGTTTCGGCTGGGAGTACCCCCAAAGCGGACAACTCAACGGTGGCCCCTTTGAAACTGCACTACGTCAGTCTGGACTTGGCGCAGCAAGACGTGGAGGCCTCAGCGAGTAGCAGCGTGGCGCAACCGCCTAAACCTACTTACGCACAGATAGACTTTATCAGAACGTCCGGCGAGGATCCTAGTAGCAAACAGGGAGCCGGTAGTCAAGCAAGGACTGGTTCATAGGTTAACTGTAACGAAATCAACTTGGCGGTTAACGACCCTTACTCAGTGCTGCGATTTTGAACGGGGTATCTGCAGGGGTGAGATTCTTGAGATGGTCCCACTTACACTAAGATGAGATTCATGCGTCCATCTGCAATTGACTCCAAAAAATTTAAACGCACATAACCATATTTATTTTTAACGTTTACTTTTTTCAATAACTTCAAAGGACTTTATCGCTGGTAATTTTGAATAAAAAATCATACATTTTCAGCTATTCGATTTCCTAGAGGTAGGAAACGTCTTAACGAATGGACAATTTTGTTGATTGATCTCACCATTTTGTCATATGGAAGTGTATTTACGTTTAACTTTTTGGATGACATTTTTCTGATATGTATTTTTTTTACCGATACATTTGAATTTATCCTGTATATCCCTATTCAATGTATTGGTGTAACAGATCAGTCCAAGTAACATTTCATCCAAAGCCACATGTACCTTATACCATAATGGACAACAATACGATCTATTGGTTTTGGATTCTTTCTCAATGCATAAAGATATAATTAGAAAATTATAATTCAAAAAATTGGACTTAGAATATCCAATATTATCAAAATTCATCTCAAGGAAACCTCTCCTAAAACATTATGATGCCCTGTTACAGCTCTCAGTATGTTGAGGGGACTTTTTGCATAATTTGTTATGATCTTAAGATAGTTCTTCAAAGATGAAATAATTATTGGAATACATGAAGAAGGTAGTAGCTACATATTACTTGAATGTTGCTTATATCCTATAAATGGGTTTGACAGTGAAAGTTAATTTTTCAAAAATAACATTAGGGCAAAAAAGCTGTCTCAGTTATGAAGATGATATCAGTAGATATTTTAATGAATGATAAATACCAGCTCAGGAAATATTTTACATTTTTCTGTGAAATTTCTACCATTTTATAGGATATTCGACCTTTTTCAAGGGAAAAAGATGAAGGTGTATTTGTAGCTATGACATAATTTTAGCTTGCCCTGAACGCGTGAATGTTTTCCTAAATTTTCTGGGTATGATAAGCATTATTAAAATTTTACGATTTTTTTCCACATAAAATTTTTTTGGCTGTATTTATGGTGCGTTCATGTATTTAATTTCCCAATATGGAAACATTGACATGGTATGGAAATAATATTTGTACACCCTATAACGGCTATAAATTATGTTTATTTTGATCACTCATATGCATGCGAGAAATATCAGGTTCTCGAAGTAGCCTGCAAAATTCCGGCTCGAAGTGATAACAAAATTCCAACCCTCTCTCTTGAAAGCTTTCTTGTGGATGTCTCACCCTGTAATCATACCGGCACAATATCATACTGTATTTAGTTGTGGTTGGTTCTCAGATTTTTCTCTTCAAAACAAAATTTCACTCAACTCTGAAGCTAAGATACTCTTGAAATAACATAGGGTGGATTAATATAATTTTTTTGCAAATGCACAATTAAAAAATTCATCATTGTAGCTCCTGAAAGTTATCATGTGGTTGATACTATGACCTATGATGCTTAAACAGCACAATGGGGTATTTTCTAACTCTGTAATATTGCCTTCGTAATAGCTGAAATTGATGAATGCAGCCCATTTCTAATGGTGGTGCTATTAGTTTTCAATTTTTACACATTGTGGTTTAAAAAAAGAATTTGATAATTCAACCTTCAGAGTACCTTATTCAAGCTACTTAAATTGCCCACCTATGGATTATTCATTCTTGGCGATATCAAATTGTAGTCTCACCAGATTTTAGTAAAACTTCACTTGCTGATTAATGGCTGTCTCCGCGGTACAACTGTCCGTGACTGTATGCCAGTGCAACATTTTGAGGCGAATTTATACTGTTATTTGGACGATTTCCCAATAAAACATTTTTTCCAGACACTTCCACTTGCCAGGTTTTGAGGAAGGCAACCGTGGCGTGTAAATAACAGAATAGGGTTTGCATGTCTGAATGGTGACAATTTCAATCCATTACCTATATTGTCTGGAGAGATAAAGGACAAGCTTCTGATATTGGTAGATACCACAAATACAGTCACATTCTAAGTAAGTGATGCAGAAAGACACTGCGTCAGGCTGAGATTTACTACGTCACAGCGTTGGCGCGAAATTTTATGTTTGAATTTTGGAGAGAATTTTTCACAACTTCTAATTCGTATAAATAAGAAAAAATGCTCAATAAATAGTTTTTAGAGGCAGAACATTAATATTCCATCATTTTTTTTGAAAATACCCAATTTTTCAAACTTTAGTGTATTTTGTTTTACTCCATACATGTGGCCTAAATTGGCCAGGTTAAGCATAATGGATCATAGACAATCTATACCTCCATTTTGTCCATATACACTACTATGCTTGCAGAGTAAGGGAAATATGAAACTTTAGTTATAGCAAATGATTTATCAATGATGTTGATTTGTATATACATACCGCTACTAGGTGCATACCCATGGTCATTTTTGACCACACTACTGTACATACTAGTGATTTTAGTAAATGTTTTTATTTATTTATGGTAATTGATTTGTGGCTCTATAATCCGGTAGTAAAGGTATATCGTTTGACATCACAAATCATGATAGCTAAACAATATAAATTATTTTGAAATATTCTACTGAAAATAAAGTGCTGCTAACAATTTTTCTACCTATTCAGGATATTTGAGATGAATATTCTTATGACAAATAAACAGTAATTCAACAACGTGAAATCCGTCGTTTGCAGCACTTCACATACTCTAGATACTTTGCAGTTGTTACCTTCCATACATTTAAGTCATTAAATCCCATTCAACAGGTGTAAAACAATCTTCTGCTTTTATTTATTAAAATCAAGCAGACATTTTTTGAATAATGGATATTTTAATCAATCGCGTATCATGATTTGAGAGGGAGCAAGCCTTTCAACTGCCAGACTACTTGATATGATTGTATGAAGATCATCTTTGAAAATCCATAAACGAAGCATACAAAAAATGTCGATATAATAAACCAAACTTCATTCACCTATAGAATCTATACGATTTATTACGAATTTTCGATTGTTTTTCGTAGGTGCCAAATTCTGTAAACTGTTTGTTCCTGAGAACAACCAGGCAAAGAGAATTTGCAAGGATACTGAAAAATTGTAATAATGAAAAAATACTACAGTCTATCAAAGCCAGAACCTACTAAAATCGGTATTTGTCAAGTACAATCGCTTGAAAACAGTTTTATAATTGAAAAAAACAGGACACATTGGTTTTTCATTCTTGTTACTTCATGGCAAATTCTATCCCACCTCGTTTATAAATAGACTGATATTTTAGGTAAATTTTGTCTGTAATGAAGAATTGTATGTAATGATAATAATAGGAGTATTTTTAATAAAATGTAACTATCCGCATCAATAAATGTTTTAATTTTGCTAAGAGTTTGATTTATGTGATCCCATGGCACTGTAATCTGCAAACATTCTCCACAGTCGTAAAATCCATTCTTTCTCATAACCCAAAAATTCATTATTATTTGAAGTGATTTCTATCTTTAAATATCAAACTCATTTAGGAATAGATGTAAAATAAATTCAAAACAAGTGGTTGTCTCTATGGTTAATCTTACATTTGTACGGGTCGCTAACTGAAATTGCATGCTATTGGAATAACGTTTAGGCTCTGGTAATTTAATAGTCTGTGATTTTAATAAGTGGTCATTAAAAATAGAATATGAACCAGTTATTAGTTATTGTCAGACGATATTTTTAGAAGTTTCAAACTGCAAAGTGATAAATCAAGAACAAGTTTATCATGCAATGGTTTAAGAAGATATCCACAATGTAGGATCTTTGTTGATATAAGAAATTCAAATGGTTCAAACATAGCATTCTCAAGCTGAATTGAAAGGTTTTAACACGAGATATTTTCACGATCTCGGAAATCGCCACGTTTATCTTGCCATTCTGCTTTGTGACGCTGATTTTTCTCACCTTTCTACAAGTCCTGGGCTCACAGATTGGAAGCCGTGGTTACCTCTTGTTACGAATTTGCGGAAATATGGGGCAATACAAACGCCACATACTTGCAGGAAACTTGTACAAGAGGATCAAAAAACGGTCATACGAAATTTATTAAAGTCTAAGTATCTATTTATATTATAAGTATCTTATCTTTACAAACGAAAACGATAATCTGATTTAATGCATATTAGAGAATTGTTTACATGATGATTGCAGGTCAAAAAATATATCAAGGAAATGAATGTTTTTACGTGCGCAATAAATGTTCACGAATATACTGATGATGCCAATTAGATGAATAAACGTATTGGAACAAAAATTTACATAGTGAATTCCACCTAAGATATGCATGATTTCAAAAGCTAAATAAAATGACCTTTACTATAAATGTTCCATATCAATGGGACTGATTCTGATTGGTAGCGCGATAATAAACTGTGTCATATATGCATTATTTTGTATCTTAGTTTTATATTACATGAAGCAATATTTTGTTTTGAGGATAGCAAACATTTTCAAACGAGCGTCTACGCGTGCGCAGGTTGCAGCTTGTGTACGCACTCTTCTTTATTGATTAGATGAGTGGTCTTATTGACGAGCTTCATGAGCTGAGAGAGATCAGACGCCCACTCGTTAAGCACGTCTCCGGGGTCCTTGGCCTGCTCGAAATGGACGACACCGGACGGTCTGTCGGTCTTGGCGCGCACGGACTTGCTAACCACCATTTGGGACAATCGCTCTTCGGTCTCGGCTGGAGTGAGGTCCAACAGCTCAGCAGCGCGGGTCAAGCGCACGCGCGTGTAGTATCGTGCCATTACGCGTATGTTGTGCTCTACGACGCGGGATCTGTGAAAAATTAAAGATAATCAGATAATCTCCAGTATAAAGTGGTTTATAAGGACTCTTGAAATAATAATTTATCAGAATTACCCCACAAATGTATAGAACAATGAACTCAAAAAAAATCCAATTTTTCCGGAAAATATATAGATATTTTTCCCACATAAAAATTCATTTTTTTATATAATTTCATAAAAACTACCATGAAGGTAATCTCCATTTTTATCAGCGTGTACAAGAAAATACCAGGATTTACGTTCCATCATTGGGACGTGAAATGCAGCTTTGGAAATATCAGCCATCGTTCTCAAACGTTGCACTATAGGATTTACACAGGTCCTTTGCAAACATTTTCAAATCTAGCAAGGCCTGTTTTCTAATGGATAGTGATGGTCGCCTGCAACCCATCAATAAAAAGGGCAAAAAACATACCAACCAACTATCGACGTTTGGCTTTTCTATATAGCATGTCCAAGCTTATGTAGCTTGCCCTTAAATAACGTGTAGCGCCTGTAGTATCTGGACAAAATTATCAAGTCTTATGTCGTCCCACTTTATATATCGAGAGTTTTCAACAAGGTTTGTCAGAGACTTCTGTCAAAACATGTTCCCTACGGGCTGCCCAACAAGTCTATGCCAAAAGTTGCCAAGGCTCGTTTTGCTGTACATCAAAAAACTGTTGGAAATAACATACAATCAATCTAAAGGTTTCCAGATGATAGCACAGATATATTCTGTATGAAACAAGGCAAACGACTACCATCCCGAGTGATGGCAGCAACGTGGTATCCAGATCAACAAAGACATCAAAAACATGTTGAACAGGGTTCTACATATAGGTTTCAGTACAACACACAGAAGAATTAGATCACTACTCAGAAAAGGAAACATTGGACTCTCTGGAAGGACCATGTTGTCGGCCTTGCTAGCTCAGCATGTCAGAAGTTGAGGTTCTCACACTGTAGATAGGTAATTATGTTCACAAGAATAACTACTGCTCAACAAAACTTATACGTTTGACATTAGAAAAGACATCCACAGTTTAGAATGTTCAAAAAGTAGCTGATTTTTTCTTATTCTGTAGATTCTACCACGGTAAATATTTGATCGAGCTATCTCAGTTCATATATATATATATATATATATATATATATATATATATATATATATATATATATATATATATATATATATATATATATATATATATATATATATAGAATATGAAAAACATCAAGACCAGTTCTTCTCACACCATATCTTTGTAGTTTTAATAACAATATATCCCTGTGAATGCAGTTATAAGCTGAGAATACATCCAGATAAAAACTAATAGAAAAAACATAACAATACAAAACAGTTTAAATACTGGTTGGTCTGTAATTTTCCATCCCCCAGTATCAATTTTCGGTGAAAAAAGTCTAATTAATACTACAGTAAGATTGTTTGAAAATATAACTTTTGACAAGCAGTACCACTGTGTGCAAGTGTAAAACAAGTTTTTATATATTCAACATAAGCATGTACTTAAATGTTGCTACTAAATCACAGATATAACTACACTACACATTTGAGAAGGTACATCAATTGAAAAGATTATCCCTGACGATTAAAATAATGTAAAGGAGTTCCCCTGATTGATGTTTCATATACTTCTGTGACTTAACTCAAGACAAGTCAAAATAAATTCAATAAAAAAATTTAATTTCTAGCAAACACTTAAATTACGATTAAACAAATTTTGTGTGACAATAATATATAAAATTTTAATATCCCCTACTCACTTCAGATCATTCCATCTCTTTTCAGCCTGTTCATCTCCTGAAAATACTGGAGTAGACTTCAACTGCTTCTCATACAATTCACAAAGCCCAGACCATTTAATGAGTTCTGGTGTGGTGAAAAGTTTTAACAGTTTTTTATACATGGGAATTTCTTCAAGTACTTTGTCCTGTAGCACCCTGTGTGTTAAATCCACCTGAAATTTATGAAATGCTTATATGGTATTATCATCATATTTGTCATTGAAAGGAAAGACCTGAATATATTATAAATGAAGTTAGATAACAGTTCCTATCTAATTTTATGACTTACTTGTTCATTGTCATGTGTTGCCAAAATAAGATACAGCACAACAGCTTTTGCAGCTGCCTGTCGTTCAGTAGGATCTGACATGATGCTTGATGTATTGAGTACTGCTCTATAGTGCTTACAAGTTGCTAAGTAAGAGCCTTCATGTTGATCTACCTCCATCATCAATCTGTAGTATTTCAGTTTCAAATCTGATGTTCCTATAAACCAATAACATATTAGCCACAATTTATTTGGGAATTCTAGCTGAGCCTTGAAAATGTATTTTCATATTTTAAAACAGATATTTCTAATAACATCATACATTTAACTTGTAGTATTGATTGTACTGATTAATTATCCCTTGAAACTATTCAGTGTTTATTCCAATCAATATGAATAGATGAGAATCATATTCTCAATATATCAAATGTTTACCTACCATCATCATCAAAGAATTTAGTGTTTATCTTCTTGGATATTATTTGGGTCCTAATATAATCTTGTTTTGCTAGACACAACCTCATTTGTTCCAAAATAAGTTCCACTTTCTCTCTTTTATCCATTGAGCCATATGTCTCTACCTGCAGCTCCTGGATAATATTTGCTGCTTCCTGGATGTTACCTTCCTCTTCACGAATTTTAGCAAGTTTATGTGTCAGTCGAGCACGTTCTACTTCTACATAAATCTTCCCTTCTGTAACTTGTCTTAGTGTTTCAATTAGCTTGATTTTTGTATCTTTGTCTGGAGCTTGGTCTACATAGATGCAGCACTCTTGAACCTATTCAAACACCAACATTTTAGAACATAAAAATACAGAAATAATTGATATGAATCATCAGCTTATGTTTCATTTCTTGTATTTTTACCATAGACTTTTCTTAAACTTTTGATAAATTTAGGCAGAATATGGTAGGTGGAAGTGAATAGTTAGAAAAAAAATGTAATATATGATGTTCCAATCTTTGAACTAACATATATGTAATTGAATTTATCCTAAATAATCACTTAATTAAGTATACCACTATATGTATAAGCTTAAACTAATAGATCTAATCACAGGGTAATCATGTGGAAATGTATAAAAAGAGTAAAGGAAAATCCTGGATATGACTACAGTAAAGCAAATGGTAGAGGAGCCAAAAAAAGGGGATAATTAAACTGAGAAACAATGTTTTTACTGATTAGCTTCATTAAGTCCAAATAAACTTGCATATATAACAGGAGTAAGCACATACAGAAAAAAACACCAGAATGCACCAATTAGTTAACCAGCACATTTGTGTCTTTGGTCAGAAGATCCTGTGTTTATAGTTTACTTGAAATTAACATGGATTTGGTGTCTAGCTGTAGCTACCTACCCTGGTTCTTTAAGCACATGAGAAAATTAAATAAAAAGGAGGTAGTCATTAAGAGGCTAGTGGGAAAAAGAATAAAGAAAAAATCTTGTGCATTTACTCAATAAATGAAATGGTAGAAAGGCACAAAAAAGGTATATAACCCAAAAAACATACTCCAAGGGTTGCAACAAGTTGTCATTAAAATCTAATGAAGTCAATGGTCTTAACACCTTTGTTGATCTAGGATAGGTGCATATACAATGTATTTGCACTCTATTTGCAACCTTTGGTATTATGGGAATATATATTCTTTAATATCTCATTCTAGCTGCCTTGGACAAAACAACTTAAATAAAAACTCATCACCATCGAGATATGTTTACTCAAGAGATTGTATAGTCTGATGATGCTGTTTAGTGAAGTGAATTTGAGAAAATTTGAATCCCCATCAAATAATTTGATTCTAATCAACTGCAGCATTTTTATCAGTAAGAGCATCTCTATGATCTAGATAACTGTTCTTTGCATAAGCAACATAAGAATTAATCAAACATATTTACCATACCATTTTTGCAACAGCCTGTTTAAGTTGAGACCTTCTCTTTGTAAGCAATACAATGTGCTCATTCAGAGCACTCCAGTCTCCTGCTTCTCTACAAAGTTTGCAAATGGCCACTAGGACACGTCCAGTAGAAGCCATATCAGCCCCAGTCCGTGTTTGTTTTTCCAAAGCCAACAGTTGATCCAAAGCATCATGTAATCTGCCTGATTTGGCAAGTCTTTCACATTCAGGAATCTTTTCATCGCATGTAGCACTATAATCGACTTCCATTTTCACAATTTTTCCAGAATCAGTAGCTATAGACTCCATCTTCGAAGATGATGATAGTACTCTGTAATACTAATCCACATTTGAATATTCTTAGCATAAAGGAATTAGTTATTTAAACGACTTGATATTGTGAAATAAGGTTATGGTTATGATTGTTTTAAAGCTTGGAATTTGCAAAATAAAATATTAGATATATTTATATATAGGAAAAAGTAATTGATATAATTCAATTATATTATATTATATTCGAAAAGAGTATTAATTGATTCCAATATAAACTAGGGTCTCATTGAAAAAAAATCTGGAAAATAACCTAAAGTAAATTAAAAATTACAATGAATATCTCAATTAATATGAAAAAACTCACCTTATATTAGCAAATCAGTTATCGCCTGAATAAGGCAAAATCAATGAAGTTTTTGGAAAAATTACAAGTCACAAATGCACAAAACTGAAAACCACAGAGAATATATAAGGTAAATGTAGGGTTACTGGAAGCCACAGAATATATAAAGTAAAAGAACGTAAACTCAATACATTTTGGCTGGCGACACTAATGACATTAGCATGCTAGCAAACGTAGGTCGAATTATATATCTTTTCTAAATAAACAACAGCAAATTCAACGACATACGGCAGTGTCGACCTGTCGACACGGTTGCCTAATTTTACATCAAATGTCTACTGTCAAAACCCGTGCTTTTTGCAGGTTATTTGTTTATTTTTATTTAAAAGTGGTTTGTATCTATTCCCAAACAGCAAAAATAACTTTGCTATTAAGAAAAACGTCGACCACTCAATGAACGTATATGAAACGCTTTTCTAAGAGAAGAAAATAAAACGAACACAAATTTTTGTAGAGCATTTATTCTAGAAAATTGAGGCCGCATTTGCAAATTGCAATATTAACAACTATCAAACTATGAAGGTTCCTTAAAGATAATTCGAAAATATAATATAAGTAAAACTTTGAAAAACTTATGACAATGAAAAAGATAACAATGAAAAAAAACAACTGCAAAGCAGTAAATAGTCTCAAAAATAAGCATTTACACAATGACGATAGAAAACTGAGATTTACATAGCCTTGAATTTTTCATTTTCCTTGAAAACTTCTAAAACAAAAGCAATTCAATAATTTGCTATCTCAGATTGTCATATTTGTCATTATCTCTGCCAACTGTCGTCACTGTCAACGTGACAACTGTTGTCTGTCAAGTTACATTCAAGAGTTGTTTTGTGTATTAGAGGTTGACAGAAAGGCAAAGGCATATATCTAATTTCTGAATCCAATTGTTTGGATTTGGATTTGTTTTAAAAACTTCTTCCAAACATATTGAAGTATGTTCCTATCACATTTTGAAATGCAAAGCTCATAAAAAATATAAATATTTAATGTATATTGTAGATCACCAGATAATTAAGCAATTATAGTAGAGCTAACATATTGAAAAAATGTCTAAGAAACGTGGTAACAAAAAATTAAACTTGGATGATGATATTGATAGTGGGTCAGTGAATGGAGATGTTGAAAGTAGCAGCAACAAACCTACAAAAAATATCAAAAAGAGCAAGAAAGGTAAAAAAGGTGTTTGGAGTGATGATGAAAATGAGGCAATGGGTAATTAATATAATTTTTTGAAAAATTCAATCTAAAATTTATGAAATGTTACAGTTAATGATCAGACCGAAAAACATTCAAAAGTTCTTGAAAATGAACCACAACAGGCTACAAAGAAGAAGGCAGCTAAAAAAGGTAAAATTTTCAGCAACTTCTAGAGGTAATGAACATTGTCATAGCTCTTCAGTATATACAATCTAAGTTTAACAATATTGTATTCTAAAGTATTCAACAAATAATATAATTTTTTATCATGATTCATGAAGTCAGCATTCATGGATTATCTAAGCAGTAAGGAATAGAATAAAGACAAATTCAAAATCTAGGTGTGATGAAATTTGACACAATTATATTTAATAATAATGATGATAAATGGCGTTTATTTTTACCTCAGCGAAGTCAAGCTGGAGCTTTTCAACTTAACTGAGAACCTAGTTAACCAATAATACAATACAATAATACACATTCAAGATATAACATGGTATCATAACTTTAGCTTAAGACCAAATTTCAGACAAAAAAAAAATATTGAAATGCATTAAGTGTAAGTCTATACAAAAAAGAAAACCATAATTTTTTACATATAAGGGAGCTTGATAAGGAAAAATTAGCTAATATTAACAAAATTACACAAGCAGTACATATTTGAAACCACAAAAACTGATAGAAGCCTATGAATCATTTTATATATATATATATATATATATATATATATATATATATATATATATATATATATCTTAACAGTATTTACTTTTTAATAGTAAATTTCTTCGGCTATTTCAATCTAGAACCAATAAACTATGAAGCATCAACAGTCTTAAGGTTCAGCAGTCACATACCCCTTACATCTTTCAACAAGTGATATATGTAGGTTAAAGATGAAACAAGCATGTCTATATCAGGTATATAGTATAGAGCATACACTTAATATGATGTTTAAACTATTGTAGAAGCTTGTACATCATATGACCATAAAATTTTATCATAGAATTTAGAAGCAGTAGAGATTACATAACATAGAATTTCTAAATTTGTGCCAACTGGTTAACTAAAACTTCCTACTTCACTGAATGATTACTGATTTATTGATACTTGGTATCTTGATTCTCAAAATAATTTCAGGCAACTGTTTGTGTTTGCTACTATATCCAATGTTTCTTATACTTCATACATTTGAATAGCAAATAATATTTCTATGATTCCAAATTATTGTTTGATTGTGGAATTTTCTTATATAATGATAATAAAACATTAATCTGTCTATAAAAGAAGATTGGTAATATTAATATTGATTCAATATCTACCTTCATTGTTGTTCTGAGAAATCTTCTAGCATTGTATGCTATGCTGTGCTATTTAGTATGTTGATAATAGATAACAATCAATATTATTATTTATTTACCCTGGAAATGTATTTAAAATTATTTTGTATGAGTAATTAACTATCACAACACCCATCAAAATATTTATGAACAATTAAACAATATTTTTGCATAGTAATGAGAATCTGTTATTTTACATATAAAATAGGTAAAGGAAAAAAAGATGATTGGTCAGATAATGAAGATTTGGATATGAAATTTTCTGAGGGAGATACTGAACCTGGTCCTGTGAAGAAATCTGCTAAAAAGAGCAAGAAAAAGAAACAATTTGTGTATGACAGTGATGATGAGATATCATCTGAACTGAAAATGAATAGTGATGAAATGGAATCAGAGGATGAAATTGCAAAACCTGTCAAAAGATCAAATAAAAAAAAGAAAAAGCATGATAGTGAAGATGAAATTGCATCTGAAGAGGATATTCCTAAACCAGTGAAGAAACAGGACAAGAAGAAAAATAAAAAGAAAGGTTTAGACAGTGGGGATGATGAAAAAGATATGTCAGATGAAGATGTTGATTTGGAAGAACCAGAACAAGTAGTACAGCATAACAAAGATAATAACGACAATGCTAAGGAGAATGATAAACAATGGAAAAAGAATGTAAAAAAGAAACAGGAAGAAGAAAGTGAAGATGAGGAAAATATTTTGGAAGAATTTTCCAAAGATAAATGTAAGATTCACTCTAAAGAAGAACAGGAAGGTGTTGCTGATGATGAAGATTTAGCAGAACAAAAAATGATTATAGAAAAGAACGAAAAAAATAAGGCAAAGAGCAAGAAAAATGAAAGAATTGAAAAAGATGAAACTGAAGATGTTATAGAGAAATTGGCATCAACTCAGATCTCGGAAACGAGTATAGAAGATTCCAAGGAAAAGAAGCTAACACATAGAGAAAAGAAAAAACTGAAAAAACAACAGGATTATGAACAGCAGATGGAGACTATGCTGAAGAAAGGGGGTCAAGGTCATTCTGATTTAGACAGCAATTTCACTGTATCACAAATGCAGAAAACGTCAGGACAAATGGCTGCTTTAGAAAATGCTGTGGATATCAAAGTAGAGAATTTCAGTATATCTGCAAAAGGGAACGATTTATTTGTGAATGCAACTCTCAACATTGCAGCAGGTAGACATTATGGTTTGGTTGGACCCAATGGGTGAGTAAAACAATGTTATATATATATATACACTGTTACACTACATGTAAAATACTCCAAGAAGTGAAAATATAGTTGCTTCTCAAAATAATATTCCTCAATTAAAGCGTCACAGTGAGTTTATACTAAGGATTCCAGTAAAAATGATTTTTTTCTTTAAAATTGTGATATTTTGTTAAAGTCTGACTGTTATTCAAGGGTAGTATTGAAATTATTTGGTACCAATTACAAAACAACTTGGTATGGAAAATTATAAAAAATAACTGGTAGCATATTGGTGAATCACAAAGGATAATTATTAATTTTGTTTTTTGCCTTCATTCATATAATTGATCATTATTCAATATTTTTGACAGATTTCCTGTCACTAGACTGTGTTCAACATTAGCAGCACTTACAGGCCCTAGGTGGTGTCACCATTGAATGGTTGTTAACTTGTCATGTACTATCGTTTTTAAATTTTCAGTAATTTCATAGTTTCATACATATGTAGGTTCCATATAATTCTCGTGTCTGCCTTATCAATTTTTATAAACCTAGATTTTGGTTGTACGCTGTGGTTATACAATACAATGAGAAACTCATAACACACAGAACTGAGAAAAACCACACCCGCTAACCAATAAAAATATAATTAAATTCGCAAAGGTTACTGGCGCAATTGCGCTAACTTGGTGATCGTCCAGATAATTGTCAACACTTGTTTTTTTCATGTAGATTATGGATACTCTTAGTTGGTAAAATCTTTTCATTATTAAGATGAAATGTACCAATTTGCACATAGTTTCACAAATAAAGGTTTGTGTTTAGTGTCGCATTTCGAATTAAATTGACGATGCTTTAAAGGTTAAAATGCAACACATCACTGAAAATTCACTTTTATTTGTGAAACCTGTTTATAAACTGCACAATTTTATCTTACATGATTTTTTGACGTTCAAAATATCGTATTTGAGATTATAGAGAACATAGTATATTAGATGAACTCACCTTTTAGAAGATTAATATAAGGATCTGTGATAATTTTGTTCACTGCCTTCCAATTATGTAGGTATTTTTTGTTTTCTTTTTGATAGCTGTTCTTCTTTCCCCAATAAAGGCATGGTAAAACTACATTGCTGCGTCATATGGCGACACGAGCCTTTGCCATACCTCCTACTATCGACATTTTGTACTGTGAACAAGAGGTGATTGCTGATGATCACACTGCTGTTGAAACAGTACTGATGGCTGACACAAAACGCACAGAGTTGTTGACTGAATGCCAAAAGCTTGAGGAAGAGCTGCAGAATAATGGTGCTAATATGGAAGTGAGTTGGACGTGGAGTTATTTGCTGCTAAATAATAAGACAATAATATAAAATAGTTTAATCAGTATATATATATATATATATATATATATATATATATAATTATGATGACAATGAATTGTACTCTTTGAAACTTAGCATACCAACATAGTTGTAATAACATCTACAGAAGGCAATGCTAAACTATGGAAAAATTCTGTTCTTGTTATCAACCACTGCAGTTTATTTAGCATATGGTTATAATAATCCAACATTTACAGTTAAA
This sequence comes from Bruchidius siliquastri, assembly GCA_949316355.1. NCBI lineage: Eukaryota > Metazoa > Arthropoda > Insecta > Coleoptera > Chrysomelidae > Bruchidius > Bruchidius siliquastri. The sequence goes on along the minus strand of OX438536.1, from coordinate 8,932,159 downwards.
ATCTACTCTAATATTAGATTGCCATACTTGTTTTACTACATCATAGCAGAAATAGTACAATGTAATCAGACACTGATTGTAATAGGATTATATTATACATTTATACAATATAATTTCAGTTTATATTTATGTAAATAATGGTATACTGGACGTAGATAAGGCTTGAAATGAGCCCAAATATTCAATCATTACAAATAATCTTATATTCTGATCATTACATATGAATGGAGACATTATTTTGGAATTGATGTTTTGATATCCATATTAATTTGAAAGCCCCAAAATAATTACAAATTATATTATATATATTTTTAATCACTGAATGGCTATCATTTAGGTAGTTTGCAGCCAGATATTTACTTCATTGTCAATTACCACATGAACCTAGGTACTGAATATCATATCTATTAATTAAACATATTATGTAGAGGGCAGATCATTATGTAATAATCTTCTTTTCAGGCCCAAGAGAGATTGAATGAAGTATATGCTGAGCTAAAGGCAATTGGAGCTGACAGCGCCGAGCCTAGGGCTAGACGGATATTAGCTGGTTTGGGGTTCAGCAAAGAAATGCAAGATCGTGCGACGAAAAATTTTTCTGGTGGCTGGAGAATGAGAGTGTCACTAGCTAGAGCTCTCTTTGTAGAACCTACGTTACTATTGCTTGACGAACCTACCAATCACTTGGACTTGAATGCTGTCATTTGGTTAGATAACTACTTGCAAGGGTGGAAGAAAACATTACTGATTGTATCTCACGACCAGTCGTTCTTAGACAATGTGTGCAACGAAATTATACATTTGGATAACAAGAAGCTGTACTATTACAAAGGTAGTGTTGAGAAAATTATTGAAGGTCAATTATAATGAATATTACGATCTCTGATCATTTCGTTGTTTCCCGGTCATATAACGGAAAATGTTTTTTAATACGTACGACGCTTCTATTCTTTATATCTAATTCATCTCACGATTTATACTAATTTTTAGTCCAACTTCCAAAAATCGAATATTTTTGAACCAAAATATTAATTGCTGTTATCATGGTGTCTGAATAAGAATAATCGTGCATTCTGATTATGCCTTGTTGATTCCATATATTGAAAGGTTTAGATTGTACATTGAATTTATAGGTCTAAATCTTAACTGTGTAATATTAAGCGAAGAAGATTCACTATTGAAATTAGCAATAATTTTACAAGCCAGTGCATCAAACGCAGTTTTGCAGGTGCTCACATAATCTATTATTATTTTAATGTAAAAATCGCAAAAACATCTAATCTTGCTCTAGTGAAAAGGGCGTCTACATCAATGCAAAAGTCACGAAATTCACATCATGTAATGTACCATGTATAGTAGCGACAATTACGATGAATTCTTTCGATATATCAATTATAATACGACAATATGGACATTCTTAGGTAATTACTCGATGTTCAAGAAAATGCATATGCAGAAAAAGAAAGAGATGATCAAAGAATATGAAAAGCAAGAGAAACGTTTGAAAGAGCTGAAGTCGTCAGGATCTTCTAAAAAACAAGCAGAAAAGAAACAGAAGGAAGCACTGACAAGGAAGCAAGAGAAGAATCGGTCAAAGATACAAAAACAAGAAGATGAAGTGACAGCGACTGAATTATTGCAGAGACCGAAAGATTACTTGGTGAAGTTCAGGTATGCCTTTCATAGTTGCTGTAACTGACATCTCACTTAGTATATTCTGTCATTCAGATGAAAGCTATACTTGATAACATAGCAGACAGTTGAGTTGATTTTTTTACGATTGCTACCAAGGTAACTTAGAAGATAAAATTAATATAAAAATAAAATGTTCTGGAATCTAGTATTCTACTCTTCCTATAGCTAATATTCTATTAGTTCTAAATAGTACGTTTTTATCTGTTCTTGATCTTTTTCATCCATTACAGGAATTGTTTTTTGTAACTGCCTTTGCACTATGGTTAGAGAAAACTCCTATTAAAAAAATCCTTTAAGTATTTCATCCTATTTAAGTTCCGATCGAAAACGCGCGAATTCCAGGATAAACCGTTTCTTTGGGTATCATAAAAGTCATACTTCCTATATCCAAATTAAACCCTAAACCAAGAGTAATAGAATTAAAACATATTTCTTGAAAATTATGTTGAGAAATACAGTTCTAACCTTACTATGCGTACTTTTATTTCTCCTTAAATTGATATCACGCTTTGTCTTCCTCACATTCCGACTAAGTATCCCTATAATCCCATATTTACAAAATTTGCTCTCACTTTCAATAACTGAGTTTTTTGCATATATCTTGTGGATTCATGTATTCAGCAGACATCAAAACCACTCTTACCAACAGGATCTGGAACACAATTATTCATATGGATGAATCGTTAGTAAACATCTAGATCCGATTTTCTTACATTTAATATTTTCAGTTCTCAGCCATGTTTTTTATTTAGATTTCCAGAGCCTCCACCACTGCAACCTCCAGTTTTGGGTTTACATAATGTTACGTTTGGTTATCCAGGACAGAAGCCGTTGTTTGTGGACACCGATTTTGGAATAGATATGAACAGCCGAGTAGCCATAGTCGGGCCTAACGGTGTAGGCAAATCTACATTCTTGAAATTGCTCACGGAGGATTTGACTCCCCAAAAGGGAGAGGTCAAAAAGAATCATAGATTGGTGAGTAGGTTGACTTTTTTTACAATTGTTGGCTTTTTGGTGAATCACTTACTGAATTATATTTTTTCACTGATAAATAGCGTATTGGGCGTTTTGACCAACATTCAGGTGAACATCTGACAGCTGAGGAGACTCCGTCTGAATATCTGATGAGACTGTTTGATTTGCCTTATGAAAAAGCGCGCAAACAACTGGGTACATTTGGTCTAGCCGGACATGCGCACACGATCAAGATGAAGGACCTTTCTGGTGGGCAAAAAGCCAGAGTAGCTCTGGCCGAACTTTGTCTGAATGCGCCTGATGTGCTTATTTTGGTAATTATATCTTATGTCTTACTGTGATTTCTATAGATTTATTGAATGTTTTGTGATTATTCACAAAAAGTTTAAGCTAGGAAAAGCCCCCTCTACTGGGGCATATAATATTTGTTTCAGTTCCTTACATAATCGGATGATGTCATTTTCAATTCAGGGACACATTACATGATACTAGAATGATCAAACAGGACTTTCTCTAAAAAAATTATTATAAACTGATTATTGCTCTATTTTTACCCTGTACCTCCCCGGTTTTATATACTTTGTTGGAGTATAAAAGTTATATATTTGTCAAGATAATGAAGGCATTTCTATCATAATTTTTGCATTACATGGTTGTTTTTATAATGTAGACATGTTTAATAGATGATTGTTTTAAACATCAGATAGTTCAGGTGGTCGCAAAAAACGTTAAAATTTTCATTAGTAACACTAAATGATGCTTAATAATTCAAATATAGTCTGTTGTCAAGATTGAACATCTGTCAAAATTCGGCATCCGTTTCAATATTCAGGTTTGTCAACTTTTTTATTCTGTAGGATGAACCTACTAACAATTTGGACATTGAATCGATTGATGCCTTAGCAGAAGCTATCAATGAATATACAGGAGGTGTTATTATAGTATCCCACGATGAGCGACTGATCAGGTGAGTGAGATTGATTTTATTTAATAATCAAATCGTAATTTGCTTGGATGACATGTCAAATCACTTTTCTGAAATACAATGAAATTATTATACAATGGAATCGGTTTCTAGAATCTAAAGACATCAGCGTTATATTTTCCCAACATGTACAAAGTGTTCCATGATTAGATATCATTTTATTCGTCATTCTAGAGAAACTGGCTGTGCACTATACATAATTGAGGAACAGACAATTAACGAGATGGATGGAGACTTTGATGATTATAGGAAAGAACTTTTGGAAAGTCTTGGCGAAGTTATCAACAGTCCCAGTATTGCAGCCAATGCAGCAGTGGCCTAACCTATACATCCACTATATACAGTGGTTATAAAATCACCGAGTTACAATTTCTAAGATCTGTAAGAATTTACATATTATGTATTATATCATGTAATATAATTCGAATTGAAAAGAACTGTTACTAAAAAATATATGTTTTTATTTCTGAAACACCAATCTTATGTAACACAAAAAACAGGCAGAAAACTAACAACAAATAAGTGAAGTTTCGTTTCTGCTTGAATTTTCAGAATACTTGATAATGATATCACAATAATGCTGGTTTTGAAGGAATATTGAAAATCAACAATTAAACCATTATGAACTGTTGGAATAGAAGTTTCCATTTACTGTTTGATTTCATCACAATTAACATGAATTTTGTCTTTAATCTCTCTTAGCTGTGATATATGATAGATACATATTTTTAAGCTGCAGTTAGATAATACAAGTTATGTTTGAGAAATTACATAAAAAGTATGAATAATTATAATCAGTTACGACATTATTAATTATAAATATTACACAGTCCTAACTCCTAACTGAAATAAGCTGTTTGATTATTTTTCGAATATCTATACCTCTAAAATATTACAAAAAACACCTTTTGGTCAAAGCAGATTACAATCTAAGAAAGGGAATCAACTAGAAAATTATTTTGTATGTCCAAAAATAATCCATAGAATAAACAGAGGTCCTTTATTGTATTATACAATATATTATATTTGTATTGCATAGTGCTGCAAATTATTATTTAAATAAAAATCTTCAAGACTTGTATGATATAAGGGAATACCCTTTAATGTTTGTGAGTTTGCGGCATTCACAAAGACTGCAACATAATCACCTGCAATAAAACAATGTATGCTTAATGATCGTGTTTTTAAGCAGCAGATTATTTTTACTATCAAAATATATATTAATAATAATATTTATTCAAGTAATTTGACCTGTTACACATTCATAAACTATATAATTTAACTAATCTAAACTTAATAAATGTTTTTTGACCAAGTACAAAGTCAGTATCTATTTTTGGTTTGTATCGCACACAAAAGATGTGCGTGACCTATATTTTCAGATACAAAAGTAGTTTTTTATTCAAGCAAATGAAATAAACCTTGATATCTTTCGACTCACCTGTTCTTATCTCTCTAGCTCCTCCACCGTCTTTCCATGGTACCATTTCATCAGCCGGGAGTATCACCCTAACATTCTGATCATTCCTGCCTTGAAAATGTTGTTTAGATTTTCTACTGAGCCCTTCTATTAGCACGAGGTGGTTCTTTCCAATTTGCGCGGTATTTAACTTCAAAGCATGTTGGCGATGTAGTTGTATCATGCGTTCTAATCTGGAAAATAAAATGCTATTTTTTCTAATCTAGAAAATGAGAAGCTATTTTTTACTACACTAACTTTCAAAAAAGAACGTACGGAGGTAAATAAATACAAATGACAGAACGTCTGTAATCAACGCTAAAATATATCTCAGAGCATTCACCCAACCTCCCAAGTTTTTATCCCTCAAAAAAAATTATCAGAGGCCTCCAAAAGGAACGATTCTCGCCATAACTTGAGGCCAAAAAATTATAAAGCTTTTGTCTTTGCCAAAGTAGTAACTTCGTGTCAAAATTTCTTTAAAATCCGAATGAAGCCATGGACGACGACAGAGACCGATGAAGATGAGTGACATGTTTGTAGTGATGTTATGAAGCTTCAAGAAATGAATATATTTCGAATGTGCCTTTGACGTGGGAGGTAAAAATTATCAGAACCTACAATACAGCATTAGCTCGAGGTAGCAGTCCATGAATGCACATTCAAGTAATATACCTGCGTTGTTTCACCTCTGCGGGTACATCGTCCTTGAATCGTCTGTGCGCCGTTGTTCGTTCTCGCATGCTGTAAGCAAACAGGTACGCTTGATTGAATCGCACCTCCTCCATCAGAGTAAGGGTGTCTTCGAACTCTTCGTCCGATTCGCCACAGAACCCACAGATGAAATCGCTACTCAATGCTATCTTCAAAATGAAAAAAGTACGACGTAAAAAAGTATTCCAACTTTCATCAATAATATATAAATATAATATAACCGCTGTTTGAAATTTTTAGATGTGTTGAGAATTTCCACGCTTGACAACGTTTCAATTGATGTGGTATCCATTATGAAATATGTTATATTGAACTTTTGGTCAAATCAATGTCAGTCTTTGTCATACATAGTTTCACAGCTTGTAATCCAGTTTAATCATCACTAAAACTAACAGATAATGGTTGGATTTATATATATATATATTGCAGTAAAGTGTATTTATTTGTTTTTAATGTGGTTGTAAGACTTGTAAGGTACATGGTTGATGTAATTGTTTATCTTCACTATTTTTCGGTCAAAGGATCAACTAGATAAATCTCGATTATGTTTATGCTGTCTAAGGAAAGCATACTCACATCAGGCAATTTGCGACGAATGTTGCTCACTAGTTCCAAATAAGCTTCTCTCGTATAACCACGCCGCATACGCTCCAATACTACACTATTGCCAGATTGAGCAGGCATATGCAAGTTTTTGCATATATTTGGATGTTCACGTATCATCTAAAAAAACTTTAGTTCACCCAACAAACTGCATATTATTCGAAATAAAAAAAGTTATTTAAATTTACTTAAGGAGTGTCATGTAAGTTGGATATGTTACTTAATAACAAAAGGTATTAAACACTGTCATCAAAACGGCTGAAAATTCAGATTTGCCTGCGACTTAAAACGTTTTCAATACCCTCTGAAAGCATAGAAAATGTGTACCTGAATAACCTCGTCAGGGAAATCCTTTGGATGTGGTGAAGTGAACCGGATTCTCATTTCAGGATTTACCCCAGCAACACGGTCCAGCAAGTCTGCAAATCTTAAACCTCCCATTTTTTGTTTATAAACAGTTTTGAATCCTCTCGCCAGACTCGTGACATTGTCTATTTTGGTGTCCGTTGAAAGATCTCTAGAAGTATAAGAAAACATAGGTGCTGTATACATTAAATACGTTATGTTGCCGAAATTGACTAGTGGAGAAGATAACTTCAGTAAGCTGAGGCAGATGGACAACATCCACGAATTCGCACGTTCCCATATTCATCTGGCTAGCGACTAAATGAAGGAACGGTACGACATCAACGAGAAATATTGAAAATGAATGTTACTAAAATTATTATTGATATTTCTTTTCCAATAAAGGTTTAAGATGTGGACTCGTTTTACTTACGCCAATGCTACATTGTATTAATCGTTTCATTGAAATGCACAATGCAAAACGTGTGACGTGGCAGTTGGGGAGGTCACCGATTGTGACAAGGGAGAAGGAGGGAGGAGGGTATTGCCAAAAATTTCGGAAAATCGTATGGCAATTGGGAGCTAGGAAAATAATGCTCTATATATATTAAATGTGTGCGTTCTCAAAAGTTACATTTCGAACCTTCCAGAATAGCCCTTTTTTCGGTTGTGGAACTTTCCAGAAGGGCAGTTTGTATATATACTGAAAAAGAGCGGAGTCAACAGTCAGTCAATCTGCAGACGACAAACATCAAATAAACAGAAGTCGTGAATATAAATTAGCGTACGAGTTGATATTAGTAGAAATAAATTAATATTTTACGTTAAAATTTACAATACACATATATTAAAAGAGTTATATGTATTATCTACAAAAGAAGCAACTGATAAAATTTCAGTCGTTAAGAATAACAGATCTAAGACAAAAACATCAGATATTTCATATATTGATATTTGAGAACCTACCTGTAACTATTAACATTTTGACCTAGAAGAGTAATCTCCTTGACGCCTCTTTCTGATAGCTGCTCCACCTCGCGCAAGATGGATGATACTGGTCTTGAACGCTCACGTCCTCTTGTGAATGGAACTATACAATAAGTGCACATGTTGTCACAACCTCGCATTATTGATACAAATGCAGAAATTGAATTTTCATTCAAACGCACCTGCAAATATTTTTTAAGACATCAAGGGTGAAAATTCTGCTGCACTAATACCAATAAAAAAAAGTGAGAGACGAAAACCAGGTATGTACATGACAAGTGATTTTTGGGGACAGAGCAACACTATATAACTGTGATGCATACTGCGTTGTCCAAATTTCCCAGATTTTCTAACATTTGTTGGAGTATATTTCTTTTGCAATGCTTTTTGGGATACTATAGTATGCTAAATACATGTTAGTCATAGGATACATGCTCAAGGACGACCGCAGATTTCACAGCTGCTTGGGGACTAAAGAACCTAGGAAGAGTAATTAGTAAATCTTCATCAAAATTGATGTTGAGATCAATAAATAGTTACAGGAATTGATGATCAGTTTTTCAATCAATCAAAACATCCAAAAATATCTCAAATTTTAGAGTGTTTATGACAACTACTTTTCCCAATTTTGCGTCTATGTAGAAATTTTGAAATAATTGCAGTACAAAATGTAATGATGACGAAATTATACATTATTGTTATATGCCACTAGCTAAAAAAAAATTACCGGTGTAATGTCAGCATAGGTTTCATCCAAAGAGAGTAGTACATTAACAGATCTCTGGTCATTTTCTGTGAGAGCAAGTAATCTAGGAAGATCTCTGTAACTATCAGGACCAGCAACAAGGTCAACCATGTTAGTGCTCTCTAAAACTTTGTTTTTCAGTCTTTCTGCCATGCACCCCAGTAATCCTGAAAATATTTATACGAATTAGAGAGTTGTTTCATTTATTCTTTTGAGTAGCATAATCTAATACATAGATAGAATATTGCTTGCATTTTATTGAAAAAAATTATGTATGCTGCTTTGGCTGATAGGAGCAAATGCAGTTTGGTTCCCGATTAAGCATACAAAAGACAAACCCTTTCATATTCATTGACAAGCGACGGAGGTCGAAATTGTTGCGGATTCAAAACAAAACAGTGCCAAGTCAAAAACTCGCTGAAATATATTGCAACTTTCTTCCAGAATTGTTGAAAAACATAGTTTCTGTTTTGTTTCTCCTTTGTCAGTTTGATGTGGACCTGGCATTGGGAAGTATCTCTTATGTGAGTATCTGCATCAAACCAACAAAACAAAAACCGTCAAAAAATAACTACAAATTTTTGAAAACAGAAACAAATTGTCAACTGCTGTCGACATATAGAAAACGATTATTAAACTTTGTGGTCTCCAATAAAACATGTGGCATGCTCGCAATTGTGAATTGCAAATCAACAATGATTTGTTTCTAATGACAGTTAGATTTCTAATCTTAACCCAAAAAAAGGAAAAACGTTTTTGGGTTGAACCAAGCCTAAAGGACAGACAAAAAAACTATTCGAGGATTTATGGGAACATTTACATAATGTCCATATTAGTGTAGAAATGCAATTTAGCTTAAAAAAATTTCATTTCTGATCTTGAAAATATGATACAAATCATTGGACCCTCACCTATTTTAAGACTTGGCCTATCTTTTCTTCTTGTCCTCTTTATACCTCTCAGAAAATCTAGTCTACCCCATATTCTTTCTTCAGCACTATCTCTAATGGAACAAGTCAGTATAAGGATCACATCAGCATCTACAAGTTCCTTAGTAGATTCAAAATTGTTTTCTTTTAGAATACCTAATACTATTTCTGCATCATTAACATTCATTTGGCAACCATAAACATCTAAGTAAACCTTTCTTTTGGTATCTTTTTTTCTGGAATAGCGAAGATAAGGGACAACTTCTTCTTCAGGCAGGTGTTCCTGTGCGGCCAAGTGATCATCCTTGAAAAAGTCTTTCAAATTAGGACCGTCTATCAATTTGTGTTTAAATTTAGATTTTCGATCTAACTCTGATTCTTTTATAGTGTTTGTTGAGCCACTACTGCACACATTTTGATTACAGAATAATCTGTGAAGTCGTAGTCTATATTTATACGAACTTTGTTTGAAGTACAAATTGGCAAAAAAACGCGGGGCAAATGAGGCATTCATGGTTTTTTAACTAAGAGGGAAGCGGAGTAATTACATGTAACTGTTTCATAATTAGTATCACAAAGTATGAAAGTATGAAAATACTTAAAAAAGTTTTAATTTCCAAATTCCTCAACTTTTATAACCTCAATTCACCGAATTGTCAAAACTAAATGCTCAAGCAGAGGAGTGAGGAAACACATGTCTGACATGTCAAAAATATGAAAACGTTCAAAACCACAGAATATATAAGGTTCATAACGATCAACTTCAAGTATATCTAATATGGTATAAGACGAGTCAAAAACGAAATATCCAATAGTTTGTTCATGCATAAAGAGTTGCCGAATTGGAACAAATATCTCGGTAGCTGCAACCGCTCAAGGTTTCATAATATACCAGTAAGCATTTCCAAATAATTCACGGGTGATTCGCATTTGACCTTACTCGGTGAATTTTCGAGAATGTTTGTTGTGCCTGATTGATAAACGTTCGCAGTCAGCATGTTTGGAAGAAGTTAGTAAATGTCTGTCTATAGATGAGGCAAAAAATCGACAAATCACGAATGTTTGTTACTACATTGTTCGTTTCGAGTAATGTGAAGCAGACTTGAGAAGAGTGTTGCATTAAAACAATAATGTGAGTAACCGTTCAGACACAATACAACACGTTTCAAAGCAAACAAAAAGTAGCACAGATCATTGATGTCGTAAAATTGACGTTTCGAGTTTTCGAGTAAAATTAAAATTAATATTCAAAATATCAAAAAGTAGATATTAAGTTGAAGAAAAGAAATCGGCCGTTTCCTTAATGCTGCCTGATCAGCAAACATGAAATGAGAGAATCATGTGGACTACACGCTCAATGAGTATTTCATTGTGTATGTCCTGTCATACCATAGCATAGCCCGCTTGATTTCGCTGTCTAGACGGCTCCCACGGTGACGTAGATGCGCGGCCAGAACGAATTTGTGTAGGAAAATCAGTGCATCAGTGTATGTGTATCAGACCGAAAACCGTTCAAATTGATGGCATAGTGACGTAGGTTAGTTTATAAGTCAACATAATTGCGATTATAATCTGTGGAAGCAAGAGACGCTATCATCATTCCAGTGATTCATCTCCAATGATCTAGAATCACAACTAGCTGGCAACCGTTGATGTTTAGCAGGTGTTTAAATTTTTAGTATAATGAATCTTTCGTACATACGCACACTTTATTTACTAGACTATATATCAATCGTTAACAGTTGTATAGAATATGTGGCAACACTGTAACGGTCACAAGACTGATCGCAATCTCAAACCAACAGCAAAATTTTCATTTTGTCCCAGTGTTGAAGGTTGATGGCAGTGGCGTGACCGCAAAAGACTGTTCCGTGGAAAATTACGTAGACCATTTTCGCCTTTTCCCAGTGCCTTTTTCACTAGTGATACACAAATAACATCGAAATGGCAGACGAAGTGACTGAAAACGGACAAGTAGAAAACGGGGACGTGCCAGAGATAGAGCTCATTATTCGGGTAAGTTGTGAAATACATTTGCCGTTTGGGTGTGACATTTTGTTATTTTTCACTATCCCTGTTGAGGGAAGTGCGGCAAAGAATGCTTAGAAAAGTACAAAAATATGTTTTTATCCCAGTTTATGCGTCTCGTAGCTTATCGTAGCGACTAGTTTTCTGTCTGGTCAGGCGGATTCTAAAACGTCAGTACCAAAGATCATTTTATTTAATAAAATTTATTGAAGTAACTGCAGCTGTAACTATTTTCCTGTATGTTTCTGCGATTCTTTTTCTTTATTTTTCCATCTATCAAGTGAACCATGGTATGCTACATCTGTAGGTTGAGAATCGTGAAAATATACATGACATACACCTATTTGGGAATGAGAGTGTCTACTTTTTATTTGTTTTCTTTTCCAATTATAGGATGCCAAATTTTCTTTGTGTGGGAAAGCTGTTAATCGCTTGTCTCTCATTATATGGTGTTATGTTATGATGACTTGGTAACCACTATAATATAACTTTTAGACATGTTAACAGTATTTTGGAGGGAAACTCGATCAGATACATGTATCATGTATGTAGTATGTGGTACTTTTGTATCTCATTATTTGTTTCCCAAAAATGTTTTTGCTGCATCTATTGGTATGAGCTTGTGAAATATGAATCAAGAAATATAATTGTATCCATGAATGTTTAATATCATTTCTATTCATCTTAAACATAGAATGAAACTGAGCAGGTATGTAGTCATTTAGTCATCAGTTCTTTCCCAGTTTTTGATTATTTCTAAATAAGTCAAACAACTTCGTAGGCATATTTAGCCACTAAAAAGAATGATATACATTTTTATTTCCATTTATTTCGTTTCTCAGCAATGGTATGTCATTGAAATAAAAGCTTTGTGTGCAGAATGTGTGAAAAAAATATTCTACCATGTATTAGGTATAACATTTTTTTCAGCTTTGATCTCTCATGATAAATATCAGATTAATAGTTGATTCAGTTCATTTATAGTGCATACATTCTTCAATATGATAATTAATTTTAGCTCCTCATGGTCATTATAAAAATGTTTGTCTATTTGTTCATTATTTTTCATATTGATTTTTTATAAATGGGTATTATCTAAGCTCAAAAAAGTTACTAAATGGAGATTATTACTGTATTATTATCAAGCTTTTTACCATTGGATATATCAATCTAGATTGTATCTCAATCAAAAGCAAAGTATTCTTTGTTGATGCTACAAATCTAACTGATGATTGAGAGGTTATGTAGGTTGTGAAGAAAAAAACTGACTTAATCAGGATTTCAACCTGCTCTTAAGTCAAACAATCTCATTGAGCTATCTGAGGTGGTCTGAAAGCCTCTGATATTGTAAGTATCACATCACTAGTAGGAGGGTATATCACTCATGTCGAGTCAAGACCTGGTCCCTGTTAATCTAATTTTACAAGCAGAAGGTTATTAGGTGAAACATACAACAGCCAAGGCGTCACTGCTGGGGATAAATTTTTCACATTCAAGGATATGGATAAAATCCGTACAAGTAAATCATACATTATAGATTGACCACTTGAGGTGACGAATTATAATTGACTTTTTTGCCAATATAATAGGCAAATACAGAACAAAAATCGCTTTTCAAGACTTCTTCATCAAGTATTAATGTAATGTTTTGAAATTAAGGACACAGCCGGGAATAAAAGAAGAAAAATGACGCCTTTGTACAATATCATGAAGCTGAGCAATTGTACATTCTATAGTTTCAGACTGTATAAGCAACCTGGCAGTCAAGGCAGTCAGGTAAAATGGAAGTGGTCATGGAGAAGTCAGAGGAAATGAGAGGTGATCACGGAAGATCGCCACAGATTAGCTATTTCATTTTTTCGTTCAAATTTGTGCGTCTGTTTTCTTCACCACGCAAGTGGGACAAGCCAACTGTTGGATACAATACAAAACCCCAAATGCAACAGCCAAAAAATAAGAATAAAATCTTGGATTTGTTCTATCTTGATATGTATTGAAAATTGTCTCGGAGAAATCGGGGGAATTTAAGAGGCCTTATAAGACCAGAGACAATATAAATAGCTGTCATTAGTTTCGCATAGTGAATCAACTTGATGTTTTTATATATAATTCAGACAAATCAGTGTTGTAATTACACATATCAGTTGTTTTTTACCACTGTATAAGTTTGGATCAAGCTAAAGTCTGAATAGAAGACATGAGACATTGTTACCTAATATGTTGGTAAAAATAACAGCACCTTCACTTTCTTGGCTTGAATTTTCATCTCTCCTTTTTAAATATTAATGAACAACAAGAATGGATGCTGAAGTAAAAGTTTTGTATTATCGAAACGCCAAGAATGTATCACTGAGATCACCTTTAAAATACCGGTTCTTCTTTTCGTGTTTATAGTTGTAAGATAATGGATGATTCAACAGCCAACCTGCTTGTAAATAATCTTTCCTACGAGTTTAATAGAAATTCACATTGTGAGTCATTGACGTAACAATATCAGTCCATTGAATAACACTCGTTGGAATAACACAATAAAGTAGTTGCCCATGACATACAATGTCCTTTGCATGCCGTGATACAACTAGTATATGTGCTGACATGGTATTCTATGGTGTTATTTCGCAAAATGGGATTTTTATGTCTATTCCGGTTGCACTAGCATATTGTAAATCTTATTAAAAAAACCTTGCATGTCATGTATAAAAAGTGATAGATATTTAGAAGGTTCAAATAATGCTTGATAGGTTGAGGTTGTACCTCCTGTTCTATTAGAATGAAAGATTGGATCAAATTGGATCAAATTTTGCGACTGTTGATCATTAGGATTTATTTTGCGAGATATTGATTTGAAGAATTTTAAATATTTTCTAATTCAAATATTGCGCTATTTCAAATTCAACATCAAATTTGAAGCAAGATTTTAGTTTTCTAGAATTTCCATAATTCCCAATATTTTTAAGAGTTAGTTCCAGTGGATTAACAAATCTGAAATACTATCACAATCTTCAATACCACTGCAAGTGAATTTCAGAATAAAGCTGCTTGACGCCATTTTATTTCCTACACCAATAGGCAAGGGAAGTAGCGTAATCGAACAAAAAAATCAAATTTGAAATTCTTTCTTGATGTTTCATGGCATATTGGATCATAAGAACAATTTCACACACTTTCTCCAGTCTAATTCTGTGTGGGCCCTGTATGTAACTCAGTATTTTCATGAAATTTCCAAATAATCAATAATTTTTGTTGGCATATACCTGAGTGTCTTGAGGATTCTTCCAAGGCCAACTATTGATAATTTAATATTTATATTTAATAACCACGAACATTTCCGTTTAACACGGAAATTGCAGAGAACCGAAAATTTTGAAGCCGAGTGTCAGTAAACCCTGTACATATGTCGATCGGGGTGGTAAACGTCACATTGTATACAAGAGGTTCATACCACCCTAATATACCATATCTAGATTCAGATAGTACAGGGAATTACATCCTATACTATTCATAACATGCCGGACAAATCTGAGAAAAGAGGATTTTCCCTATAATTCTATAATCAGATTAGTTGTTCAGTTATTTTTACAAGGACTGTCAATGTGCTGCATGTAGGAGATGATGTATTGGTATTGTGTTTTAAAATAGTATCCTAATGAAAAAGACATACCGTTTGATTTTCTTATTGGCATAATCAAATCGACGCATATTGCCTTTTCATTAAATTAAGAAGATTAAAGAATGAATATTCAAAAAAATAAGCATCCGTTAGAGGTTAGATGAAAGTGTATCCGGTGCATAATTTTAAAACCCATATAGATACTACAAGCTACTCCTATTCTAGTTTTAAGGTTTGTAATATGTATTTTTAATATATAACTCATGTTCGACTATCCCTTTCTGAGTGTACACATAACACAGATTGTATCTCTGATAACATTCTCCTAGAAAGATAAGACGAAACACTTTGAATGAAATATTCATCATACTTATACTTACCGTTATCATATGTAAGTAAATGTACTGTAACGACCAAAAATACTTAATGTTTTCTTCCCACTTATATGCTAGGTTAGTGTCGTGCTAGCGAAAAGTTTTAAAGTTTTTTTTTGAAGTGTTTATGATCAAACTCCGTGTTACTCATGTATGTTGGTTCGTTTTTTTTCGCCGTGTTATCTCAGTAACCCCCGCACTGATTGAGTCATGAAATTTGGAAAGGGGACATGGATACGTCGCGATCTAAAAGATCAACTGTTCCAAAATATGATTCCAATTTTATTTCTAATCAAATCTTTAATCAACTAAGAGCAGCATCAACCTACTTTACGCCATTCGTATTGAGAAGAGCATCTATTTTGACAATGTTTAAATAATCGGAATGAAATTCATGTGAGTAGGTATTTTGAAAAGTGCCCTTTGTAAACCTCTCCGTAATGCTATGATAACATTTATGAAGCGCCTTTTTGCTCGAGTGTGAACGAAGCTGACGATTTTGTGTAGCGGGGAAACAGATAGTCAGATAGACCGGCGGAAAGGAGTGACACGTGTTTTTTTTTGTGAAATATATATATATCAAGTGAACGTAATATTTTGAATTCGAAAGTTTTCGCGATTACAATACTTTTTCCGCCTATTGGCGTGGGAAGTAAAGATCGACTACGGCACAGTCTACCGTATACGCTTTTTCGTTTACCATTTATGGCGCCTATGTCGCTTATTACAGAAAGTGAAACTAGACTAAGAAAATAGTATCCACGTCACAGCTCATAACCATAAAGAGCCAAATAAGGAATTTTTCAGCTTGATAAATTTCATCAGTTTCTAGATTTGCCCTGTAAACCTATAAAGATGTGGAATTGACGACGTACGTACGACGTATGTAAAACATGGTAGAAAATCCACAAAACTAGGTCTTGCGAACAAGGACTTAATCAGAATAATTTCGCGATTTTATATTCGAGGTATGCTGTGGGTTACGTACCAGTATTTGTGGTTATACGTATATAAAAATAGCATGTTATTGTTACTATAGATGGTAGGGCGTTTGTTCAGATAGTTGATGGTTTAACTTAATAAAACTTTTTTATAATTGAACAAATGATACTCTTATACGATGCATTTTTATTAACATTTCTTTGACAAAAAAAAGATCGTTTGATGGCTGATTTATAAAAATAATTTTAAATGATAACATATTTACTCTAATGATTTTATCTAATTAAAGAAACAAATTGCAGAATACCATATGTATATCATATGTCAAAAGCCGTATTCATTACGTAGAAAAGATATCATAAGGCCAGACTGTTTATGAGTCATTGAATCAAGTTTAGTTTGACTCATAGTTGGTGCTAGATGGATTGAGAATATAGAAATAAACATACAGTGGATAATTTTTTTATTAAACGTCGACGTTGATGAGAACGTGAATGAAATGTTGATGCTAATTATAAACGTTACATAATCTTTAATATGCTCGAGGCCCGACAATGGCTCAACACATACCTGATGAATTTAATTTGTTTCTGTAAGGAAGAAAACGGTGGTCGTGTACTTTGCATATACGTGGTGATAATTAATTCGTATTAACGTATTGTCATATAAGTGCACAGCAGAAGCAATTAGTAGCGAATAATTATCAGTGTCAGTATTTTTATTCGGTTTATTCTGATAATACAGAATTGATAACAGGTTCGATATACAAAATTCGCTGCTGTTACTTTCGATCTGTATAGGGATTTATGAACTTTATGGCCCTTTATAAAGAGCATTAGTCGAATCGTACCAACCTTTCAAGTGTTCACGTTATAACACAATCTAATTCGTTGTTACATTCTCATCCTTAACACATTCCACAGTACTGGCCCCGGAACCGATCCTTGCGAAACTCCCATATGAATTTTCAGTTGCATCTGTAGTGGATATATATTTCTTAAACCCATATTGCACAGTTGACATTTCCTTATTCGCCTCAACATCAAGCCCTTACAGAGAGGTTTCGTTTTGATTATTTTTGGAGGGAGTTGATTTTTTCTAGAGAGGCAGATAAACATACTTAAACATGATAAATGGCTACAATAACGACAATTTATTAATGAAGTAGCTTACCATCAATTTCTTTCAGATTTTGTTGGGGTTTAAACCCATGTGACCCTCCTCGGTACGGGCTTGTTCAACATGATCAATCTCTGTAAGTCATTCTAAAAACTATCCTAAAGAACTCAACATACGTTCTGTATCTCGTTTGCTTGTCTTCAGGCTTTTGAAGGTTTGGAATAAGCACCAATTCATCCATTTCCACCTCCTTTTAAACCTATCTACTTTCAAGCACACATTTAATACGTTCAGCACAAGTTCAGGTATTTCTCTAACCCGAATTTTCATTACATCATTTGGTAGGTGATACAATTTACTCATTGCTTCCTATATATTAACCTAAACTCACTTCCAAAATACACAAACACACACACACACACATCTAAAATCCGTACAGATATTTTTTACATTCATGCCTACATAAAAAATAATTACAAAGTTCGAAATAACACGAAGCACATTAAAATTGGTAATTCGCTTCCAACTGCCTATCCCAAAAAAATTGACACCTCTTAGTAAAATTAAAATAAAAAAAGGTGTTGAACAGATATTCATTCATACGTATGTGGTTACAATTAGCGGCCTGGGGAAAATATAATGCACCTAAAATGAAGTGTTCTAAGGTATTATAATTTTTTGTCTCCTTCAGTTGATGTTTTTTCGAAAAATAATCAATTCTCGAAACCGTCAAAAACATGGATAAACGTTATCATTTTCTTTATTAATTACTCCGCGAAAAAATTCTAATCACATTTTAATAGCAGTACTAATGTGAAATTTGATTAAATTCAGAGTAGTATTCCTCCACTTGAGAGGTCCTAAGCGGATAGACAGACAGGCATATCGAAAAATAGATCCAGGTAAACGATTCATGTAGTTTTGTGAGGTATACTCCGTGATATACCCCAAAATATTTCGGACTCGACATTCGCGAGTATGTATATTATATTAAATATTATATTAAAATTGATCAATTTCATTCATTCCATATTCCAAAATTAAGTGACATTAAATTAGTATGTTTCTATTATTCAAACAAATTATTATAATCAGCACTGAATGAACCAATATAATCTGTTCTTTATGAAAAGCATTCTTTTTGGCATGCAAAAACCAAATTATGATCATACCCTCTACTGGTCTCGAGCCCAATTTTGGCATAAAAATGTTACTGGATGTTTGTTCACTATCAGTAAAATTATTGGTTATGCTGCTGGCATGTCATGTACAACAATTTTTATTTGATTATTATGTTGTTGTTTCTGTGGTTTTAGTGGCTATACATTTTTAATTAGGCTGTATAACAGCACTTATTCAGGAAACTGAAACTATCAAGGAATCATTTTGCATATTGAAATGTATTATTTACATTTTTCTAACAAATGAACTACAAATTAAAATACAGTACAATATGGATTAATGATAAAGAGTCCAAACTTTTCACTGAAAATAATACCTCATCGGTGAGGTTTTTGAATAGTTACTGGACCACCAATAGATGGCTACCTCAACTTAGTTAAGTTAAAATTGCATTCACCGAAACAGCTACTATTACTACTGCTAATACTCTACAAGGTTCATATAAGATCATCTTTGAATAAAACTTGCATTTGTAGGAATGCAAACCGATGTACCTAACCACTGGACTCCAAAAAGGAGCAATACGTCTAGTGGACCTACTCAGCATTGCAAAGGACCTCCACATCTGAAAATTGTTGAAAAGTGGTCAATTTTTCCCCATTCTCTATGTTTCGCTATGGTACATGTTCAACCAAGTTATCTCTGATAATAACACTAACAGCCGTCAGTACAATGAAGACCAGAAGGGCCCAACGGGCATACCTCACCAGGTCTATTTCCCAACACCTCAAACGAGCCTCTTCTAAAAGTTAGTAGGTACGGTTTAGTGCGCTTTGAGACAATATGAATAGAGATTTATCTCTAACAGCGTTTCTGAGGGGCGATAGGGTTTCTGCTTTAGTGGGAGGCTATCTATAAAAATACCTATTGCATCCTCATCGGGCACTGTTTATGGTTAAGTCATAGAACTAATCAGAAGAGAGGAAAATTAATTTTTTATTTCAGTTTTATGCTGATATGTGTGGTGGAAGCATTAATAGAAGTCAATATCCCACTAAAACTACGTTTATGTGGAATTATTTTAAGTAATCACTATATAAAAGCATGTTTTGATACCTGTTTATTCATCCAAAATTTATTGACAGCGTGTGAAATGGTCATCTATTTTTCCAAATGAGATTTTTTGTAACACGTCAAAAAGTTTTGTTGTCACTCCAAAGAACATATTGAAAAAATGATGAAAACTACAACTAAAATTAAATCAATAGGTAGGTGATCTTTTTGCCTTTGCGAAAAAAATGACATGTATATCCTTTATGTAGACGTCTTAAAACATTCAATATTTGTTTTGGAAAACGTATTTTCAAATTTATGTATTTATTCCATTATAATACTTCTCTCGCTCCTGTATTGGAAAATAAAATCTACCCTTAGTGTAGGGGTGGACAAAATAATCGAGTAATCGATTCCTCCATTAATTTTCTTAGAATAATCGATATGGTAGGGGATGTGCAAAATATTCGATTAATTAGTTATTCATCGATTAATCGAACACTAGATTTCTTCTAGTTTAATCGATTTGGATTTCTATTAGGCTCGAGACGGATTTTGGTGAGTTTCTTTTGATATTTGAACAAAAAGTCAATGTGCAGTATTTGCTAACTTTTTTTGTTTGTTAAACTAAAAATATACAAATGTAATGAGAATCTGTATCGGTATGAGCACTCTAAGTTTCATTTCTTTCCTCGCCGCAATTGGTTAATAGATTAATCGAAAATTACTATTAATAAAAAATAATCTATCAATAAATGAATGGAATATAATCGAATATTTGAAATACCCTATAATCGATTATATATTTTGATATTCGCCCACCCCTACCCTCATATGGTGTTGATTTCGTGGAAGTCCCTCCTAAGCTGTACTTGAACGGTGTGTATGTTTATATCTATCGTACGATCACAATTATTTTATTCGGCAGTTCCTAACTGCCATACCGCGCCGTATTGGGCATACTTTCTAACTTGACATATATATTTTTCCGGTGTCGCGGCTGTACGTTGACGAAGCCAACGATCTTCCGTGTCTAGTCACGCACCTCCTAGTTACAAAACATTTTTCTAATTCTGTAATCGCAAGCACTTACATTTGGATAATGTATGGAAACTGGTTTTGAAGTCTGTTAATTATTTAATTTGCGAAATTGATTGCTTTCATGGTTTGTTTGTACCAGAGCTGTTTCGTGCAACGACAAGAAGCACTGAGCACTTAATAAAAGTGATTAAATAGGTACGAGTACTAAGTGCTTTTCAAAAATTCATAACATTTGAATATCTAAAACTTTAACATCAAATTTACTGTTCATCGTACACGACGATGCGAAGAAGGAAGAAAGGAGGGAACGATTTCATTGGTTTATCTAGGTATAGAGGGTTGAGGGGTGCATTTGAAAAATAAAATTTTATGGCCACCTCTATAACTCGAAGAATACTGAGACTTTTGTGAAACATTGACACTAGGTTACTAGTGTGACAAGGACGAAAAAGCTTTTTAGTTTTTGTAAATCGGTCTTCTGGAAACGTGATTATTGTGAAAAAAACTAAAATAAGGAAAAATGTCCAAAAAAGAAATTTCGCATGATTATTTTCGGAGTTGAAGTTGGGGTTGATGAGAGATAGAGAGATCTAAAAAAATAGGAGTTGGTAGATATTCTACCGTATGTAAAATTTTGACCCCTGTAGGAATTCGTCTTTTTGTAATATAGATCCAGTGGCAGCAGAGTAATTCTGAAGCTACGTATCCATATAACAATGCGCTATACATCCGGTCGCCCGTTCAAGCGATACTGACAAGCGGTGAGATCAGAAAGTCTTTTAACGAATAGATCGACACTCCCGGCTTTTGTGAGGTTGCCACGTATCCTTTAACAGTCTAGCACTAGTTCGTAATGTTTCTGTTCCAACACTGCTAATGGTACAGATTAATTAAATCGGAATGCAAAACTTAGTCCACTAGTATATTAAAAAAATTTTACATTAATTCAAAAATATATTAAATTCTATAGTTTTTGGGAATTATCATTTATATCAAATTGAATGTTATATGACGAAAAGATTTCTTCATTTCCATAGGCCTGTTTGTCGGTTTTTGGCATTTTTATCACCGCGCATTCCCGGAAACACTGTTCTGCATCTTTTTCCTCACGCCAGAGCGGAGTAATTTGTCAACAAACAAGACGATAATTATCCGTGATTTTATTTTTACAAATATATTTTCAAGGTTTGGGTCTTTTCATCGTAAAACTTGGTGACATAACTTGACTTGAAAATATTCAGGTTCCTCCAATAAAAAAATATCAGGCATCTCTAATATGGATTTTACTTATTTGGCACGAATAAGCATTTGGGAGTTTTGTGATAATTTGAGCCAAAAATCAAATATATTTTTTATTTCCGAGTTCTTAGTGTTTTGTTCCCATCGTGATACACTCATTTCCTACTGATTACGTAACAGCGAGTTATGTATAATATGAGGAAGAAATTTCACACATCCAAGGTGTTCCCATTGTTAGATATCACAGGCAATGTTGCCAGAGCTCTTACAGTATCATAAAGTTCTCAACATCTGGACCTAGACCTGCGTTGGACAAGCCGATGAAGTTCCAAATATAACATTTTATCTTTCATCCGTTTGAGACTAAAAAACATTTGGGAGCCATGAGGATACAGACAGGTTTTGAAAATAAAAAGTTGTTGCTGTTGCTGCTATCCAGGTTTGAAAAAATGTCATTTGTATTGGGTTTTATTTGGCGGTAAATGTAGAAAGATAGAATGAATTCTTTTTAAAGATTCATATTGACTTTTATATGAAAAATAATTTTAAAATCCATAACGAGACTTCGAAACCTCTCAGAAAGGTCAGTTGAAATCGCTGACTTAAGAACTGCTGACGGATTTGAACGTTATAAATAGTAAATTTTATTTGGTTTTTGTTCAGTTGTTGATCCGGTCTATTTCTTACAAGCCACGACTTCAACTACTACTGTTTTTAAAGGTTGTTTTTAATTTAATTTCATATCAAAAGTTTGATTTCGGACTTCCATTGTCTATAAAATTTTGAGTATCACGACGTTTCGATTGATGTGCTATCTTCAATCGTCTTCAGGTGAACTGGTGAACACGTTCCTTCCATGCCTATTCATACCCCGTCCGGTGACGTGTCGTTGTGCGCGGACTGTTCTGATTGGTTCCCGATGCGCGGTATTCCGGTCTGCTGACGTGGCTGTTTGTCGGTCATTGTTTGTTGTCTGGTCCAGTCGTAGTCTATTAATCTTCTTTATGAGTGGCTGCCAGATTGGTTTAATGTCTACGCTGGGTTTGCTGTACACTTTGCTGTTGTTGGTGATGAATGCCGCCTCCTTGAATTTCCTTCGATACCAATGCGGCTCCTTGGCGATAACCTTAGCGTCGTCCCAAGCTATTTCATGGTGCTCCGTCCATGCGTGGTCAGCTATTCCAGATTTTCCTGTCTCTGCTCGCTGGGTGTTGAGACGATGTTCTTTGATTCTTACTTCCAGTGGCCTTTTTGTTTCTCCAACATAGATTTTACCACATTGACATGGATCTGGTAGATGCAGTCCTTTGTCTCTTGAGATTCATTCCTGGGCTTAGTTTTTGTTAGGACACTTCTGAGGGTGGCAGTCCTAGAGAATCTCGTTTGGATCTTGTATCGCTGACCTATTCTTTTGATTCCATCTGATATTCCTTTAACGTAAGGCAGAATGAGTAAGTGCTGAGATTCTTCTTTATAGACAATGGAAGTCCGAAATCAAACTTTTGATAAATTCACCTTGTCTACAAGTTTCAAACAACAGTTAATTTCATAGTTATATTAGTTTTCGAAGTCCTGCGCTCGTTAGGCCGAAATTGTATTTTTTAAGCCACTTCATTTTATTCAGATCAAGATTTGGTCGCTTTCTTTTGATCATTTGTCTAGTTGCGCCTCCTTTCAAAATTTGATCAAATCCAGTGTTTTAATTCATAGATTCATTGAATTACTATACCAAAAAATATGTAATCTATCGTATACACAGCTCGTATAAGTGATTGCAAGACGTGCAACGTTGAAAAACCACTATTCAAACTTTGTCAAATACAGATTAAAGTAGATTCGTCCTAGGAATATGAACTATCTATCTAATGAAAAAATAATAATTAGAATACATACCTAAATATGGAAAAATATAAGCTTGATTTTGAAAATAGCTCATAAGTGATGTAGGCATAAAACGTTAGAAAAATCATGATCATGATTTAATTTTTTTGTAATGACGATACTTCTTTACAGTATGTGGGAGAAGTGTGTTTTCGGTGACATTTAGTTTTCATGAACTTTGCAACATTGTGGATGTACGGCATGCGTGCGCCAAAATGTATTTTCCTTTTCTCTCGACTCGACGGTATTTTATAATACAATAGAATTGGTAGTATGGTACATAGTACCAACCTTCGATTCAAAGTGTATGTATATTCAAGGTGAAGCAATATCGGCATCAAGACAATATTACCTATTGATACAGCGTGGTCCTCTTATGCGTGGGTGAATACATAATTTTTTTCGAATAGTTATAACTATATAATATATATATATAACTTTTGATCCTTGTTTCTGATCTCCTGTATCCTCATCCTTCTACCAGTGTCTCTTTCGTGAATTGGAGTTGTTATAACTTAAACCTGATCAGTTGTATGAGTTGCCTAAGGAAAGCAAAAGCCTTGACACTGAGCAAAATAAAGTTTTCCGGTAAAACCACCCCAGCATACTTGCACCAGATGAGGTCGATTAAAAGTAGAGACATTCCTCGACTGGGGCTGATAGAGCTTTGATGCCGTGTGGAATTTACAACTCCCTCCCTTAGTGCCGACTACCGCCAGTTCCACTTGGTCAGAGATGTTCAAAAGAATATTGTCTGCGGATCAGAAGTATAATAATGGGGAACTGTTTTTTTTTAATTACTGAATAAGCTTTGTCAAAAGTTTTCCGAAGCCGTTTACTTGGCCACGATGACATTCATGTTCCCAACTACGTCTTCCTTTGATTCTGGCTTCTCTCGTCCCCTCTTCTTTCAACTTTTGGTCCAGTGCTCATTTCTTGATTTGAAGTTGATACAACTGGTATATAAATAATAATGATAAACTGATTTTTTTCGGACGGCTTTATTTGAACATGATGACATTGATGACCCCAACTACGTTACAGTTTATTATATACATTTCAATCTTCCTTTGGTCCTGATTTCTGATCGCCCGTCTCCTCCTCTTTCGACTTATCGTCCAGCGCCTCTTTCTTGCTTTGGAGTTGATACAAGTAGTATCTGATAAGTTGGACGAGTTGCGTGAGGAAAACAAAAGCATTGACACTGAGCAGCATTAAGTTTTTCGGTATAATGACCATCGCATATCTGCACCAGATGAGGCCGGTACA
Organism: Bruchidius siliquastri; assembly: GCA_949316355.1. NCBI lineage: Eukaryota > Metazoa > Arthropoda > Insecta > Coleoptera > Chrysomelidae > Bruchidius > Bruchidius siliquastri. Next base: position 8,907,041 of record OX438536.1, on the reverse strand, counting down.
AAGTAGAGATATCGCTTGAGCGGGACTGATGGAACTTGGATGCCGTGTGAAATCTGCGATTCCCGCCAGTACTAAACCCCACTTTGCTAACGGAGCCCAGAAGAAGATTGTTTGGGGACCTGTGGATTATAATAATAATAATAGCGGTATAATGTTCAAGTACAATCGTGATCAGAAATAAGACCATTTCTAGCCATCTCGAAAATGATATCTTCAATATGACTTCGGGATAAAGGTTTCAAATGGAAAGGCGTGGTGGATGAATACAGGAGGCCGATGCCATGATGCGAGTGTGAAGTGTCACAGTAATCTCTCCGAATCATCCAAAGCATAACAGGTCGACATAAACAATTATTGGAAACACGGTAATAAATGATAGCTCAGGGTCAGCATTACGCAATTTCAAGTGTTTTCAATAAAAGTAATTTTGATCTCGTAAATTACTGTGTAGTTTTTTTTATTTTGAAAGTTACTGTCCGTATTGGCATGATGTTTTCAATTAGCAAGCTCATATTCGGAAGAAGAGACCTGCCCATCCATATCTGTGGTTCACAAAGTTTATAGTGATTTATGCTTTTCGTCTCTGTGTATTTTTATTTTTTTACTACATTATAGATGCTTTTACCACCTTTTACTTAGTGAAATTCCTCGATTATTAGAAAAAATGCACGACGTACACACTGTTACACAAATATAACAATTAAAATGAACCGCGTCTCTTGAAAGCGACCTTTATTTGTGACACCTTGGTATATTATTTAGATAATTTTATCTTAAATTCTTGCTGTTTTTAAAAAGGCTGACGAAGCAGCTGGAACGTGAGTAATTTTTTAAATACTAATATGGGGTTTAAATAAGCGTCCATAACAAGAAGCATAATTTTTTTAAATATTTTGTACTTTGAGAAAAACATGATTTTTTCAGTAACCATTTAAGTATTATTTTTCATTTTGAGCTCATTAACGATGTTTGAACTAGAGTTTACTTCCAGTATTGATCTCCTCTCAAGGTATGTAATGATAATAAAGATTATAATGCGAGGTAATTAAACAGATCCTGGCTTGTGCAATTTTTTTTTATGCTCACCTGCAGGGCTTTTCCATAACGGTAGAAGGTTAGTTGGGACAAAATTATCGAAGCGATCAGTGATGTTCCTTTTCTGTAAAGCCTTCCACTCGCTTCGTTCAGGAATCAGAAGATCATTGCAATTTGAAAGGTATCTGGTGTGAGCTACTGCGTTCAGTTCTCTTTGTTTAATGTACTTCTTCAGGATGTATGCTATTTGACGAATCAGCTCTTTGGTTTCATTGTGGGTGAGGTTCTGTTTCACGGTCAGCATTTCAATTGTATTTGAGAGCCAGTTTCAAAAGTTTTTCAATGGTTTCCCATTAACTGTAACGTTATAGAAGTTTTTCGTTGGGGTCATCAGTGTCTCGTCATGTCAGAGTGATTTAGTGTTTTGACATGACAAGCACATATAACAAGCGTCTATGTTATCTTTTTTTAATCAGCTAGATCTTTTCGTTACAAGTGCGCGGTCTACTTTGATCTGGAAAATTCCTGGGTTAAGTGTATCTTTTTAAAATTCTAGTATGTTGGTATTTATAAATCATGTGTCGAAAAGTCCAGGCGAAATTGTTGTTTTTCATGCTTGTTCATATACTGTAGCCGATTTTTCTTCTACCTCCTTCTTTTCGACTCTTTTCTCTTTCTCAATTGTTATCTATCTCATTTAGGCAAAATATAGAACATGTTCTATATTTTTACGATAAAAATGTTCAGGAAAAATTTGGATATATTTCTTCTACGTATCGTACAGTTAAAATTATTTTCGTTACAATTTTTGGCAAAATTCTATTGTGTATCATACGGCTCATACACTTCATATTACGTATCATCTATCGGCTTCACTCACAAATTTGAAAACATGCTGTGTTGAAAAAGAGGTGTGGAGTCTAACATATTAATGATAACAATAATAAATATATTTCTGTTAAAATTACTGTGTGAAAGTAATATTATGTTGCTACTGAAATATACTTGACTAGTTTTACTTTTCGCATACTTAGGTAGGCGAAGTATTGTATTTGCGGATAATTTCTTAATTTGAGTTTTTAAATGCTTGAGAAATGGCAATTTTGTGTTTTACATGCAGTAGTGTCAGTTCATTGAGAATTCCGGTCGGGTTTTAGCATGGTTGATTCACTTGAATGAAGTTTTTTGTGAATTCAAATTCAGAAATTTCAACAGGTCCAAAATCCGTCCATCAACATTTTTATTTTTGAGCTGATAAATACCATTGCGTCAAAACTATAGAGTCATCTTATTTCACGTAATTTTTCAAATACCGCATGGAATTGCCCGACTCTATCACCACAAGACTTGCTTTGATTCATCATACATTATGTATCGAGTGAGAGGAATCAAAGAGATAAACAACTACAGGATAAATTTTTGAAGTTTCATTAAGTGTTGTTCTCATTCATTTCCAGGCGTCTACTATCGATGGCCGTCGCAAAGGCGCCTGTCTCTTCTGTCAAGAGTACTTCATGGAACTGTACCTCTTGGCCGAGCTGAAGACCATCAGCCTGAAGGTGACCACAGTGGACATGCAGAAACCCCCACCCGACTTCCGTACCAATTTTGAAGCTACTCCTCCGCCTATTTTAATCGACCGTGGAATGGCCATTTTAGAAAACGAGAAGATTGAACGACACATCATGAAAAACGTGCCTGGAGGACATAACCTATTCGTACAGGTAAGAAATACATTTTCCAAACCAAATAATAAAGCAACGCAGTTAAATCACTATAAAATATGGCTTTAAGTTGGCTGACTGAAAGGTGTAAAGATTTCGGTTGTAATTTGTACCTCTTTAATCGTTTGAGTATAATTTCTTATAATTTTAAAAGTATCGAATTTCCTAAAATGTCTACAATTTAAAATGTTGATACTGGAAATTCAATATATAGAATAGATTGTAGCTTTGCCAAATGCCAAAGCCTCTACATGTGCTGGATTTCGTATGAGATTTGGTCCAAATGGGGACAAATTGAGTACCTACTAAGTTAGTCCTGTAGTCATATGTGGTTTTAATTGACCGATTGGGTAAGATCAATATACGTATATTGTTATTTATGTATGCTCGGAGATAAAATGAGCAAGCAAAAAATCATATGTTTTTTATATTGCTCATTAATTTTCCATTTCATGGATAATTTTTGCCAACTTTTTTTCCATCTGTTTACTTCTATAATACTTTTGTGTTTATCAAATGATTATATATAAAGTAAAAATTATGGCTTTTATTGCGTGAGAGATATAAATAGTGATTTCCGAATCATGATGATGATATTTCCGATAAGATTGGGATTAATCTGATGTTAATCCGAAGCCTTACTGTTATCAACGCGATATTATTAAAATATCAACATTAACTGTTGTTTTATTGTGTGATTTCATTGATTTGAGAAACGTGTTCTCTGATCTTACATGTAGTAAATATCGAAAAAAGTCACTAAGGCCACTTCCTGCTGATCCAGCGTTTTCTCAATTTTACCGATCAAGGTCGGCTGACTTTTCTGCTTGATATGCAAACCCAATGACTAACTTTTATAGGGGTCTATCTCAAGCTTATCAATCAACCTTTGTAATGTCTTGAGCTAAAAGGATGGAAGGGTAATTGTGTCCTCCCGCCGCGTGTACACCTGTTTGGTTCAGGAATGAATACGATTTTCATGTTTCACGAGTTTGAAGCAATCGGCTACGCAGGAACTAAATATTTAGACAAGATGTGGTTGAAGCTGATAATTTCCATGTTGTGGCATGGCATGAATCACGCCGTCCAAACCTGAACTCTTTGAATGGAGTAAAAATCCTTATTGATGTTTTAAATGCACTATTGATACGGTTTCAGGTAAAAAAATAGCATAGATACATAAAAACGATAAAAAAACATAGTTTGAAATACATGGCCCCATAACCCCAAAAACAACTTGAGGATTTCTAGGATGTTTCCACCATCACAAATGAAGGTGTCATTCATTAGCTTCCAAATAAAAGATGAAACATGATGGGTTTTCAGAGGGATGTGTATGTTTTCGATTTTAGAACGCACGTGTGTTAGTTCGCCAGAATTAGATCACGGTTTATGTGAACACGATCTAAATAATTTCGATCAATTATTAGTCTATATTACAACTCCAAAATTGTTTTTGGCAATCCATTATTTCTCAAAATAGCCGTAAACCGAAAATCAATCCTTGTTCATATTTTTAACATTTTTTTGATTTGGTTCTGGATGAAATCACATTTTGTTATCCACAACATTGAAATAGTTTTCCGAATTTCAAAAATGCGAATTATGTATCCAGTTTCCACCTTGCGGAGAAAGCAAGTAAGCGATTGTCATTGAAATAGTTGTACAACAAAATGTATGTGAGAATAACAACAAATTTCCATCATTTTAAACTTATGGCGTGCTTGTCTGCTGCGTTCTTCTTAACAATTATAATATTTTCATTTTATTTTCTTAACTGTAATGATAAGTGAACCAACCGAAGAAAGTTGCATACTGGAATGAAAAAATGACTGGGAACATTTGTAAAAAGACACTGATAATCATTTACATGCATACAGTTACTTGAAACCGATAATATGAATCCACAAAATGTATGGATCGAGGTTAATGACTCTGTGTATAAACTGGAGTAATGCTTATTCAAACCTTTTTGTGCATTTTGCATCTACATTTCTGCGTAGCATAATAACCACCGATATTGGCTTTTTTCCAAATATCAGTAGTGAATTTGCGATCAATGTAGCATGGAAATAAGACCCACTTGATATCTATTTTAGATCGTTTTTTCCCAACGCAAAAATTTTTGTGTACCCTTCAGCCCCCCCCCCCCCCCAATTTTTTACCACTCTAAATTTTCTTCCGAAAAATGATCAGTGGCCTCAGAAACGTCCAAAACCGAAGTTTCTTATATATTTTTCGATTTGCCAAAACTGAACCAATTTTTGTCTGCCATAGCAGGAGTTTATTCTCAAAATTTCATCAAAATCAGAATTATACTTTCCGAGTTATATATGGGTCAAGGAAGCAGGGTCGTATACAAAAGAGGTAGAGGGGGTATTTACCCCGTCCCCTCTCCATATAATCCAGGTTTCATACTGGTTTAACATTTTCAGCTAGCAAAATGTCTTCGTTTCGTTAAATAGAATGATTCAAAAACCTGTCGGCACATGTTTAAAAAAATAGGAAGGAGAAGCAAATAAATTTCGAAGAATAAGCACATATTTGCAAAAATTCAGTTATAAAAAAGAATAAGGTCATATACAGGGGGGTGTCCCCCTCCTAGAACATTGTGCTGGCAACGCTTCTGGAATAGAGCTCCATGACATTCAAAAAAATCTTTTCGGAACTAACCACCAACTGTTCTACTTCTAGTGCCTATCCGGTCCGAATGTTGGCAATCATTCTGGCTATCATAATTTCATTGGTTGCAGCTCGGAAAAGACCTGTGGTTGTTGTAGAGAACCATGTTCTCAGGTTCTTTAGCCATGAGATCCTCCTTCTTCCAGGTCCTCGCCGTCCTGGAATCTTTCCTTGTAGTATTTCTTGCAGCACCAACTGTTAATGATTAAAAAATGGCGCTAGAGTATTCTCCCCTATAGTGCTTTAGTTGTAGATGTAGATATATATTCAGAATGGATATTGTACCCTGGATATAAATTCTAAACATAAGAAATGACATCACATAGTGTAGTAACACACACTCATGTTTTATTGAATGGTTTTTATAGAAAGATTAAAGTAATCCATCCTATTTATCGATCTTTATGATCAATGCCTGGTTAGATATACAATATGACCTGCTATAGACATGCATGTTTCATTTAATTTGCACATTGTGCTTTTTCTAGAACTGGTACAAATCAGCCACCCTTCTTTGATGTTCTAGACTGTGAAGGTCCTTTGTGAGGTGATGTGAGACTAGACGTATTGCTCGTTTCTCGATTGTATCTAGAAGCAGAGAGTGCTTGGGAACGGTAAATAAAGTTTTCTGGAGCGAAATTAAACCTCTAGTTTCCGGGACGGCGACCTAGCGAGGCCAGCGACATAAAATTCGATCGAAATATTGGAACATTGGAAGTACAGCGTCAACCCATTCAGGATCACTTTTTGGACTGGATGCAACTATACCAAATGAAATATAGAGCCAGTCAATTGTATTGCTCGATTTGCGATTGTCCGTAAATATTTTTTTTGTTTGTTAATGACTGAATGAATTCAACGATTTCAAAAAATAAAGCTGCATTACCTATGGGATCCCCCAATCTAAATCTTTATTCCTAAACTCATACAATGAGTGGGGAAGTAATGTGTAAACATTGTTTGCATGAATCATTTTACGCTTACGATACATATTCAATAGATTTGCACCATTCATGGTAAGGATCATTCATTCACTCAGTGCCAAAATTAGTTGAATCTCCATGATAAAAACTATGACTCGTATACTATCTGATGCGGGATATTCGTAAATTGACGTACACTGCGTATCCTAATTGACGGAACCAATTTCCTGTGATTCAGTAAACATCCGATAGTGTAGTTATGATGTTCGGATGACTATTCCTACTACAGTCGAGTCATATCGAATGATATTTCTCATACTAAAATAATTCTAAACCACAAAATCATGTTTAAACAGTTTTGAAATAGTAAAAAATGATAAAGCATGTCCCATATAAGCCACTGAAAACTTCACTATCATAGTTATGAACATGATAAGAAGCTGCAAGGGCATTGGAATTGAGGGAAACATCGATAATATTATATATGGGTCGTTCAGTTTTATAATCCGTAATATTTAAAATGCAATATAATTAATAAGAATGAGTAAAGCATAATTATTTATGTTTTGAAGCTTGGTCCACGAAATATTGCATTTGAACATAACGCAATCAAAAGATGTGAATTTGATGATGGTCTGAAAGATTTATAAGTGAGGAATATCCTAAAATTCCTTAGATAATTATTTTACTTGCATGAGCATAGTAGCAGTATCGACATATATTTTTTTTTCGATGTTTTATTAAAACCCTACACCCTAATTTAAGATATTGTGTTTTTTTGATATTTCATGACATACAGATCGCAATCTTTCATTGTCTGTCTGTTTGTCTGACTGTCTGTCTGTACTTTGTCTGTTAATCCCTGACCCCTTTATAACACAGAAACTACTTTTCAGAATTTGATAAAACTTGAGAATCCGATACTAGTGTGAATCAGAGGAGAAAAAAAGGAAAAGCTGTTTAGTATCCAAAAAATCAGTTCAGTGGCGGCAAAGATTTCGTCAAAACAAAAAAAATTAATAAACCAATTTCGCTTTTGGGCTTTTCACAGTAGATTATCGCTTCAGCAAAGAACAAAAGAGCTTTTTGGAAATATATCTAGCGGTGGCAAAATCATGTTAAAAAAAAAATATAAAAAATTCTCGTTTTGAGGTATTTTAGAGGTCACTGATCGTTTTTAAATTTTTTTGATTGAAGGGTAAAATTTGGGGGAATACATTTTCTTAATTTGATAAACTGGGCGAGAAGTTCAGTCAACCTACTTGTCATTTTTTGAAGTTACGTCGATTAAGGTTGAAAACATGATTATACTGACAATTTGTTTTAGTATTCTCAGCATGAATATAAAACTGGATTCGGGTTCTTGAATCTAGCATTCTAGTTACGTCTGACTGATATTCATTTATTCATTGGGTATGCATTTGAAATATTCTGTTATTGTTTATGTTACGAGAGTATCGTTTTTGTGATTACTTTTAATAGGGTTGATGGATACCATCAGGAAATAAACTCCAACTAATAGTACATAATACAATTAAGCTTGGTGAGGAAGCTATATGCTAGATTCAAAAACTTATATCCAGTTATATATATATATATATATATATATATATATATATATATATATATATATATATATATATATATATATATATATATATATATATATAGTGTAACGCATTTCATACATTCAGCCTTTTTATTTGTGATAGTTTCTGTTGCGATAGCACAGTTCTATCCAAAAACATTTATCAAACTATCTGGTTCAGCGGGTGACGCTAGCTTACGTTATATTTTAGCCCACCTGGGATGGATGATGGAGAGATGAAGACAAAGTTTACACAATAGTATATAAGTCGATTTACTGCGCTCAAACCCTTCCATGTACCAACATTAAACGCCAACAACGGTTTAGCTGACTTTACCAGGCGAGACGAGCAGTTGGGAGGTCGAAGAATTGTCCCTAATCAACGCGTGGAGGATCGTAGGAAAAATCCTTTTCTACTGGCGAAAGCTTCAACTTTTATATTACTCCGTAAACCTTGGCTTAAGAGCTAATATTTGACATGTGTAAATCTCTCTCTATTGAAAAGTTTGGGTAGAGATGCAGTAGATAGAATGAATAAATCTGAATGTTCTACGATTTTGGGTTAAGACTTTTGTTTTAATGATTGCTTTGTTTCTAGGACAAAGAAGTCGCGACCTTGATCGAGAACCTGTACACGAAGTTCAAGATGTACATCCGCAAATTCGAATCGCCCGACACGACGGAGAATCGGCAACCGCTACTGTCGCAGTTAGAGCGCATCAACGACTTCCTGGCCAAAAGGGGTACCCGCTTTTTGACGGGAGATACCATGTCCTGCTTCGATTGCGAACTTATGCCCCGGCTACAGCACATACGGATTGGTGCGAAAGCTTTCAGGAAGTTCGACATACCCACCAAGTGAGTGTTGATTGTTCAATAATGAATAAATATACCTAGTTAAATCTATGTTACAGAATTCGGAAAGAATGACCGTGCGGGTTGCGAACCACACACCTTCCGATTACCGGTCGGACGCTCTGGACAACTGAGATTACTGGGCCCCTGCCCACTCGTTGCAGAGCGCGGATGATGTTAAGCGGAATTCCCTGAAAGCCATTTTTCTGGATTTGCGTCTGCACGCGTCGGCGTCGTTCGTATTTCGAGGTACAGAACGAAGCGCTGTTAGCTCAGTTGGCCAGAGCGTCCGTCTGGCAATCGAAAAGTGTGTAGTTCGAATCCCGTACTAGGCCATTTTCCGGATTTTAAAATGCGAATTGGGTATCAGCTTCCGCCTTTTGGAAAAAATAATTGTCACGTAAATCAATCTTGTTGGGGGTATCATACACGGAGCAGAATGGCTATTGGATATTGTAGCGGCATACTATACAAATACACCTATGACAATTGGTAACTCCAACCGCTCTTAATTAATAAACATGTGTTTTTCGATTATGAGCAAAACATTGACTTGCACTTCATAGGCAATAGATGAACCATTAGTTTGAGCGCATTTAGTTCACTGGGGTTATTGCAAAAAAGACAAACACCATTGAAGATGTACTTGTCTTGATTTTGCCATACGTATTCTAAAAATCAACAAATTTGTTAATGTGCAACAATGACCTGTCCAAAAAAGATCTAGTGGTCAGAAATACTAATGCAGTCTTGAAATACACAATTGTGATACAAGAATGAACCATAGGGAAATCTTGGGGAAATGATTTTCATCTATATACTTAACTAAATAACATTAATTTGAATTTTTGATTGAACCACAGATTGAACTCTATTAGGCGTGTTTGCTATTTGTGTGTTTTTTGTTCAGCGATTGTCATTCTTGAAAAACATCACAGAGCAAGGTCTTTAAAACTGATTTAATTAACCATTTTTTTTTTTAAAAGAAAGTATAAAAATGAGGTAATATTACACATCTGATGTGTTACTCGATTTTTCATTTACACCAAGCACTTGTTCCAGATTCACTGCGCTATGGAGGTACATGGCAAATATGTATGAATTGGAGGCGTTCATTCAGAGCTGTCCAGCTGACCAGGACATCATCAGCCACATCAAGAACCAATTGGGGCTGCGTACTACAGCCCGAATAGAGCTAGAAACGCCAGTGTATACGACGGCCATACCGGTGTTGGCCGCAGAGTCATAAACTCAACATCAGGCCAACTATTCAGATGCATACATTTATACACTCGTCAACACGGGTCCGTGAAAAGGATTTTGATAGAAGTTTATACATCTTTCTGGAATCCTGCCATTCGTCTTCTAAAGAATGTACCAATTTTCAAAGATTATCATAATCAAAATAAATTCAAAATCCGTTTAAATTGTGTCATTATACGGCAACTGCTTGATTTCTCCAAACAAACTATTTTTTAATAATCTATTCCAAAATATAATTGAATCAGTATTTAATTTAGACGATTTAGGAAGATTGAACATCGAGATTTACTCAATAGTAATTCGTAACTAATAAAACAAGCTGCATGTATTCTAATTTGACAGATTTCCAATAGTGTCTGTACAAGGCACAACGGTTCACTGGTTTACATTTCTACAGTCAATATATTGCCCTTATGGAAGGCGACATAACAGCAGCTTCACCAAGTAAAATCATTACAGTCTACATGAATAGATGCTTTTAACTTTATTTGTATGTTCACATAAAGATCAACTTCAAAAAAGAAATCATAAGTGACAAGTAGTTACTGATATTTAAGTCTTGCTCAAGCAGCTTGGTCAAACTTCATTTATAGATGTTTGACAGCTATTACCGTCTTTGTCGTGAAAAGAAGTACACATTAAATCGTGATTATATGGCAGGATTATGTTCTAGTATCAAGTGTATTAATTGCATTTAAGGTGTTACAATCCATTCGGAATTACTTTGTGGTACTTAAATTATGTTTTTCCTACAGTACGCACAACTAATCATTTCTTTAATAAACCTATCCATATGAATGCTGTCATCATTCATATGTCCATGTATTTTTTTGAATTTAGTCAATATTTCTGTCAAAATCCTGATATCCAGCAAATATGAATTATTTTCGTGGCAGAACCAGTTTCACAAGCGTGCTATTCTCATTTTAAATAATCGACCTAGTTGACGAAAAAGCTTAAGAATACTTTTTATTCACAGGAGTTTCCATATAATAGACAAAGATGGCGCTGCCACTGCACGACAGGCAGCAATTGAACAAATGCATTTTCACAGTGTGATCAGAAAAATAATATTTATATATTATCAGTTGTTTTCTCTTGTGTACATATGGCGAATTGTTGTTTCTTGAGCAGTATTTCAGTTCTTAAGTTTCCTTTAAAATTCAATTCTGCATTTTGCTTATTCTCTCTTAGAGTTCTCTTTTCTTTAAGTCTTAGGTATTATATTTCATTTAATTTTTTATAGGTATGAAGAGTATGTTATTTGTTTAATTTTGTTTTGACTTAATGTACAAGTTTGGGAAAGATGTTTCCCCAAGATCTTCTGAAGTTCTTGTGGGGCGCTTCCAAGGAAGTCGTTAGTAAAGTGTATAAATAATATTTATACAGGATGATTTTTAATACCACAAGGAAATAAATTTATAACCATTCATAGTTTTTATATTGTATACTACAGTAAACCAGTAGTGTTAGATAGTATGAAGTATAATGGATATAATGCAACCCTTATGACAGGAAATTTAATTGTCGATTAGGGTACATTATACCTCCTTGGCAATATTATGTTGATTCCAGAGTGCTGATGCCGACAGGCTTTCGCTACCTTATAAGCATATTTACAAATCCTCAGTTATCGGGACCGTATCCCCCCCCCCCCGTCTAGTCCAAATCTTGCCTTGTCGGAATTTTTTTTCTCCTCGGCTCAAGCAGGACCTCAAGGGAAACCGAAACAGCTCCGTAGAAGACGTATAAGAGGTCGTGACGCCATCTCTCAAGGGAATCCCGGAAAGCGAGTTCGAGAACGCGTATGCGCAGAAAAAAATCACGTTATACACATTGTGTCAAAAGCACAAAAGTGCTATTTCGAGGACTACTAAGGAGTTGTTGGTACGATTAGTTCAATTAAAAAAAAACAGTCCTACTACTTTTTAATTCTACCTTATAGCTTCCAACTTTCCAAGAACTAATATCACCGACTTTTCCTAACAAGGATAAACCAGTAGTATAGTGATTTAAGGAAGGATGAAAAGCTAACACAGTATGATATATTTATTACAAAGCTTAGTGTCCGTTTCACGATATTCATTCTATTGTACTTATAGATGACTTATACCGGGAAAAAATATATTGCCATTCCTGGCATAAACCTATGTATAGCAAACTTCAGATGAGATAGAAGGTGGGTTTGACAGGATACAGAGTTAGGTGCGATAGGGATCGAAATGAGATTTGTTGGGCGACGTTTTCTAGCTGGCCGATGTTTTGAAGAGGAAAGTCTTCGACCATGCGTATTCAATACTGCTACAAATGCGTTCAAACACGCCGCTATGTTTCCCTCACCTTATGGGTGCCAATGCTTAGGGTTAAATAATCTAAGTTGATAATGGCTCTTGACAACCCTACAAAGACACATTTGCTAGACTTAAGATTGCAAATTTCGCATGTTCTCTTTTATGTTTGTAGCTTTATTGTGCAGATTTTTATAAAATGACTCACTCATAACCTTATTTAATAGACTAAGTAAATCACGAACATAAAGTAATCAAATAAAAGGCATTCAAATAATTGCAGTAAATACAGCACATCACATATTTAAAAAAAAGATAATACAAAAAATACATGAATCGAAATAAGAATAAATATTAATATTAAATAGTTTATTGTATAAATTATAACATCACCATCTCTATAAATACATACAATTAAAAATATTACAGTTCTTTTGGTTCCAGTATCAGTGTATTTGATATGTATTGGAATAACTATCTAATCTATAATATTATCTAAAATAATATCTGATTATGATAAAACACTATTTCTATTTTGATATATAGAAAAACTTGAACTGAAAATTCATAGTTTCATCATCCAAAACAATTTTACCTGTTTTTTAGCACATGCATCTCCACAGAGTGATATAGATATTAGTTCTAAAGATGATCATTGTTTTTGTGTGTCTGTTCAATAATTTTTTCAGTAGTCACAAATCTATAGTAACCCAGTGAGTCACCAATATTGAGCTTCATCATGTTCCATTTCTCCTTAGAGCATTGAATACAGATTTAGAAAATATTTTGAGTGTATGAATTTTTCTTTAGTTCTGTTTCCTTTTGGCTAGTCTAATAGCGTTTAATCTACAATTATGTTCCTGAGAAGAACATGGAAATTGGGCAATTCTCGAATGAATCGCCCAGCAATCGTTTCATTTTATGCTAGAATTTTCCTAACTGCTGATTTACAGAGAGCTAATTTTCCTATTACATCTGTCCTTATGATAATCTACTACCCTTTTGTACTTCATCCAGTTCATTTTTCATAACTAACATTAACCTAACTGAATTGACCCTGATTTATAGCGCTGCCCATTTCCCTGCCAGATTTTCGTAATCCCTGGTGGATATTCAAGTTTTATCCACTCAAAAATCATGTCTAAAATAAATTGCTTTGTCGTGATTTTACAAAAATATTTAAAGTAAGCTCTACAGAAGACGTATATATATTCGCAATTATTGTAAGAACTTAGTGAAACGTATCCAAAGCAACATATAAGTTTTTTTTCAGACCCAATTGTAGCACTAATATTATCAGGTGAAACATGCCCTTAAATGGGTGACACTCGGTATTTATTCGAGGAAAACCTGAAGTTATGATTATGAAAGATAGAAAGAAAACTTTTGTCACCTTTTGGGAGTGAACCGATACCTCCTACATTCTAGGCAGACGCTTTAACCATTTTGCCACAGCCATGACAAAGTTTTTACATACATTATACCATCTTCAGCTGAATTTGCCAAAATACAAGAATTGTTGAGGCAAATGCGAAAAAAAAACTATTTTTGGTAGTGGAACTCAATATAGAACCTTCCAAGGACTTGTTTGTAATTATTTTGATTCGTTGTTACCATATCGCAAATAGATGGTCTCATTTCATCAAGAACTCATTCCATTTATCAATGTGGTGCCTATGAATTGAGTATCATCTGCTTGCCAGTCTTTCAGAACCAGAAACTAGACATAGGTGCCTTAGACGTCGTGAGGAAATTATTTATTGTGGCAACATGGCGTTTGTGTGGTGCAATATGTTGGAATTACCCATGCATTTGGGTGAGTTTAAATTCTATTGAGGTCAGCGGTGGACTGAGGCCCTCGTAGGACTGGGGCGGCAACAACAGGATGGAGCCCATAGAACAAAATCCAGGAAGAGCTTCTGGATATTTTGAGCAGACTAAAGGGTGTCCTCCAATGCCTTAAAATACTGAACACATTTGTTTGGGCGGGTATCTGATATCTCACTATATATATGAGGGCCTCCAACGGTCGGCTGCCACTCCTTAGTCCGCCAGTGATTTAAGGTCATGTTGGGGAATGTAATTCTGGATTTTTGCACCGAATCGAATAATTCCGAACCTGGGTATCCTCGAACAAATACCAAAAAACCATAATGTAACATGAAAAAATGAGGGGAATCCAATCTATCATTATCAGTTAAAACCGTTAGTGTATCACAAAGCTAAATACTATATTTCAGCTTTTAGTTACTTCAAGAAAGTTGGTGCAATCTAGCTTTCATGTTTTATTCTCGAAGTCAAATTGAAGACAATATGGTCGGAATACTTATATAATTTGTTTGCTGGTTTATCCTGTAATAAAAAAAAACTGCGAATTTGATGCAGTCTTCCACGTAGAATCCAAACTAACTACACAATGTTTTCATCACACGCGACGTGTTTTGGTGTTCACTATAGGCGGCACATACTTGATTCTATGCGAGTAAGCTTGAGGGGGCAGGAGAGAGCTGAGTAGCATGTACGTCATGAGCGCTGTCAGTCCCCAGATCCTTTGTTGTCCTCCAGTGAACACAGGCATCGAGTATGAGCCGCGGAACTGTGTGTACCCTAAGCGGTCGGAACGGCAGAGTTGTTCTAATGGTACCGCGAATACCTCCTCTACTTCATCACGGTTCACTTTCAACTTGTCTAATTTCTATAAATAGTCAAATCATATCATAAGTAATATATGCAGGTTATATTACATACCGCCTTAGAAAAAAAAAGAAAACCAGTTTACTTCCGATGCACAACGCACAAAAAGAAAATTGTTGAATATCATACAAAATACTACGTTTTTTTGATGTGTTATGACTAGTTTAGTGGATGGATCTGATTGATTGACTATCAACGCTGGTGTTCCACTGGGGTCTGGCCTCTCTCTAACGCGATTCTTGCTTTACATCAACGAGCTGTTGGATATTTAGTAGTAGTAGTAGTAGTAGTAGTGGGGAGGCAAAGCCTGGCAAGTAGGTGTTGGATATTTAATCCAATCCAATTCACGGTTTCGCGAGTGACAGCAACCTTATTTCCTGCATGGAACCAAAAAAAACACTGCCATACAGAGAGATCTCACGTCAACGAGAACAACATATTGCTCAGATTAATGAGCGCATCGAAAGGAGTGTCAAATGGGGATCTGCAAATGGAGTCCATTTTAACTCGCAGAACAATCTGACAAAAAAGATTCATGCTGGTCTGCCAGCCGTAGAGATGGAGGGACGCCCATTACTTGGAGTAATCTTCCATCAATATTCTGGGAATTAATATCAACAAAAGCGTGTCATGGCATGACTATGTTGCCGGCCTTGCTAAGTTTTCCCTTCCTTCCTTCCTCCGCCCCAGAAGGTTTCATTCACCAGAACAGCTACTGCTACTCTACAAGTCTCAGATCAGACCATCGTTGAAGTACTGCTCGCATGTCTTGGAATGTGCCCCGAAGCACTCCCTAAAGCTTCTGGACGGAATCCAAAAACGAGCAAAACGTCTGGTGAATGCGCCGGACCTCCACAGTCTGGAACATCGGAGAGGTGGTATCTGTCTCTATTCTACAGAATCATGGTAAATGTTCGACCAAGCTGTCTCGTATAATGACACCAAGAGTTGCCAGTACAGCAAACACTACAGGTGCGCATCCTCGCCAGTTTAAACTTCCAATACCTCGAGCGAGCCTCTTTCATAAGTCGTTCTTTTGGAGAAACTCGGCGTTGTGGAATGAGCTGCCAGGAAGTTTGTTCCCGATAGTTACAATCTATAGCGTCTCAAAGTCACTGTAAATAGACATGTATGCTCTAGCAGCTCGTCTGGAGCGCGATGAGCTTTCTGCCTTTGCGAGAGGTTATCTGCGTAAATTCCCGTAAATGCCAGTGTAAGCAGGGTTTAAGGTTTTATCAGTGTGATGTTTAAAAATAGACCACACTATTGTATCTGGGTTTGCTTAACAAAATGGAGTGCATAGTATGAACTCACCAGCTCCCCTTTAATTCTTCCGATGACAGGTAAGACACAAGTCGAGGTTCTAGTAATGATCAAGTTACCGCTGCCCCAAACTTCAATATCATTAGGCCCAATTCCCAATTCTTCTTTTGTTTCTCGCAACGCAGTATCCTCTAACGTTTTGTCCTGTGTGTCTTGCATCCCACCAGGAAAGCTCACCTGAATAAAAATAGAGCACTATCAATGTATTCACCGTTTTTCTGCGTTGTATTGATCAGATATGTTAAATCTCACTATTCCTACAGTTCTGCATCTGTGATGTCTTGTCACGAATATATCTAGAGCACCTTCATTTGAGGCAGAATGGCTTAAGATAGCTCAAAAAGTAGTATTATCAAGAAATCGGTAGTGTTGTGCGTATACAATTCATTTATGAATATTTTCTGTGAAATATCCGAAAACACATATAAAGGCAAAAAAAGAAAGATTCGGAAACTTTTTGTAGCCTCATAAATAAACATCACTGCATTTATTGGAGACCAAAGAGTTGCAATACTGCGTCAAATGGACAGTTAGACATGGCTGATGCAGCCTTTGTTGTAGACTCATATCACTTCTATCTGCTACAAGCATTTGATATTTTTTCAATTCTGATAATGCTACTAAATGTGTGCGGGGATTGTTCCCGCTCAGTAAAATGGAAGAGAAAGCGTAGTTACTAAACGATAAACAAATAGTTGCATCTATTGAATGCGCCCATTGATAAAATACGAGTAGACATATCTGGCGAGACGTAGTAAGCAACTCACTGCGTGAAGTACCTGAAGACGATTGAAGATAGCATATCAATCGAAACGTCGTGATACTCAAAATTTTATAGACAATGGAAGTCCGAAATCAAACTTTTCATAAATCCACCTTGTCTACAAGTTTCAAACAACAGTCACTGCGTGAATTGGAGACCAAAGCCCAAAATATGTTTGTTAAATGAAGCTAGCGTCCGCTCGTTGAACAGTGGCATCCTTCCAAATATATGGTTATTATATACATTTTAAATTTTCCACTTTGTTGGTATAGTTATTTTTTAAGCAAAAGGCACCCATTATGAAATGCCGCCAACAACCGAGTCTATAGAAAGAAAAATTGTTAGTGAAAAAAATAAAAAGTGTTCTACAAAACTCAAACATTTGGGTGGTGAGCGTATTGGCAGCCTGGCCGAGCTCAGTGTTGCCAATGTAAATTTTGTAATTACACGATGAGCTACTCTTTGTTCTTATGCCAATGGAGGTCCATGAACATTCAGATTTCTAAGTTAAAAAATTCCGCAGAGCAAAAAAGGTGTTTTTCTGAAACCCTTCGAAATAATAGCTGCTCAGATTACTCAGTTTGACATGGGCGGCATGACACTTCTGACTTTTCTGTGGAAACAACCTGATCACTAAAAGACAACAAATCCTTCTTTAAAATCATCAAAAACAGGTTTTTCAACTTACTACAATACGCAGGTCCATGGAGACCCTAAACTTCCCGACTTCCCTCTCAACAAAACCTCAGAAAAAAACGAACCTAAAACCATTTCTGTGTCGCATTTACAAAACTACCGTTTTTGAAATTGGCAATTTTTATGACTGCTAACAAATTACAGATTAAATGTGCAGTTACAAACAAATTGGCAACACTGTGCTGGCTAGAACCACCTGTTGAAGAATATCTCGGTATACTTTCTACTTTGTATCTTTGATTCAAAGAAAGTTTTGACGACAAGTCCATCAAATGACGGGTCTCTGTACTTTTTTTGTACTTGTGTACAAACTCATGCCTTTCTTTTCGAGTTACGAGTAACGCTAACAGCAATCGGGTAGTTTAAATTCGAAACTACCAGTCAACTACAGTACCAATAAATATACATTAATTTTCGTACCTGTCCCCTATGTGATTTCAAATGCACCGTCCTGAGTGTGTAGAGCACCGCCACTTTTCCAGCCACTTCACAAAGTGGAACGAGCACAGCAGCTTTCTTCACAGGTTGTTTAGCGTGCATCGTTAATGGTTGCAAGTTGGCGAATTTGGCTGTAGTCATTTTCATGTTTTCCGCGCTCAAGACTTGCTTGGCTGAATATAACATGCCATTGGCGGAGGCCGTGTAGGGCCGCCCCAAGCTCAGGACAGCCCTCACAGCCGCTGCCAACATCTCGCGCTACCGACCGGCCCCTATGGCCTGAACATCACTAAATATCCGTCGCGCAATGTCACTCAATGACAGATCGACGATGACTTTTCTTGTTATATTTAGTTTGGACTGGACTCGACGTTGCTGTACTAGGCACGGATATGAATTATATATCCCTGAATTGAAATGCATTTGATCTAGGTACAGCCGTTTTTGGGTAATGAGCCAATTTTTTCCCTCTTTAGTGTTGTACCTTTGTGATAAACTATTCTTTAGCCAGCTGTTCATGCAAATCCACCAGTTTCCGTTTCTAGAAAATAAACAATTATCCACTATTTATAAAGTGATCAAAAAAGACCTAAAGTGGACCTACCTCACTTATCAAGAATCATATGTACCTATATGCCATGTGATTTCAACCCGCCATTATTTATTTTTGAGTTGTGTCACAATCAGCTGTTCTTGACAATCCATAACGTAACATAACCTTAAATAATTGGATTTATTATATTTCATGATCTTGGCACCAACTGTTTTAAATGAAAACCAAGCCAGTTTTATCACTGAAAGATGTACGGAACTTTTCAAGTACTCTGATATCTGATCAGTAGTTGCACCAGTGAATAAACAGTAACATTTCGTTATACTAACATTAATACAGTGAACAAATTAGTTTTGCCTACAACCCTGAAAAAGCTAATTATACATGGTTCAACTATCACAAAACTTTGGGTCAGATGAGTTATATTAGATCAACATACATTTTACGATTAAACATTTATAACAAAAAAACTGAGCAGTGATGACAATTTATAAAATCAAGTTGCATGTGCCAAGGGTCACTATTTTGCAGATAGCTTGATTATTCATGCTCTTACGTCCTGTATAACAAAGTGGATATTTTACTAAAATGAAATTAATTAAGAAATTGAATTAAAATTCACTGGTGCTATTTTCATGAAGGTATTTAATATTCTTTTAACATAATTGTTGATTTTTCAGTTTATTTTGAAGCAAGAAGTGAAATCACTTTATAGAAAAATATTTCGAACTATAAAGCAGATACCAGATCCTAACCAGCAAAAGGAGTTGAAGGAATGGGCACGACATGACTTTAGAAGTAATGCTCATCATAAAGATGAAATTACAATAAAAATGTACATCAAGTATGGAGAGAGGTGTTTGAAAGAACTACAGACTAGTTTAAGTTTATCAAAGTAGTTTATATAAGTGGAAACATCTCTTACAGTTTTTATAAAAAATTATACTCTACATGACTTTCCTAACTTTTCAAATGAAAATCTTATTTATGCCTGTAAATTCTTTCATCATAACATGGCTGGAAAGAAGAGATGTAACTCCAATTTAGCTATCTGACAGGAGAAGCTGTTGAACTATAGGCTCATAGTGCTTCGAGTATTAAATTTCTTTAGATTACCATAAAAATGTTGCAACTGGTTTTCAAATATTCATTGCATTAGAGGGTTTTGAAGGTTAAGTTAAATTTTACCCAGTTCTAAAAACTGGATGTGCTAATAACTCCCAATTAGTATTTTTTGTCTTACACACCTTTATCTTTCCAGCAACGATATGTTCTAAAATCTATCATGTATATTTATGATGCATTTCATTGAATATATGATTTAAACAACTGATACAATGTTTTTACAACCATGTTTTTGTGTGGCACCATACAGATATGTATGTATATACACTGCCAAAGATCTGTCATCTACCAAATGGGTACGGATATGAGGATTTTTGGTTTGATAGTATTGATACCTTTTTATGAGTCTTTCAAGAATGGTATTCTCAAAATTTGAAAATAAATTGTTAATACTGAACAAATTAAAAGTATTTTGTGAATGATACTGGTAGTAGTAGCAGTAACGGGGAGGCAAAGCCTGGCAAGTAGGCCACTTTTGGCCCTTTTTGTCGACACCGAGGACCATCACTAAAACTAGGGCAGACATGGTATTTCCTTAGTGTCGAACCTTCCAGACCTTTCAATTAAGATCATAATGACACGTTTGAGAAAAGGTGCATTTTTTGATGCAGGTGATGCTCGGCTCTGAAAAATAATGCAACGGTGAGGCCTATATTATTTTTATTTTCTATTGTTTTCCAGTGTGAAGTTAATTAACTCCTGCACCCCTCCCCGTACGTCTTCCACAACCTGGCCACTTACTACTTTCAAAGATCTTCATATAGAAAATAAAACGTGAATAATCCAGATAGTTCTATAGTATGGCATACATATAAAAATCTGAAACAAACTAGGTCATAGACAAATAAATATATTAAATCTAGTGAAGTATGTAATGACATGCATTTGAACAAATATTATGATAACCTTTTTGCACTTTCATTTAATTTTAGTAGGATATTACGATCAAAGATTATATTTTTGAGATACCAGTTGCAAAATCACTAACTTCAATCACTAGTTGGTTGCCCTACCAAGTATTTTGGAGGTGATAATATGTCTATTCGTTTGTACAATTCCTTCAGGTAATAAAATGTCCTTCATTTTTCTCCAAAGAAATTAGCTGCACACATATTTGTAGGAAAGAGCTTTATGAAATATGATTTTCCACTGAAAACTATTATAGGCAAGAAATACAAGTATTACCCCAAAAATTATTCATGTAATATAAAAATTCTATGTGATGAGTGAATCAAATTGTTGGGGCAAGAGAAGCAGTTGTGAGGGATATTTCATTTATTATCTAAAAATATACAGTATATAGGTACTACGAAAATATACAAACTATGCTTAATGATCAAACCTGTTCTGATAATCAAATGATTAGTAAAAAAATTAGCTGTCTAAGACTTTATCAAATATATTTATAAAAGTGTCTTACATAAAGAATAAATGCAATAGCACACTATAATTACAGTGAACAACATATTAATTATTGAAGTGACAAATTTCACTTTACTTTCTCCAAAATGACTTTTAAAAAGCATCATTGCTAACACTTCTATTATGTATTGTCCATCCATACATTTACAAGGCAGTACATTGATTATAGCAAGACCCAAAGACATAACAGTAACATATTTCAACAATTTTGTTATAGCATCTGGTAATGCAGGTGTCTTGAAAATATATTTTGGAATATAGGAGGACACCTGTATTGTTCTATATAGATCACTAACCAGACCCAGGAATATAACATCTCTAGATACTGTAGCAATTTTGAACATATTTGTACTATTTGCTAAAATTGGTCGAAAACAGTATAGGTTGGTTGGACAAATGTACGATGTAGAAGAACAAAAATGTTCTGACCTTTCTACTACAGTTCTTGCTGGTAGACAGACATGGCTAGGCAGTTCTAAGATACCATCAGCTGGATCTAAATATTCAAAACATATATTTTCTTTTTTATTTACTTCACAACACTCTACATGCCCTCCACCTAAGTGTTTCAAAGGTATACTTTCATCAAACTGATGTATTAAATCGGGTTCTATGCAAAAAGCAGGCTTAGATTTCTCTGTTTCAGCTAAACATTTGTACCAACTGTTTTCGTCTCGTACAATACATTCATTGATTTGTAATACCGTGTCACCTATCTTCAAACCTTTACTACCAGACAAATATGAATTCTTAGAAATGTCCGTAATTGAAACACCATTATTCACATAGAAGCATACTGAAAACAGTGTTGGCAATATGAAATAGAGCAGAGAGGCAACAACAGTGAGAATTATGTTGTGCCATACTCCAGCACAGAGAATGTTTAATGCATGTTTGGGTCGTAATGCTAAGAATCTTTCTGTGCATAAATTTACATAAGCAAATGGCAACACAAATATTACATTAGCACCAACTTCAATGATGTTAACATCATATAATACTGCAGCTATTGCATGTCCAATTTCATGCACCACTGTGCACAGTATAAGTGTTAAACTGTAATAAGTAAGTTCAGATGCTGGCAGGTTAATCCCAGGTAAAACTGGTTCCAATACAAATTGTGAACTAGCACTATCACTAGTCGAAGCAAAATGTACAAGTATTGAGTACAACAGCAAAATTATTGAAAAAGGGAATAATATAATGGTGAAACGTGTTCCAATTTTGAACCAAATCTTCAGGTATCGAGGACTGCTGTTGCCCCATCGGATGAGAGTGCGGTTGAAAGCCTTAGTTTTCCAACATAAGGAAAAGAATTTTAGTTGTAGACCAGTTTCCTCCAGAAATTTTACATAGGGATAATGCATGCATGTCTAAAAAAAAATTGTTTAATATATAGAGGGAACTATGAATACAAAGACCGCAGTACCTTGAAGAAATTGTCAAAAAATAGGAGAACTGCATATATAATCGCTATCACTAAAACAGCAACCGTTACGTCCATTTTTCCAGATAAGTTAAATTAAGGTAAATATTTGTGTTCATCTTAAGAGTACTAATTGCCAAATACAACCCACCAATGATTTTGCTAGCTATGAATCTCAAAAAATATTTGTTTTGAGAAAAATAAAAATAAATTAACACACTAACCTTACTAATATTCACAAAACGATAAGGATCACAGAATTTATAAGGTAAGGCTTCAGTTTACCTCACATACTTGTAATCACAACCTGATTGTACGTATAACAGATGACAACATGATGACAGTTATCAGAATGACAATTGATATATGACACATGTCATAACATAGATCAACAAGGAAAAAGATGTGTATTCATATAAATTTATCTGTGAGACGGTTTCGTCTCAGATGCCAATCCAACGTTGCCATATCTCAAAACTGACTGAATAATTGCAAAATATGAATCTTGTTAGCTTGGTAGTATTTTTGCACTGATAGAAGTTATGTTTTAGAAATGAAATTTGATTTGCTCCTGATATGAACCTGAACCCGCGTGTAATTAGATATCACAAGATTATTGCATAAATAAAACAAAGTATTGTTTTGTACAATTTCAGTCATGTATATAAGTGGATGAAAAAAATAATCTGTCCATTTATCTTATACGAGTATATTGCTGGAGCCTGAACTGCTGCCTGTAGTGTTATGCAACTACTTGTCTTACAATCTTTATGTATATTATATTTTTGGTCGTCAAATAAAAGAACATACGATTGACTTACGATATGCTAGCGTTTTTGCTGCCTAGGCATCCTTTATCAATATAGAAAATATGAAATTCATTCTTATTTTGATAGTGGCTCCACTGGCAACCGAAACATTAAGTCAATCGTATATGATTTTAATTAATGACTAGTAGAATATATGAGATCAATCAGAGAAACAACCACATTATAAGTTTTTAAAGTTACATTGACTGACGATCTCTCAAATTAATTTGAGCTGCACATCTGGCCGGCAAGAAACTTGGCAACATAGGATCGTTATTCGATATGGTACACACAATACAACTAGTTGTCTATCTTACAATTTTTGTTCTATGTTTTGTGATCAAAGTACCTAACGTCAAATTGTAAAACGATGAATTTAAAAATACTTCAAAGCTGTCAGTGAAAAAATGCAAATTCTGTGATTGCAATTTTACATCAGAATCGGCATCAGCAACCTAACCTCATATATTCTGTAGCCAGGATCCCACGGCGCGAGTGGCACTCCTCGCGCCAAACTTGACAGTCCGCGCGCCGTGGTATAGGGTAGGCTTGGCGATCTTCGGTCGGCGCGGTGAGTCCCGTCATTTGTCGGTAAATCAACACAGTTCAAAGGAGCGCGGACGCTGGCGCGCAACAGGTCTACACCGCTCCAACAGCGTGGCTAGGCGCGTTGTACTGTCAGTGCCGTGGTGCTTTTACTATGGAGTGGTGTTAGATTTCTGTACAAAGACACTCTCCATCTTGTCCTCTTGCCATCCTTTAAATTCCCAATATAAAATAATAGGCTGCAGCAGAAACGATACGCGTCTGCTCATGGTACATCTTTTTGAGTAAATGAACAAAGTTACTTAAATTTTTACCGCCGACACTGCCGGCGTACAACAACTATAACCGCTGCCTGTCGACGTCTGAAACCGCGATCCTACATGCGCCGTGGGAACGGTCCGACCGCACTTCGACGCACCGAGCTAGATACTCACACACTACACCACAGAACATGTCTACACTACGCAGTGAACTACTCAGTCATGTCATTCACAGAATCAGAAAATTAACACAGAACCACAGGCACACACAGAACATAGAATCTATAAAAGGAAAAGTGTGATTCTCATAAAATGTAGATATGATATATGACGTATGAAATACGGGATCGCCATTTGTTGTTGATGTAGGTAATCACAGACAAAATGTGTTGTGAGCAGTTGCCGGCCGAGTCAAGGCGTCGAGAGGAAATTGGCACGGAAGAAACCCTCCGTACTTTATAATTGGCGCCAGCGGATAACTTTGTCATTCCGCGCCGCCATTTGCCCATTTCTAGTTACGCCTCTGTTTGTGGGCATAACGTGGAGCGCGACCGATAAAATTATGTGTGCCTCCGACACCAAAATGCGACTACTATTCATATTAGCGCACTTGAGTTTACCTCGACATCTTCCATAACAGACTATCCACACTCCTTCGATTGTGACGTAGATGCGTTGTCAGAACGAATTTCTGCAGGCAAATCAGCATACCGATATATGTGGATGGTGGTTTTAACCGTTCTGTGGAAGGATTCTCAATCTTTTTTATACCGTGACTTTATCTAAAGGTTGTATTTTTTGAGCTGTTTTGTTTGCTCTATTTGTGGCAACTCTTGTAATCACTCTAAACGCTTCAAAATTAAAAAAAAACTATTGACTGTTCACGCACACGTCATAACCTTAAACGCCACACCCACAGTATCGCCAAAACATACATAGTACCTAGATAAAATACAATATAATGATAACATTAAATTTTTAGTTTATTATTAAAGTGAAACTCTAAAGAATATATAATTAAGAGAAGGGATATGTGTGTATCATCATGGTGTGCAGAGATTGTCTGCACTTTCATTGAACTTATGTACTTATTTTTGGATAGCGCTTTTTCTATAAATGATCATGTGTTCCTCTCTGGCATCCCCCGAAATTGCTCAAAAATAATCATGATCGTTGGATGACAGGTCTCTGCAAATTATGATTTTGACGAAAAGCGACACATTACAAGATTCTTCAGATATATCAGTGTCCAATAATAGCACTGCTACCATTTACGAATCTTTAGAATAGAAGAAGCTTCACTTAGCACATCAGCGGAACTCATAGGGTTTTATTAATGACCTCAAGGGACGTGAAGCACATGGAGAAGAACAAATTACCAATAAAGCGCTGAAGATACTTTTGAGAAAAGTATTGACTTTTCTAGTCACAATAATCAATCAATACTCAAAAGCCAGTACTTCCTGCTGGCGTGAAACACTGCTGAGATGATCTTGATTCCAAAGAAAATTGACTTCAACAGTCTGTTATCGACAGCCTCTAAGCCCGCCGCAAATAACTTCCATCACATTCACAACATGTCACCTTTTTTTTAATAATTGGTCTGAACATAGTTCGGCTTGCCCTCGAAGCATCAGCAGCCCTGGACGTTCTCATAGGCTTGCGGCCCCTGTATGTCTGGATTAAGCGAGGTGCCATGGCGGCCTGTCTGAGAATGCGGGACGGGGTTTGGTGGACCGCGTCGACCCTATTGGTAGGCCACGCCAAGATTTAAATATAACAGTAATAAAAATCCATGATAGAGAATTTTTGCGTTTAATACTCCGCCACAAATATTCATCCCTCATACCAGTCATACCCAGTCACAAATCAAATCAAAATCGGTGCAGCGGTCATTGAGATTACGCCAACAAATAGATAGACAGACCGACCCACAGACCGACAGGCACATAGACCGATCAGACCGACGGTAATGAGTGACCTGGATTTTCGTGATGCATTATGAAACTTCCAACATTTTTCCAATCACAATACTTCCCTCGTTTATGCGTGTGAAGTAAAAGTTTAACAAATTCCATAACATAACATGTTTTACGGACTCTTTGTACGTTGCTCTTATTACCTGAATTCCGCTGTAACTTTTGAGTCAATCAAAGGCATCGTGGTCTATAATAAGCAGGCGCTATATAAGGTTTGCCGAAAGGTTATGTACGAGTAGCGCCGCACACTGCCGCTGTAATAAGTTGGCGTGTGACTCCGAATATACACAGAAATAGAATACATAGTGTACCCAATATACGGATATACTGATATATGTAAATAGAGCATTTAATTTACCTCTGCTTTCATTTTTAGTAATATAAACTTGATTTCAAATACCTTATTTTCTGTTTTTTTTTTACACAGAACTAGCAAATTGAACATTTACGTTTTGATCTGATTAAAGTACTGGGTACATGGATTCAGGTATTTGATTAGGATCTTTTATATGAGGTCATCATTAAATAAGAGGCATACTTAAAAGTTAAATTCCAGAAATTGAGCTAGTAGCAAAAAGTGAATTGAATCTAGTTGCTTCAATAATTGATAGTTTTACTGTTTCTACTGTTTGGTGTAGTAGCTTTTTGAGGACATACATGATGGAAAGTTATAACTCAAGATGTTATGAGAATATACCATCGATGGGTACAAATCGAGCAAAAAGAAATTGAAAAGATGACTTCTATGCAGGATGAAGCACCCCAACACTGATGAGTTGAAAACTTAGATTGTAGACGATCTAACTTGGTGAAACTCTTCCATCATGCAGATGAAAAGATCATGTATTTAAGACACAGTTTCATAAATAAAACTCTTTTACGTTCAATGACGCGTTAAGATTTATATTTAAATCATCGTCACTGAAATAAAAAGATCTTTATTTGTGCGACTGTGTGTTAGGTACACGATCTTTTAATCTGCAAGTTAAAGAATTTTTAACCTATTTTCCGAGATCTTGTTATAGACAGGCATTTATCAATTCACTCCCTCCAAGATCTGATTTTAACCAATGATTATTAGTTGTGGAATTGTTTAAAAATGTTGCTGTGTACAGACCAACGACGTTAGACAA
This sequence comes from Bruchidius siliquastri, assembly GCA_949316355.1. Lineage (NCBI taxonomy): Eukaryota > Metazoa > Arthropoda > Insecta > Coleoptera > Chrysomelidae > Bruchidius > Bruchidius siliquastri. Next base: position 8,879,516 of record OX438536.1, on the reverse strand, counting down.
ATTAAAAGACAATTGTTGATGAAATTCAATCAAAAATGTTAAATAATGCTAATAATAAATAATGCCCTGGAGATGCCAGCGTTGATGGTGAATACAAATAAAATTGGTATTAAGGGAGGTCTTACTTTTGGCCTATCCCATGATGGACTTCATCAACAACTTTCAATATCTTTGAATTTCCCTCGATTTCATTAGTTTTGCTAAGAAGTGCAGAATATTTTCCTTTTAAAGGTTCTGCGTATATTTTTCACAAACAAAACAAATACTACAATAGAAAGTTGAGTGACTCAATTTTCAAGCATTTGATGAAGCGTGTTTTAGCCGACCCGGTATATAATCTATTTTTGCAGGATCGCCAGAACCGTCCAAAAATATCATGAGAACCAAACTTATTTAAAGGGGCGTTGCTCAATACTTCTCTCAGTCGCGGGTGTTACTTGGAGAATCTAACAACACAAACATGGTAAGTACGTTAAGGAGCTGATGTGAAATGCCTATCGGATTACAGTGACAGTGATACAATGGTGGTGATAAGGAAGTGTGATCATCATGATTTAGCTATATAATTATTTTCATATTTTTACTTGCGTGATTTTGTGGAAGATACAAAAGAAATGATGTTGCATTTTTTAGCAGTAACGTAGATTCACAGGTGATTTATGAGCCGATGGCTAGAAAGAGAACGTGATGCACTAATATTAAAGTTACTACGTGACTCACTTATTTAGGTATTTAGGTAGGCTAATTAAAACAACTATAAACTTCAATTTAAGCTTACTATAAAATTCGTCGATTGATATTTCACTTTTTCAGTTACAATACAGCTAAATTTTGTGCTGGTTTCCAAATCTCTGGAGCTCTAACTCGAACTCGATTCTAGCTACGTGCCTTACTCCGCTTCGGCAATGTGAACATTTGCAGCGAATCAAAGCAACTTCATGATACATTTTTAACATACAAAATGAGTTAAAATATATATTTTCGGTGAGCACTTGAAATGAACCATTTTGGCAACCTCTGAAGTATTTGGAGCATTTCAAGCAGATTGGAAATAGGTATTATCAACCCCAATATCTCATTACTCAGCAATGGTAGGTGTACAATAATAACTAAGTCACGTATCGATTTCTTCAACTCCTGGTCTGCTCTAATTTATCTCTCTCAGGATTCATAGTTTAATAGTTCAAGTCGCATGTTCTGGGATTTGTCATATCTACAAGGTTTGAATAATTTTCCATCTGATACTCTGTGATTGTAGATATAGAACGGTTAGTCGTATTTGTTCATATCTGTTATAGATTTTTTTGATAACCAAGAATCGTTAGCAGTAGTAGTAGAATATGTAATCTATTATTTCCCTTCATATTTCTGTACGTGTGTATAAAATTATGAATAAACTACTATTGAACATCTAGACTCTGCTGATTCAAACAGTGTACAGAAGTTTTAAGCTTCAAGCGCTAGAAGATATTCTAGTCTCTCAGAGCTTTGAATTCCATTGTGTCCATGGACGCTAACCTCGTGAATACCATTACTTTCAAAGATGCATGTTTTTTAGTATTGTTAGGATTGTTGTAACTAAAATCTATACGGAAAGGTTTTACATAACACTGATTGTATCCCGCGAAAACTCAATGTGGAAGGCAAAAAAGACAATTTACCATGCTATAATTTTTTCCAAATATATTTCATATTATCATCGGGTAGTTAAATGAGCATTCGAATCAAAACGTCCGGAACTTGTAAGGTGAACATATTTTCTTGCTTCATCAAAATTTCATAAGCCAAGTTACCCAACAACTAAACAGAATACGCGATGTTATGGAAGGCTAAAAATAAAGTTGGTCTATTTTAAAATGCCTTGCTGGGAGCCTGGCAAAACAGTTGTAATATGACCCATCTATTTTAGTATCGGTAAATAGGTTCCTGATTCCTTGCCAAAATTGGAAATTTATGGCAGGAATGACATACCTGTCAAATTTTGGAGTAGGTCGTGCTTACTATTTTTTCCATATTCAAAATACGTTAGTACTTAGTTGTATCCTTAAGAAAATATTTTAACTTAATATGATACTGGCGACTTTAAATCTTTTTGAGGAAAAAACATATGATAGGATGGGGAGATTATTTGAGGGTTGCTTAGTTTCTGGACATTGGACATTTATTCTTTCGCTCTAGTTGAACTATAGAGATTATTAAGTAAAATCCAGATTGTGAAGTATTGGAAGAAACCTTTGAGAAACTATCATATAAATCCCAAAGAATTGCTAAAAAAAGAGAAGAATGAGCCAATAAGAGTTGATGTATTTTTTATGAGGCATTATATACCATCTATGTATCTAGTTTAGAGGCGAGTTTGACGAGCTTGAACGTTTAGAAATTCTAATTCCATATATTCAAATAAGATTTTGAATATATAACATACATTTTAGATAGATTATTTACCACCAAAATAATTGGCCTAGAACTATACAGATTATTTTGACTTTCCAAGATAAAAATTATAAAATACGAATCTAAAAGTTTTCAAAACATTGTTCTTTCTACAAAAAAGTCTTTTGAGAGTTGAAATATTGAACAAATATCTTAATATTTAGTCAATTTAATTGACAAAAATATTCGAGCCTGATGTACGAGTATATGCTGGAAGTTACCTTGTGGTTCCTTTTGATTTATTGTGTTATATGTGACGTATTATCGAAACCACATTTGAACTTGTGTGAAAAATTTTACGTTTCTGTTGTTCATCATACTTTGTACTCCAACAAAACCTTCAGAGGTATACACAAATGTTGGTTATGTCGTCTCTTCAAGTATAGGTATATCTATGGTTTGTATCATTGGTCAGATGAATTTTGACTGTTGATATTCCAGTAGCTCTTTATCTGTAGATTAACTAAAACTAGGAAAAAAGCCTTACTTGGCTTAAACAGTCAGTTTATAGCCAAGCACTGAAATTCGTCATCTGGCAAAATCCAAAGTTCCAATAAAAATCACATATATATATCCCATGGATGGCTAACCTGTGAGATTATACTTTTTTATCGGTAGTAATGCGCCACAAAACAAAACATTCTTTTGCTTGAATGGAATAACACATTTATCGCATCATTTTGTATTACATTATAAAAACCCGGCGGCCAATGCACTCTCTAGGTGCTCACTCACCCAATATACAATAGCATTTAATATATAATCGAAAATACTGATTTATCGTGCTGTAATCACATTAAAAAGTTCTTCTGATTTCAACATTCGAATCAGCGTTATGTATCCAACAAAACAACCGAGAAAATATCGAGATATTCTTTATACGAACTTTTGCAATGTGCGTTACGCAGGGCAGTATTTTGTTTTTTTGTTGGAATTTTGAGTTATAATTATAAAACAGCGCAAAGTCACGTTGTGCAGAGGATTGAGCTTGAGTTTCATTCGTAGAGCAGTCAGTAAGTTAGAAGAGCGAAAAGTCCATTCCCTTACCGACAGTCTGACGTTGGCAGAGCAAAAACTGTCCTCTTACAAAATACTTTTCAAAGAGGTTTTATAAAGTTTTATATATAGAGTATTTCCTGCTCCTGGGCTGTAATATTTGCTTTGAGAAAAATGAAATTTTGAGTCACAGTTGAATTCATCACATTTCAAGAAACAATATAAGGAATTAACGATGATTGGTATCCGTTTGTAGAGACACAAATCAGCAACACAGTTTCGGATTTGTCACTGATTAAAACTGCGCATGAGAATCAGCTATCAGAAAATTCTATCCGTGAGAGAAACTAATAATAAGGGACGTATTATCGCAACAATCTGTGCAATATAATGAAAAAAAAACTGTAAGGAACAAATCAAGCAGAAGTATTAGAAGGAAGTGGAAAGCTTTTTTTGTTGAGCATATTATCTTATACAAAAAGTTCGCAACAATCTGTGAAATATAATCAAAAAAACTGTAACGAACAAATCAAGCAGAAGTATTAGAAGGAAGTGGAAAGCTTTTTTTGTTGAGCATATTATCTTATACAAAAAGTTAATGGATCACAGATACTTCGAGATATCGATTCACCTTTAAATAGTAATTTCCTCTACAACGCCTCGAAGGGAGCGTTCCAATCAATTCATATTTACTTTTGTTCTGGGTGGAATTTGTTATCATAATCACACTTCCTGCGCTGCCTTTAAAGAAACATGTACGTAATAAGTTACAGTTTATCATGAATAATGTGTATGTGTAGGCCGATAAAGAAAAGAAGCCCAAGAAGAAGAAGGAGAAGGAAGAAGCGCCAGCAGAAACTAGAACTTCCTCAAAAAGCTCGTCAAAGAAAGCAAAACGTTCCGGCTCCAATGTATTCTCCATGTTCTCCCAGGCTCAGGTATACTAATACTTTTTGGTATCATAATTTTTCGCTTATATTACTGCTTTAATAACACTGCGAATTTACATTATTTCTATTTAAGCTTATGCATTATGCTTCGTTCATATGTTCATTTATTTTGCTAAATAATTTCTCTCTCAACAAATTATGATAATGAAATTTTGCAGACAGTCGGAATTCTGAGTTTTCTTGATTTAGAACCTTGTGCCTCCTTTTTTATATATATTTAAACCATTACATAACGTAGTATTAGCTTTACTCTGAACAATTTCTCTTGTCTCTTAAAATAGTAGGCCACCATAATAGATTTTTACTAGTGATTCTCTATATCATTCATTTTTGAGATGTGATGTTAAGATTGTAAAGCGGACTTGATAGACTTGATAAATATTTCTATATATGAGCTCTAATTAAAGTTTGATGAGTTTGCTCTACTCGTCTTTCTAATAAGACCAGTACTGAAATACTTCTTCCAGCATTTTATTTACAGTTTTCTATAGATTCTACAGGATATGTAGGCATACCTCATCATAAACAAATTTAGTTACGAATTCTGGTTATATGAGTTCCATCTGAACGTGACTCGTGTCAACATTGTCTCATTTTACACCAGTGTGACCCGGTTCTGAGGAAAAATCTAAGCAACCATACTGAAAAGCTATATAAAAAGCATTTGATCGAGGATTGGTACTAAATAATATCGTTATCCAGAGTATTATAATGCTTTGCCATACGGTTATGCTTGCATTCATGTGTTCTTGCTATGCTCATGCTGATATTACGCTGCTAAGTTTGCTGCTTTTAATTAAATCAGTGCAACGCTTGTGTTCGTAATTATACTCAGGTAAGTATATTACTGCTTTCTGCTAGCTTAAAAATGCTTCTTTTGCAAGTAAGTACTTTTCTATTACGAAAGTGGGACGTATCCAGTGTAAAAATCTTGCAACATCATTGTAATTCGTGAAAAGCTTCCTGATATTTCATAGAGCATATGATTTATATGCTATATAACAAATTAAATTTCAAGAACCTTAGCCAATTAAAATGTCGCTTTATTATTCAGAATGTTGTCTGCCTCCTGAAAGTTGCGCACCTCCACCATTGTTTTTAAGTTTCTTTAATAAGCTTTTTTATCTTGTGAATCTAGATTGCGAACCATAAGCAGCACGAATAATTTATATTTTAGGATTTCTAGGGTCAATTTTTAATAAATAAAAAATGTTGTATGATATTGAAAAATATATTTTATGAGTTCTGAAGGCTTCAAAAGTTGGTCTCCAAAACTAATTTCAACCTACCCTCAAAATATGTAATTCATCGGTCAGCCCTTTTTTGCAGTGGCGAGGGGCTCTAGTGCCCTTCAGCCCTCCGATTTTCTGCTGTTTCTAGGTAGAAAGCGATAATGGCTTATCAAAAATAAAAATGTGTCAAAGAGACAGAAAGGGAGAGAGAGATGCGTTTATCCTTTCCAGACAAAGGGTAGGTATGGCAGACGGCACTGAATAATTGCCAGCGCGGTATAAAGTATTTGATGTTGCTGATTTTTACTCCCGCTTAGAAACCGCTTGCACGTACCTTCTTTTCAATCTCGTCGACTCCATTCAGGTGGCCGAGTTCAAAGAAGGCTTCGCGCTGATGGACCACGACAAGGACGGCATCATCTCCAAGGCCGACTTGCGCGCCACCTTCGACGCCGTCGGCAAGCTGTCCAACGAGAAGGAGTTGGAGGAGATGCTGAACGAAGCGTCCGGACCAATCAACTTCACGCAGCTCCTGAGCTTGTTCGGCAACAGGATGGCCGATTCCGGCGGTTCTGATGAGGATACCGTGGTGGTCGCCGCCTTCAAGTCTTTCGATGAGAACGGTACCATCGACAGTGAAAGGTGAGGGCACAATGTTGCAATGGGATTGATTCCATCATCTTTGGAGACTGAATAAAATTGATTTGTTGTATAAGCCATTGCTTTTGGCCTGAAAACAGTAATAATTCCAAGTTAGCATAGGTTTATTTTTATAAATATTGAAGAAATACGTGCTATTATACCATCCAGCCTAATCATAAATTGACATTTAAGGTAATTTAGTTTAGTATTCATGAAGATTCAAAATACTCAGTATAATCATCTTCTGAAAAATGGTTGTCATTTTCAGATAATGAGTCCCGATGTTTTACCAGATATTAGTTAAGTAAGATACATTTGCTTTTTTCCAGATGATCGAAACATTAATTTAAATCAAACCATCTATTAATAAAAATCAACAAATCACAAGTTAGGTATGCTAAGGCAAGTTAACTGTCAACAAAATGATAGCTTTAGATAATATACAGTCATCATAATATAAGGGATATATTTCAGCTTATTATGTGCTTATAACAAACTGACTTACCAAGAGTATATGAATGGAATTCGATTGCTCAGGTAGTGGGCTTTCTTATGTCCAACAGTGGTTGACACAAATTATCGATATAGCGTCCATTTATTTATTGTACAATCACCAACCGTTCCTTCGAATTGTTTAGCATTTTTTGTTTGATTGCTCCCTAGTAAATCTTTCAATTCGTCCAGTGCCATTGGTGGTATCCTAAACATACATTTTTTGGAAAACACCACAGTAAGTACCCACTGGTTCAAGGTCAGGTGATCTTGGAGGCCTTGAATGTATAACAATGCTTATATATATATATATATATATATATATATATATATATATATATATATACCATGATGTTGAAAAAAAACAGTGAACAATTCTTCAACTGGTAGTCCTTTATCACTGAATGAACCTAAACCAATCATATTTATTCGTCAGTATTGAGTATTGACTCCACCATTTAGAGATAAATGGGCCTCATATGTCTAGAAAATATGGTTTAACTATTCGGGTTCAATTAATTGGAATCCAATTTTGTAAACAGCTAGATTCCACTCACCTTTTGCTAGATGCTACCTCGATTCTTTAAATTATAATAAGAGTTTAAAGAATACTCTTTCCTTTATAATGTTTCCATGTATTTTGTCACACAGTAGGGAGGAATTTTCTATTGTTGTTTTAGTTAGCTGCATTTTTTGTTTTATAAGCCAGACAATATGGCGTCGTGTTTTTTATTGGACGAATCATTTTGGATGTATCAACAATATGCAAATGCTCTGTATTCTAGCATTTCATAATAGTTCATACTAATGCCTCATTTGGTAATAGCCCTGCTTTTCTCGAGACAGTCAATCAATGACAATGTCATATACATATATATATATATATATATATATATATATATATATATATGTATATATATGTATTAAAAAATTTAATTTTCACTTATCGTACCTTAATAACGGCTGCTGAGGTAGCCAAAACGTTAGTGTTCTTTCACCACCCATATGTGGTTTTATTTGGAGGATAGTACTAGTAGGATGATCATAAAAACCTAGGTACTTGAGTGTCAGATGTCTTATTGACTTTCAATCTTAAATTAATATCAAATAACTACTGTGATATTATTTTTGCTTCAGGTTCCGTCATGCTTTGATGACCTGGGGCGACAAGTTTTCCGGCAAAGAGGTTGATGATGCCTTCGACTGCATGGAAATCGATGACCGCGGTAGGATCGATACCGAACACCTGATCAAGCTACTAACTGCTGCTCCCGATGATGAGGGAGAAGGCGAAGCTGCCTAAACAGGCCAGTCCAAATCATTGTCACCCGAACTGATCAAGATCATAGAATCAACATTGACGATGGCCAGCTGAACAACATCGAATGTCACTTTTGGTTCTGTTTACCGTCAATTTTTGTTTTATGGGACACTTATACAAACTAAAATACCATTCAAAATTCATTTATATCAGAGACCAGCATTCTGCGTACCTATGAAAGTTTTGTATTGTAACTTTAAGCAATTGTATAAAAACTATCAATATATATTTTATGTTATACATGGCTAGACGTTTTAAGGTCATACAACAATAGGAGAGCACCTAGAATATCAACTGTATACAACGACTTTTTGCAGTTTATTTGTAAGTATTAATTGTTTAAATAAAAAAGACCTCTATTTCATCAACATTTATTTACTGTGTACTTCAAACAAGTAAGTATCTGAATATCATTTCAACATTCTAAAATAAAATAATTTTTTTATCCCTCGATTTATGGCTCTACCAAAACATAACATATCATATACTCGTATAACGGTCTATAATAAAAAGATATGTTTTGGGAAGTGATGATTTATATCAATAGATAATTGTGTAAAGTAGATGCTATGTGAACACTGCATTTCCTCTGTAAGGAACTATTGATACTATCTCGATACTGGTTGGTTCTTCACAGTTGTATGCATTTACTGAGAATCCACTTATCTATATACCGTGTATTAAGAGATATTGGTGTCAAACAGCGAAAATCAGAATCGAAGATCAATTATCCGACGAGGTTGAAATTATGAGGGGCGTCCGTCAAGGCTGTATATTGTTCCCGCTGTTGTTTAATGTATACAGTGAAACAATTTTCCAGGAGGCTCTGACAAAGGGTGAGGAAGGGATATCCATAAATGGACAAATATTGAGTAATCTTCGTTACGCTGACGATACAGTTCTATTAACAGACTACATAGACGACCTAGAAACGATACTACAAAGAGTAAATGATGCTTGCATACTAGAAGCAGTGAGACTAATGAAGGACCAGAACATCCACCAATCCTTGATAATAACTGACTCACTTAGCTCTCTCCTACTTATCGAAAAGATGTATACAAGCAATCATCTGGCACGTGAAATCAAACAACTGCTACACACGTTGCATTTGGAAACTCACGATGTAACTCATGTCGGCATCAAAGGCAATGAAAAGGCCGATAAACATGCAAAAACCTGAGTACTACGTCATCCGTTAGCATCCCAGCTTCAGACATCAAAACATATCTGAGAAACACATTCATCCACATTTGGAACAACAACTGGCAGAACAATCCGTCGAAGCTTCTTGAATTAAAACCTAAATTTGGACCATGGAATACTACTAGAACAAACAGAAGACTTCAAACATCTATAACCCGTCTCCGATTAGGACACACCAGGGCCACACATGGATATCTTATCACCCAGGAACCAGAACCCCAGTGCGAAGTTTGTGAAGTGACGCTGAGTGTTAAACATATACTAGTGGAATGTCCCCTATTAGAGTATTATAGACTTGAATGTAACCTTAATTCACAGACTTTGAACGACATTATAGGACCACATTGCCATGTACATAACTTAGTAAGGTTCCTACATCTAACCAATGTATTTTATAAACTGTAAAAGTAAAATCTTAGCCATCACCGCTAATGGCCACAAGGTCGAAGCGGTTAAATTTAATTTAAAAAAAATCTTTCTTTTTTCGGATTCTACGGTTATCATGGGTTGATAAGATTACAAATGTTGAGTTTTTACATCGAATGGGAAAAGAAGAGGAAATAATAAGAATGCTCAAATGGAAGAAACTTGAATATTTTGCACATATATTTAGTGGTCCAAAGTATAAACTATTGCATGATATTATGGAAGGTAAAATTGAAGGAAAACGTAGCCAAGGGCAAAGAAGAACATGCTGGCTTGAAAACTTGAGAGAATGGGTTGGAATGTCCTCCAACCAACTGTTTTGTGTAACTGTTAATAAAGTCAGGATAGCCATGATGATGGCCAACCTCCGTTAGGAGATGGTACCAGAAGAAGAAGAAGAGATATTATGGTTATATTATCAAAGAGTTCATTTTTTCGTGTCCTTTGTACTCCTAGTGTGCTGTTGCACATGGATCAGAGGAAATGTAATTTGATATAAGTGGTACGAAACCAATAGACAGGTGTATCTCTCCAACTTCTGAAACTTATCCGATGGTTGTCTTTCTAGTTGATTATGTATTTTTTATCGGAGGCTAATCAAAACGACATGCTATTGACAAAATAACATTACTAAAGTTTCGGCTGCCTCGGCATTTTTTTCATTTCTGACACTCTATTAAAGACAGATGGATCGTTGGTGAAGTTATTTCTTCAATCGCGTGTGGTTTTAATTAACGGCCAGTACAAATATGAGATGAGATTATGTATGTCTACGTAGGCTTATCAAATGTTTGGTATATTCAAATCCAAGAAAGTGCTGTGGTATCTAAATAAATATTGATAATGGAAAAACCGAAACCGTACCGTGTTATTCATAAAAATGAAATCATCACAATTATCGGTTCATTAATAAGTTGTGAAAATAATAGTATTGACATGATTATTTCCGAGTTTTCAAACAGTTGAATGTTCGCAGTTGAACTAAACCGTTGATGTTTGTTATGTATAACTGGAAAGAGAGTTTAAAGACATAAATTGGAGTGAGAAAAATCTAGACTAATGTTATATGCAGACGGCACTCGAATTCACATTCCATGCTGAGGCCGAAGTTGCTAAGCCACTATACCGCGATAACCAGACATTTTAATGCAGATAAAAAAAATTGAGTAATTCACACACAATTCATTACAAGATCTTTTCATCTGCATGATGTAAGAGTTTCAAGTTATTTCTAGCTTGGATGCATTATTGCGGAAAAATTCACATTGATCGTAAAACGCTTGAAATTGAAACATTCGGAAAATGAACTCGTAAGCAGCTCCTTCCACAACACTGAGATTCTCTGAGAGAATGTGCCCCGGAAAGAAGCTTTGAGCTGTCGGAAGCTATAGAATACGGACATATCAGTTACTTCTCTTCGATGTTCTACAATGTGAAGGTCTTTGTGATGACAGGCGCGCCTATTAGATGTATTGCTTTTTCCTATATCGAGTCCAGACGCTTTAGGGAGTGCTTCGGAAAGAAGTCACATATATGTGAGTAGTATTTCAAAGATGGTCTGATATGAGCCTTGTAGTAGCTATTTCAATGGATACACCTTTCTGGAGCATAAAAGATCCATCAGCGTCTCCACTGTAGCAATACCAGCAACATGGTCTGTCTGTTTGTCTGTCTATCTGTCCAGTAACGGCTGGAATATTGAGCATCCATCCTTCACACGATCAGGGTGTGATTTCTTTGAGAGGCCATTTGTATAAATATTCTGTTGTTGAAATGAATCCTATTTCTTGATGACCATTCAACATTATTTTCGATATCTTAGTTGATTTCGATAGCTCGTTGCTTCCATCTGTGTTCTCTTGGAATGGCTTGCCGGGTTCCACGCAGGATATAAAGGCACTGTCATCTGCGAAGCTATAGCTCGGATTAGACAAAAGTCGTGGATTCATCGTCTATCGCCAGTGGTTGCATAACAGAAATTATAACTGAGTCAGATATACTCTCCTCAAAAGCCCGCCAACTAATCGAGCTAGATTCCAGACGTTCTTGCCTACAGATAAGTCCGCCTAGCTATTAGGAAATTAATAAAATGTGGAGACTTCGCAAACTGTGGTTTCAAATCATCATACAACAGAACATTTATAAGATTAATATGTCATAATATTTCAGAGATTCTTGAACCGTTAGGTTGTCTCATATATAGATTCAGAGGTTAAACGTTAGAAGGAACAAGATGTAAATTAAAAAATCTTTTGACCAATTTTTTTTAAATCGGATGTGGTTTTTCCAATCTAGGTAGCTGAATTCAAAGATGCTTTTAATCTGATGGACCACGATAAAGACGGTATCTTAACGAAAGACGATCTACGCCGTACTTTTGATGACGTCGGAAAATTGGGCTCCGAGAAAGAACTCGATGATATGGTCAGAGAGTGCTCACAACCGATCAGCTTCACTCAGTTCTTGGGCATGTTTGGTACCAGAATGGCTGACACCGGTGGACAGGATGAGGATGACGTGATAGTTGCAGCCTTCAAGGCATTCGATGAAGATGGATACATCAACGCAGAAACGTAAGCTTGCTTTTGAAGTATACTACACTACGTTAATTGATCATGCATAAATGCACAAAATGCACTACAGACCAAAACAAGCTAAAACAGTGAAGTTACGAGAGCACACAAATAAAAAAATTAACTTACTCTACTATATGCTACAGACTAACAAAAAATAAATTGAAAAAATGTCATATGGAAGAAAAAGCTCCGTTCAAATAAAATTCCTCTGTGATACACGGTCTGATATTTGGGTTTGGACTTTCTTTGTCCGAGTTTCTATCCCTAGCATATTTTTTGCAAACTAATTTATTGGTATCGATGTGATGAGAAAAAACGAGAGCTTGGAACTTAACCAAGGCTCGACGATTTTTTTTGGGTGGCTCAAATACTCTGGTAGTGCACAATTTCATCTTTGGATGCCTCAAATTTGGGATTCTCAAAAATTATTCGATTGAGAAAGGAAGAAAAGGCAACATGAAATCATTAATGAATTAGAATTCTTAAATGAAATTTATTTTACCATGTCCCAGAGTAACCAGAAAATAAGGTCACAGAAGAAATTATCTTTTTAAATATTTTCCATCAATCAGCACTCGTATTGAGAATGAAAACAGAAGTTAGTACCTTTTTTCTTATTCCAACGTAATCACCTTTTGTTCGATATGCCTTTCCCAAAGTTTTTGCTTTCTTAACCCCTACAAATTTATGATTCTGACCGGGCAAGTACGGTAGATACGGCAGCAATGTGTAGCACAGTTCATGTAATTCCACGATTTGGAGTGAATGTGCTCGTGAATTAATCGCAGTGAAACAGCACTTTTTCTTAGCCAAATAGTGTCTCCTTTAAATTCTCATCGAAAAAGTTCAATAATTCTCTATCGTACTTTTTCACGATCCTTCTTACTTTCTACAAAAATTACATAATGCTTATTCCTTTAAAGTACCAAAAAATCATTGCCTTAACTATTCGAATCGATTGTATCGCATTTGCCTTCTTCAGAGCCGATTCGCCTGAAAAAATGATGATAATTCCGGTTTCATCAACGCTGACGACGCGAATTTCGCATACACACATAAAAAGAAATTCTCAATTCAAGAATTTCGATATTCTTGTAAAGAGATACTCACGGCAAGAACATCTGATCTTACTCTAAGATAATTTACTTGATAAGGAAGTTATTATTGATTTGATATCATTCTAAAGAAATATATAATAGAATGACTCAATTTGGCTCAATTACATGTACATATTTTTTATAATCTGTTCATCTGTACAACACCTTTCAAACTTCAATTAGAAAAAATACTTTATGACGGAGATAAAATGAGAAAAAAGTCACATTGGTACAGTTTAAATACCATTTTGGTTCTTTTTTTTAAGGTTAAGGAACCAGCAGTATCTTTGATAACAGCTCATCAAAATTACATAATGTTTATACCAATAATACATTCTTATAATGGACTTGAACTATTTGGCCAAGATCCTGGAATGCTTCAGTCAACACCATAGTATTATTCTACTAGGTTAGATGTTCTTTGTTTTATGCCAAGATTATGATATGCTCAATTTGAGATTATGGTATACCCACTTCCATGACTTTCCCATTGTTTAATTGAATATATTTACTTGAATATACTCTATATGATCAAAAATACAGTATTCTCATTTTAAAATTATTATAGCTTTGCGCATATAGGAATCTATGGTATACTTGAAAGAAAGCACATATTCTGGGTCCGAGAATTTATCTTATGCGTGTATAGATGTCTGAACATTGCTTTAACATTGACGTTATTGACAGCCATAACCGCTTATCCAAAGTGCATGTGAGTAATCGCAGGACCCACCAAAGAGGAAAAAAAAATCTTATAGGACAGGAGGTGGTTAGGAGTTGTTGAAGTAATTTGAATAGCTTTGTCGTGGTCTGAAGAATTTAATTTTGTTGCATATTGTATTATAATTTTGCTTCTAAAATCGCGATCTCCTCGCCAAGTGAATCGAAATATGAGAAGAATGTGAGCAATATTTTAAATTCTGATTTTCAGCTTCCGCCATTCCTTGATGACCTGGGGCGAAAGGCTGACAGAAAAAGAGGTCAATGATGCTTTTGATGCAGTGGATATTGATGACGATGGAAAAATTGAGACATCTGATTTCATATCACTTTTGACGGCTTCGAAAGAAGAAGAGGAATCATAGGAATCAGACCAAAGTATCTTCTATTTATAAAAATCATTACGTGTTCCTTCCTGGCTACAATCCATTATAAGAATGATAAGAACATTTGCGGCTTATTGTATATAATATATCGAAACTACGCAATACATAAAGAATAAATGCAATGAAAGACAAATTTTTTTAGGATTTACTCAAAACACGTTCTTTGTAATTCATATTTCAAAATCTGTTTGACAGTTTGATGTACTAGTTTTTGAGGAAAGTGTGTTTACTTTCCAATCCGTCATAAAATTTCTGGTATTCATTCATTGTGTTGAGAATAAAAGATTTATTTAATTATTAATTCATGAACATTATATATCACATGTTTGTTTTACGAGTAACGTCTAGATTGTCTAGATGAATACTGAACAGTAATTATTTTATATAAAATTTTTATTATACTGTGGTATGAATATGTAATGCTAATATCTACACTCATATAGTTTACTTTGACTATATTTATGTATAACTGATATTGTCCAATTATCAATAAAATGCATAAGAAACTTTATTGATTTGATGTCTCAACCTTCCTGTTGTTGTTGGACATAATCATGTTGGTATTGACTCAATATAATTTTAGTGCAGTGAGCAAAAGAGAAACTCACGCAAAGCCCAAAAAAATTTTTGAATACGCTTTTCACTTTCCACGCGAGGAAGGTTTTAATCGTAAAAAATTTCGAATTCGAGATAGGTATACTGTTTTCTTAGTGACCTATCTATAAATCTATAAAATCTATAAAAGATAAAACATTTATATCAACCTGTCTGTCGGTCTGTCTGTATTTAAAGCTAGGTTACAAGTGTGTGAAGAACGAAAAAGCATCGTAGTTTTTGAAAGTCGGATCACTGACGATCTACTTGACTCCGATTTTCCGTAGAGACATAGCATCTGATATATCTGGTTGTGGTGGTTCCGATTAGCTTGTGTGGTCGATAAACCGTAAGATTCATTAAAATACCAGCCGCTGTAAATATAATAATACCAAAATCAAAATAAGGCAATCGATCCTGATCAAGCGAATGAAGAAATATGCAAGTAAACAAGATGGATCAATTTGATACCCTGTCGGCGACTCAGGAATGTCTACACACATTAAAATGTTTCGTACTTGGGTGGCATGTGGGATTGCTCCACCTTATTTTTTTGATATGTCACATAAATCATAGTAAATAAGTATTGAGATGATGTATTAAAGATGTTTTCCCGCGTGAACGCGGAACAATCATATTTCCAATTTTAAATAATTGACGACAAAATTTTCAGAAAATTATCACATCTCATTTTTAGAAACATGCAAAAAATTTCATGTGAATCCTTAAATTACGAGGGTCACGCTGAAAATCTTTAGATATTCCTAATCTGTACAAGTTTAAACAGGTTTGAGCACGCAGCTATTTTATTTAAAGTTAAAAATGCTTACACGCAAAGGCAGCGAATTTTAACGTGAAGATGGAACCGGGTCGTCGCGATTTTCGAGCCATCATTTTGTATGACTATAAAAAGGGACTAAAGCAAGCGGAATGTCACGAAAGCTTAGTGAGTTGCTTTCGGGACTCTGCCCCTTCTAGGATAAACCTCGCACAGGTCGACCGCCCACTGCTGTTACCCCGAATGCGTAAATGTATTGAGGTATGGGGAAGAATATGTTGAAAAAACAGAATAAAGTTTTAAAAAAAAACCTTGTAGTTTTTCTGTATCTAAGTTACAGAGAGGCGGGAGATAAAAAAACAGAATACATACAGACAGATCAACGTAAATGAGAGATATTTAACCGACAAGGACATAACCACCAACACTCCATAAGCAGCTATGGGCTACCTTTACCAGAAAGCTACAAAAACAGGGCAGATAAACTTGATGGGTGCGCAGTAGTAGAGCAAGCTGTTTGATTAGGACTAGATCTGTGAAGCATTTACTGCATATAAAATACGGTAGAATAGAAAAGTATAGTGAACGTAAGAGATTTAAATTTTACGAAGCTGGACGCATTGATAGCGAAGAAGATAGACATATGCATGATGAAGAGTCCTATTCCGAACAGATCTATTGTTTCTTAAATATTTCTTGTTTTTTTGACACGTGAAACACGATAACTCACCTTATACCGTAGAACTGAATATGGCTACCCAGGTGTACCCGAACGCATGTCACATGATTGTTAAGGTTTTATTTGAAAAACAAAACACTGTTTCCCTAGAAACAAAAAAATATATTTTTTGTATTGTCGAGGTAGCCTAAACGTTAGTCAAGTTTCTCCGTCAATCACTTGTTGTTTCAATTAGCGGCCAGTACAAATATAAGATGAATCAGAGAAACAACCACATAATTAGTTTCACAAGTGACATTAATCACACTTCTAATTATTATACCTGCAAGTAATCAACTGAGAAAAATAAAGGATAACCTGAGATAATTGCGTGGCTCAACGTTACAAAATATGACTTAAGGCTGACCATACACGCTAATGTTTTGTAATGTTTATGTGTGGTGTGGTGGATGGATATTCTTTCGACGAATTTTCCAGCAATGCAGATGTTCCTCAAGGATCTGTCCTTTCTCCAATGCTCTTCTTGCTGTACATCAACGATTTTTTGAAAATAACATCTAAGCTTCGCTGATCACAGCTCTTATTTCCTGCATGGAACCGGGAAAACCACTACTTTCCCGAGAAGTCGTATACTGGTCGGCCAACCATGGAGATGGAGAGGAGCCCAATACTTGAATCATCTTTCATCAAGCTTCTGATGCGGCGGCCCAGAAGCTGAAGGTTCTCTTTCGCTCCAGGAAATTATATTCTCTGGAACAGCTACTATAAAATGCCCAGACCATCGCTTGAGTACTGCTCGCATGTGTGGCGATGCGCCCTACTCCCTGAAGCTTCTGGACACTATTCAGAGGATAGAAATAAGTCTAGTGGATGCGCATGGCCTCACGAATAACCTCCACAGTCTGGAACATAGAAGAAGGGTAGCTAATCTATAGACATTATCATTGCAGATGTTCGACCGAGCAAATATTGGAGGAGCTCATCGGGTGCATCCTTACCAGGTCGAGTTTTTAACGTTTCGAACAAGCCTGTTCCGAAAGTCGTTCTTTTGGAGAATCTCGGCGTTGTGGAATGAGCTTCCAGCGACTTTGTTCCCCTATGATCACAATCTACATCGTTTCAAGGTAACTGTGAACAAACATGTATCCTCGCGCAGTGCTAATGAAGCGCGATAGGCTACCTGCCTTTGCTTGAGGTTGTCTATGAGAAAAATAAAAAAGCAGACCTTTCGACTACCAAATCGAAACGTAGGCTGGTATGCTCGTGTCAGGCATAAGCGTTTTTTCTTGAAAAAACATACACGGATGCTGAATCGCCAAATTCTTGGGCTTCTATTGGATAATGAGCTATGAAATAATGAGTGTGCAATAACAAACCAACATTCGCGTCTTTTGACGCGGGTAAATTAAATTCGAATAGGGTATAATAGTAATTATATGATCTCGGAGAATGATCTTACATTACAAGCCCCATTCACTCTTGAAGATGTTAGATGAACATGGTAAAGGTAGTTAGAAGCTGGCTCGTCGTGTGACAACGACGGAAGTAGTTGGTGATTGCTCTCTTTGTTGATCGGCTTGCTGAACCTTATCAATACGGACTGACCGCTGAACAAGTTGGTACATGTATGGTGATTTCTCACACATCACAGCTTCTTGTTTGGGATATCTGTTTTTCAGAAAATGATCAGTTAAAAAAAGCTGGAACGCCAACGGCAAACGGCCAAAGGGCGAAAACAGTGCATACTGAATAGACAAGACCATTCCCACATATTAGAAATATGATTAGAACCTCTGCTGATTGAAAAAACATAGTTGTGATTTATATTGGCATCTGGATTGCTTTTTATATAATTTCTTTGTGCTTTACTGGTGTACTTATACCTCACACATGAATATTACAATTTCTATGCGGAAGGCCGGGCCGGAAGGTAAATTTTCAACCGTTGCAAATTTTTCTGGATGACGTGAGTTAAGGTCCGCTCTTTCGACCAGTATGACTACTAACAATACCACTTTCCTTCTGGTGTGTACTCCGGAAGGCTTGATGACCACAGGTAAGGCTCACCGCCTGTGACAAACAACAATAATTCGTAACTATGTGTCTTGCGCAAAAAACTGACCATAGTGTACAACTTCCTCCAATTATTCATACTCTCACGTAATACTGTGTGTAGTCAAACGAAGCGTGTATAGGCTGTATAATCATGAAAAAGTTAAGAACCCCAGATCTAATATGACGCATCATGATCAGGTAGCAAAAATTCTTTTCCAATGAATTTCGTCGCCACCGAAGAAGTAGTAAAAAAAACGCTAGACTGAGATGCGCGCGCCTGAACCAATCTTATAAGAGTGATGTCGCGCGTCAGACTCGAAGAATCTTGTTCCTTCCACTTTTGCGCGAGTACCGAGCGGTGAATTCCAGCCTCAACAGCAGCACCACGCGATCCGCTGATCATTCCCGCCGTTGAACGCCGATACACTTCAGCACTTGTTTACGTTGTTCAAATATTTTCCAGTCGATAGTCCACCGATAGTCTGTTGTTGACGGTCGAGTGTCTTCTGTCTTCCACAGCCACCTGTTGCTCAACGCCGATTCTTCGTTCTTGTCGAAGATGGCAATGGTCCGAAGCGCGCTCTTCCTTGCCCTGCTGGCCCTGGCGGCGCTTCATGTCATTGCCTCTGCCATACATCAAGTAAGTTCGGATTTTTTTTCATTAACCGACTTTAATAAATGAGATTATCGATTCGGCCCATATGTATGTAATAATAGAATTGAAAAATAGTCATATGTATATGTCAACTCTAATAGGGTTTGTAAACAAAAGTGTATAAATGTTTGGCCGCAAAATTTTCAGATACTGTTTGTGGGATTACTATAATTCTTCATTATTGGCTTAAGGATCTTGCATCTTAGGGAGTGCTGAAAATTTCAACAACAAAAAAACATAAAACTAATAATATTGTGTGAGAGAGAAAAAGTGTCAGTTTCCGTGAAATATAATGGTATTTTTTTGTTCCTCAAGGAAGCTTGACATTCAGAAATCTGTGAATAATCAAAAAAAGGTTAAGCAAAATATTTTTTAAATAGCATATATACGTGAAAGAATCAAATGCCCCAAGTTATAACCTTACGGGTGACAAACTTTATTTCTACTGTGTTATAATTAAAAAAATGTGTCGTTTAGATTGAAATGTGGACGCTCATTTTATTCAATATTGGAGAGCAGTGTTTATTGATAATGATTATCCTTAGCTATGGTGCGTTATAGAGCGAGAGCCCGCTGCTAAAAACTTGCGCAATCTGATTCTGTTTAGTTATTGTTCTTGTGAATACTTTCATATTTTCGGCATCATAAAATCAATTAAGTGGTAGAGACAACTCTGGTTGTATATTTATAATAGCACTTAGATAGTCAACAAGTAATCTGGGTATCCTTTGTAAACAGTCGATGCCTTAAAAATTAAAGCGAAACGCGTTACTAAAAACCAACTTTTATTTATGAAACCTTGTGTATGAATTGTACAATCTTATTTTAATGATGGATGAGTGTCATCAAGTAATAGCATCTCAACCATCTACGTGATTTGAAAAGGGCTAAACTTAATTTATGTGTTATTTATTTTAGGGTGTAATAAAAATAGCGAGCTCATAATAGTTAAACTTGTCGAATATCATGTTTGAACCATTCAACACCTTCGTGTTTAAACGCGGCGTATACTCAAAACGCTAGTGTATACCGATGCTAAAGTCTACTCAAAAAACCATCTTGGACGATAAAAAATTCTCATAGCTTTTCCGCAGTAATTTTTGGACATAGCAAGAAAAACCCTTTCTAAGGTGTCTCTAACGTTTATTTGGATTAAATTGACCATGTCCATGGATTCATTTTACCTAATGTTCAAGAACTACTGACACTAAACATACTTGATCCTCTTACTTATCACGCATTAAAGTATTGGGATTGCGAACGTTCTTGAATTTGAGATTTTTTTTGATATTTTATGTCATCAAAGAATCTGTGGCATGATTCTCGTTGGTCTGTCTGTCGGTCTATCCGTATCTTTAATGTAAACCGTGTAATCTTGATAACCACTGCACTGAATTTGATGAAATTAAGGGAGAGAGACGTTGTGGCCTTATAGTAGCTAATGCTGTTGGATAATTGGTACATTAGCGGCAGAATATATATTTTTATGTTTGTCCTTGGGATAGACATACTGCACCGATTTTGAAATATATATCAGCATTACTCACTATGACCCACATCATATCGTTTCCTAAATTGTGCATCAAAATTGGTCCAGCGATTACTGCGATTAGACAATTCCAGTAACGTCAATAGGCAGGTTAACAGACAGACAGTACGACAGACAGACCAGTGGAATTGAATTACGTGAATTTTTGCGATGTAAACATCATGAAACTACTAAACAATTTTCTCAAATTAGAAAATGTCAGCGATCAGAATAATTCCATCGCCTATACATATATATGTTCAGAAATAAAAATGTAGCCCAATATCCGACATATTTTGCATGTAGAAGGTTAGTCCAATAAGTCAGCAACCATAAATACAGAAAAGGGGGATTAAAGAAACAATTTCAGAGTTAATAATAAGTTGAGCTTTCCCCATTTCCCGTTACCTCGAAACCAAAAAGAAGATTGATTATTTTCTCAGTTATTTGAAAACTCCGCTGCTACTGCATCGATTTTCGAAAGTTATAAAGCTTTAACCTCCTGTCCATAGTAGTAATCACGTGTAAAAATTTTACCAAATTCCGAACTGTACTTTTGACGACGTTAAAAAAACATCTCTCGAATTTGAAGTTCGCTAATTGAAATAATTTGAGAGCAATGTCAAAGGCAAAATGTTCGATGTTTTTACGTAAAAGGTAAATGTGTATTACGAGGGGACCTCAAAAATTCGAAGTAACTTTCTTATAACGGAAAATGAAATTAGAATACGGTTTGGCTACCAGCTAGAAAAAACAGAAATGCATGGAAACCACTGAGCATTTTTTTAATTTGCTTGTCACACGTAAAGTCCTCAACTGGACCATATTGTGCTGTTATTGGTCGTCATGAACGCCATACAAAAATGTGTCCCATGAAGGTGGCCCTGCTCGCGTATATACATAGAGGAAAGTCACCAAAGTCGGGCCCCTGTCTTTAAGCGGGCCCTTCTCTTCATTTTCATATGTAGATCTCTTTACCCAAAAAATCACCGGCAGACGGTAGTTTTTCATACGCCCCGACAGATATCTCCACCGGCGGTTATAATCTTTCACGATTATTAATTCACAGTTCAAACAAATTTTTGCCGCTGTAGGAAACTTTTTCGTATGTTCCTGTTTGTTTTATGGTTGCCGTAGTTTGATCGGTGAGTAATTGAAATTATTTGTATTTTTGAGGTGCAGGGAATGATTGATCAGTTTGTGGTGTTGAAAGTTTGGTTGATTGCTCGGAAAAAGGATTTAAACCTCAAAATAAATAAAAACGATTGTGCGTAAGTCGGGCCCCCTCGATGTGCCTAAAGCGGGCCCCTCATTTTTTCTGTTTCTTATGTGGGCCCCTGCATATGCTCAATTCCTCTAAATTATCATGAATAGTATTTTCCGATCTCGTTTGCAGACATAAACGTGAAAAGATGCCAAAAACGAAGAAATTAAGAACATGGTCATCAGATAACATGGCTAAAGCCATTGAAGCTCTTAGAGAGAAAAAACTTGGCCTGAAAAAAACAAGCAAAACATATAGTGTGCCCAGATCGACGCTTCAAAGACTAGCAAAGGCAAAATACGGCAGCCTTGTGAAATCTTCGCGCACAAGAATTGGAAGGCCCACTGTTTTAAATGAAGTGTTAGAAAATGAGTTAGTTGTATATTTTCCTGCTATGGAGGAATCGGTTTTTGGACTGACGCGTGCAGACCTGCAACGAATGGCTGTACAGCTGGCCGTAAGAAACAATCTCAAGCATCCATTTGGTGATGATATGGCTGGAAGAAAGTGGGTCAGGCTGTTTCTTAAAGGCCACCAAACAAAGCTCTCCGTAAGAAAGCCTACCGGAACATATTATTCCAGAGCGCTGGGGTTTAGCAAAGAAAATGTGAAAGTCTTCTTCAATCAGCTTATGGACCTCTACGAGAAAGGAAAATATACTCCGGATAGAATATTCAACGTCGATGAGAGTGGGATCTCAATTGTGCAGTCGAAAGTGGCAAGAGTAGTTCGCCTTCGAGGAAAAAGACAAATCATATCTTTGACATCTGCCGAGCGTGGATCATTAATCACAATTGTTGTATGCATGAATGCTGTAGGAACATTTGTTCCTCCTCTCGTAATATTTCCTGGAAAAAATATGAATGTCCTTCTGGCACTCCTAAATCTATACAAATAGGGGCATCAATGTCTTCTCATGTGAGTCCATATGAAATAACTCCAATTCCACAAGTGTACAAAAAAATTTCGACGAGAGGAAGAAAGGCCTGCAAATCTCAAATCATAACTTCTTCGCCATATAAGACTGACTTAGAGCAGTCTATTGAGGCTAGAGCATGCAAGCCACCCACCAAACAGGCTACAACAGGTCGAGGACGTGGCCGTGGATTAAAATCTCTTCCAAGCAGAACTTTTAGGAGCACAAAGAAACAGGAAGCCAAAAGACGTCTCAAGCTAGCTGAAGAGACATCAAGCAGTGAAGAAGACACTGGTGAAATTTATTCAGGCGATTCATCAGAATTTCAACTTCCTCCGGGGGAATCGACACTCGCAACAGATGATGCGGACTGTATGTTCTGCAGTGTGAAGTTTTCAGACAACACAAGGGGAGAGCAGTGGATAATGTGTTTAATGTGCTCTTCTTGGGCTCACGTCGACTGCGCCGGCGCCGAAAAAGATATCTGTGACTTCTGTCGATAAAAAACAAAAAAAGAAAGGCTGTGTTTCATTTCCACCTATTTTTTTATTATTTTCCAAGCATTTAGGTAGGGGGCCCACTTTAGGAGCCCTTTTTAAGAAATCCGAAAATTGCATGTCGGAAGTTTTTACCAAATTTCTCAAAAATACGTAATGTCTTAGATTTGTGTCGAATGTATGTTACGACTAATTGTTTACAATTGGTAATACAGGCATTTTTACTTTCATATGTTGATTTCTAAAATTTTTTAATGCCAAATAGTAAATGGGGGCCCGACTTTGGTGACTTTCCTCTACCTATTTCGCAAAACTGACCAACACTTATACAGTGATCATAAATCAAACATTCCTTTTTAATGGGCTTGCTCGTAAACCTTCTCGTTAAACATTTTTCTTTCCTTTGAGTGGGATAATAACACCCTAAGGAGGCGGATCCACACAGGGTATAAAATTTTTAATAACCTTACCCGTCCATCAACACAATGAATTATGTTCTGTTATGCACTCTGGAATGCTGGGATTTTTCTTTTTATTATTACTTCTTTTTATTGTTACTATACTGGATTCCGCACCAATGGCGTGATTGCAGTATGGTGGTCAGTGGTGTTACAAATTTATTCTCATTTGATGCAACCATCTTTCAGATCAGCGAAAAATGGAAAACAAGGATTTAATAACGAACCGCAGTTGAGTGGTATAGTAAATAAAATGATGTTCTATTTTCACACGGTATGGAGTAGCAAATAAGCTAAATTGAAAATAAACAGTTATCTCAGAAAACTCAGAAACAATATAAACTGAAAAATCTTTCAATCTGTTATCTGTATTTCTTCGGTGAAACAATATGCCCACTCTGTATGGATGCCGTATTCGGTTCGACACAATTCTCTGCTATATCGAAGTTTTGATTACAGTACACATTCTATTTTAAAATCTGTTTTAAGGGTTTTCTTTGTTTGTTATACTTACTTTTGATTCACATAATTTTCAACTGAAGGGTCCCGGTGTTGCTATTGAGGTTGGTGTTTCACTGTACTGGTATTTTAGAAAAGAAATGCAACTCCGGGAAAGCTACCTATTTTACCTACCAGCGATGAAGACGGGTCGAGTGCAACTTGTGCCTAAGAAAGGTAGAAACAATATACATGGAGAATCTCGAGTCATCGTGTTCGATATATCGAAATCTTTCGATATGGTATGGCATGAGAGACTTTTGATCAAGCTTATTTGTGATGGTTGATGTATAGGCTTCCGATCTGTTTACCATCAATAAGAGTGTGTGACAGGGATTTCTTCATTCTCCAACGCTCTTCTTGGTATCCATCAAAAAACTGTATATACGGCTTTGCAGATGATAGCATCTTCATTCCTTGCATAGAACTTCGCAAATCACTACCGTCACGAGAGACCTTATTTCGACGAGAGCAGCATGCTGTTCAAGGTCGATGAAGACATTAAAATAATTGTGGAATGGAGATCTACAAATAGAGTTCAGTTTAACGTGCAGAAGAATCAGACAACAACCCTGACAAAAAGCAACGGCAATAGAATGAGTATACTTTATACTTGTAATAACATACATGATTTAAACTTCATGGAAACATTAGAGATTCATAAATATCTGCGAAACCCTGACTTCATTGTAGTGAATAAACAGACTGATCTTTTAAACTCGATTTTTATATCATGTAACTCTTCCATCATGGAGATAAAAAGTGGTGTAGCTTTCACACAGTTCCACAAATAATACTCTTTCTTTTAGTGACGCGTTTCGATTTTTTTTTCATCTATTTGTATTCTAGGTTAACTTACTACTGAAATATACTACTAAGTACTAAGTTATGGAATGTATTGAGAAGATTCAAATAGCTTGAGGAATAAAATATCTCAAAACGTGAAATATCTTATGAAATAAAATTGTTTATCACATGAAATATCTTAAGGACATTTTGAAGGCGATGGTTAA
The DNA here is from genome assembly GCA_949316355.1 of Bruchidius siliquastri. Taxonomy (NCBI): domain Eukaryota; kingdom Metazoa; phylum Arthropoda; class Insecta; order Coleoptera; family Chrysomelidae; genus Bruchidius; species Bruchidius siliquastri. The sequence goes on along the minus strand of OX438536.1, from coordinate 8,854,104 downwards.
GGTTTTGTAGGGGTTTTCCTTAGCACTAGTGTGAATGCAGTCGAAAAGAATATGTCCCCTAAGAAAGACACAACAAATGAAAACATAATTTAATAGCAAAATAATTAGACAAAATAGATAGTATGCAAGTTTTGAGAGCTGTAGTTTTGTATCCATCATAGGACTAGTTAGTTATTTGGCAAGTAATCTGGGTAGCCTTGTCAGCAGTCAAATCAGACAGTCCGACGATGATTTTAATAAAAATCGAAACGCGTCACTAAAAGAAAGAGTTTTATTTGTGAAAAATGTGTGATAATTACACAACTTTTTATCTACATGAGTAAACAGTTCTAAATTTTGTTCCAAATTTGAACTCAAATCCACCCCTGTCTACGCATCCAAGGGTTCGAGGAAATCTTTTTAGAAATGACAAAGGGCAATAGCAGGCAAACAGACTATCTCATGACATTACTAAATTCATCAGTTTACAAGCCGTAGTAAGTAACAAAAGACGGAGTATGCTATAACCATAAAAAATTGAGAAACGCCAAGTATTCGAATCATCAATCAGTGGTATCATATAAAAAATACACTTTCTTTCCCGGAAGAAACAAATGTGAATTACCCTATCCAGAAAGTCAGCTAGGCAGTGGCGTAACATGGAACAAGTAGCTATTCGGATGAAATCGCGAAAGATTTTGTATACCTTCTTTTAAGAAAAAAATATGAAAATGAGGGGAGACTTATCAATTAGGTTTTTAGTAGAATGTTTTCCCTAGTATAGTCAATGACAGTGGAAATGATTCTACCACCGTCTAGCGCTTGCAATGACCAGTGCAGATATGAAACTATCACAGGAGAGGAATTGGCAGCATGAACAGTAGGCTGTTGGAATCTTATTAGAGCAACTGGAAGCTCATACTAACATAAATGCGATGCTAGAGTCACCGTCCGTTCTGCCAGAACATAATTTAATATTCTGTAATTTTTGATGAGGGCACGACGAGTAGTGCCGATAGTGTTACAGGAAAGTATGAATTTCAACCCCAATGAAAATAAATTAATGAGACGCCAATGCGAAATTTTGGTACAAATGTACATTGAGGCACGCCTCGGAGTGGGAAAATGGAACATGCTTGAACTATTAGAATAATCACCATTTTGGCGGGATGAAACACCCTCAATAACTATTGGTCGACATTTAAGGTCGTAAAGTGATCAACCAATGTAAGATGGTCAAGAAGGCAGACACTCACCGAGGGAAAGGAAATTCGTAACTAGTAACAGAAATGCTTCCCCCTTGCCAAATTATATTAATTTTCTTTGTCATTGTCATGATTTATTGCCAATATTCGAATTGTCACAAATGAAGTCATTGAATGTTAACAGTCTCCTCAAATTATTGTTTTATTTAATTTTCACTAACGCTGAACTGATTGAGATGACGCTACCATCATAGTCTCATCCCGTTTTGGTCTGAATGAAGTAACGGAAAGCAGTTGTTCGCCAACTATCTGCGCAAAGAGAGTTTTTGATAAACTTCATATATGCTTAAGTCAGGTTCTACGCGAGTCTACCTCCCTAACAAAGGTAACCTTCAGTATTCCGTAAAATCATTGTGATGAGTGCTATAGTCCTGATGCTTCCGGTTCTAGTTCAGGGGAAGAGTCGGGTCCGGTTTACCGGACGGAGTTACATGGTTTTTTTCGTGATGCATGTTCCATGAAATAATATCTAACGATTAAAACACTACCCTAGTTCATCTACATGGAAAGCAAACATTAGTGGCAGTATTTTAAACATTATAGACATGAAAATTTAGGAGAAAAATTTTAGGTGCATGTCAATCAGTTGAGTTGGTCCGTGTTTCAATCAGTCTGGTAATTATTGCCTCCCTAAGATCAGATAGTAGTACTGTAACGTTCATGATGTTTCCATGTTAGGTTAAAACGAAATCTTTTAATTTAAGACTTCCCATTGTTCTATACTTTTAATAGAATTATTTTCAATCCGAATATCAAATTGTGTTAAATTATTCATCCGAACCTACTGAAAGTCCACATTTGTTGATTTCCAACTAATTCTGAAGATATCGATGAAGTAAACAATGATTGAATGTACACAGAAACTTGATAAATGGTTACTATATTGTAAATGCATGTGTTTATAATCGGTGTTTGTCTTAGATATTTATGTCATATGTCATTAAAACTTTTCTCTGATGTGGGCGCATTGAACGTTTCCGGATACACGTGTGTCAGATATGGGGTTCGTTGATTGGTTATTGATGACATACGAGTATGTGTTATGAAATATCAAGTAAATATCTCGAAGTCGAGATAAAAAGACTTCCCCCGTCTATTGGCATGGGAAGTTACATTACTAATACGTATTAAGAGGCTCAATTTGTTTTGTCCAGACTTTATCTAGAAAAGGCGCTAGATGTTTGTGATTTGATGTTCTTATTTATTGATCAAGCAATATATTAAATATATTTCTCAATCTCTTGTGTTTTGTGTATCAGGCTTACTTTTGAAAAAAGACTCCGTTTGCCTGTAGACAAACCCCAAATAGACAAAAATTTTCCAGAAACTTACTAACTATATTCGTAAGTCTTTGTTTTTAAAATATTGGACGTTCGGAACAGTAATTTCAAATCAAAAATATCAACTTCCTATATATAGGAAAAGTGAAATCGAGATCAACACATTTATATGACATTTCCAGTTTATTTCTGGTAGTTGAATTTTCACGACTACAAAACTGAAAACTCTGCATGAACCATGCACCTCTGCTGGTTTTTCATCCAATTAATTTGGAAATAATTACTTTGCACAGCCTCGTACATTTCACGTTTTAGTCCACTGGATATCACTTAAATATTTTGCGTAGTTTCTGTAATGTCGCTCAATATTTATTGGTCATTGACTTGTAATGATTTATTAGATCCTACGTCATACAGATAGCAGATATGTATTTGACTGTATGAGTAATCACAATAATCAACAATAATTATAATGGATAAGATGTCAATGCTGTGCAGAAAACGGATATGTTGTTTTCCTGTTGATTGTTGATGCTTTTACTTGGTGAAACTCTTCCATCATGCAGATAAAATAATTGTGTATTTAACATACAGTTTCACACCGTTTGTTTTGTTGACATACAAAATTTTTAACCTTATATAAAACTGAAGGATAGAGATCAGGATAGCAGTTGATTCGTAAATATAGTTTCCGGAGCTTCGGTGTCCTTGATTCCTTACTCTTTATGAATAATTCGAGTTATTTTGATTTTGAACTTCACGTGCAGTGTTGTCATCAGGCTCGACAAGGGTGGGGGGGCTTCAATGGGGAGCGGTCTCTCCTGAAGCGGAAACGAAATGCTTCATTAACATTTTTACACTGCTATGTGACATTCCTCTTTTTCAGGGGAGGACGGATTCCTGATTTACCCCCGGGCACGTATTTTCTCTCGACCGTTCAAAAATGAAGATTTTGCAAAGCGAATATTAGTTTAAGCACCGAGAATCCCCTCCTGTATAGTGGATATCTGAAAATATAGACTCAGTAACCGGAGTCCAGTAATGAATGTATATATGTGTAAAAATTGGGAAATATTCAAGCGTACGAGAAGAAGAGAAATAAGATAGACCAGATCAGTATCTTCTTGTATAGACTGATTCACTGATGCTCTGCAATTGTTCAATGCGGAACAATGCTGACCATCGAGATGATTCGTGCAGTCGACTGGAATCCATCATTCCCGGTGGCGATGGCGGTGGCGCTAGATAATTTTTAGACATCTACTCTTTCTCCCGATATTTTGATTTTCGAGGCCAGTGAAACGATTCTCGAACACTATAAAGTTTTTCAATACGCTCCAAACTCTACTTTTCGAATTATCAAGGGACCAAGTATCTGTGAATATGAGTGTCATGGTTTTTCGTTATGTACATAGATGGATATGTCATAAAACTCGGATGGATGACTTCGTTCTTGTAGTGTCTGATTTTCCCAAACTTCTTCTGCATTATTAGTTCATAATGAGATGTTTGTTTGTATACAACATGTCTATGTCGAAACCAATCAGACGGTGGTCTGAGGTAAGCTTTACTTTCCGGAATATTTCCACAAAATGTTTCAAATTCCTGACAAGACGCGAACTTACTTCTGTCGGTTGGATGAGGTGTGTTATGTTTGGATAAATTGTTTTTTGGGAAACCTCTTGAGCTAATTATCGCACAAAATGGAATCTTTTGTGTATCTTTGGCAGACCTTAAAGATTTAGTGCCATGCTGTGGTGTGTTTAATGCAAAATTTCTTCTCTGTCGGTTGAATTTTTATTTTATACATTTATTGTGTGATAGATTTGTATTTCATCATTGGTTGTTGGATCACATTGTAGAAGTCTATCGTTACCATTTCTCAATAGCGGGTCGACAATGGAACTCCGAAGCAGTTTTATTGATTTCATGACTTCTTACATTATTTGCTATTTTACAGAGGAAATCACAACAGTGAACAATATTTTTTGCTGAACTTCAAAATTCGGATGTATTTTTATTTGTATTATATTTGGATACGTTCACATCGGAGAAAAGTTTTAATGACATACGACGTAAATATCTAAGACAAACACTGATTATAAATGTATGTATTTACATTATAGTAACCATTTATCAAGTTTTTGTGTACATTCAATCAATGTTTACTTCATCGATCTCTTCAGAGTTTGTTGGAAATCAACAAACATGAACTTTCAATACGTTCTATTTAACACAATTTCAATCAAAAGTATAGAACAATGGAGAGTCTTAAATTAAAATATTTCTTTCTTGCACCAGTTTTAACTTACCATAAAAACGTCATGAAATTAGATTACTACTATCTAATGTTAGAAGCACTAATTACCAGACCGATCGACACACAGACCAACTCAACTGATTGACATGCACTTAAAATTTGTCTTCTTAATATATTTCATGTTTGTGATGTATAAAATACTGCCACTAATGTTTGCTTCCCAGGTAAACAAACGAGGATAGAGGAGAGTTTCAATAGCCAGATATTATTTCATGCAGCATGCATCCAGAAAAACCCATCTTGTCAGTTGAGTAGGTCTGTCTATCGATCAGTCTGGTAATTCTTGCCTATCTATAGATCAGAGAGTAGTCATATGATTCTCATGAAATTTTCACGGTAAATTAAAGTTGAAGCAAGAACGAAATATCTCAATTCTAGACCCTTCATTGACCTGATGATTGATACGTTTGGTAGAATTACTTTCGATATCTTTGGATTCACCCAAACATAAGTGAGGAAAGTATTGTGAAGCAACGAAAGCTGAAATACAAATCTATACGCAATAAATGAATAAATGGAATATTCAAGCGACAGAGAAGGAATTTTGCAAATAACACACCACAGCATGACATTACATCTTTATGTGGAGAGATCGCTCCCCACTAAAGCCCCCCCCCCCCCCTTGTCGAGCCTGATGACAACGCTGCACGTGAAGCTCAAAATCAAAATAACTCGAATTATTCATAAAGAGTGAGGAATCAAGGACACCGAACTTCCGGAAACTATATTTACGAATCGACTGCTATCCTGATCTCTATCCTTCAGTTTTATATAAGGTTAGAAATTTTGTATTTCAACAAAACAAACGGTGTGAATCTGTATGTTAAATACACAATTATTTTATCTGCATGATGGAAGAGTTCCACCAAGTAAAAGCATCTACAATCAACGGGAAAACAACATATCCGTTTTCTGCACAGCATTGACATCTTATCCATTATAATTATTGTTGATTATTGTGATTACTCATACAGTCAAATACAAATTGCTATCTGTATGACGTAGGATCTAATAAATCATTACAAGTCAATGACCAATAAATATTGAGCAACATTACAGAAACTACGCAAAATATTTAACTGATATTATATCAAGTGAACTAAAACGTGAAATGTACGGGGTGTTACAAAGTAATTATTTCCAAATTAATTGGATGAAAATCCAGCAGAGGTGCATGATTCATGCAGAGTTTGCAGTTTTGTAGTTGTGAAAATTCAACTCGCAGAAATAAACTGAAAATTTCATATAAATTTGTTCAATTTCACTTTTTCGATATATAGGAAGTTGATATTTTTTATTTGAAGTTACTATTCCGAATGCCCAATATTTTGACTTAGAAGACTTATGAATATAGTTAGTAAGTTTCTGGAAACTTCTCTGTATATTTAAGGTTTGTCTACTGGCAAGAGGAGTTATTTTTCCTGAAACACGAAAACACAAGGAATTGAGAAATGTATGTTATATTGCCTAATCAAATAACAAACATCTAGCTACAATTTAACAGCGCCTCTTTTAGGTAAAATCTTAACAAAACAAATTGAGCCTCCTAATACGTATTAGTAATTCAACTTCCCTTACCAACAGACGGAGAAAGTCTTTCAATCTCGACTTCGAGATGTTTACTTAATATTGCATAACACATATTTCATCAATAATAACCATTACACGGGTTTAAGTGTGTCTGCCTTTCAGTCTGTTTGTCGGTCTGTCTCGTGATGTTTGCCCTCCTCTATAACTCAAAACATCCCATACCTTAGAGTGAGGTAGTACGTATGTCCATTCCTCTCTCACCCCTTATATGAGCATCTACTTTCTCTATGCTCATATGGTATACTCTGAACTCTGAAGTGATACGACCATTATCATCCATCGATCTTCATTCTGCTCACTTATATTCTGTAATCATATGCTTGTAAATGTACAAAATGTTCCACTAAATTTGATATCCGTACACTTCTGTCACTGTAATCAAATACAATATTACAGACCATTAAGTGTAATTAAAATATTTGCACATTGATACATGTGTCACATTTTCTCGCCAGTTCCCCGCTAATACTATTGTCCAGATAAAATTGTAAACAAGCTCATATTCATCTTATTGGCACCTTTGACGTAGGAATGACATCTGACCTTTCACGATCGTATCTTCCTAGAAATTATTTAAAGCAGATGCGTTTTACAAAACAACTCAATTGAACGGAAATGCTGGCGGTACTCTAGAATAAAATCGGGAGCTGCAGCTGTTCCCTGAATAAACGCAAATCATCATCTCGTGGAGTGAATCCAATCAAACACTATTTATTAAGTTCCAATTCGATGATGCCGCAAACAGGTTGCCTACACTTAACTCAACATTCCTAGATTAATGAATCTCTGATGAATGGACGTATATTCCACTAATTTCAACCAATAAGCTAACACAACGGATACAACTCACAAGGTATACTCTGTAAAACAACCTCATTAGGGCAATTATCAATCACAACCATATCAGTATAGCTGTTTCGGAAAAAAATTAACTTTATATACAAGCCGACGAAGCCATATTATAACGCTGTCGCCGTTGGCCAGCATACTAAGTTGTCACGCTGCTAGACATAACTGTGGACACGCCGTATCCATGGTCGTGCCATGAGGAAACATAAGCTACTATATCCACGCCGTGGAAGGTTGTAGGCTGAAATCATTTTCAGTATTAATATTAATTTTGAATATAAACTTATACAGGTATTATATTAATACATATGCAGAGTTTAGGTTGATGGAGAGGTAGTACCTTTGCTTCAGGTTGAATGAACACTGGTCCTTACAACAACCAGGGCTGAATAATGCGTCTCTGCCTTAAATGGCTCTCCTCAGTCAGGACCGTGCTGCATGGTGAAGAGCCACATCCTACCCGGGGTGACCCTATTTTATGCATAACAGTACGGATCAAGATCGAGAGGTCGATAAAAATTCCTGGTGGAGGGCAGCAGTAACCACCAGTACCAAAATGAGGCACAACTAGCTACGTGGAATGTTAGAAGTGCCAGGAAAATTGGGAAATGTAGTAGCAGATAAGGAGCGGCTAAATATCAACTATTGGGCATCAGCGATGTTCAATGGCCGGGCCAGACTATGGACATGAAACCAGATTGTCTTCTGAGAACAAAGGAAAAAGTCAACAATAACCTTAAAATGATAACAGGAATTCATGGCGTTCTAAACATGAAAGAGGCATGGGCTACTGTACAGAACGATTTGATATCGGCGAGGCAAGGAACTCTGATGGAGGAGAGAAAAACTAAAAAGATATGGATGACACAAGAGATTCTTACTTCAATGGAAGAAAGACGCAAGAATAAGAATAACGTCACCAGGTATAGAGAGTTAAATGATACCATCAAGAAAGCAATAAAGTTCGCCAAGGAGAACTGGATACGCAAGGAATGTGTGGAAATTGTAGACAGAAAACATAATAGCTTTAGTGTGCATAAGAAGATAAAGGAGGTGACCGATATGAACAACTGGCTAGATTGAAAGAATATATCCAAGAATATTTTGATGATGAACGGCTGGAACCCGTACTAGATAGAGTTTTCGGAGAAATCGGGAGCAAAGATTTTGCATGAGGAGGTCATCCATGACGGGATTCCAGTGGAACTACTAAAACTTATAGATGAGGACAACACAAAAATACTTGTGGAACTTTTTAATATGATATACTTAACAGAAACTATCTCACATCAATGGCTCTCGTCTACGTTTATAACAATACCCAAGAAGCCAAAAGCTAAAGAATGTTCTGACCACCGAAGAATTGCTCTTATGAGTCATATCTTGAAGATTTTTCTAAGAGTAATTCAAAACCGAATATTCACCAAGTTATACTTCGAAATCAGTGACAGCCAAGTAGGATTCAGAAAAGGATTGGGTACCAGAGAGGCTCTGTTTGGAATAGATGTGTTGACGCAGAAATGTCTGGGCATGAATCAGGATGTGTATGCGTGCTTTATTTATTTCGAAAAAGCCTTTGATATAGTCCACATCATAAACTTATAGAAATTTTAAAATAAAAAATATTGATAGTCGAGATACATATCACAATTATAGAAAATTTGTACCGGAATCAAAGAGCGAGAATCAGAATTGAAGACGATCTGATGAAATGGAGATTTTGCGCGGGGTTCGCCATGGCTGTATACTTTCCCCACTTCTGTTCAACGTCTACAGTGAGGCCATTTTCAGTGAATGCCTGAACGACTGCCAAAAGGGAATTACCATAAATGGGCAGATTATAAATAACATGCGTTATGCCGATGACACTGTTGTAGTGACCGATAGACTGTAAGATCCCCAAAAGCTCATACAAAAACTAAACAACGGTTGTAAAAATTACGGGCTGAATATGAATTTAAAGAAAACCAAATTCATGGTTCTCACAAAAAATAACAACATAATCGGAAATCTTAAAATATACAACGCGCCAATTGAGCGGGTAAGAAAATATTGATATTTAGGAACTTGGCTAACCGAAACTGCCGACCAATGTCAGGAAATAAGAGCTCGAATAGAGAGTGCAAGAACTGCATTTGTAAAACTGAAGAAAGTTCTTTGCAGTAGAGATGTAAATTCAGAATTTAGAATACGATTGCTGAGGTGTTTTGTTTTTTCGACGCTGCGATATGGTTTCGAGGCTTGGACGGTTAAGAAGAAGGAAATGGATAGACTGGAGGCTTACGAAAGATGGTGTTATCGAAGAATGCTGAGGATCTCTTGGACTGATAGGGTCTCAAATGTGGAACTATGACAGAGAATACAAGAGCAGGAAGGAATAATTAACACCCTCAAAAGAAAAAACTAGAATACCTTGGTCAGCTTATAAGGGGACCCAAATATGTACTGCTACAAAACATATGGAAGGTAAAATCAAGGGAAAGAGAAGCCGAAGACGAAGAACCTCTTGGTTGAAAAATTGCAATACACAGGCAAAATGCATGTAACCTTTCGCGGTACATATTCTTTCGGACTGATAAAGGAATAACCCATTTATCATTGATAAGATTGCTTTGGAAATATTCACTAAATGTGTTTGTTCCACTTGAATAAAAACACACACTTTTCTAAGTCATTTAATGAATTGTTTCACAACTCTTACAAAAACCTGAAACTGGAGATAAAGTGTCGTAGTTTTGGATTATTGAAGCACCCCATAACAAGTATAATCTGACTGGAGCGCGAAACAATTCCACACTTGCCAATTGAACACATTGCAGTAATTACGATAACAAACAAATTATTATTGCATTCGGCCAGGCTGCTCGCTGTTATCGTCATTCATGACGACAATGAATGATTCGATTTCATTCATGGTTAGTTCGAAATACCGTTTATCTGCTATCCTGGTCACACTGAGAGCGTACTAGTGAGAAAAGATTATGTTGATATATTTAAATCAGTATTTTGTTATGATTTCCAACAACATCCAGTCAATAAATCAACAATTACGCATTTAACGTAAAAAATGTCACACATGTTTTCATAATATGTTTGTCATAAAAGTATTTCATTGTTTAATTGTGGTGAGTGTAAACGACTTGTTTTTGTTTTAATTTCTGACTTTACGGAGAAATACTGTCCACTAGGAAAAAATATTCATGTAAACATTCTGAGTAGACTGACCCGGAGATGCCCACGCACTGATATCAACACAAAAAAAGTAGGGCACTGTTTCAAATGTAGGACCTGCAAAACACATGTTTTTACGCAATAATAACAACAAAAATAATTATGGACTCGAAAATGTCGAAGTTTGTGAATGTTTTTCGACTTTTGTCGTTCGCAAATCCACCGATTTTCACCAAGGGCGTATCTAGACCTCAGTCTTCGGGGGGGGGGGGAGTAGGAGGTCATGAAGTGTGTGTATGCTTTCACCATTTTTGTTTGTAATACCATCATCGAGCTAGTTGAGGCAACAGAAAAAAACTTTCAGAGCAGAGAGTAGTCAAAGCTGGCGGAGAAGTTCCTGATACTTCGTCCATTTCTCCTCGTTCTTCCAGATGACGTTAATCTCAGATGGAGTCCAGAATTCAATAACAAACATCTTCTTTTGCTGGTGGCCGAGGAGGACTATTTCGGGCTTATTAGCTTGCACAAGCTCAAGCATTATTCTTATATAAAAAAGGAAAGAGAAGGGTATGCAGACTGGGCTCCAATACACGCGGCAGCTGTTCCGGCTGCTCCCCATACAGTGACTTAAGCCATCACTGGGCCCAGAAATCCTTCCGGAGATGTTTGCCGATGCACGGATACCGGTATAGATTTTAGAGCATATTCCCCATCCCACCTAAGATCAAATTTCCAGAACTAGCAGACTAACAATGTGGTCTGGGCAAGCCTGTAAAGCTGGCTGAGGAACTCCTTGTGCTTGGGCCTCTTCCTTCAAGACGATGTTCATCTCGGCAGGAGAGAGAATTCGATCAAAAACATCTCCTTTTGTTGCTCAAGGTCGAGGGGGGGTCATATCGGGCTCATTAGCTTGCACAAGCTAAAGCGTGGCGAACGAATAGTTCCAGTAAATCCAGAATCTCTCGTTCTCCACCACGGACTCAATATCCCCTGGAGCGTATCTTTGGCAAGCTCTATGTCTGTTATCAGGCGCTTCTGTACCAATAACCCTGCTCTACGATAGATCAAGCTATTGAAGGCACCATCCTGGCAAGCCGTGATTAAGACATCAGTCTCTGACTTCAACCCACTAGACCTTAGGAAAGAAAAGATCAACTACTTAGTTAACCATGCTCTTCTAGAAGTTTGTAGAAGATTCCATTATTGTCTTTCTGCAACTTTCGAAGCAAATTAGATTCTGCAGTTTTGATTTGTGATTATTATCATCTTCAGTCTTCTCGCAAAATTGTGGTGTGATCAAGTACTGACCAAGTCAGTACCCGAGCTCTGCGTTGAGGAAGTTCGTACAATACTACACTTCTTGAGAATCACAGACATTTGGAAGGTGTTGTCCAATTCCATTCGCTGTATGCGTGGTGTGAATGTGGTTGGTGTGAGGCCCGAGACTGACATAATGAGGGAAATAATAATTACTTTTTCCTGATTCAGAGTCGTTTAATTTCTATTGCAAGATCTGTGTCTTCAGATATTCTTCCAGAAGTGGTTTGGATGTGAGAGGGAGAAAGGTGTGTAGTTCTTGTCCGCTTTCACTATCGCTCTATGTAAGTTGGTTTGCTTGCTTTGAAAGAAATGTCTAAGTGTTTGTATTTGTTTGCGTGAAGTATTTGTATGTCTGTAATTCTCCTGCCTCCTTGATTTCTGTCTACGGTAGGTCTTTCATTGCATGAATTTGGGTGTAACTTCTGAGGGTATTGATGTTGTCTATGTCAATGTGGGACCACTTGATGATGACAAAGGAGTACGTGAGGACCGGTATTGCAAATGTGCTGATAGCTTTGGTAAGATTTCTAGAGTTTAGTTTTGTTTTCAGAAGTTTTATAAGACGGCTGTTGAATTCATTTTTTAGTTGTTTTAAGATTTGTGTATGGTTGATTTGTTCTTTGATAAAAACAGATACTTATACGATTCGTTCTGGTCCATGTCGGCAAACGTTGCTCCATTTACGGTTTCCTCTTCGGAATGGTTTTTTCATTGACCTTTATTGATCTGGAGCACTTTACATTTACTTATCCCTGAACTCCATTTTGATGTCCGACGTACAAGCCTCTGTTAATCTGAGTAGTCCTTTTAGTTGCATCGCACTGACTGCGAATAGTTTTATATCATCCATGTAGAGAAGATGATGATGATGATGATTATTATCATTATTATTATTATCATTATATACAACTCTTGGAAACCATCTAACCTTGTCAAAAGCAGCTTGATTTAAGAACTACCTTCTTGATACAATGGAATTTATCGCCATAATTGAAAACACCATCTTGTTCAAGATAAGAGGCATTGCAGCATGTCAGTTATAATTTATGATTTTTGTACTTTGATTCATCGGCAGATGCATTTAAGCCTTCGATTCTGATAAGCTATGCAACGATCCAATTGGTTGTCTTGTTAAGGCATGCACTCATTTCTAATAACTGCATTTTAAATTGCACGCGATTGGTTGCTTGCTCCGTTCATATCGTGTTATTAATCTCAACGAACACGCCTACCGTAATTTTTACTAAAACTGATTTGTAAGTTTGCAATTTATAGCATTGACGTATTCATGATTTATTGTCTGCTGATTATGTATCGTTTTACACGTGTCTTTAATCATTTCGCGTCGGGCAAACCATGATGCAAGGACCTTTAAAGTTGCGTGAGTGTGAAACGACGTTACATTTTGTAAGTGAAGCTATAAAGCTTTGAACACTGGGCATTCGATCGAAGATCCGAGAAAAAAGTAGAGGAACGATATGTATTTATGTCATGAAATATAGGGTTATTATAAAGTAGGGATATATCGTGTTATGCATTTCAAACATATTAACAACAGGATATGATAGAAATTTGATTGCTTAATTGATGGGATTTCTTATGACCCACTGTCATTAACACAAATATTCAAAATGCGTCATCAGTCCGTTCCACAAAATTTTATACAAAATTAAGCATTTCTGGTTGAATATCAGTAGTTTGCTACCTTATAGAGTTTTCTGATTCCTCCAGCATCGTTGCTGATCTAAACTGCGAAGTTTTTCAAATATACCTCACAGCTAGTCATCGGCTGGATTAAGAACAGACGATCTTGGTGATCATGAATTTTAAAAATGTCTACTGGTCCGTAAATATACGGTGATGTTTCATTGTGCATCAAAATTATCATGTAGTTAGTTTGTGAAACCCTTCCACCGAGATACGAATTGTTCATTTGGACATAAAGTTTCACAAATAAAACTATATTTGTCAGTGACGCGTTTCGATTTATATTTAAATCATGGTCGGACTGCCGCATTTGACTGTTTGCAAATATCACTCAGGTTACTTGTTAAATAGCTAGTTAGGTCGTATCATGAATACAATATTGAAATCTGGCATTCTATTCATCCTATCCAGCTATTGTTCTGTTAAATTATGTTTTCTTTTGTCTGTCTTAGGAGAAATACCTTTTGTATTTTAGCGACTGCATTTGTACAAGTTTTAATGAAACCTTAACCATCGTCGCAAAAAAGATATTTCATACTTTAAGATATTCTTCTCCTTACGTACGACGTCAGTTACACTTTGTAGATCATATACGAGTACATAGACATGTATCGTTTCCTAGCTCGATAGCTTTCTGCCTTTGCGAGTAGTTACCTATAAAAAATGATTCTTTATGTGAAGATAACCATTCTATTTTTCAGAGGTCTGCAGACGACGAGGAAGTCTTAATATGCCAAGGAAGAACTCCATGTGGGTGGGCCCTTTACAACAAAACAAACAGATACATATACGACTTCATGAAAAACAGGTGAGTTGACTATTCTAGAATAGCACAAAACTTCTGAGATGTATCTTTTTAACATTTTTCAAAGTGCAAAATTTAAAAAAATAGATTTCAAAATTACGACATAGATATTTCCGACCTTAGTATGAACTATTATTATAATATGCTACAATATATATGATTCATTTGCATTCTTGATAAATCAAAAACAAGGGACACAACGCACTGTCATACAAGAAACACAATTACAAGGCAGCAAAAGAGCATACCCCATTTGGGATCCAAGAACAAGCCATAAGGAAACTTATGGTCCATTTGTTTGTAGATCTAGAGACCATTGACTAGATATTTCTTTGAAGCAAAGTCTACCAAACTGTGTCATAGTCTACTGAAAAACTGACTATACAATTATTATCATTCAAGTTTTCAAGGCAGATTTTTTCTCTTAAAATTGTTATCCTCCTTGTTTAGTACAGAAGCCTCGTTTCCCAAACGTGTTCACCGAGCTCCGATTTGGACGTTTACATTCAAGTTAGATAATCTCAGTGTTCTTGGATATGAGTTTTGATAGGTCTAGAAGACTTGACAATATAACATTACCCTTGAAGCAGTCTGGGGCCTTTGACTTTGTAAGTTGCCGATGGGCGTCCCCATAGAGGGAGACACTTGGAGATGAGAAAAATATCAATGTTATTATAATTGCAAATTCTGATATTTTTGATGTCGTACTTTGAGAAATGCTGCCGAGGCAGCTTAAACGTTAGTAAAGATATTTCAGTCCAATTAGTGGCCAGTAGAAAGTATAATGAACCACAAAATGGGAAAAAATCTATTTAAATTGGACCCATGGACTGGAACTTTTGTAGACTTTGAGAAATCTTATATTTGCATATGTTTCGGCTAGCATGAACAAAAATCTGTATCAGAGTTCATTCATAATTAATTTTATATTTCGAGTTACTGGCGCAAAATTTCGTATTATGGTGGATGCGCAACATAACAAACTAGCCAAAATCAGGGGAAGTTGGTTCCAACGGGCGCATTTTCACCAAGAAAACCACAATGAGAGGTTCTGAACGAAATCAATTATTCACTGATTTTAATGTAAAGAAAATTGTTTATCTACATTAAGCGTATGTTCCCCACTATCCATCAGACCTGCTATAGACATGCATGTTTCGTCTTTAGCCTAGACTCGTCAGTATAGCCTGGCGGTCTAACTGTCGAGAGCAATCGGGTGCTATATACAAACTTTATATATGATAGTCTTACAAACCATAATAGATAATTTAAATGTATTTTTTCAGATGCACCTGTGACGGAGAAAAGAAATGTGTTCGAGATTATGACGATATTTCTATATCTTCTTACGTTTATCGCTGTAAGGTAGAAGAAGCAAAACCCAACGAATCATGAACAAAGTCCAATGCAGCTTCGTCTTAATTATATTCGTATCGATAATCGGCACCACAAGCAGGATTTATGCAGCTCCATAATCATATATGTTAATTTTGATTCAAACTTAAAGCACATAGACGTAGCTGACAGCTTGAGATATCTAGTATTATGAGGAACTTTGACCATTTGTCACCAATGCGGTGGGAACTTCGAAAGGTAGTCGTTCCCTGAACTTCAATGATGTTATTAAAGCAGAATAAAGAATACATTCGTTGTGGTGATAGTAATTGCATTTATTGCAGAGTTGTCATTGGTTGGAATATATTTTAAAATTGAATTATTTTCCATGTAGGTAGTTCTACAAGATAATTACATTATAGCTAACTGTAGAAGGAGTATTCTGTACAAGTATTAGTTGTACAACATATGGCAATTCTTCAAAATTTATTCTCACCGTCCTCCTAGATTCACCAATATCTTTTTAAATTATTTTCAAATATTCTGTACATCCTGTAATGTTTATGTTGTATTCGAACAGAATGATGTTGGCGCAAGGTCCAAATTTCTAGTACTTATTTTGAAATTGCTAACCTTATGTTGAGAATAGTCTTAACAGAGTGTTGTGTATTGTGAAAATACGTATGAAATTCATAACCAGACATAAGAACATTCCAATATTCATAAGATGTACGTAATTATTGGTTTTTATCACTATACAGCACCTGCTTAATGTATATTGTGTCAAACGTGTAATAATTGTACTTATGCTTGAGCAGAAATGTTTTCAACTACGTCTATGTTAAGAATTAGTCATGGTCAAGACTGAGTGCTGTAATTGTCTAATCCAGAAGTTGCCGATTTTTCTTTGAATATCTAATCGTAGTTCATACATATTTGGTCGGAAAGATCAATTTTTTCCTTTATGAATAATATGAATAATTCAATCTTTTATCGCCCATAACAAAGTACAATTCATAATCATAAACATATATTTTTAATATATGCTGTACTTAAAGACCAATTCATCCAACAAAAATGTATAGAAACATATATGACACTCATTTGCTAATTAAATGAATATAATAATAATAATAAATAAATATTTAAACGTATTTGACGATTAGCTAGTGCATGTTATGATATTTGCTCCAGCTGTAATGATTTAATGGGCAGCTATTATCACAGAAAAAGCAATAAACTAACAGAAGATATGAGGTGTCAAGGTTGAACCTAATTTCATTTAAAAGCTAATTAATGTTTTAAACTTGCGGCATTTTTATCAATGAAATTGTTCTTTGGTACTTTCACACAGAGATGAAGGAATAATAATACTTTGTTGGTGATGTACAATTCGCTATTCATATTAAATCATTATAAGAATGAATGCTTTTTATTTTAGCTATTTTAACAAGCTTATTTATCAACTAGATCATAAAAATGATACTAGGTTTCATAGCAGCCAGATATTACTAGATTCACACTGTGATGAGGCTCTCAAATATAACAATATGTATCAAAATACATTTCATTTAGAAATAATTATTTTTTGAATGATTTTGGAAATTCTTTTGCTGAATATATCAACATTTTTCGTTGATTTCTGCAAATGAGGTACTGCAGTACATTTTGTTGTCGATGATAGTTATAATATTTATGGAACCACTGCGGAAATCATCGTAATACAGCATGTGCTTTAAAATTAACAAGTGGCGTTGGTTAGAACTGCATCTAAACGTCAACTAAAAACTCTAAACAACCTGTATGTGTTTTTTCTGCGAGGCACTTGAATTTGCGCAAATATATTCCATATACCATTATAGCTGTGAGCATTTTCATAAAAAGGTCCTATTATTATTAAAATGTAAGATGAGTTTGTTGGGTATATTTTCCTACATTCAGTATTTCATAGTTTTATTGTATAGCATGTAAGGTTATATATTATATAGGGAGACATACATAAACCAAAAGAAAATAATAAGGTTCCTATGTCTATTATATAAGATTTTATACTGTTTACAATTTATGTGAAGATGTCGAGGTGCCTTAATGATTCATTTACATTTCAAGAAAAAACTACGTATTATGCTTCAAAGTCTTGTACCTAATGAAATGATGGATGTAACAAAATTTTATTTACTGGCTTCTATATCAGACTTTCATGCACTTCAATCACTGCAATTTCCATACTTCAAAAAAATATATTTCGTTTGTAGGATGAGCCAGATAAGCACCATACCCATTAATCATTTCATTTTAGATGTGTACACTATTGAACAATACTCGGTACAATTTAATCATTAATTTATAGTTCTTTAATTCAATTTCAATGAAGCTGCTTGCAGTAAGTTGTTTGAATTTGCCTATTATAGAACGATTCATCTTGAAAGTTGTTGAATTTGTATCTTCAGCTCTTTTCCATCTTTTTCTGGCTCATGAAATCACTTGTATATGTTAACCATGATGTCGAAACATCACAAATAAATACTAATAAATATATGTTGTATGATTTATGCGTTACATCAAATATAATCACTGGTGACACAGTAACAAAGCATAGTTCAATTATGGCTGTTCATTGAAATCTTCAACCCATTATTCAAATATTTATCTTTCAAAAACAGCTAAAATCATTTTTGTATCGGTTCTAAAGATTACCCCTTTTCGGATTCAAAAACAAAAATTCTCCATACATAACATTTCGCTTAGTTTAGCAAAAGCGCAACATTTCGTCAATTATTTTAACCAGAGGGTCTAAATGCTTCTCTTCTTCTCCGTAGACTTCTTCAAGCATTTAATATTTATTTCCCGTTTTGCTCATTTTTATCTCAAAATTGGAGCAGAATCAGCACAAAAAATGTGTTGATTCTGACTACATGACAGTTAGAATACATTCTAGTCTGTACTAGTGTTAGACGCCAACAGACAACACTTGAATAGGTTCAGTTTTTATTCAAAATAAAACGCTAAGTAAAAAGGCAGCAAGAGATTATCTCAAACAGCGAGCACTTCTGTTGTATGAGAAATCAATCAAACTACGCACTAAACAACGCTGTCCCACGAAAAGAGGGAACCAGTATATAAGAAACTGTAATTAGATCTCTTCGGATCTAAGAAATAATAAAAGTAATACAAGTTTCTCAGCCTGCAGGGGACTGCTACAGTTTGTGCACAACTCCACTACAGCTAGGACTCACAGGAATCAACAATAAATCTCTGGTTGTACCCACTACGTCTTATAGGCTAGATGAGATATCGCATGTCTAAAAAATATGTCCAGGACATGCCAATCCAGGCACAACATGGTCAATGAATGTGTTCTTCGAACCCGCATTCAACAACAGATGCTTCACTAAAGTGGATCAAGGCATTAGTCTACTGTTTGTAGTGGGGCATTTGTTGTTAAATCACCCTTGTTGACTGATGTCGTTAGGAACATTTGTCGCGACTTCAATGCAGTCCAGGTGGTAGGACCTTTGACTTCGTAAGTTGCCAATGGGCAGCGTCATACTGCGCGACGTTTGGAAATGAGTGTTGATGTTGCTATCACACGCTTGTCTGGGTTACGTATATACCACCCAAATCCTCTCTACAGATACATTGCCAAGCTATACTGACGAGCTTAGGCTAAAGATGAAACATGCATGTCTATAGCAGGTCTTACCATACACTTGGTTGTCAGTTTTCTTCGCCATTTCAATAATCCTTTTGCATTGCACAACACATTTTTCTATGGTAATTACCACATCTACACCGATTTTCAATATCTACAACGCTTTTTTGTCCTTACTATACTATATAGTGTCTTAACAGACAGATGACAAAGTACCACAAACCAGACAGAAAAACAAAGACATCAAACTGAAGGAAGGAAGTGTCATGGGTTCTGTTACGAACATTCAATCATTCATTACAATACTTAACTCCACCTATTGGAAGTATAAGGAAAATTACTGTTATAACTGTACTGTTTTGTGTATGTAGTGTATTGCAATCATGCAAAAATAATAAATTATAATTGCGCAACCAATATTCAAGAATATAAACACGTTGATCAGCGAGGCTTAATCTAATTTTGCTTGGGATTTCCCATAAATCAACAAACAAATTGTGATGAATGTTTCAAAAAAGAAAAATCTGAATCCTAGAAGTATCTACTGTGAATTACCAGGCTTTTATCTTTACCGGAAAACCAATTATGCAATCGGAACAGCATTATACATAAGGTACATGGTAGTTCATAGGAATATCGGTACACACACCATGTTCGAGTATTCTTCACTTGTACTTAATAAGTCAAATTCTGGATAGTTGGCAAAGGCTTATTTTTCAGCCATAGCAATATAGGTCAGTTTTTGGATATTTGATGATTTAGTATCATTATTATTAATAAGTTATTGTTGCTTTTTGAATAATAATAATCATCGAATAGCACTTCCATTGTCTTTTATGTTTCACATTGGATTCATGTAGTAACTTCATTCTTCATTCGAAACGTTGTGAGGAAAGTTCTTTTTCTTTCAGAATCCTAGAAAAAAAAATTTAGGCGTCCATATATAAATAGCCATAATTATCATTAACTTTCGAGGACTCAATGTAAATTTCAAAAAAGATGCATCGGCCGGGAATCGAACCCGGGCCGCCCGCGTGGCAGGCGAGCATTCTACCACTGAACCACCGATGCTATTAACAGTAAATTTGCTACTAACAGCAATTACTGGACATATTCTATTACATTGATATATTTTGAAAAATATTTTTACATTTTATATGTTAATTAACTTTTTTTAATTCTCGAAACAAATCCATAATTTTATCACACATGTTGCTACTACAAAATTACTATACAAGATAATTAATCATGAAAGGTGTGCTGCCACCTACTGCGGGCTTTCAGTAAACAGTAAAGTACAGTTGCAGATTCTCAACATCAGTTTTAATGTTAAGTTAAACTATCGACAAGAGCTAGCACCACATGAATAAAATACCGGAGTCTGAAACAAAATTACAAATAGACGCATTTTGCTTATTTAATGTGGTCCGAATTTTCTCTGTGGATGGAAATATAAACCATGATCAATTTTCATATATAAAAATAGTAGTATTAATATTTGTTTCCACATAATATCAAATTGCTTTTTGTACAATGAATGCTCACAGCTCATATATACAATTTGAAAACAACTTACTTAACCTTCGATAGCTCAGTTGGTAGAGCGGTGGACTGTAGTGGGACATTTGTAGACATCCATAGGTCGCTGGTTCAAATCCGGCTCGAAGGAAATCTTTTTTTTGTTTAATTTAAACGGAAATTACTAAAGATTTATAATAATTCACAAAGTTTTTGTTTCACTACACTTAATATTAAAATAATTATGGTTTTGATTGTTAATTAATATAACATGGATTGATAGTCACATAAAAAATGAACACTTGTAATCCAGGAAAGGTACACTTAACATTCAAAATGTTTTTGAGCACGTACAAAGTAAGACACTGCTTTAATAACGTTTGGGCTGCGTCGGTAACCTTTGTCAAAGTAAAGCATATGAAAGTTTTCAAATTATAATGACATTAACCTCTTTGCGTGCTTCCATGGAAAAGCATTGTCTTTAAGCAAGACCTTAGTATCATATATACTTATAAGGTATTTGCATTGTTGATAAATCTAAAACTATGACATAATGGAAAAGAAAAAACCGTATGGAAGCTTCGAGAAACATTTAGACCATTTGTAGGCTTTGATAAACATTCATTGCATTTTTTTCTAAAGGATACTCACTCAGTTTGCTGAATAATTTGTAAAACAATAATCTGTCAACTTTATGAAGACGATTTATTTAAACTTGTATGACAATTTTTCCTTTTTGGCTTGTTGAGGCAAAGGACGGATCTTAGCGTATTTGAGTTACTGTCTTGAAAACTAGTACGATATTAAGTTTGTTCCTAAAATTTTATATATATAGTGTACACGAAGCACTCGTGGATGATGGTACCTAGTTGTCGAGTCGCGAATGAAGAATCAATTCTGTAAATGTGTTTTGAAAAATTCTACGAGAAAGCCATTTCTGAGAAGAACCTCTAGTAAAAAGCAATTCTCGATCTTAAAATTCGGCTGGGCCGATGAGATCTGTTATGCTCTATCCAAAATACCTTTTCTTGTATTAATCGCATGATTAGATTCGAAATGCAATGTTATACAAAAGAACCACTACAGATATATGTTTATGTAGAGGAAAAATCCGGTATTTTAATATTTCTATTGTGAATTCAATTCATTCATAATCATTTCAACTGAAAAGTATGATGATTATGATATCTGCCAAAGCTATTAATTTATATAAAACGTAGCAGACATTCATTTAGAAATCTACGGGATTTTCAACTAATAACTAAAGTATAGGTATCAGGTACTCATACGTTTTTTCTTAGTAATTACTATTTACAATGCCTCAAACGCTACTAATCCTAAGATAAGCAAGTTAAAACAGAACAATGAGTTCATGGGAGCAATGAATCCAGCCCCTCTAGGATTTTATTGGCCTATATCCACTATTTCACTCGGTGTCGTTCGTCGGCATTTTGATTGTCAAGAGCCATATCCATTGAAACCGTAAACTTGTTCAGAGCCCTACAAATAATTTATCCCTTTATTCTTGAGTGCGTGTAGCCGTTTGTATTCACAGCCCCCTGTCGTCATTTTACACCCCCCAACAACTGCAGCCGATTCACAGACATTTACTTGCATTTGCCCCGCATCTGCTGCTGCTACCTAAATGGGCCAGTTGCTGTGGATCACTCTGGGTCCGTAGTTTGACAGTTTCAGGAATATTTCCGATATTTGACTTTTGCATGGTGGCCCGTATAGTTATATATTTTAGGTAAATTCTAAGCATTTTTATGAGAAATTTCAGTTGATTTTTACTTCCCACACTGATCAGCGGGGAAAGTATTGTGATCCCGAAAATTTTAGAATTTGAAATAAGTTCATGTGTTTTGTTTGTGGCGTCGCTGCGTCAAATTTACTTTAAAAAAAATTGGAGAGATATATGATTTTGTTATAGGTAATAGTGCATACTTTTTCAAATTGGTGCATTATGTGTCTAGAGTTTCCAGCCATTTTCGATTTGTATCCTGAGCCTCAGCCGAGACAAGTAAATATTCCTTGTGGTTTCTCCATTTCTAATAAACGAAAGCTACTTCATCACCTAATGAAACATTCCAAACCCTGGTATTAGCTATCTCTTAAGATCAATTTTAAATCACCACTGGATTGTATAAAGTTATTAAAAATACAATCCTTACTGTGAACCTACTACATATTTGCTATAAATATAAATCGTTGCTGTATTGGATCAATATGTTTTCAAGCTCAATTTTATACTGTATGTGCATGTGTAGATATATCTTATTCAATAGTGTATATATTTTATCCTTAGTCCTTTCGAAATATCAAATGACCTGGCCAACAATGGGGTTGTTAGTATACCTACCTACCAACCAGAGACCACACTCCCTAATCTATCCAAAGGCGTGGATGATATATTTTTTAAGGGTTTTATTAAGTGACTATACATATTATATTGTTCAATGTGGAAGCAGGTATGTAATAGCCTTCGAACATTGAAGAAATGTTTATCCCGGCATATTCATTATAAACTACATATATAGTTCAACGAGGGAAGTCTGTTATCCTCAATCATTTAACAAACAGATTTTGCGAATAATGGATAATGAGTTTTGAAATATTGAGGATAGTGATCAATGGGGTCAAAAATCCTCTCAAGCCTCTTCATGCTATTTGTAAATGTCATAAGGCCTTCTTGTAGCCTTGTAGTATTTTTGCAGAACTCTTATAGCTTGATCCCAGGTACTGTTGTTTTTCGAAGCAGATCAAAGGACCGATTCAGATCAGGGGTCACCACTTAGTTTTGTTGGGGGTCTGTTTTGTAATTCCGCCTTCGGAAAACCTAAGGGGCAAAATATTTCGTTACCGTATCCTGCTCAAAAAACTTGAATAGCAAATAAAAGTGTCTTTCTTGGAAGCATTTCACACAAAACACCTGAAAGGTAAAAAACTCCTACTGACATTTCCCGCCCATTATGCTTACCATGCACACTGGGCCAAGGACGAGAGATCCATTTGGTGACCCCCGCCCTAGACAATACTTTGCTACTGTTAGAAGAAAAAACTTCAGTTACGTTTCGACAGTCACTGTAACCTTTGTCAAAGTACAACATGCAAATACAGAAAAAAATGAATCAAAACTGATTGAAAATTTAATTTTGTCGGATGTTTCATACTGACAAAAGGAAGCTTAACGTTTCATCATACCTTGTATCTATAGTGAGCTAATTAAATAAGATTTTTAGTTGATGTTCGAAGTTACCAGCAACAAATTGACCAAAATTTCGAAAAAAAAAATAAGTAAATTACAGCATGATGTTCGCAATATATCGTTGCGATCGATTCCTTCGATAATGAATTATTTTCAAATATTGTTGCTCACCTGAGCGTGTAATGGCTGCGCAATCAACTTGACTGACGCTACGCAGACAAAGGATGACATGGAATGCGTAATTGTGTTACATAAGAACTTTTTATTTCAATGTTTATTATGGGTATCAGCTGCCATCACAGCCGTCAAGAAAAACGTTGGAACTTGGAAGGGTCTTCCAACAATATCGTTAAGTATGTATGTTATAGATCGTCTGAGATAACTTGACTTATGCAGAAGATATTGGGCATTGTTCCAAATACACATACGTAGGCATAATTCGAAAGTATACATGGGTCTCGGAATGCTCTTAGTCGTAGGCATTTTGTGAACAACTATTGACTAAACTAAATATTTCGTTGATTAAGCTTGTTATAGATATTCCTCAAAAGTTATGTCTCATACGTTAGTGTCTTGATCGTTAACTATTGCTACGCCAATTGGCAAGGAATATGAGGAAAGATTTGTAGTCGTTTCTGAAGGTTTTCCCAGGCATTCAACAAACATTTTCAGGGTCAAAGATTGGATTTTGAGGTTTCTTTTAGTTATGGTAAACGAGGTCCTACCATCTATAAACATTTGACTATATCCGTCGTCCTTGTTCCACGAAGATGATTGTTCATAGATTTGCCTTCAAAATACAGAAATGATAGAATTGTTTGATATGTCTCAAAAAATTTCAACATTCTTTCAAATTGTACAGTATTTTAGGGCGTAGCTAACCTTCTTCAGAAGGGGACCAGCTTGTTTCGCTTCTATTTTAGCTACTAATAACACCACTACTACCATTGCTAATTGCTGTACTTTAACCGAATAGGAATCATGAATAATTACAAAATTGTTATTAAGATTCGATAGATTATTAGATAATATGATAATGTATTCCATGTGCAATCTATGAGTTTATTGAAGTTTTTGAGCTAAACTGATGATCCACATGAAGCAAATATTATGAATATGTACTGGAAATCATGGAAAGGTTGTTAAACTCAATATAAATACTGATTTTAAAATATGTGATATTTTTATTTTTCTTAACTACAACATAAACCTACGTCACTATATTTTTAGGTGTTCAAAATAAATCTAAGAGGTTTTATACTACTTTGAAATGCATTTTGTATTCCATACATATATTGATTCTATTAAGAATAACAATGTTTTGTATATTGTTATCATTAAAAATTTCATGTATAGTAAAATAAATACGTCCTTACTTTGACTCTACCCATAGTATGTGTTTGGTCATATGTAATAAATAATAAATCAGTTTTTTATTTATTTTATCAAAGGGAAATTCCATCCAGAATTGTAAAAATATTGTTAACTAGCTTGTCTCCTTCGATATACTCTGTGATTCCCCGCTCCTGCCTTCAGCTATGCATTCTGGGCGATTGTTGTTGTGGAGAAGGGGCATTAGCGAAAGAATCCCTTTCCGGTCCTCCAGCTTACCGCCCAGCAGCCAGCAGCAAATTACAAAGCAGCCGCGACCGGCCCAAACGGCCCGAGCCCATTAAATGCTCCGAACAAATGACGCTCAAATATTTCCAAAATTACAACTTATACCTATGTATGCTTTTAGGGATGCACCGGTAAGCGGTCGAACACAGGGCCGCACCGCCCTTCGTTCAAAAAATTATTGTTGTTGAAATTACTGACTAATTGATATTATACTGTAGTAAAACATATTTGAACAATTGCACCTGATTTTGTTTATCGAAGGAGTTCAGATTATGAAATCAAATTTCGCGTCATCGTTGCCCTAACAATATATTTAGATTTTGCGATACCTGAGAGAAAAACAATCGCAATTTTGACTTATATTTTAGGTTATGTAATGTTCAATCAAATTTAATGTAACTTCTGAAGTAGTCTAATTAAACTGTTCATTACAAAATGGTATAAAATATAATAATGGAATGTTTAAATCAATAATTTTCTTTTCGTATGTATTCCGTGCTCCTATTTTTAACTTCTTCACGACGTTTCGATTGATGTGCTACCTTCAATCGTCTTCACGTGAACTGGCGAACACGTTCCATTCATGTCTATATATACCCCGTCCGGTGACGTGTCGTTGTGCGCGGTCTGTTCTGATTGGTTCCCGATGCGCGGTATTCCGGTCTGCTGACGTGGCTCAATACCATTAAACAAGATCTATAAAACAACGCATACCTAAAGAAGCTAGTTGAAGTAACAATACAGGAAAATACCAACAGTAAAAAAGTTAAACACGATGAATCTCAGCACTTACTCATTCTGCCTTACGTCGAAGGAATATCAGATGGAATCAAAATAATAGGTCAGCGATACAAGATCCAAACGAGATTCTCTAGGACTGCCACCCTCAGAAGTATCCTAACAAAAACTAAGCCCAGGAATAAATCTCAAGAGACAAAGGACTGCATCTACCAGATACCATGTCAATGTGGTAAAATCTATGTTGGAGAAACAAAAAGGCCACTGGAAGTAAGAATCAAAGAACATCGTCTCAACACCCAGCGAGCAGAGACAGGAAAATCTGGAATAGCTGACCACGCATGGACGGAGCACCATAAAATAGCTTGGGACGACGCTAAGGTTATTGCCAAGGAACCGCATTGGTATCGAAGGAAATTCAAGGAGGCGGCATTCATCACCAACAACAGCGAAGTGTACAGCAAACCCAGCGTAGACATTAAACCAATCTGGCAGCCACTCATAAAGAAGATTAATAGACTACGACTGGACCAGACAACAAACAATGACCGACAAACAGCCACGTCAGCAGACCGGAATACCGCGCATCGGGAACCAATCAGAACAGACCGCGCACAACGACACGTCACCGGACGGGGTATAAATAGGCATGAAAGGTGAATAGGTGTTCTAGAATATGCCAACAATTAATTTTAATCTATTTTAGACTTCTGAGAATAGTCAACAAACTGTAAGTGCATCTAGAATGACAAGTTTATTATTTTTCTTATTGGCTCCACAGACATTCTCGTTAGTTTTATAAAAAAAAGGTCCTGTAGAATCGGCGCTCTGGTAATTCACACTGATTTTTTTCGCATTTTTGTGTGATTTCTAATAATGAATAAAACGTTTAATACTTAACATTGTCAGAACCCGTTTATGCTTTATTCAATAAATAGATATGACAAGCAACAACTTTTGGATCATATACCGTTTCAGTGCTCTAGTCTCGTTCAGAAACAAATCTATGCCTTGTTACTAGACGAATATTATAGATTTTATACCTTAGAATCACAACTTCGTAACCCGGGCTATAACCCAATTTAATGAGATCGAATAAAGATATAAAAATCGATCATGAAAAATGTCTTGTGGTGAAAGTCAAAGTTTGACAATCGTAACGCGTTTTGTCAACGTAAACAGTCAATTTGACAGATTTTTAAAGGTAGCGGAATTCGTCACAGACTTTTATTATGAATATTCATATGAGACACTTTCTGATCACAAGCACATTTCATTCCGAAATAAATACCCCGTATAATAACAATATTTCATGAGACCAAATTAAAAAAAATAAAAACACTGTGAAGTATTACCTGAAAGTTTCAGTCATTAAAGTGATAATCATATATATTACTCCAAAAACATAAATATTGATTTGGAAAATTCCATGAGCCTCAGATCAATCATCGCACCTGACATTACAAAGAACCTCCACAACCTGTAATATCCAGGAAAAGTGGTCGATTCATCCACAATCTATTGATTCTATCCGATCTATGAAATCCCAACAGACACATCGTCACCAAGTTCCTCTGATATCCAGAACAAGTCACTTCCAGAAGTATTTCTATGGAAAACAGCGTTGTATACAGAGCTACAGAAGCGTAAATTTTCCGTTAAATACGATTTACAGCATCTTGAGGTGATATTCATTTACCATATCCTCTCGCAACACTTTTCGATTGCATTCGTTACCTATAAAAAAAGATAACTATGACTCCAACCTCTGGTATTGAAACGCTGTTAATGAAACACTTCACTAACGGATATAAACATTCTCACGTAATTAAAATTTCACAAACCAATCTAAACCATAGGGGCATTACAACATTCGAATACTCTCCCCTCTTCTTTCAAGAAATCCAATGAGCCTACTCATCTAGAAATAACCGATAGACCCTTTTTGAGAATTCCCATGACGGGGTGCATATATAGCCTATTATATTACTATTAAATTCGCCGTTTTGCTGAAAAATCACATCTTTTGCAATTCCTCGTAACGGAAATTCGTTTTCGATATTTCTCACATCATATAAGATTAGGAAAGGCGGTCCATACACATTTTATGGCCAATTCATCTTTGGGTCATACTTATATCTTTTTGTTCGGATGGTACAATTTATTAGACTTGAGCCGGCATCGGCAGCTAACATTAGTTTACCAGTTGCACGTATTAAATACGTTTCCATCCAAAATAAAGTTCTGAATATAGTTTTCACGTTTTGTAAAATTGATTTGATATATAATTCATATTTCAACCTCGACAGTGATGAGGATTTCCTTTATTCATTATCAGGTTCGAAATATATGTGTTATTATTATTTAGGAATTAATAAATGCAAATGATTGCATCTATAGTTATCACTCATTAGTGTATATTATATTAATTGTAAGAAACGTTTTTCATTATTTATGTACAAGTATACTTGATTTCAATAATATTCCTGTCTGATTCCTGTTTTCAAAATGAAGTAGAGTATTGATCCAGACTGAAAATCTGAATTGTCATTAGCCGTAAAGTATAAAAAACTAATATACTGAGGAAAAAATCAGTAACAGCATTTGTACATTCAACTGAATTAATTAGATTGGCAGATTATAAGGCCGAAGCTTCTGGGAATATTGGGGATGCTGCCACAAAGCTAGACCAGATTGTTTAGGCCAACATATCAAAGTAAACTCTTTTTTCAAAATTCAAGCTTTCGCTTCATCAGGAAAACTACAAAAAAGTAATCAATGCTATAGAAAAACATTCAAATAGACATTAGATTTAAGTAAACTTACTGAACATGATCAGATCAGATCAGAAGACTCTGGATAGAAACCATAAGTATAGGTGATATCTTACTGATTAATTGTTAAAAGGAGATTAGCGCTCCAATAGTAGTCACAAACACATTAAAAAAGTTTGAAATATATTATTATAGTATTAAAAATGGTGCCGCGTATATTATTCAAAATAGAGAAAAGGTAAGCGCTCGAGGCTGTGAATAGAGCGTTGAAAAAGAGCTATTGTAGAGCAACACTCGGAAAGAGACAATAAAATTTCGATCAAAACAGTCTGTAGCATTAACAGTAGATGGTAACAGGCCACTGTAGAGAGTGCTTTTTGATACATGCACTGCTTCATTTTCAATTCATGTCATGGGTCATCTCTTGTTCTACGCTCAAAGTCTTGCGTCAAATTCAAGTGAGTCTACCAACTTCTTGGGAGTATTCAAGCTTTTCGAGGAATATTTTTGGGTTTAAGATAAGTTTTTGAGTCGGGGGAAGACTTTGGGGTACGTATCTAGTGGAAAGCCCGAAATCATGTTACTATTTGGAGTATGAGACTCTCCAAAGAAATGGCATCTAAAACCCCTCTACTATGTATCCAACGCTACGGTAGGTCTTGATAAATTTCGTTATGGTAGCTAGCGTTGTGCTTAAATGTGAACCAAAAGTATTTGCCCTTTTCCCTAATCTCCTCTCATATAATATATCGTTTTTTGTTGTATATTAATGTAGAAATCCTGAAGCCTATTATTATTTTCGCCATAGACGTACAAGTACAGCAACATATGCCTCAATATCAGATTATCAACTCATTCTCTTTAGTTCAAATATCCTTGCACGCTAAATACGCATTTGGATTGGGTCTTCCATCCTCGACGTCAATACAATATTTATGTACATATTTTGCTGTCCTTCCATATTCGTGCATATCATTTGCTAAGAATAAATCAATCACGGCTGTAACGTCATATCTCTGTATGTAGACCATCTGATTCCATTTTCACCTTCCATTTTCTAGACAGGAGAAGTACTGTGTCTGCAAAAATTGTCGAATTCAAGTTAATTTATCGTCGTTATATTTACTTATATTTTAACATCAACAATAAGATGTCCTGGCACGACCTTGTTGCCGGCCTTGCTAGGTTGGCGTTCCAGGTTCTCTTCCGCCGCTGAAAATTGTATTCACTGAAACTGTCTATCATTGGAATAGCACTCGCATGTGTGGGGAAGTGCTTCGAAGCACTCCCTGAAGCTTCTCGCCTCCGTTCAGTAAAGAACAATACTTTTAATGGGCACACCTGACATTACAAAGGACATCCTCAGTTTGGAACATCGAAGAAAAGTGCTGATCTAACCCCATTTTATAGATTCTACCATGGTGAGTTCGACCGAACTGTCAGTACAACGAAACTTGAAAAGCACAACGGTCTCGTCGTCACCAAGTCGAGCTTTCC
The DNA here is from genome assembly GCA_949316355.1 of Bruchidius siliquastri. NCBI lineage: Eukaryota > Metazoa > Arthropoda > Insecta > Coleoptera > Chrysomelidae > Bruchidius > Bruchidius siliquastri. The sequence continues at coordinate 8,823,476 of OX438536.1, read as the reverse complement.
ACACTTCGAACAAAGTCATTTTTTGAGGATCTCAGTGCAGTGGAATAGACATTTAAATAATAGCTATTATTCGCTTTCGGAACGCGATATGATATCTGCGTTTATAAGAGATTATGTACAAAAAAATTATGTTGATAGCGAAGTAGTCACTAGCCACAAAAAAGAACATGCCGTACTTGAGTTTTTTTATGTAATTTAGAGACATGTTGACATGAGGTCCATGAATAAGTAGTCTAAAATGATATAAAATGATATATATAAGTTCGATCAAATTAAAACTAATTAAAAATTACCTACGCTCAACTATATCGCAACAGAGACTAGTTGGGCTATCGTTAATTTCAATTGAAAAAAGCATTTGTAATGGAAAAGATTTTTCACAAATTATGGACGATTTTGCTGCGAAAAAAGCATGCAACCTTAAATCATAATAAAATATGAAGGCTTGTTTTTTAGTTTCTCTTAACATAGTTTCGTTAATTTTGAATTTTCTGTTATTTTAATTTTATAGATATTTATTAATAAATGGTACATGTGTAGGTATATTTATAATGAGTGAATAAGAGTTATTTTTCTTGGTCCCTTATTTTTTTTTGATTACAGCCCCGCAAACCCTTAGACCAGCTCTGAAACCTCTGAACACTCAGGTTCCTTGAAATATGTAACAAACACTTCTTTCCAATCATCCATCATCTACTGACCGTTTTATTCACCCTACCAGTAACCACTGCTACATTTTCGACTACGAAGAGACTGAAGATTTTCCTTCCGAAATAAAATGCAACACGAGTGATTAAACTCCTTAGCTGTACTTTCGATTCACTGGGACATAGATCTTAGTGTTCTTCGTCAAGCATGCGGAAAGGGTGTTGCACACATACATAAGTACACTTTAAAACGTTATAAGTTTCTCAAGAGATGCTTGATTTCCACAATCTTCGATAAGATATATATTAAATTTCTTGTAGTACTAGAAATTTAATTCATCCTTCCAAGTGAGTTGTGGGAATTTTTTTTATGTAATAATAATAATAATAAATAACTTTTATTTTCTATACTTATCATACATGTGAAAATTGGTAGTGTTACAATACTTATCATTCCCGTCGGGGTGGATATTTTTTATTGTGTTTTATTTTTGTTGTGGGTATTTCGGGAATACACCCGAGTGTGAGCGTGCTGTGTTTTAATGTTTGGCATGTTAATTTGCTTCGTGTAGAGTGTTACATTAACTCCACTCTACAGACGTCCCCGCTGCACAGGTGGCCCTGTTCTTTTTGATGGTGGAAGTCGCCTCTCCTTTTTATTAAGAAGCCCGGGGATGGCAGTGCCTCCTAGCCTCGAAGTTGGCAGAAGTACCGAATGTTGTCCATTCCTGGTGTATGCGATGTGATTCGCTTGCTCGGTAGATGGAAGTCCCTCGAGGTTGGCACCAAAAATGCGTTGCAGTTGTGACCTTTGTGAGTCTGCAATCCTAACGTGGTATGGGTCTGTATCTAGCATTTCCCATAACGTGGCGTCAGGTAAAGATTTTGGAAAACCTCCTGCTTTCTTGTACGTCCCTTTTACAAGACGCTCAAGTTTCTGCAATCCTGTTTTACAGAGACGTGGGAGCAGCTGTATAGTCCCATAATCCAGAATAGGTAAAATACAGGAATTTATGATTTTCACTTTGACATCCACGTCAACGTTTGATCTCCAGCCAATGATAGGATATAATGAGGCAATTGCTCTTTTAGCTCTATTAATTCTGTCTTCCAGATGTGCTTTGGTGCTAAGTCGCCTATTTAGTTGAACACCAAGGTATTTTACTACATTCTTTAGAGGAACTTCTTCACTATCGACGTGTCTTGGGAAAGTTTCTTGCAAATCCAAATAAGATGCCGTCAGTTTTCTGTGGATTACACTTCAGTCCCCAGCATTTATAATAATTTGTTATATCTCTAGCTGCCCATTCAGTACGTCTAATAGCAGTGATAGGATTCTTTGAACGGTTAAGCACACACAGGTCATCTGCATATTGAGATAATAGTGTTCCTGAAATATTGTCACTTGGCAGGTCGCTTAGGTACAAATTCCAGAGAGCGGGTTTCAATATAGATCTTTGGGAACCTCCCCCAACTCATCCAAATCTTCCAAATACGTGGGTGAGAATAACGAAATAAAAAACCGTCATCGATCAACTTTTAATATTTATCGAAATATACAGTTTCCAGCATATAATATACCAAAAGCATATACTTATATGTCGTCAGAGAGATGATTACAGGCAAAGTTATTATGATGAAATAATGAAATATGCCCCAGCTGGTGCCTGGATATTATATATATATAAAGCTTGTAAATAAGTATACTTAGTATCTGGACCCCCCCTCCCCCCCTCAAACGAAATCCTGGATACGTGCCTGCCACTGCGGGATATCACCTTCGCTATATACCACAAGCACTACCTTCTGTATCATTCAGATCCTATAACACCATGATTTATTGTAGAGTCTAGTGTGTGGTCAGCCATCCTCGGGCAGTTTCTCTGCAGCGAAAAACCTTGAATTTCGGTCCTGTTCGCGCTACTTTCGCTCTCCGCGGCGGACAGGTAAGACCGCTTGTGCTTGTGCCGGTGTTGATTCACACATTCTGACATACGCGCAGCGCAGGTAAGAAGCAAGAACCGTTTGGAGCGCCCGTCGGCATACCTACGCGAACCACTGCTACTTGCGGTACGAAACTTGAGCACGCGTGTGCGTGTCGAAACGGTACCGAAAGTGAACCAACGGCTGCTGCTGTGGAACTCGTGTGACATGCACCGACATGCGGATTGTGCGAAAAGTGGTGACAAGGTGACATAAGGGTTGATATGGACTGAGGCAAGGAACATGTGGACTTTTGGGTTTACTCTTTTTCTGATAGGTATGTATACTTGAATTGATCTATGCCGTAGAGCAGTAACAGATGTTTGAGTTGTCATCTGTTATTCCGGGATCTTTAAGATGTACATGTCGTGCAATGAATAGAATAAAATGTAAACTTATTTCATGTAGATTGCAGTTGTTCTTACTTGATAAAACTCATCCATGATTTATTCAATGAACAGTGCTGCAGAAATGCAACTTTCACGTTTGAACGGTTGGAGTCTCCTAAGCAATCTCCAAACTTGGCTCTGTTGATGCCACGTTCTCTTAGCATTCAATTGCTGCTGCAATTCTATACTTGAAGGATAATTAGTCTTTGAGATAGTACAATATTCTACGCACCTATTGATATACTTATTTGATGAACCCTTCAAAAAAAATATTGTGTCAAATTTGTTGATTCTTTACTTCACACCCAATGATATCATATTGGAAAGTTTAATCGCATTTTGAAGCGTTTGACCTTTAAACATCCTAAAATTAGAACTTTTTCAAAATATTCAAGATTTCCGAAACTAACTTCAACGGGATTTCTGATACCCGATAAGAATATTTAGTATGCGGCAATATTACTGCACATGAAATACAGAATCAACCTACTTGACGCAATTTTTTAAAGTTAAATATAACTTTTGTTATTACTTATTATCCATATTCAGGTAGTATTCAGTAACGTGTAGTAATAGCAGTTGTTGAAACAAGGCAGGACTAACTAGAGTTTTTAGTCATTGTGGCGACCAGACAGAAATCAGGAGCCTCTTTCTATAATTATATTTATTTTCATAATTATTTAATTCTGAGCCACATCACGTATTTATCGCTTGAAGAATAGGCTAGGAATGTTTACCAATATATCCGCATAATAGTCCACAAAACTCTTATTATATAGACTATAGCTCTGTGTTAAGTCACTTTCAGATGCAAACAGCGGAAACCAGGAAAGCACAGTCATATTTTTTGTTCAAATTAGTCAGAGGTAGTATTGATCGTGATGAACTTTTGGGTTTAATATATTTTGTTGCCTCTCGTACAACACCATTCCATCCAACCGATCGCCCTTTTGAAGGAATAGAATAATCAAGTTAATTTTTTATACAAATTCAGTTTCTATAGAGGATTTTATGTTTAAATTTTTTTAAAGTTAATGAAACTTGTTTTGTTATTGCCACTATATTGTTGAAGAAGGACGAAGAACTACCAGGGTCAAATTTATAGTTGATAAAACGTCTTCTATCAAAGGCATCTTGACGGCGATAGTTAAGGTTTACTAAAGGTGTCCCCTAAAAGTAGTGCAAATGCAGTCGCCAAAGAAATATCTGCCCCAAGACAGACAAAAGAAAAAACAATTCAATAGAAAAATAGATAGACAGGATAAATAGTATGCAGGATTTGAGAGCTCTAGTTTTGTATCCATGATAGGATCTACTTAGCTAGTCGGCAAGTAACCTGGATAGCCTTTGTAAACCGTCAAGTCTGACAGTCTGACGATGATTTAAATATAGACCGAAACGCGTCACTGTAAGAGGGTTTTATTTGTGAAACTGTGTGTTAAAAACACACTGCATCAGTCCATGTCTTATTAATATCAATGTTAATATGTACTCATTTTCCATCATCTTGGTCGAGAGAGCGAAACAAAATAAGGACCCAGAACATGTAGTATCATTATCGACATCTGCTGCGGTTTCCACATTTCCAGATGTCACTGTAATTTCTTTTACATTGTGTGGTGAAACTGTTTCTCTACTACATTATGTCCAGTGAAGCAGCATATACATTATGCCTCATCATGTATGGTACAAATTTAAAATTTCCACTAACAGTTATATTATTTGAGACTTAGGTTGAACTAGATATAATTTGGAATTCGATCCAAGTAGATTAGATTAGATACGTTCCACAGTAATAGTAATCTTGACTGTAAGTCGTAATAGAGTTTTAAGGACGAGACTGAACTTGTCAACAAAATATTTACAGGCGATTCCACATTACATGTATCTTATACCCACACTATGGAAAACAAACTTTGAGAATGAAGGACATGATAAGAATGTTGGTCCCGACATGTTTGACATAGGAACTTGATTCCATACTTCCTCGCCTCTTCCAGGAATTACAGAACCTCGTCATTTTCCCTAACAGAACAAACACAAACAAAAAATCAATACAATCCGACCAAGTACAGTTATATAGCACTGCTATCAGTAATCATAGGACAACATCAAACGAGAATCGTCAAATACTTTGGAAATGACTGCCCAATCAACATTCAATCATTGATAGAAGCTAAAGCAAAGGCTATTGATGGTACCTACCTACTTCCAAGTGTATGGCCTGCCAGAAAATATCGGACTCCCTCCCCGGTCATCGAATATCCATTGTTGTGGATGAATGTTTCTCTCTATTTTTCGCAAGATCAATGCGGTTCTTTATGTACTCTCAATAAATGATAGTCTGCCAAATACAGTAAATCTGTACCATAATTACGTGGCTGAGAATAATTTGCACTCAGATATTCAGGCTAGTATACCGATCTGTCTAGATAAAATACTTAATGAAAAGAAAATTTGCAGACTACTCCTCTGTCGGAAAATCTGGAGGTCATTACCTGCCCGAAAAATAACAAGTATGTAGTTCAGCTCAATATCGAGGGTATTCAAGAGAAATTTCACGCACAGTTGCAGATTAGAATTTCTATATGTACCTATACTTATCGATACTTCGACTTTCGTTATTTTTTTGTAGTAACCCAGATACTGGTTTTACTTTCTTATATTTATTCGCACTCTTTATGCCACGAAACCTATTCATGAAACTAAGTGGCGATTTACATAAGAGGCGCCGCTATAGAATGTATTTTATCATGTTGAAGTTAAAAACAATAAGGCACTCGTGCCTACAACGAATAAATGCGCTTTTACTTTCCTACTCAGTCGCTTTCGTTATTCACGCTGCAAGATTTGTCTCAGCATTGTCATTTATCGGATCACAAAATTGACTCAGTACGAGGGTCACGCTGAAAGTCTTTAAATATTCCTAATCTATACAAGTTCAAACAAGTTTGAGCAGGCAGCTATTTTTGTAAAGTTGTGAGTGCTTACGCGCAGAGGCAGCGTTTGAATCGTTCAGTAGTTGCCTTGCCATGATCTCGAATGCATCTAAATGATGGCCGAATTTTAACGTGAAAATGGAACCGGGTAGTCGCAATTTTCGAGCCATGATTTTGTATGACATTAAAAAGATACTAAAACAAGCGGAATGTCACGAACGTTTAGTGAGTTTCTTTGGGGACTCTGCCTCTTTCAGGGCTCCAGTTTTCTCGATGATTAACCTCGCACAGGTCGACCGCCCGCTGTTGTTACTCCAGAAACTGTAGAAGCTGTGAAAAATATGGTAAAAAAAGATCGACATATAACCTACACAGAGATTGAGGCTTCTCAGGGGATTGGATCGGCAGCGGTCCGAACAATCATTCATGATCACCTTCGCCTAAGGAAGCGGTGTTCCAGATGGGTGCCACATTTGTTGACCAGTGAGAAAAAAGCAACAAGAGTTACGGCACAGTAAAAACACTTTTAATAATGTAACCGGAGACGAAACATGGTTATATCATTATGATCCCGAAACTAAACTACAGTCATTAGTTTGGTGCTTTGAAAGTGAGCAGACTCCAACGAAAATTTGTCGTTCCAAGAGTGTTGGAAAAAAATGTTTTTCTAAAAGTGGATACATCACAATGGTAGCCTCAGACAATCAAAGGACAGTTACTTCTGAATGGTATATAACCAAATGTGTTCCTGTAGTCTTCCAAGAACTACCCAAGAGCCGTCCAAACTGGTCTGCGGGGTATTCAATGGCACCATGACAGCGCACCCGCCCACAGCACCGCTAGAACACTCGATTTTTTTGCTGAACTGGGTGTCAAACTGTGCCTCACCCATCTTATTCTCCTACCTGCGTGCGACTCCTTATTGCCTAATACAAAAATACCAACTGAAAATAACATACGAATTATATGCGGATTTGATGTCTTAACACAAAATTTCACAATTGCAAATGTGGGAGGAATGTGACTTCCATTAACTGACTGTCAAATTGAAAGTGGCTGCGTAATAGATGACAAAGTACAAAATTTATTATTTGTAAAAATTAGAATAACTTGCTTTGATAAAAAGTTGTATAGTTATCAGACGGTTTCACAAATCTAACAGTGCCACGATGATTTGAATAAAAATCGAAACGCGTCACTGAAAGGAAGAGTTTTATTTGTGAAACTGTGTGATAACTACACAACTTTTTATCTACATGATGGAAGAGTTTCACCAAGTAAAAGCATCTACAATCTACATAACTCGTTGTTGTCATTTTGTTAACAAAATGTTCTGAAACTAACCCACTGAACTAGTCTTGATAAAACCCCATTTCTATCTTTTAGAAAACTGAATCTGTTTACAACGAAATAATTGTCAAAATTTTTTTTAATTAAATAATTATAAATTACTCGAAAATAAAAGATATGTCCACAGTCTGTAATAGATACAAATATCTACTGGCGAGTCATATCTCCAGACACATGTTTGAATTTTAAATTACATTTTATTTTCTAAAGAGCATTTTTTAGATAAATTATAACCCAAGACATAAATGCTATGCGATATGCAGCTGCTTGAGAGTAAACTTTACTCATTTCACGTGAGAACCCCATATCCACTTTGTGAGAAAATCTCATCCATAGAGAATTTTTCGATAAGAAGGTAAAACGGAAAACCCACCGCCGTGTGAGAACCATGTTTATATAGACAAATCAGATTCATATTAACAACACGGCATTCGAGGTGAATAATCTTGACATTCTTTTTAAATTGCTGTTTAATTCCTTGAAAATCACGCAACATATGGTCAATAGAACTGGCTGATATTTTGTGATTCAGAGATTTATTGTTCGTCTTTTTTTTGTATTCCCATCAATCAAGATGTCCTTGATATTTTTGAGTATTTTGCGTTTCAATGAAGATTTGTACTTAAGAGAAAATCCAAAAAACCACAACCAGCACTGTCAAAATAAAATTGAGATTTTTCATGCATTGCAATACTATATTCCTTAAGTAAATTCGTTTGTAATTTATATCATTGTTCAAAGATTCAATCGGAAGATTCTAAGCTATTCCACTCATACCTTTCATTAATCAACGCGAGAAGGACTCGAAAATAATGAGTACTTCGATAGAAATCGAAATAATTGAAAAGAGGCAGACAGCATACTATGCTATCCTATGAAATATCTTAAATTTTAGGTATTGTCCTGCCATCAACTGAATCTTTAGAGCTGAAAAGTTATATATCTGGCCATGGACTACACGGCACGATTACCTTCACGAAGGTAGATACTGGGATAAAAATTGTTACTGATCTCAAACCAACGTTAGAATACCCTAATCAAATATGGTCATGGTACATCACAGAGTTCCAGGTCGACTATTCGGAACTCGAAAACAGGTCAGTAGATTATTATACTACATCAAAAAATACTCTTCTTGTCAAACATTTCTTACTGAAATATTACGATTTTCAGTTAGTGAATTTTCTGTTTTGTTTTATCTATTTTGAGGCCAGTCCCATCAGGCCACAGAATTATGAGACATTATTCATCAACCTCATCCACCTCTTCCCAGAATGGTACAAAAATCTGGGAGAGATATCGGACCTTAGTATTGGCCACTATTGGCCTTTCCCAGAATGTATTCCGATTGCGCTATTGTTGCAATTTGTAGTTTTTGAACTAGATCGGATGTTGATGCACGAACATTGTTAACTCTTAATTTTGATAGTTAAAAAAATACTATGACAAAGTGTAATGACGGTTGAATGAAAAATGGCCAGGGTCGACTTTTCAACTTTTTGATCTGGTCCTTTTTAAACACTCATATATCTGTGTTCCTAGTAATATTACGAAACATTGAATGGACTCAACGGGATTGAGTCTGAAAAGTAAATTTTGAGTTACAAACTCATACATGAGTTGCCATATTTTCACGGAGATGGATTTTTCGTGTTTGTGGCAAAATATATCAAGAGATTTCAATTTCAATGTCTATTTAGATATGAATAGAATAGTCATCCCATTATAACATCCTAAACAATAATAAAATACCCCATTTTCATTTGATCTAAATAGGTGCACAAACGAGAAATTAGGAAAACGACTGTTTAATCTAGAAGATATTTTTGGTTACCTATTGATACCAGACAATTCCACAACAGAATTCAAAACCGATCAAATAGAATTCAGTGGACCAACTGGGTTATATGGAAAATCACTTTTGCTGATGAATGTGGAAACGAATGGGGTGATCTGTGCTTCAATACTTATGGTGAGTATTTGATTTCTGTTGGTTTCACTGTTTGTCCAAATATATTTAACACATTATATTATATAGTATTCTTTTATTACAAATCGCAATATTAGTAGGAAAATATTTTCAAGCACTTTCAAGTTTCCTAAAACTAACCAAAATACACTGTTAGTCAGCTCAAACATTTAAAAGTACCCAATCATTTTTGCGTGTAGCTAGACTGATTAAAAATTCTATAAAATACTGAAACTTATTTTTGATTATTGGTCCCCATGAATCTTATTATTTTTGGGAGTAGTTGAAGACTTTCGAAAAGTTCAAAACTTTTTACTTAAAAGTTCATAAAAATTCAATTTTATGAGACAATATACTTTAATCCATGCACGATAAGGACTTTATATGGATCGCATAGTTTTGCGGAAACAATAATTGCAAAATTATGTTTGTATTGGCAGGTGGATAAATCGAGAGAGAGCACTGCAACTGCCAGGTTCAGTAGTCCCGTATCCGGAAATGTTCACTTCCGGTGGCTTCAGTCAAACGACAGTTCTCACAATGATCTCATGATAACGGCCGATTTGTACCACGTGCATAACAAAGAGAACGTCAGCAAGTCACTCCAGTACACCGAACACTCGTGGAAGGTATACGTCACTGATGTTCTCGAATCTGATAATGATAGGTAGGTGTTTGCTGGAATGAAAGTTGAACAAAAAAATTTTATATGACCACAAGTATATTCTATATTATCCATATAGTGTACACAAATTCGCATTCAGGAAATCGGAAAAACTGGAAAATGGCTTCTGAGAGAGTGAATCTGATATCATCGGCATTCTAGATCGAGTGGGTGGAGTGCCTACTGAGCTCATTTGGCAGAGCGTCTGGCAGACAATCAGAAGATCGCGTTTCTAAATGCGAATTTGTGCCACGGCTTCCATTTTGCGGGTTAGCAATAGTTTAATCGGCTAGATAATAGACATATAAAACTTCATATTTCTGTGATCTTAAGATGTCATATTGTGTACTGTACTTTACACGAACATTTTTAAACATTTTGTACGTATTCCTGACATAACATTATTTATTTATAAGAACATTTGAATTTTAGACTCCTTTTATTCCTTTCCTCATCTATGGTTAGTTTTTGAGTTGTAAATACTCTTTCCTTCATATCTATTTTCCATAAGTATAGATATATATGATTCTTTAACGATGACAATTGACGATCAGATATAATATATTCCTCCTTTAGCCCATCCTTACTGAATTGACTGTAGCGATTGAGAAATGCTTTGCAAGAACGTATGTAATCCATGTCTTAGAAAATACACCTTATCAATTCTTTCACAGGCATGCAGATAATTGCAACATTCTACAGTTGGTATTTGATCCTGATGACAGAGGTCCAGGAAAGAGTGTGGGGGATCTGGATTCGCGTTTGGGAAAACTCAAAGTATCAAGAAATTACAATAGATATAAGTTCAAAAGGTTGTATAGAGATGCCGAGTTAGATCTGAATCCTGGGTCGCAAAGATCGCTATATTTAGTGATTTTCGAGAGTAAACACGAAGATGTATTTTTGGCTTGTTCCAAGATACGATACGATAACCCTCTAGGAGCAAGGTAAGTTTCATTTATATATTATATTCATGATTCATGTTTGATTTAAAATGTATTTTGGATATGCTACGGAACTAAGAAAAATAGGTGCATAATAAAACTAATAATGAAAAAGATCGATAAAATTCTTAAATTTTACTTTTATATATCTTGACGAATACTTGACATATATAACTTCAAAACAATCTGTGAAATATATTTTACGAATAATACATATTTTTTTAAACTATATTTTTGAACCATATGATATTTTCAGCAGATGGTACATAAGTGTTGAACTTTATTTAAACATTCAAAACATGTATATACAATGTGAGAAAATAATACAATTTGAACCAGGACGAGCCATTAAATAATATGTACGATAATAATACTCCATTATTCGTTTAAAAATGGTTCAAAGACAATACTTGTTTTCGAACCAAAACAGAATAATTGTTAAGTTATACTCATTCAATAAATGTATGGATACTACGAAAACGATTAGAAACGACCTAAACTTCTCAACTAGTCGATTAAAAAGATTGATTAGATGTTATTCTATACTAATTCTTCCATGATCTGCTTTATCTATTTATACCATTAAATCTTTCACAGAGTCATCATCCAGTCTGGAGGCATAAAGGGCGATATTCTTCTCACTCAACATACAAAATTCGAGCCAACGTTTCTTCATTTCAACTTGTCGACTTCAAGAGGAGATCTTGAAACCCGAATTGTATACAGCTCAACAGTTGCTGGATACAAGATACATGAGTTACCTGTGAAACCGGCTAAGAGCGTTGGACAAAACGAAAACTCATGTTTGACTACCAAATTCATCTATAATCCATTGAACATTGACTTGAATACCATGCCTCCAAATGGTAAGTGATGGTGATACATGGACATACATTATGTGGTGCCAGTTAGCGACCAGAAAATATAATAAATCAGAGATACAACCTCCTATCCATCTGGCCCTCTTTTCATCCTGAAGTTATGCCAACGCAATTCCAAGATGGGTTATATAAAACAGGAGCTACGAGGAGAGTTTTAGCAGATATTCCTTGCACTGTTGGTGTCCCGCCTTCGAGCGTAAAAGCATTTCTCTTCTCAACCCAACAAAAATACAAGCTGCTTTATCGCTAAAAATTTCTTACAGGGTATGGTACTCAAGAGCAATATGCTGTCGGTGATCTTTCTGGGAAACTACTAGGTAGAAATAACGAGACTCTTCTGGTACCTGGAGGACAAGAGTTGACTGGCGATTATTGGGATGCTTTTTTACCGCTTCAAGGAAGACATTCAATTATACATCGGTCTCTGGTCATTTACAAGTGAGTAAATTAGCATACCTTAAACGTACAAAGTTCGCTTTATGTTGTGCATGTATATCTGTTCCTCGAAATTCTGTGAAATCTAAAATAGGTACTAAATATAATCAGAATTTTTGCAAAACATATCAAAATTAAACTATGACATTATTTATCACTGTTGTCATATGAATTTCAGAAATACCCAATATCCAGAGTCACATATGATAGCAGAGCCATGGATTTGTGGCAGTATAATTTTATATGAGGCGCCGTACTTCAAGCATCCCAAGAAAATCTTCACAGCACAAGCATCATTCCGGTATCCAACGGTCAGTGCTGGTTTCGTTTGTTTATATTATTATTCATATGAGAATACTTATTCACATGGTTTCATTCTGTTCACCACTAAGTGGGCATAATAATACAATAGCAACCCTAGTAACTATATCACTAATAGTGCGAGCTGCTTCAGGACTTTTTAGAGTTTACCTACCTACTTATACCTATACTTCATATAAATGTTTCAGGTGGGTCGTATGATAATGCGCCAAGCAGCTGAAGAACCTTGGGCTGACACTACCATTTTGGTAGAATACCTGGTACATGCTGATGGGGCTGCTCTGAATGACTCCATGGGACATCGATGGGCGGTACATGATCATCCACCCGGGAAGGATTTCTACAGCTGGCAGAATAGGTGTCTCAGTGTGGGAGAAATTTACAATCCGTATAAGGTAGATTACACTGATTCCACACATGTTAAGGAGGTGGGTTAGGATAAACTATAACCTATATCAAACTCATACAGCTGATCAAAAAGATCAATTATGGTTGGTCGAAATTCCCTGAGATGCTATTTCATACTTTCATCGTCAAGCGTCTACGACAACGTGTATAGCAACCTAGCGTTGAAATCAAACCTGCATATCGTACAATAATAAATAACATAAATAAGCTCAATTTACTTGAATAGATTCAGCAGCGCAGAGATCGGGCTAGTGCACGAGGACCAAAAAAGTATGAAGGAGCAACGGAAGCAACTAGTCAGTATCTCATCTGAGGATGAATGAAAATACCTCATCAATTAATTGTGACGTTGTAACTTTACAAATTACAAACCTTTTTTCCAATTTGACACAAGGTAGGGAAATCATTATGAAATTTTTGTATCAATCTGTCCAGTTTTACTTCTCACGCAAACGAGTCTTCGAATTCAGATTAGGCCGTTTTATGGAGGTGGGCGTAAACTCGATAATCGTTTCATGATATAGAGGGACAGATACGTCGTGAACCCATCATAGTAGAATGTAACTATACAAAAAATATCTAAACATTATCCTAGGGCCTAGACAAAAAAAAATAAAAATTTTGAGATTCCCAAAGCTTTATTCTTAAATGTTTCTAAAGAGTCAAATTCGTACCCAAAAAGGAGGTCGAACATGACTAAAATGACAGGTATTAAAATAAATAATAATAATAATAATGTCTTTATTGGGGCGAAATTTAGCTGAACAGCTACTCTTACATTTAACCCCGGATAAATGTTTCCATGGGTCAATACATTTTGTAATTAATCAATTCATAATCATTTTGGGGCGCAGTAAAAGTGTCAGATCAAGGAAGCAATCTGATCCGTTTCATTTAGTCATTACACTGATTTTTTAATATTCGTCAACATTACTAGAGGTATTCAAATATTAATTTTGGCAGGTGGACTTCGACAACAAAACTACTCCACCTTTATGCAACATTGACGCTATTGGTCATTGCCGATTGGGGGACCTGTCCACTCGTCAAGGCATGATCGACATAGCTGGAAAGATAGCAGATAGCGACAAGATATCGAGGGAGTTGTGGACAGACACCTTGCTGCCTCTCACTGGCCACCACAGCATCTTAGGAAAATCCCTAGTACTGTACGACGATTTTGGACCTAAAGCTAGAGGAGAACGATTAGCGTGCTCTTTGTAAGTTTAACATGATCAGGAACTCAAATAATATACCAGTCAGAAATTTATTTTTATTTTTTGCTGATAGTTCCACTGTTACTGAGGCGATTTCCAAAAATATATATCATTCAAGTCCCAAAATTTCGGCGAAACCACAAACAGTTAGACCGGGAGAAATTAATGTGACGTATTTTTGCAATGTAGACTTCATAAAATATGCAGAAAACTTGTATAGATTAGGTATATCTGAAGACTTTCAGCGTGACCTTCGTATATATAATACCTACGACCGAAAAATGAGGAAGGGTGAAAAGATATTTTGGAAAAATCTAACTTGGACAACTGTTTACTGTATTTTCAGCAGACTTTTGATCATAATTAACTGACACATGTTCAACCGATTCAATCAAGTGGAACTACAGATGATAGAATTTGTCTGGAAGCTGTGACTTGTTGAAAATATGGTGCACATTATCAGTGATTTAATATTTTTTTTAGAATTGGTGGTGTCTACAGAAGGAAAGCAGTGGCGAGAGACTGGTTTCCAAATGGAGTTGAACTATCTGTTAAGGGAAAGATCGAATTTTTGCAGCAGACTGAATACGATATTACTGACATCGAAGTTAATCTTGAAGGATTAGTACATGCAAGTGGATATCACATTCATATGGTTAGTGCATTACAAAATTTAGTGAATGGTTGATTCCTTAGTTTTCACGCATTTCTGTGAAATTATTTTTGAAACAGTGACACTATTGGTGGAAAAGGACAAAATGTTAGCCCTCAAAAAAAAAATTATGTGTAACTAAGAAATATATAAAAGTAGAGAAGATCAGTAACTTGATGATTAAAAAGAAACGTCATATTTCTCCTTTGACAAGGTACATATTGCTTCTTTGACAAGGTACTGATTTTCTGCCAATATACACCTACAACGAAATTACATCCTATATATTTTCCGAATTTTGTCATTATGATAGAGACATGAAGACACACCATCGGATTTTTTTGCGATGGATGGGAATTATAAAGACTTGCGTTACATGTCATTTATGACCATTTGCCAAAGGCAAGGGCATCCAAAATTTGCAACTAAAACTTATCCCATTTCAGACACCAGTAGAGGAAGACCTACAGTTTCCTTGTGAAGATACTTCACTCTATGGACACTGGAATCCATTGAATGTAGATCCTGCTTCTTCCCCCAGAGCCTACCAAGGAACGCCAGATCAATATGAAATGGGAGACTTAAGTGGAAAATTTGGAGGGCTAGATAATCACACCGCTTACAGTACATACTATAATGATACATTGCTTACTCTGTTTGGACCAAGAAGTGTTTTGGGGCGGTCTATTGTTATACATAAGAAAGTTAGTAAAAATCAAGCAATTTTAATTATTCCATTACTTTAGTACCAATAAAAAGGGTTGCTTTGATATATTGCTACAATAACTCACATATAATTAATATAACGCTCATGTGAAGTTTGAAACAGTATCATGGTTGCCTTCAGAGAAGGGAAACTAATAGCAATTCATGCTTCAATGTAATACATAATGGAGAGTTTCAATTGTAACAGTTTTTCAATATTTTTGAGAGAATAACAAATAATGCAAAATGTGTGTATGATTCTGGGTTACCCAATGAAAGTGGTGTGTTGAAAAGTCGTGAGACGTAGGTTGCAAAACTAGAAAGTTGACAATATTTAATCTAATCATTAGGGTGATTAAGGATGCATCAATGACACCCTAAAAATTGTATACCTATATCGCCTACAGGTATTCACATCCAAAAAATTGATGTCACATAATGCAATACATGTGTTTGAAAGCCATCTCAAAAATGGATGTTTTACAGGATACTCGACGATGGGCATGTTCTACTATTGAGAGAGGATATAGTCCATCAGAAGCAAGAGAGCTAAGAGCCATTGCGTCATTCCACAATCCAAATGGACATGCATTTGGTTACCTGAAAATGGTTAGTGCATAGCATCGACCTATAAAATATATATTATAAGATCTTTTCCTTGCAGAAACAGTTAATATATAACGATGGCAGTGCTAGTGACACCACCATAGAAGTTAAACTAAGACATCCTGGAAAAAATGATCGTAATGTTGTGAGTGTTTTTAGATACCTTATCAATTGATGGTAGTTTATATAGAAATTTCTCAACAAATAAATTATTTTCACAAGAACAAAGAAACATTCTTTTCAATGCAAAAGAATTAAAAAATGCTTATACTGATTTCATTTGAATACTGACCGCATATAGTGAACTCGTTAACGATATTTTTTCAGACCAGAGATCATAACTGGGCAATATATGTGAATCCGGTTGGTGTAGATGCTACTGTCAAGACACTGAATACTAGATGTGTTGCTGGCGGTTATGTCTGGAATCCATATTTCACGCAATTAGCAGATCCTTTGAATGTAAGTATCTGAGAAATATAACGCCCAATTTTTGTTTTTGAGTATCTCTCTTAAAATAATTGTACTCGAAATTTCCCTGCAGATTTTACATAAAAGTTCTGAAGTGTATACCTTCAGTCAAGCATTTTGCAAAAAACTCTGGAAATTGCTTAATTCGAAAACTGAATAAAATGATGTTTCCTGAACTTGCTTAAATAGTCGATCGGGTGTAGAAATTTTGTTGGCAGAATTGTGTCAGTTTATCTGTTAAATTCAATCTCATTATCTGTGATTGTTATATTTTAGGATGAACTCTACCGTCAAGAATGTGGTCCAGAAAATCCACTAAGATGTCATGTGGGTGACTTATCAGCTCGTTTAGGGTCTATCGACATTGGAGTCCAAAGGAAAGTCTTTACAGATGCCAATTTCCCATTAGAGGGAGAAGTCAGTGCGGTAAGAAATCAACGTGTTCTTTATTAATTAACTTGCAATAAAGAAGAGAAAATTATACTCATTTTTTTACTTTGTTTAATATGCTATAATGCTCTCCTAGACGAATGGCATAAGTTTTTTATTTCAGGTGGGAAGATCCATAGTCATCATGACTCCAAACAGGGGCGGAGAAAGATACGCTTGCGCAAATATAGAGCCTGATTATGACATCATAAAATACGCAAACATTGAAAGACCTCCAAGATTCGTTGTGTGAGTAGATTCAAGATTTGTTTATGAAATCAATTAGTCCATAACTGAGTAATGTTCTATTTTTTTTAATGAGTATAATAGTTTTGTGGTGTTTTTGGCACATACCCATTTATGAGTCAGCAGTGCAACAATTACCGCTTAATATTGAGCATATTGCAATCATGCCGTCTGCGTCTTCTTCAAATAAAATGTGAAGGTAACACACGTTCGAACATGTCAACTTAAATCATGATGCAGTGCTTCCCTAGAACATTACCAAAATCCTAGAGTTCACTGAATTTCTTGATATTCCTAATCCTCTTACTTGAACTACATTTATGATCACTGCTCTTTTACCTTGATCTTTATATCAAAATGCTTTGATAACGGCTATCCAGGAAGCCGAAACGTTAATAAAGTTATGTATTAATCAAAAACCGTTTGATCTATCCAATCATTTTCCTTTCAAATGTTGCTATCATAATAATTAATGTTGCCATATTTAAACTGCAATCAAGATTATCCAGGAGAGATTATAGAGATTTTACTAGAACATATGCTAGTAATATATTTGAAAGCGTTAAGTTTACGCGCTTCCGAATAGATACAAACAGCTTAAATATTCGGTATTGTACGACTTATACAGCAAACCATATTAATAGTAAACTCTTTTCTTGCAGAGCTCAATTCATTGAAGACATAAGGGACGTGATGGGCATCCCAGAATGGTTTCTGACAGTTGATAGCAGACAGACGAAATCACTGCACAATGACGCTTGCGTTCAGATCCTTCTGCATTTCAAGGGACCAATCGCGAACAAGTTAGAGCAAGACTTCAACAGACTGTTGAGCTTAGGAAAGCTAGAAGCGCCCACCTTGTATATTCCAGGATACATACCGAACAAACGGAAGTCAAAGATTGCGTACAAGCAGTGTGGGGCAAGAGATCCCAATGAAAAAAGTACGTAATTGCACTTTGGTTAATGTAGATGCTTTTATTTGAAGCAGTTATCCGATCATTCCGAATGTTCTATGCAAAGTTTCACAAACATGAATACAGTAAATATATGACACGCTTCACTTAGATCAAAAGCATCCTAAGACTGATACTAGCTATACAAATTCGCATTTAGAAACTCGAAAAAACAGCCTACAGTGGGATTCGAACCACGTATCTTGTTTGCCGGACAGTCAGTCTACCAACTGAGATGCGCGCATTCACAATCAGTTAGATAGTTATTTCTGAAAACGAAAGTTTGATTTCGGACTTCCATTGTCTATAAAATTTGAGTATCACGACGTTTCGATTGATGTGCTATCTTCAATCGTCTTCAGGTGAACTGAAGATAGCACATCAATCGAAACGTCGTGATACTCAAATTTTATAGACAATGGAAGTCCGAAATCAAACTTTTGATAAATCCACCTTGTCTACAAGTTTTCAAACAACAATTTCTGAAAACGCTTTTTCTTCCGAACATCAAATTGCGAGGTATATTGATACTTGAGTACAGTAGATAAAACGCCAGATGCGAGCACTTAAATTTAGTTTTATACTCGTTTTAGAACTTTTGTTTGCTAGTTTACATGTAATTTGAGTAACCATTCTAAAAAGTGGATTGGCAGTCACAAGAGGCTTTTGAATAAGGTGGAACGCGTTACTGATATATCGCATTTTCGTATAAGAAACTTTGTGTAGGTACCATTTATACAATACAATCTGAACAATTGTAGAAAAAGTAAATCCCTCCTCCCCTCTTTGAAAACAATCCCACTACCTTACGATCAAATGCTGGATCCGCGTCTGGACCGAACATATACTGAGAAGCTAAATAAAGATTTGTGGTAGATATGTACAATTCAATGCTAACCACGTCTTTTAAAAAAAAAATACAGTGAATCCAGCACATACATAGCTGCAGCGACAACTGCCGATTTCTAGTGCAATGATAAATAGTATATCATCATTGGTCTCACCACCAAAAATTCTAATGATCTAACTGTCGAAACTTTGTATATCAGTTCTTTACACCAAGTCAGACTGCAGTGGCGAGAATTTCCCATAGTGGTGAGGCCTCACCTCAGATTTAAGGACTGGCTATTTTAGAAACCACCCACACTTCAGTTCACCTGAAGACGATTGAAGATAGCATATCAATCGAAACGTCGTGATACTAAAAATTTTTATAGACAATGGAAGTCCGAAATCAAACTTGATAAATCCACCTTGTCTACAAGTTTCAAACACACACATAGGTTACCCCTCAACTCCAGACCCTGATAATTGGAAGGAACAATGGAGTAACTTCCTATCCATTTTTGTTGACAAAATCACATTCCCTTATCTAAAGAATACGCTCCTATTTTTTTAAATAATATGACTGATGTGTACTATTTCAATGTATATCAATCATTTTTTACAGGTAAAAGAAGGTACAGCTTCTTCTTCTCTAGCAGTAGCGAATCTATCAGGACTGATTTCAAATTAGCTTTAATTTTGGTTTTAAGTTATTTATTTGTATAGATGTAAATAATATGCAGTAAATTGTATTTTTGATATTTTTGGTACCTTCAAAATGTATGAATGAAATAAAACTTCGAATAAAAATGTTATAAACATATAGGATATTCAATCATGTATGCTCACATCCGTTGATTGTGATATCAATGCAAACATATCAACATATAAAGATTCATCTGATCACTCAATCCATGTATAAAAACAGCATTATATAACAAAAATGCTGAGCTCAAATGAGTTTTGATTTTTCTTTGATTACTTCAGTATCTATAAGGCGTAACTGTTGTAGCAAATACTGTAAAAATTGTTATCAATACTGAATGTATTATAAGAATTTAGAATATTATGTGCATTGATTTGAGGAATCAACTTACGAAGAATATAAGAAGATATGAATCTTAGCAGTTGACTGTGTGATAAAAATATCTTACTAGTAGTTAAAATGTTTTTAGATTAATTTTTTCCACTGAAAACATTGTCCTTCAATACTTAATTTGTTGTTACTTCAAAACTGTTATTTGAATACATATCTAATATGTGCTTAGTGTTCATAAAAGTCGTGTTTTCTCAATGTTGTTAAAGAAGACAATTTGGTAATAATTTTTTTTATTAGACCGCCAAATACAATCAGTTCTAAATCATGTAGTGCAATAAGAATATTCATCTCAATATGACAAGTCAAATAAATAGATTTTTTCAGAATACTGTAAGGAGGTACTGTTGAAATTAGATTTTGTGCTTGAAAAACATCTCCCATAGCCGTCATGCTCAGTTTTATAAAAGTACATAGTCGCTTACTATAGTTCTTAATCTAACAAGTTCACTTATTCACAATACCATTAATCTAGGAGCAATATTCATAGACATCAGCTCTTGGAACAACAATTTTGCTGCATATGGCAGCCTCACTTGAGAAATCTGCGTCTTATTCTTACATCCTTTGCACTCAAACGTGTTGTTTCTCAGGTTTGCTATGGCTATCAGACCGCAGAAGTTGCAAACATGTATCCTAGAATTGTAACGATATGATGATCAAATAGTGAAATATATCAAACAATACATATGTTGGCCTAAATTGAAATCACTTGATGAGAATCAGATACTTGATGGCAATAGGTCTTGAGCAGGAGAGAGCTTACTGTTATTTTGAATTTATTTGAGAATTCAGTATGGCCCAGATTATTCGTATCAGATAAATAACAGGAAAAAAATAAATTTTAAATAATCACGAACTCAGGTCTTGTTGAAACGTTTCGATTTTAAGTTATGCTACGAGGTCCGTGTGAATAATGATAACATTGATTTAATACAAAAAATTGTATAGACGTTGCTTTTCGACCCCATATTATTGACACAAAATCTTTACAAATAATGAAAAATGTTTGAACAATGCTCTCAAGGCAACCGAAACATCCGTAAAGCCATTCACTCAATAGTATATGGTTCCAATTAGCGGCCAGCAGATAATATGAGATGAATCAGAGAAACAGGATAAGATTCACAAGTTACATTAGAAAAAATTCTTTTCATGCAATATTTTCAAGTCAAGTTCAATAAAGCAATGCATTATTAATTGAAGCAACATATCAAGTAAAAAAATACCTGTAGGGATCGGAAACTTCAAACAATCTTTCCCTCAAAAATTGGGCGGCTCCGTGAGAAATTTGACAATCTCGCTCCATCTCTCCAAAACGAAGGCCACCATCTCTAGCACGACCTTCCATAGGCTGTCGTACTAAAATTTGTACTGGACCTCTAGCTCTGTTAAAAAAATACAAATCGCATAACAGTATTATATTGGATTTGACGATGTGCTAGAATATAATATATTTATAATAATAATATTCGCAGGACAATTCATGGATATACTTGAAATCAAATCCTCAGAAAACAAGGATTATTATTCCCTTAAAAACCTTCAAAATTAATTTCCATATGTAAAGTCTCAACAAAAGTGGATGGAAACATGGATGGTGTCCCAAATACGAGATAATATATGATATACTATACATATAAGACCATAAACTATAAGTTGACATGATTTGCTAAAAGAAGTATTGGAAAGCTTAGTGTGTTGAGGATGGAAAATACTGCATTATATTTACTTCATTTGAATATATGAAAAGGAGGGATAAAAATATGGTAATGCGAGGGTCGATTAAGCATTGTTATCATATTTATCATCTATACTTCCTAGTTCTGTAGAAGTTTAGTAAACAAGCTATATATATGATTCAGTGCGCTTGTCAAAAAACATAGTTGTATCATATTTCGTTATTAGGTTGAATGTTGAAATTCCACGCCTCCATGCTCGATATTCTTGGTGAAAACTAATGGTTTTCGAAATTACCAGTGCTAAATAATCAATGAATCTCTTTAACAGATGCATTAGCAGCAAAAATGTATGTCCTAGTATAAGGTAAAATAATCTACCTTGAATGGATTTTGTCGTCTACCATGTGCTTCAATCTCTGGTAATAAGTCGGTCCAAAGAAAATCTGGGCATTGATCTTCCTACCTGTATGACCATTGTACATCACTTCATTCCCCCTAAGATGATAACCATACTCTTGCAACAAGGTACTGATTTTTTGCACATTCACAGCATCATTGAATGGAGTTGCATCACCTATTTCACCCTTATTAGAAGACACCTGTACAAAATAGTAATTCTTATTCTTGATCTTTTATAATTTTATCTATATACATGTGCATACTAAATTTCACCAAACTAGTAAACAATCAGCGCCACATATGAGATAGCATACCGCCTTATAAGGCCGCGTGTTAGACACATATTGTTTTTTGTGGACTATAAATATCCATAAAATAATATAACAAATAAGACATTACTTGGTAGATAAAGATGTTATTCATATATATTGTGCTGCATATTAACAAGTATTAATTACCTTTCCTTGGATGCATTCGATCAAGTGACCAATTGTCATACGAGAAGGAATGGCATGAGGATTGATGATGATGTCAGGAGTCATCCCCTCACAACTAAATATCATATCCTGAAACAATCGATCATAATACTATTATTATATTCAAATAGGTTTTTTCAACACTATCACCAATTATGATTAGTAGTGTAGTAGTGTAAAATTTATCACTAATGTATTCTATAGATTGTTTTTATACCAACACAAGTATAAATGTACATAATTCTAATATCACGTAGATGCTCTTACTTGATGAACCTCTTCCATCAATCAGATGAAAAAATTATGTATCAGAAAATAAAGTTTCAGAATTAAACTTCTTTCAGTGACGCGGTTTGATTCATATTCAAATCATCGTCCGACTGTCAGTATAGTAAAACCCAATGATTCAACAGACAAAATTTTAAACAAACATTTTAATAAAAGCCTTATACCCAAAACGGACCTCTTGCCTGTACTGTATTCCACACGTTCCTTTTTGTCCATGCCTAGAAGCAAACTTATCTCCAATCTGAGGAATTCTAACCGATCTCACTCTGATTTTGCAAAACTTGTATCCTTCTGAATTCAGTGTTAACATCACTTGATCGACAACGCCAGTTTCACTGTTACGTAGGAAAGTTGATGCATCACGTTTGGTGTATCGTTTTGTTGTACCATCCAGCTGAAAATGTAGGACATTTAAGCAATTAGGTATTCATTCACAGCTTCTTTCATGTACACTTTTTTGTAATATCTGTTTTCCAAAATATATGAGAAGCAGCTAACCAAAATTTGCGAAGAAATTGATAGTGAATTATGATAAAAATCATATTATATACTGAAAACTGTGTTAAATTGATCAGTTGAACTGGTTTGTGAATATTTACATCTGATGAAATATGCTTTATTAATATGAATACATAGACGACACCAAAAAATGAGGCACAACAAAAAAATAAAAAAAGAAGCCGATTTAGATACAGCTGCGTAACTTCAGTACAATATTCAAAAGATTTATTTTGAACTAATTTGCAATGTCCCTCATGTATCTTAGAATTCGTAAATAAAATCTAGTAGTTTATATCTTGCTATAATTTGATATTAATATGACATCTTAATATTTAATCACTTCCTATGATTTTCACTCACCTCGTCGTCATTCTCAGGCAATGTCATGGTCTTTCCGATGACTACATCATCTCCAGAAACACGAATACCTGGGGAAATGATACCGTCATCATCCAATTTGTCATACAACGCATTTCTCATCCCTTGGCACGTCTGCCTTGTGGGTTTTTCAAACTGTTCTTCCTGGTCACCAATACGTTTTGATTCGGCGTCCTTGTACGAACGGTAAAACACGGATCTACAAATGAAAGTTCAAATTATACGGTGAGAAGGAAAACTATATTTTTTTATTATTATGACGCTGATACTAGTTTATTAAAGGAAGATAGTATTGAGTGAGGTAATGGCTAGACCATTGACTAAAAGATTAGGGTATTTACAAGGAAAGTTAAAATGTAGTTGGAAAAAATTACTCAGTCTGCTACCTGAAGAATCCTCTTTCTACAGCTGATGCGTTAAGAATGACAGAATCTTCCTGGTTGTACCCCGTATAGCAAGCGATAGCGACGATGCTGTTGATTCCAGCAGGAAGTTCTCTGAACCGCAAATATTCCATAGAACGTGTAGTAACCAATGGCTTGTGTGGGTAATATAATACATGTGCTAGAGTATCCATCCGAACATGGAAGTTTGTAATATATACACCCATAGCTTGTTTACCTATAAGATAATGATCTTAGTTTCAAGTATAACAATTAAATTGCTCATGTGCTACTGAATCAACCAAATTTCGTTTAATAATGGCATGCCCCTCAGCCATGGAAAAATCATAGCACATTTACTGAACCAACCAGAACAAAGGAAATACCTCCCTCCTTAAAACAGACCAGTATGGAAATCACTGCATTTATTTAGAATTTTAACTACGCAGTAAATTAATAGTTGTGTGCATATCCTCAAATTATAGTGCCCATCCAAAATCTGTTCCCCCTACTAATTTTTTAACCACCAGTTAAATAGTCTGTTGTGCACCTTAATTTTTTACGCAGTTTCTAGTAGTTTGAATGAAACATTTGAAAGCAGTTTTGATATTTGGAGATGCTGGAAGAAATGTTTATCTGGCACTGTGTATTTAAGAACAGCGTACAGAATCGCCACGAAGATCTCCGGATCCTACACCTCCAGATTTCTGAAGTCAAAAGTCTACGCGAAATAATGAAAGATTTGGAACGCAGAATAATAGAAACGTGAAGAAATAGCTAAATATACCTTCATTGGAGTGAGAGAGGCTATTTATAATAAGGCATTTTATTGTCAACCATGAGGAAAAAGTCATTTTTAATACTTAATAAAATATTTTTTTGAATTGAATAAATGTGTTAATACAACAATAAATAAATGATCTTCCAACTAATTAGTTTTTGATTGTGAATTTACAGCTTTTAGATTTTCCTGTAAGCAGTACTGTTTATTCTAAATAAACTCTCGATTGATCGAATTCATTAAAAGATTTATCTACAAACTGGCACGCAACCAAATGTTCATATGCACATGTATAAACGACAGAGATCATTTAACATTGACACAGCAAGTAATGATAATTTACACACCCATAGCACTTTGGTAAGTGTTCCTAGGACTCTGGTTGTGATCAGGAAAGGGAATAATAGAAGCACATACACCCAATATCATAGCAGGATGAATTTCACAGTGTGTGTATGTCGTACAATAGGCATATTCTTTTTCCTGCCTAAGATCTTCAGGATTCATAGCAATCATTACTGTTTCTTCTTCTAAGGTGTCTATATACTCTACCACACCTATAAATGAGAAACATATTACAGAAAAAATACCACATTAACCATCTTGTTGAACAAAAATCAAATACGAGTAGGTGCAAGTAGCTTGGTACAATTTACCATTTCAGATTCATTGATATTGATGACTGGAGGCCATATCTACATTCTCTGGACTGAAAGTCAATCAAGTATACTATAAAATCATTGTCAGGACAGTTTTCAGAAGGGTGATGAAAACTTTGTTTTTGATCATCCTAATAGTCATCGCCTTCTCTCTCTCTTTCTCTCACCCCATCACCCATGAACTTATATTAGGTATTGAAGTTTATGACACAACATAATTTTCTGTGATGAAACAACAAATATATAACCTGACTAAAAAATTAAACTCAACATCACCCACCTTGAGCAACAAGCACTTGCCAACCATAATTATTGTACTCCCTCTCCTTGAGCATATCAACATGTCTTTTCTTCAGTAGCAACTGGCCATTCTCGACGATCAACAGCGGTCTACATATTCGACCTGCGTCCGTATATATCCTGATTTCTCTGTCTCTGATGTCACGGATCATAGAGACCTCTGACACTATGATGTCCATCTGACGACGCAACTTTCTCAGAGTGGCCATTAATTGCTCAGGGTCGCGATGGATACCCACCTGATTGAAGATACATGTATGTATAATATATTAAGATCAAAAAGCGTTGAACTGGACACAGCACAAAAAATGGGGTCAAGTAGACTGACTCTGTATATACAATGCCGTACTGATATGGTTTGCTGTTTAAATTACGCCATCATTATTTACTCATAATTCTGGTTGTTGTTACTGCCTAAATTCACTTTTAGATTAATGTTTGCGTTTGTGGTCCTCGAGTTTTCATTTATTTCAACTTTAGGATTATCCCTTCATTTCCAATGATTTATGTTGTTTATTTTTTAACTTTCTGGGATACATAAATACTACTACTACTAATTACCCGAATTAAATGTTCGATAAATATTTCTTCCTTTCAAGTGAGACCACATTATTTAAATATAATTCCGGCAATGAAAAAAAACCAATACATAATAGTTCACTTACCCAACAGCCATTGACAAATATTTTAGTAGCATTAGCTATAGCGGAAGGTGCAATTTCTTCCAAATTTTCCATAGACCACTCTTCCAAGAACTCCAGTATTGGCGAGGGCTGTGACCCTACAGATATATATGCCATAAGTGCGAGATTCTTCACCAGCCCGACAGCTGCGCCCTCTGGGGTCTCGGCAGGACAAATCATGCCCCACAAGGTGTTGTGTAACTGACGTGGTTTCGCAAGCTTACCATCTCGACCTGAAATGGGAAAATACATTCTAAGGTCATTCTGTTTAGGAAAGTGGACCACCTACGATCAACCACTTGAATCAAATTACTCGATTTATTCGAAATTATTTTCGCACTCAAGTGACAAAATTGCTTTTTGTCAAGATGGGGAAAGGAACGAGCGCGAAAGCCGACATGGTCGAATGCAGAGCTACAAACATGACAAGGATAATGATTTGGTCATTGTCAAGAACAATACTTCAGCACTTATTATAAAAATAATTTAACCCTCATATGCAGTACACATATTTTCATGCACATGAAAGAAATTGGTAACACAAAAAAATTTGCAGGTTTCCTTGGTTCTTACATTCACGACAGAAGAGTAGAAACATAAATCAAAGAAATAAAATCACGAAAAAAGTTTTCCATAAAAAGTTATTTCACGTCAATTACAAACAGCTTACCTATAGGCGAGTTAACACGCCTAAGATGTGACAATGTGGATGCGAATGTCAGCCTGTTCAACACTTGAGACACTCCAGCTCTTGCTTGATGGGCTTTCTTTTGATCTCCCCAATTACCAGTAGCCAAAGAATATCTAAGACCATCAGTGATCAACTTTGTCTTGATAGCCAAATCAAGATTGAAGTCCTTGCCACGGTCAATGAACTTTTGGGCATACAGACGAACCTCTTTCATCAAGTTTTTGAAAAGACTGAAATATTGATTATAATGCTAAATTTAATTTTAATGATTAAATTGGGATTAAAACATGGAATGAAAAATATTGAAGTTAATTGCTGGCATAAGTTATATCTGATCAAATCTAATTTGAAGAATACATTATTAGAAATATAATGTTGTAATATTTTTTATATTTGAAATCCTGG
This sequence comes from Bruchidius siliquastri, assembly GCA_949316355.1. Taxonomy (NCBI): domain Eukaryota; kingdom Metazoa; phylum Arthropoda; class Insecta; order Coleoptera; family Chrysomelidae; genus Bruchidius; species Bruchidius siliquastri. The sequence continues at coordinate 8,795,718 of OX438536.1, read as the reverse complement.
CACAATATTGTTCCTGCAGATTGCAGATGCCCTTACACGGTGATGCTCTTCCATCGTTAAGAATAAATTGTGTTATTTAAACACAACATTTCTCAAATAAAAGGTTTTTTTGAGTCACCATCAAACTGTCAAAATTGAATATTTACAGATGGTACTCTGGATATAAAACTAAAGTTCTCAAATCTAGCATTCCATGTATCCTGTCTAGCTAATAGTGTATTCTTTCTTTTATGCATTTTAAGTAAAATATTTTTTGAAGACTGTATTTGCACTAGTGTTATGAGAAACTTCTAGAAAACCTTAACCTTCGCCGTCAAAATGACATCAGGTTGTTTCATGTAATAAAATATTTTTTTAACCTGCTTGAGAAATAGAATTTATTGAGGCAAGATATATCTTAAGAAATAAAATCTCTTATGACAAAAAAATATCTCAAAGGCATTCAGACGGCGATGGTTAAGATTTTGTAGGTGTTTACCTACCAATTAATTTAATTTATTGCCATATGCTTTGATAAAGACTTCAGAATCTACCACAATGGTAGCTAAATTTTTAAGCAATTGGTGTGTTCAATAGATTTTATCTTAAAAATTGGTTCACATTAGGTTTTTTGAAAATGGTATTGAAAAATTCATGTTATTTCATCTAGATTTTCATGAGTCAAAAAAATCTTTCCGATTTACTATCTATCTTAGCTGTGAATGTAGTGTCGTGCCATTATCTCTTGAATAATTCTACACAACAAACTCCAAAAACTAGAACATAAATCAATTTGTCTTACCCTCTAAACAAGAAAGCTAGCAATGGACCTGCTAAATCCAATCTTTTGTTGCCATAATGATCTCTGTCATCCAATTCCCGTCGGCCCAATGCAGCTAAGAGCAATCTGTGTACCATATAACTAAAAAAGTGATATGGTTAATACAACTATACAATACTACAGCATAATAACATACCCTAAGAAGTAAGCTTTCTTTGTCTCACAGAAATCAGACACACCAACATGTGGTAACATTTCTTTCTGCAAGATTTCTCTAGCATATTTGACACGCTTCTCTTTAGTTACACCAGGTCTCGCACCTCTTGTACCAATGAAATTCAAGGCTACTGTTTGTTCTTGTATCACAAATGCTTCATCTAGTGATGGTTTAACCTAAAGAGAAATTATAATTGTACAATATTATCAGATTATCTTGTAAGTTTTTTAGCATTAAAGTAAATCTAAAAGTACTGAAAGTGCACCTTTTCAAGTAGTTCCTGTTATATCAGAAAAAGATGAGTTGTTCAGATGCTTAATATAATCCTAGTTCATTCCACATATGTCAAAACACACATAATGATGCATAACTTGTGAAGACATCTGATTTCAACCAAAACAATAAAAAAAAATTATAATAGAAATAAACTTCTGATATACCATTTCCATTAGCTCAGGATCGTCAAAATCATAGATTATGTGTTCGAGAATATCTCTGTCCGCTACAAATCCTAAAGCTCTGAAAACTATCATTATTGGAATTTCTTGCTTTATGTAAGGCAATATAGCTATGATACGCTGACCAATTGCAGCCTTTTTGATAGCCTGGCCACCTCTGCAAAAAATAGAATATTACAATATTGTAAAAAAAGCTCTGAAAAGGCTTGTGGTACCATCAAGCAACAAATATTAATAATGCTTGTTACCTACAAACACTACATAATAAAAAAAATAATTATTCCACTGTGAACTTTCACAATATTAAATATAACCATACTGAATGATATGACCTCCAGAGGTCAGATTTTATAGGTCACCCCTTCTACAACATAAATCACCCTATTAATTTTGAGGATCAATATATAGTACACAATTTGGAAAAATCAGCTCTACCTTGAACTGAAGATTAAATTCAAATTATCAAATAGTCAATAACTTTTCTTACAAACTACATGAAGGTTTTTCTTGACTCAGTACTTTACAAGATATCGTTTTTGTATTTGACCTTGACATAGACTTCAGAGGTCAGATTTAATAGATCATTTGAGAATGTAAAATCCTCTGTTCCTTACTTCTGAGGCCTAAAATATTTCCTAAATTTCATTTTCCTAGTTATCCAGCTATTGTCAGTTTTTTTAACAACCCTGTATCACAACTTGTACCCTGATATAGTCCAAAAATAACAATCTAATTGAGTAAAATATTGGTGTTACTTACTTTGCCATCATATTTACCCACAATGTTGATGTTGGTCTTGAACTGTGCTCTAGACAAGATCTTATCTCAGATTTGTAAGCATATTTGCCATCTTTCATTGAAAATACATATACAGTATTGGTCGCCATCTTTTCCTGTGCAATCAACACCTTCTCTGAACCATTAATGATGAAATAGCCTCCTGGATCCAAAGGACACTCATTCAATTCAGTAAGATCACGATCAGTTAAGCCACTAAGAAGACAGTAAGTAGACCTTAACATAATTGGGATTTTCCCAATAAATGTCTTCTGATGCTGAGTTTCAACTGGATCTTCACCTTCTTTTTCAATGGTTTTTGTGATATCAACATATAGTGGGGCTGAATAAGTCAAATTCCTCAGACGTGCTTCATTAGGCATCATAGGAGATGGAGCACCATCTTTTTCCCAGTGGGTTGGTTTTGAAAGGTATATCTGCTCAAATTTCAAAAGATATCTAGGTGGATTTTCTATTTCTCCAGATGTATGCTGTGCTTCAGCCTGAAAAAAGTTAAGTAAGTACTGAGATAAATATATATTTAACTTTCATATAAAAAATGATGTGCTCAACATACTCGTATAATTTTTCAGTATTCATAGGAAAGATAATGAGTCAAAGAACTTGATTACATCCACTCTACCCAAACGACACAGCTTCTGATATTAAAATTAAGATATATAGGTATAACTTAGTATTTTTCCACTCATTAATACAAAAACATTTATAAAAAATGAGGTTCTAAGCTACCTACTCCTGTCTCTTACTATTAATAAATTACTGTTCACAGCTGCCAGCTAATGCAAATTTTTTCCTTTTGTATGCTTGTATATCTTAAAATCATATTTTTGGAATAAATGTCCAAAAGATAAATATTTAAATCATATAATTACATTACAGCTACTAGTGCGACTACATCTTATCATTAATTATGTTATGAAGAATTATGCAGCTTGAACATTTAGGAGCAGTGCAACACAAGCAATTAGTATGGTGGACATGAAAAAGTTCAACTGAAGAAGTCACATTGTGGTTAAATGTTTCTCAAAGTGTTGTAAGATGTACATGGAATTGATATGTCGAGACTGGAAATGCAGAGTACAGTCAAGAGAGGGCACCTGCTGTTCAAGATCACTAAATACTTGGTTAATCTGCTGCAAACAATTTGGGAAGCTATATCTCAGAACTTGTATCAATAACTTGTAAGGTTTAATATCCTCTACAGTGCAATATACTATACCAGAAAAGGAAACAGCTCTTTAGGAATCCTAGGCTAAACTGATAATGTTCAATGCAGTACCAGTAGGGAAAATGTACAAACTAGTTCAGAGTTCAAGACTGATAGAATTGGTGCTGTAAGCAATAAGAGCAAGAGCACAATAAGCCTGCAGTACTAACAGGTACATTATGTTGGATAGCTCTAAGAAAAGAAAAAAAATTGTTAAATGGTGTAGTTTGGAGCAGCATGCTATGACTCCAATGATGAACAATAAAATGATTGGTAAAATAATTACTCCTATTTCTGTTACGATACCTGCAGATCTATTTGTGGGGAATCCTCCACTATTCTTTGCACAGACATCTGAATGAATTCATCAAAACTATCCAGCTGTTGCCTTACTAAGCCTTTTTCGTCGAAATATGCATTAATGACGATCCAGCAAGCTTCTTGCCACAGTTCCGCGCTGATTTCTTCAGTATCTTCATCGTCAAATTGATCTAAAAATTTGTCACAATAACGAATGGAAACAAACAGTAGTTGCAGCTTTCAGTAAGTAGGGTTACGTTGTATATAAATACTGACACCTCCTTTGAAGACATGTATCAGAAGAGAAGATTAATCAAGAGAATGAAATAATAAAACAATGTAATATTATAAAGCTTACCTTCATCCTGTTCGTACATCTTAAATATCTATGGTTTTCAATTTTTGGGTTTAAAACAAGAGTAAAATCAGTAATTATGAACAAAACTAACTTCGCTACGAAAACGAATCTCCAGACAACTACACTTCACGAAATTACAAACGACCGGACTAGCGTACTAGCGACTAGCCACAGAATTTGTGCACAGAATATCTAGATAAGACAAAACTGACAAACAACAAAAACAGCATGACAAATACAGAGATAATGAAAATGACTAATAACAGCACAGACAGAACAGCGATGCAGAAGTGAGAGCGGACAGCACGCGGACAGAAGAAAATGACATGGAACAGTTCTGATTCAGTATACTTGTTTCGTGATTCTGATCGCACCTGAAAGCGTCGATGGAGGAGAGTTCTCAACTCTAAATCATTAGTAACACGCTTCAAGCATCTATTAACGTAGCACTATATAGACCCAAAAGACTGGTTAAAGTCGAAACGTTCTTTAAGTTATAAGAGCATATCGAGCACTGATTAGAAAGTTTATATGTTTCCCCTCATAGTTTTTGAATGGTAATATTTATAAATATGGCTGTGAATGTGGCAAAATATTCATGTTAAGTACCCAATTAATCTGAATATATACTGGTCTATTGAAATTAACATCCAATTAATACTCCGTATTCTCTGTTTCTACCAAAAACTAAAAAAAGTCGATATATAGTCATTCAGAGAGCGGAAAAATCTCAAATAATTGAATGGTAAAATCAGATGCACTTTAAAAAAATGTATGCTATCAAAAAGAAAATGGACGTTCTGTAAACAACAAAAAAACAATCAATTTGTAGATTTAATTAGCATCACAATGAAAAGAATTCAAAGCATGTTCTGCCTAGTTTGCTGTGCTAACATGGGCACACAATCCACTGACTCAATCGCCTGCACCCAAATCATTGCGCTCCTTTTAACCTATTGTTGGGTGCCTTGTAATTTATTGCTCAGCCAATATCAATGCAATAATTTGGAAACACAAATGAACAAAACTACTCTGATGACTTTATTAACTGATAAAAGGATAACATCACTCTTACTACATCATCTTTAATAATTTTAAATATATTTTGAGAGAATAAGTATCCATTATTATTCAAGAAATTAACAAAACAACTTATAAACCTGAAAAGATGGCAGTATTGTTACATATGTAGTGAAATTGTAATGAGAGTGCTAATAATATATGCTGAAGGTTTTGTGGAATGGTAGCCCTTTATCTAAAATTTGTTTAGAATTCTGCCTTCTGAAGTCCCATAAGAAATGGTCTATGAGAATTGAGTTTGCTTTCTCATCGTCCAGTTTCTTGTTCACATATTCTTTTAGCAGCTCTACTGCATGTATAGTGCAGGCTCGGATCTCAACTTCATCTTCTTCACCATTCTTCAACAATGTATTATTTTTTAATTTCTCATTCAAGTCATTAGAGTACTCAAAGACTTCAAACCAAAGCAATGTTTGTGGCAGTCTGTAATCTGCAAATGCAGTTATTTTATCAATATCTTCAAAGTAGCCTATGTTTTTATTTTTGAAACATGCCCAAATATCTCCGATTAATATCTGAGCCCTTTTATATATGGCAATCTTTTCACCTTGATACTCAGCCTCATCCCTAAAGCAACTGAAATTATTTACAATGATCTGAAGCAACTTTTCTGCACTGTTGTTAGACTGTTTGACAACATTCTCAAAAGAACCTTCAAATTTTTCAAGCAAAGCATTGCCTACTTCATGCAAACATTTTACTCTCTCTGATATCAAAGGGCATTCAATTTTAGTATCACTTCTTAAAATACTTTGCAGTTGCTTCTCAGTGATAGTACTGTAAAATGATGGATTTGTAATGTCCACCTGAAAAAAAAAACATTCTTTAAAGAGTTAATACACAGTACCTAGCGATAATAACCTATTCAAATATCACTTACGCTGATCAAAACAAACCCTGGTGCTTGACTGCAAATTCTTCCATTAAAATTGGCAAGTAAGACAAATTGCTGAGCATAAAGAAGACAATAGGTAGCATGAATGAAATTTGAATAGGATATAGAGAATATGCATATTACCATACAGCCAAAAAGTTGTACCAATTCCCTATGTGCACTTACAAGATTATTGCCTTTTCTTCAATAAAGTTTTGGTTCAACTAATTTTTCCTGAGATGAAGTAGGATATAGACTGTGCTATAATTCTATAGAAGTGAAGCATTTCATAGCAAAGACTATATAGTTCAATAGACTATAATTTAATGTATGTGTGTAGAAAATTAAAATAGTCAAAAAAAATTATTTTAAAAATAGGGTTGTTATGAGCTCAAGTACTGAATAGTACTTCGAAAAAACTTAATGCTACTGACAAAATGTAAATCAATCATAAGATCTGAAATAACATGTATTATGAAAGTGCCATCATTGAAATTCAACCTCATTCTGCTGTTGCTATTAAATTAAAAATCAAACATTGTTATTATCAAAATAAAAAAAAAAGTTTACGATGATACAGAATAGACATCAAAAACAAAAACAGTCATGTATATATTGGGTCACTATGCATTAGTAGACATTCCAAATGATTGCTAATCATCCTTCCAAATACATTTTAGCAGTGCCCCCAGCATTGGAATGATGGGTAATGGATAGCAGGTTTTGAACTCAGGCTGACACATTGGTATAATGGTAATCACAACTTCTATGATTTCAATAGTCATTACATTTTTTTATGAAGTTTAATAACCTTTTCTTTGATTGCTCTGTTTATAGCAGCACAAAGTGCAAAGTAACCAGAATGGCCTTCAACCACCCAACCTTCTTCGTTTTCATTATGCCAAAAGCAAAAGTTGAGAGTATCTACTACAAACAACCAATCCAAAGCCCAGGGCTCGTCTGGAGAAGGATGGACTTCTACTTGGCTGAAGTTTCCTGGCGATAATTTTCCAGAGGTTATTGCTTCCAAAATAAGATCACCCAATTTATTAATACCTTCTTTCTTGATTTTTACATGTTTTGCCTTGGATGCAACAATTTTAGCACCTTCTTTTGGAGGTATCACCATAATGTCAGAAACTGTATATTATAATCCGTATCACCTATTCTTTAACACAGATTCTAATCTATGTTCATTGTTTATAAAATAACACAATTCGATTAGGATCAATACAGGTACACACAGCTCCCCTTTATGAAATTTGTTTTGATTTTCTAGTTTTCTGTTTTGACAAATAAAGTATAAAATTTTGTAATAAATAAGAAATTGCACAGAACGTTGGTGTTACAAGTACGTTGCGGGTTGCAACTTGCAATTAACCACAAAGTAAAAGTGATCAAGGTTGCAAAAGCAGAGGCAAATTACAGAGAAAACTGATAAGAGGTATTTGGTATCTCAAACACAACGTTTAAAAGAAATAGATAACCAAGGTGTAGGTAAATATCAGAACGTCAAAACAAGGCAACAAGGAAAGGTTATCTATGGTCAAAACAGGTAAGGTTATAGACGTTATAGTACAGTAAAATTGAGAAAATTCAGTGATTTAATACTGGTACAGATTGTCCGAAGTGGTGGGTTACTGGGTTGAATAGAAAAAGTAAGGTACACGAACAGACTTGAAACTATGACTTGGAAATACACTAATAATAATCAGAACATAACAATGATAAAGATTTACAAAATTCTTACCTGTAAATATCAAAAAAAAAAAATTATCCACAACATAGACTCAACAACTGATGAGGTGGCGAGGTGACCACCTCAGGTGGTAGAATTTGAAGGTCGGCTTCCGGAATTATGAAGATTTTAAAAATCCCGTGTCGCGGAACTTCCGCTCATTGTTCAAAATGTTCTACTTTTCACCTGAAGCCTTTGCCATTGATATCTTGAAAATGTTCATGTTTTCTTACTCATATTTAATGCACTGCTATTGTATATTGCGGCTGAGAAAATGGATCATTTCTCGTTAATTTTTTTGTCACGCGTCGGCTCTGCTTATAGAAATCAATGTTGAAAATAGCAGAGCTTCCCTGTTAGCACAAGACTCCGCAGCAAATTGTAAACAATTTTAGTTTTATATTACAAATAGTTATTGCTGATCTTTTCAGTTATTTGACTGATAGTTTAATATCAGTAACATTTTTGCAATCCTCCAGTCCTAAAGCATTGCGCTCATCAACAGGGGTTTTAACCGCAAAGAGAAATTAATTTCTTGTATGTATGTACATTCCATCATTTCATGTTTTGCCTAAGTTTCTCGAGTATTTTTATCATATTCTACGACAACAGATCGGCAGATACGCTCTGAAGTATTCCCTGAAGCTTTAGGACAATCCAGAAAAATCTAGTGAATGACTTTACAAAGGAGTTCCACAGGCTGAAAAAACGAAGTGTTGACTAATTTGTCCCAGTTCTACAGATTCCACCGTGATAAATGTTTGGCTGAGCTGTCTCGCATGACAACAAAAATCATCAGTACAGTGAGCAATAAGTAATAAAATAGAGGAATCCAGGGCCCAACACCTTTATACTTGTTTTGCAGCTAAAATAATGCTACAAATAAATATTAGGACATTTTACAGATTGAATCAACCGTTGTTGGTCAAAACAACGAATGCCTCCAGTTACTTGTAGGAGTCAAACGATTATGTTACACTACCCTACCTCTTTCCTTTGCCTTTTCATGAACTTCCAGAGATAGAGAGGGCAGGGCAAATAACCTCTGTGCAATCTTATATCTTTCAGCGAGGTGGATGACGTTATAAAAAGAACAAAAATAAAACAATTTCACTTTATTAAACTGTTCATATAAAAAGGAATCTGAGAACACAGTCACACTCATTCAACATTTAAAAAACATACTGTTTACAAAGCGCTCTAAGAAACGTACTTTTCCTCAAATTACTAGCCTCTTGCTGGATCTCCTCATTATTACTGGCATTTAACTCTAGCATCCCTATTATCTGCACAGCACACTTCTTCCTCTGGAACTCCCCTCTTTTGTGGTGGTTATAAATAAGAAACTCAAGAATGCTGGTGTCCCAGAAACAGTGATAGTATGCGTCCACAGCGTCATTACAAGCCTTCGGATCTGAGAGTATCCTGAAGGCCAGTGTGTAGTCAGTTTCTTCCAGAAACTGGCAAAGCACTGCTGCTTGTGTGTGGCAGCCCAGTGTCGTACAGCACTTGATCATCCTCCTGAATATATGATCATCAGGACGCACTGGGATGTTGAAATAGTCATAGTAGATTGAGAGGGATTTTAGGTAATAGCTGAGAGATATCCTGTAGTGGCAGTTCGCTGGAAAATATAAAGGCGATAAGAGTCAAAAATGAACCATTGCGTTGACTGATAACATTTTTTGCAAGTGAAGGTGATTAATGTAACATCAGCAGCAATAAAAGTAAAAAAATGAATTTTAATGACGGCATTTTCAATATTTCCAAGAATACAATTTTGTTGTTTCAATAAGACCTGAATTATGAAAGGTTAGCATACAGATGGTGCATCCACTCTCCAATTAAGCATGACGTTTAAATACCGAAGACCAGATACTCACCATAATTTAAATCGCCCATTAGACGTAACCACGATACAGAAAATGGAATATTTGTGGGATACTCTTTCAATGCATATGTCACTACATCCCATAGCAGATCAGAAACCGCAGTTACATCATATGAGTTTGCACTAAAAAAGAAATGTGAATAAGTACATTCATAATGTTAAAGGAAAAATGAATGTTAATTGAACAGGTCTGTGGATATGAATTAACCGCAATGCAGATAATTGCTTCAGTATAGGACTTGGGTTACCAGACGTCCGTTTCTAAGTGAACGTGTCCGCTTTTTCGGTGTAATGTCTTATTACCCGCTTTTTCAGTGCAGTTATGATCTCGGATATGAATAGTTTTGTTGAAATTGCAGTAGAGGAAGGATTCAAATTTTAGATTCTTCGGACCCGTATAGATCCATTAAGTTACGCACCAGTAATTACAGATTGTCCGCTTTTCTGTCTCTGACCGTCTGATAATTCTACAGTACTTCTAAGTACTTCGTAAACGAAGAATTATCAGTATTAATCCAGTTGATGTAATATTGTTATCCATATGATACTCTTCAATATAGTTTGCTCTAATATTTCATTTGAAATATGAAAATGTGCTTATCTATTGAACCAAAGTTGTTTTGAATGAGTGAATGGAATTACAAATTTCTGTTTTTACACTGTGTTGCTGTTTAGCATTTTTTGGAGCATAAGCTATTTATGTATGTTGGGTATGGTAATATCATATAAATTCTGCTCAAAAAAATACCAGAATAAGTCTGCTTTTCAGAAAACACTTACTTGCTGATGGTTACGGGCCACAAGTTGACGTAATCCACTTGAAGATCCAAGCTTGATTCATCTTTTAGTATGTTGAAAAGTTTTGACAGCAATGAGATTATTACAGCCAAACACATCGAATCTTTGAGCTTGAAAAACACTGACACCAGACCATTTTTCAAGTTCGACGTAAGAGATGATGGTTCCACAAAGCCAGTACTGCTTCTTTTAGCTTGAGAGGGAGGTCCAAAGATTGGCACCACTGAAAAAATTATTTTTCAATACAGTCTTATATTGCTTATATTCCTGTCTTATATTGCTTATATTCCTGTCTTATATTGCTTATATTCCTGCTCGCGACATTCGAATGCCTATGAATTTAGGTTGCAATAGAAAATAGACACTACGACACAATGAAAGAATTTTTTACTACTGTACTATTTTTGAATGGTTTGTCATCAGTTATAATGAACAAAAAATGCTTAAACGGTATTTTGGTTCAACTATTTTTTTATTATATTTGACCTACAAATCATGAAATCAACAATTACCATTACAAAACGCTTCTAGTTTTAGGTCCTGTACCAAGGCCAAACCAATAGTTTTGATAACGGTTCCGGGACAACGCAAGTTTGTTAGTTTTAATTAACATCAGACCCTCAATAATAACCATTTTATCTTACCCAGATCCCACAAATTTTTTGGTAACTTTTTGCTTCCCTTCTGTTTGATAATTTCTTGACACGTCAAAGCAATGGCAGAAGTGATTTCGAAAATAGTCCACTTTTTATCTACATTTATTAAAAACTCCCATCTGCCTATATTCAATAAGTAAATCGAACACATTTCGACTATTTCGGTCCTTGGCAATACAGAGTCGTTTGTTTTTAAGCACGCCTCACAAGCATCAGCTAAGGCAAGTTTATCTAAAATGAGAAAATAGTTTGTTTTTGAACTTATAACATATCCATATACTATTACCAACGCCATTATAATTATTTGACCACTGATCCAGAACCTGCAATATCTGTACCAACAGAATTTCCCAACTCACAAGTTTGAACAATTTGGACATATTTATATTAGATGACTCCAGTTCCTTTTCCAATACGATCAGAAACTCCAAGGATAGGTTGTAATTTTTATGTAAAACTTGCTCTTTAGACTTGGCTAGAGTAACATAAGCATAGTCTTGCAGAAACCCTAAAAAATAATTATTAGTGATATTGAAATGTGTAATGTACAATGGTATATGCAAATAGTTTAGCAATTAACATATTACCTCTGGGAAGAGATTTTATGACACTATGCAAGGGAATAGGTAATTCCCATAGAGGGTTTATGCTCCAAACAGTTGTTCCCAAATTCATCATAGCAATTTTCATCAGAATATCCCTAATTTCTTTCTGATCATTGGTAGCTATCAATTGCTTTTCTAACTGCTTCAGTTCTTTACTTGGTGTACCTAGAAGAATCATGTTAATCAAATGAACCACTTATATTGTTCATGTTTTCATGGAATTATATGTAAAATTATTTATTTTCATTTAATCTTCATTATGGTCTGAGATGTTCAGTATTTTTCTTGATGAGAAGGATTAACCAGCTTCTGATGTAGCAAGTAGCATTTATCAAAAGACAAATGGATTTTAATTTATTGAATTTAGCTTTAATACCATGTTGTGCCGCTTTTTTATCTGAACAATTGATTATTATACTAAAGACGTTTCGAATTAATAATATAGTCTTTAGAACTGAAGCTATTCACTGCATTCACTGCCACTCTAGGTAAAAAATATTAAAATAGGATTCGGGATATTTAATATTAATAGTGTCTAGCAAAGCATCGGTATTATGGCAGAAAGTAGGCAAAAATAAGCTTGATTATAATAATTATCAATGCTATATTTTGAAGTTGTGTTATGACAACTTAATTAATGTCTGATCGGGCATATCTCGTATCAGTTAAAAAGCAACCCTTGACATGAAAAGTGATTCAAATAGACATAAATTTGGGGCTATATTAGACATATACTATGCTACTTACGCTTTTTGGACATATCCAAAATAGAGTCAGATATATCAATTCTGTCTGGCAACTCAACATGGTTATCCACTTTTTTGAGGTAACTTATATCAGTAGTGGTAAACAATGTACTCAATTGATCATTTGATTGTATTTTTTTCAACAGGTCTGGCAAATCTTCAGTAATGATCAACTCAATCAAATATTCTTTCAAGATATACCTGTCTCTTTCAGAAAACATCTTCCAACTTGCTTGAATTGCCTAAGGGATGAAATTCTTTATCTCAATACATGCTGGGTCTGAATACAAATAAAAACATTCAATGGATGTGAGTAGTATTGAAAGAAGTAAAGAACTCTCACCACCACTGCCACTGTTCATGAATCATCAATTTGAAACCATCTCTTTGACAAATTTATATTGATTTGAACCATTGCAGAATAATTCCACAGTTTATAACAATCTTTCAGAATATGAACAGCATAAAAATAACTGATCCTTTCGATAGAAATAAATCTTTTATCCAATATTATTACATTCTCAACAAACCCAAATATGACAGTGTATCAAACAACCAATGGATTAAGTCTAATGGATACTGAAAAACATCCAACAACTACATAAACATATCTGAATTACTACCTACCGCAATCAGTAAGTCAGCATTCTTTAAAACACTAGAAGAATACTGGTAGAGAGGCTTTTGATCCAAAATACATCTAACTATATTCAGAGCTTTAATTTTCTGCAGCAAGTCCCTGGCTACAGTGAAAATTCCACTGGAAATGGCTCCTTGTATGTCTAATTCTAAATTGAGTCGATGAACCAGAGGTATTTCTCTGTAGATGTTGTCTTGCTGTAAGATTGTTGTCAAACCCTAAAAAAAATATCACACAATATAAAACTTATGAAGTAATGCACTTACTTAATCCTGAAAATGACATTACTAGACAGATAAAAAAAAAATAATTTGCATAAATTACAAATTGCTATCTAAAAAACAGTTATGTACATCGACACATTTACGTTTCTTTATAGCAGGTAGCGATGCTGTATTTTGCTAGCTAAGCATTGTAACTTCTCTTTAAGTGAATGTCCAATTAAAAAAGTGAATGATTTTGGGAAAATGTGGTTCTATAGCTTCTTGTAGTATAGTATTATTATTTAATGTACCATTATTTCAAGAGCAGTAGTCAAGCCAATGTAAAGTCAAAATAAGGTAGTGTACTTGGCCTACAGCATTTAAATGAATTGACAGAACTCCTAAGTTCATGGTTATTTGAAAAATATCTCATTTTTCAAGGCAATTATATGAACTTTCACAATAAGTGTATCTAAGCTTTTTTGAGAAAAAAACTAGCATTATAGAAATAATTTCACTGAATGTGTAGCTTCCTGCTATTTATCTTGTAGTGTCAAACATAAAATTGCTTATCTTGAATGTAGCTAAAATCAGTCTAATTCTATTCAACTGAAACCATAATATCTCAAAGCAAATGAAATTAACTGTTTTCAACTATGAAACTCACCATATATTGATTAACTATAGAAAAATTTAGCTGCTCCAGAAGATTTCCTTTATGTATTTCAGTAGATGATTGACAAGCTTTAACATAGATTTCAAGCATATGCCTATCAACTTCATAGAAACTACTTGTAATGGAAGCATCTTTAAAATAATGCAAACACTGTGAGAAATGCTTTTTAGCGAGTTCATAGTCCTCTCTGTAGAAAAAATACATTCCCAGATCATAATTGATCTGTGCACAAAATTCGTCCTTTTCTATTTGCAGGCTCTTGGACCAATCCAGTTCCACATTATCATTGGACTCAGTAGGTAATGGAAAACAGTCAAACGTCAATGTCCTTGGTATAACATCATGGCTCAAGGAAGAGACTAGAAATGATATAGTCTTATTTATGTTCTCTGCACTGCAGATAATGTTTTCATTTAGGGGTGATACATCATTTATCCTGGAATTTAAGAAAAAAAACAGCTTATTTTCTTCCAATTGAAATGTGTAAAGTTTGTTATCTGTATTTGAAATATTCATGAATAATATTTGTTGTGCGCAAAAGGAATATATATCTTTTGATGCCACCAATCACTAGGGTTGAGAGAATCCATTTATTGCTTCTATTTCCATCAAAATACCCTCAACGTATTGTTCAAACTGATTGATAATACAGTACCTACTGATATAAAAAAAGCAGTGTTTTAGCTAGGGCACAGTAACTGCGCCCATGCCAGGGGCATTGGCTGTATGTGGCATAAAATCATGGACTTAAAGGTCGTAATACTTGGATTGCCTTGAAGTGGTGACAAGATACTTCTTATGACATCCCTATAATGGTGAACTCATTCACATCAGAAGTTGACAAGCAAGAGCATATAATTCAGTAGGAAGGTTTTGTTGCTCTTTAGGTTTTTCCAGAGGGACAGCAAGATATACATTTACAAAAGAAACTAGGGCTATTTAGATATATCAATTATTATTAGAAGCAAAATATCATTTTGGCCTCGAGTTTAAAGCATGCCATGACATATTTTTGTCATATAACTAAGAACTGAAAAATTATGTAGTAGATCTCATATATATGTGTATATATATATATATGTGTATATACGATGTGTATATGTATATATGTGTATGTATATATGGTGTAGGTATATCGGTGTATATAGATATATGTTGTATATTTGTCATATAAGTTGCAATGATGTTTTTTTTTTGTTGTTCTTTCTGTGCTTCGCACACACAAATTGTATCAAGGATTTGGCTGGTCTATTTTAGGTTAAGTGGAAGAATAGCCATGCTAAACTTCGCCTATTGTAGATGGAGAACAAATAAAGACGATTTATTATTATTATTATTATTATTATATTCAGTTTAAGAGATATTATGACTTATTATAGCAGTCATTGTTTTTGAATATTCTAATATAGAATATTCATATTTCAATTTTATTCATGGATTTTTTGTTCTTTCTAATCTTTGAAATGCTGCCAAATTTACATACATTTCTATGCTTCAAAAAAATAACAGAGTTGCTTAACTCATTGGGTATTAGCAAGCCCAGGCATGTCCAGGTACTTCATGTAATTGATAGGTGTATCTGTAGATGTAGATGTTTTATTGGCTATTGAGAAAAATATGTGTTCACTTGCCCATATCTTATTTGCCAATTTGAAGTGACTCGATGCATTGCAGTATTCAGTAGCCAACGGTGAAATAGAATCAGTGCAAATAAAAATTGTGATGAGACAAAGGTTATTTCTTGCTCTAAAGCAGTAGATATGTCAATCACCATTTTGTTGTTGGTGAAGTACATCAGATCTTGCAATAATGTTATTTGAGTCTTGAAGGGCAGTTGCCTTATCTCACCTAAAAGTAAAATTGTAAAGAATTGAAAATGTACTTGACACTAGTTTCACATACCTAAATTCCATTTCAAGTGGGCCACAATTTTAAGTGACAGGACTTTCAGAGCAATACTCTTGGTAGAGTATTTTTCTTCTACATAGTCAACATTTTCCAAACGATCGATTTCTGATCTGTTTTTCATACTTTCATTAATCACATCATAAAATTTTGTTATTAGCTCAAGTGGAGAGGGATCTGGAAATTATACACATTTGAAGTGTTTTTGTAATTTTTATGGTAATTGACTGTACCTGGGATGGGCTTATTCAAATGCTTCAGCAACAAACTTGGATCCAATAAAAATTCAAACCACAATACTGTTTCGGGAGATATAGGCACAGTACCAGGTCTCAATAATTCCACGTCCATTCTCATCAAACTATTACTATATGTTCAATAAAATTGAAATGAGATCTAAAAGTGGTAAGGCTTTGATACAAAAAGCAACAATGATTAAAAAAAAGGAGAATGAATCAAGTCTCGTGCCCCCAACCCTCCTCAAGCTTACAACATCTGACATCAATAGGGTGGTAATCTAAGTTATCATCACAAACAAAAACAGACACATACATCACTGAAATCAAAGTTTGACATCAGTGTATATGTTTTGTTGTTTTGTGGTCGATCACGGATTACACATAAGAGTCGAAGAGTTCATCTATCTTGTAGTGCTATCTGTGGTGTGGTATAGCTATTTAGTTAGTGACATTAGTGTGATGGGCTAGGATATATGTTTTGTGGTACTAGACACAGAACGTGCAAGGAGATTCCAATTCTATGACGTTTGAGTTTCAGAGTTTCAGTGTATAATTGTATATGTTTTGTGGGTTTTATAACCTAACCTTGTAACGTGTAATTTAAAAAAATATTTTTTTGCAAGAAAATGGTTCAAAGAAAAGCGATGTATGAGGATGTCATGAAAACAATTGGGGAAGACGAAGAAGTCTCGGACTACTCAGAAGATTCGGATCAGGAAATTGAGGTTAGACATTCTGACTGACTGGCGCCGCTTAAAAATTCTATTTTCGGTATTTTTTCTTGCAGTTTCAGCCATCCAAACAAAAAAGTCGAAAAAACACAGACTTTGATATAGGTTTCGACTTTTTAACTTCCGTCGAAGAGTACAGTGAAGACAAATGGAATGATCTCTCAAAGTATGTCAAAAGAAAAGCAAAGTACAAGACAGATGATAAAATAAATACAGTCAGAAAGAAAAGGGGACTGGAAGATCAACAAGAAATTGAAGATGAACTAGTATCTAAAGAAGAAGTAAATCTTTCAGATGATGAACTGAAGCATGACAAGATTAAGGTAAAACAGAAAAAATCTAAAAAACTCAAAGTAGCAAACACTGACAGTTTCTTTGAAGATGTTGACATTGATACTAAGGATGCAAGCTTCTATCAGATGAACCTATCTCGTCCATTACTTAAAGCTATTGCACAAATGAAGTTTGTGCACCCCACAGCAATTCAAGCAGCCACAATACCTATAGCATTGGAAGGAAGGGATATATGTGGTTGTGCTGCTACAGGTACTGGTAAAACAGCTGCATACATGTTGCCTACTCTAGAAAGGCTTTTATACAGACCATCCAATGGAATACCGGTAACTAGGGTCCTGGTACTGGTTCCTACTAGAGAGTTAGGTGTTCAAGTATATCAAGTAACAAGGCAGCTGTGTCAATTCACTGATATACAGACAGGGCTAGCAGTGGGAGGATTGGACCTCAAAACACAAGAGAATATATTGAGGAAAAATCCTGATATTGTCATTGCAACACCTGGTAGGTTGATTGATCATTTGAAAAGTACACCGTCTTTCAATTTAGATGCAGTGGAAGTTCTCATTCTTGATGAGGCTGATAGGATGTTGGATGAGTATTTTGCTGAGCAGATGAACGAGATTATTAAGCAATGTTCAAGGTAATGGTATATTATAATTCTGTCATTTTATGTATATCAATACCTGGTTGTTATAACCACTCCCTTTCTTTGAGGCTGTCAAGAATTTAAAGCATACCACCAAAAGAAACTTTTCCAGATTATGTGAAGATTTATCAATTCAATACTTGTATAAAACTTGTATGCAAAAACAAAACATCATTTTCATTTTGTATAGTAGATTTTCCATAATTATAAGTAAAGGATACAATAAAATACACTCTCATTGAATGTACAAAACAAATATATTTTATATAACTAAAGATATATAGTTATATTGTTTTACAGGACACGTCAAACTATGTTGTTTTCTGCAACAATGTCTGAGGAAGTTGAAAACCTAGCTGCAGTTTCCTTATCCAAACCAGTCAGGCTATTTGTGGATAGCAATAAAAATGTTGCCTACAATTTAAGGCAGGAATTCATCAGAATAAGGGCAGAGAGGGAATCTGACAGAGAGCCAATTCTGGCTGCTCTTGTATGTAGAGTTTTCAAGGAACACTGTATGGTTTTTGTTCAGACCAAGAAACAGGCTCATCGATTACACATCATGTTAGGTGAGCATTTTTTAATTATATAGGATTTGATGTAGAGTTCAATAGGTAAATCAGTATGGAGAAAACTCCTAGTCAACCAAAGGTGTTAAAGAAAACACATTTTGAGCTTTAAACAGATATCAACATGAATATACTCAAAATCATCATTTTAGTCAATTCTGTTGGGATGTTTATATATGTAGGAAACAATTTTTTACTTTAACTGAGTACTAATTCTCTCTTCAATGTATCTATTTATATATTTCTTTCAACGATTCTAGGTTTATTAGGCCTGAAAGTAGCAGAACTCCATGGTAATTTATCACAACCTCAACGATTAGAAGCTTTAGAGAGGTTCAAAACGAAAACTGTAGATATTTTAGTAGCAACAGATGTAGCAGCAAGAGGACTGGACATACCAGGAGTCCAAACAGTCATAAATTTTGTAATGCCTGTGACCATGGAACACTATATTCATAGAGTTGGTAGAACTGCTCGGGCTGGTAGAGCAGGAGTGTCTGTCAGCTTAGCTGGTGAAAATGAGAGAAAAATTGTGAAAGAGGTAGTATAAGCTAACCAGTCAAAGAAAAAAAGTTAAATAAAAACAATTGTTTCAATTCAAGATATTAAGTTTATTACTAAAATATTGATCTGTTCCATTTTTGGCTTCAAAGATTCCTTATTATCACAGGCAAAATAACTAAAAGTATTAAGTCTGTGTGCTGAAAATATTTTTCAAGATATCGAGTGATTAGTTTTTGCGGATTACTTGATTTCCTTCTCCAACAAACTGTTCACTCTATTGTTACTGTAAATCTATCTACATATCATGTCACTATGATCACATTGTTAAATCCCTTCCATATGATGTGTTATATTACCATTCCCATATTGGATTTCAGATACAAAAATATTTAACTGTATGTAAAAGTTTGTTCAAATTCATATCAACAGAAAGAATTTTCTTATTACAAAGTTTATGATACAGACAACAAACATTCTGAATAATTTGTATAGTTTCAAAATTGAGTGGTTTTTTCAGGTTATTAAAAATGCCAGGAACCCAGTAAAAAATCGTATTATACCATCTGATGTATTGGAAAAGTACAGAAATAAGCTAGAAAAATTAGAAGCAGAAATTTCCCTGATCCTGCAAGAAGAGTACAATGAGAGGCAGCTGAGTAAGGTAGAAAACCAAGTCAATAGAGCCGAAAAATTGTTAAAAGGTGAAGCAGAGGAAAAAAGGCCATGGTTCCAAACAAAGAAACAGAGACAAGAGGAAAAGGATCGGCTCAATGTTACTTTCCAAAAAAACAAAAGTGACAAAAAAGAGAAAATAAAGGCTAAAGGAAAGAATAAAGAGACATCTCATGATAGAGTCAGTGATGAGTTCAGTAAAGTGGCATTAGTACAGGCAAGGCTAGCAAAAAGAAAACACAAACTAAAGAAAATTAACACAGTAAGAGAAGAAACCCAAAATTTTGATGGTAAATTAGGAAAGAAACAAAAATCCTTCTTTGGGGGAAAGAATGACAATACCAAATTGAGAACAATAAAAAAATCACTCAACACTAAACAAAGAGGTAAAGTTAAGAGTAAGGTAAAAAATAAAAATGGTGGAAGAACATTTGGAAAGCCTCAGCAAAAGAAATCTAGGTAATATGGCAGTCTAGGCTTAGTTTTTTATTGATAACTTTCCCATGTATTTGTCATGTACAATCTATATTGTTAAGAAATGAATTATATGGTTACATTTCAAAAAGCTTTATTTTGTATGTGATAATAAAGTTTTAAAAATATTTCAAGATATGTCAGTTCTACTTATCAAATCTAAATTGATGAGATGTCTCATGGTTGGTCTGCCATGTGGACAGTTCTGAAAAAGAAAATGTTTTGTGAAAAAACAAATACAATTCAAAATAAAAAATATAAGTAGTATACTACACAAATGTGAAGATAGCGAAACACGTGTCGGGTTAAAATAAAGTGGTTTGTGGTTGCTGCACCAAAAGGCACATCAAGTAGTGTAATGGAAATAAAAATGTTCGATACCCAAATGAAAATGACATTTGCTTTTCCTAGAATGTCTAGAATATGTTACAGATTTTCAAATCCTTGTATTAAAATAGCTCTATTCATTTTTGATTAAGCAATTTCCATTTTTATAGAAAATGTTGATGTTTTTCTCTCAATGTGAACCTCCAATGTTTTTACTCAGATGAGATGTGTATTTTCGTAATTTCAATTGATGGTTTGAAATCTCCTCCAGACCAGTCCAGTCTATATATTTCTTGTATTTGCTTTATTCAACACAGTTAACATATATATTAATAATAAACCTTGTATGGGTTTCTAAAAATTATGGATCGGCAAAAAAAAGAAAAAGTGAAAAATGTATTTAAATTGTACACGTTCTATTGAGAAACTAATGGCAGACAAAGTAATCATGTGATTGATTTGGATATATGTTTGTTCCTCAGGTCACTTCCAGTTTACCTTTTGTTTGAAATACCTACCCAAGGTTGATCTATATCGCCCATATGGTCAACAAGTTTCCTCATGTCTGATTTGGATAGGCTTTTCCCAATCATAACTGATTTCCTGCATGCCCTCATAGCAAACATAGCTCTCACCGAAGATGGTCTGACTGCTGAATTGTTCGATTCCTAATGGCACAAACGTAACAGAGTTTACCCAATAAGTCAAACCTCATTTATATATGTTTCGCAATTTTCTGTTACTTCTAGAACATTGTTATTAAATACAATTCAGACAACGGTTAGATTGCATCAGTATTTGCCTGATTGTTACATTGGCGTATACAGCCGACCCCAGTAGAAAAAACAACAAATTCTTTTAGTACTTGCCGAGCCGTATAACCCAGTATTTGTGTTGTGATCCTCAAGTTTTTGCAGTAATCACGTAATGTGGCAGACAGACAAATACGTTGGTTTATGACCGAAAACTGGATACTACCACAATTTTATTCTTCTGGAGAAATACATTTTCCAAAGTTGCCTTATTTTTCCTATATATAATTAGTATAATTCCATTAAATATGTACCAGAACGTAATAATCTGCATTAAGATGTATCCAAACAAATTATCTTTCTTTTTAGCAGCTTTGAAAATTCTCAGATAGTAGCTCGCTATACGTGTCTTAAAACATTTAAGTATTATTTTTTTTGACTGCTTTATATGTCAATTGTTTTTTGTAACTATTTGATCTTAGAGTCTCCTTTACCGATTTTGAAATTTGGAGAGACACTTTTTACTTGCACTTTCAGATGAAATGCTGCTATAAGGGAGTTCCGTAAAAATTATAAGTAAATTGATTATAATGATTATTATCATATTTTAACCAGCAGAATATGGCATCGATATCTGCTATAGGGAGTCATGAATGCGGGTAAGTCGATCTACTTGATTCCGTTTTTTTGTGTATCATTTCTCAAACATGTTCCTTGGGCGTTGATTTTACTATGTATCCCTTTCTGTATAATTTTGTTTTTTGATTCGACACTAACTTTCAATTATAAAAAAACTATCATAGTGAGATGTGAACATCACATTATTTGTGTTACAATTCCCCTAAGCTTCTTATTTTATTTTTCCTTACACGTAGCAATATATTAGTCTCCATTTTTGTGCATAAAATGTATTTATCTGAGGTAACCAAAATATTCTATCACATCCTAAAAGTTCCATGAAAACAGAATACTATACCTGCAACATGAATAACATTTCATCAATATCGTTTTTACCAATAACAAAATTCCTACTCATTGGTATGGCTGTTAAAAAAATTTTCTTGGTGCAAGGAGCTGAAAACAAGTAATATAAAAGTTATTCATGGAAAAGTGTCCTTCCCTATCACCCACCAGATTCATCAATCTTGAAATTGAATCCATTTTTCTTGAAAACATCCACATTCTCAATCAACAAACTTTCATTGCCAGCAGTCAGCTGTAGTGGTTTGGGACTGAAAAATACTTATCAATTTATTATCTTTTCAAAATGTGTGACTTACTTCACCAGTACTTGACTATTCAGTGTAGTATTCAACTGCAACTGCTCAAAATTGTATTTTTCATCTGAGGCATGTTGATCTATAATGAATAGATCACTGTCCAATTGTGTTATTATGAAACCCCGATTAAACTGCCCAATTATCTCCATTTTGCTAAAATCTTCTTTTTTTATCTGTTTTTGGAGCTCATCCTCTGCTAATTTGTTATTATCTGGGCTTATGCGAGATCTGAACTTAACTTTGAGATTGTTACAATCTCTATTGAGTTGAGTTTCATCTAATTTTTTCTTAATATCCGCTAAGCTAACATCAAACTTTAACATTTTTCTTTGTATAGGAATCGATGGTTCTGAATCTAAGGTGGTCATAAAATTGTCATCTAATACAGATACTAGTTTTTCTTTGGTGGAGGGATTTTTTTCTTTCATTATTCTACAAGCTGCTTGTATTAATTCTTCTAACTTGTTCTCTGATTCATCATCAGAGCTCTTATCACTGGTTGTTGTCTCAGAACATAACTTTCTTTTTTTAGTTTGTGATCTGTCACTTTGCATCGAATCATTGGAAAATGAACTTGAATTCCTTTTTATGAAAATATCTAAATTACTACAACGTCCGTCATCAGAATAATTTTCAGAAGATGATTTTGACTTCATCCTGAATTTTTTCAGTATACTCCCTTTCTTCATGTGTCCAAGAGATTCATTTTCCTCTTTTTTATAAGTGATATTTGAAATATCCAAGTTTTGCATTTTATAGGTTGACGGAAAGTTTTTGAAAGCCTCCTGCAATGAAGCCTTCACTGTAGCTAAGAGAAGGTTTTCGTTTTCTATGAACACTTGTCGCTTATCAGGAGTAACATTCACATCCACCAAAAGTGATTTTGTAATTATGTTCAAATAGACAAAGGGGTATTGATGTGAGTTGT
Source organism: Bruchidius siliquastri (assembly GCA_949316355.1). Classification (NCBI taxonomy): domain Eukaryota; kingdom Metazoa; phylum Arthropoda; class Insecta; order Coleoptera; family Chrysomelidae; genus Bruchidius; species Bruchidius siliquastri. The sequence goes on along the minus strand of OX438536.1, from coordinate 8,772,389 downwards.
GCTGCTTATACAGTTCATTTACCAATCTCATCAATCTAGTGAGTTCTGTTGGTCTTGAATTGATATAATAGAATTGTCTATCAGTTGTGCTACGCCCGCTGCCGTGAGTTACACTTGATATCAAAAATTCAAAAGAAAGGGGCAATTCAAAGTCTGGTGTAATTTTCAAGTTGAATTCGTTTGAAATTGTGTCATCTGGCAAGACAGCCTCAACCTCAATCAAAGAAGAGATTTGCTTGCTACCAAAGACAGAAATTATAGCATCTTTTATGCTGGTTTTTCCTTCCGTCATTACAACTATTTGTCTAGATCCATTATTTGTGGTGTTTATACAGGTGAACCTGGAAGCAAATTTGTAAACTTTAAACGTGTGTCATTATTTTATCATATATCTGATGTTTTGTATAAGATGATACAAGTCAGTGAGTGCGTCCCAATTCCCATGCATTAAGCGAGGAAAGCATTGTCATCGCGAAAATTTCCAATTTTGAGATATTCCATTTTATATGTTATACGTTTATTTCAAAGTCAAAATATGCGTGACTCATTACCATCAATCACTGAATCTTTTACTGCAACCAGCACACCTATCTGGTGAACACACCACCCAGGCAAGTAATACCCTGACCTTTAGCAATCACATGTATGTCTGCTCTGCAATGTCGTGTTGTATCACCACATATCTTTTTGAATATCATTGTTAGATATATAATAAATCTTGAATTCTCTAGATCTATTATTCCAACTATATATATTATTGCTAAAAACTTTTAATTGTTACTTATAAAAAACAAGGCAAAGTAATAGCTATCCTTAAACCTGAATTATACCTACTTTTGAAGGTACACTATCATTAAATGTAGGACTGAAGTAACTACTTTTTAGTATACATAATCTAGCTCATTTTGTTCAAAAATTAGATTACAGTTCATTGAAACAACTCTTCAAATATGAATGTGTAAAATTGCCGCTTGACTGAACTACCCTATTTAACTTGGAGATGTATTCAAATTTCTTCCCTAACAACCCTTTATGCCAAAACAGTTTCAAACAACAAACTTCACAAATTTGTTATTGTATTCAACTTACTTAACATGCTGACAAACCAAACAGTATGCATTCAACAGTTGACACATTTTACTGAACTCTTTCTTCAAATTCTTCAAAAATTCTTTTCGCCTTACTGGTAAAGTTGAGAACAATTTTTCAAGAGTGACTGTTGTGCCTTGCTCTCTAGCAACAGGTTTTTCATTAACAATTTTACCATTGGAGTCGTATGATATCCTTGTGCCTATATCAGCAGAGAAGTGTCTGGTGGTAATAACTAAATCTGATAAAGCACATAGAGAGCTTAATGCTTCGCCTCTGAAACCCAGTGTTCCCACAGATTTTAGGTCTTCAAAATGTTGTATTTTGGAAGTATGATGCTTCAAAGCTTGAAATAAGTTTCTGTAAAATTGAATTTTAAGACAGGTCAATTTACTTACTTAAGGCCTCAAAATTTTCTCTCAATACTCCACTACCATTATCCTGTACCTCAATTGATTCAGCACCATAATCCTTTATGAAAATGTCTATTATAGTTGCACCAGCATCTATGGCATTCTCTATCAGTTCTTTTACTGCTATAGCCAAGCTCAATACAACCTTAAATAAATATTCATAATAATATTTATTCAATAAGTAACAGTAATATAGATTTTTAAAATATGCAAGTGCTGGAAAAACTATATGAATTAGAATTCACAAGAGTTGAACTTCAAAATACAGTTTAAATTGTTTGATAATCATGTCGATCTAGTTATTATTTAGTGCTTCAATTCCCGTTACAAATACCTCCTAAATAATTATCTTATATTTTCTACTGGCTACTAATTAAGACTATGTAGGATTGACTGAGTGTTAGTAATGTTTTGGGTACTTCAGTTCCTTTTTGGGGTACAAAACATTAAAAAATATTTTGAAATTATAATAACATTGTGAGCAGCAAAAAAATGTCGGTAATTAGAATTTAAACTTTTTTCATATTTTGTACTTTGATAAATGCTGCTTTTTTTAAATTTCTGTACGAAGGTTGCGGAGGCTTGTTAGTTGGTATTATATCATAAATTTTAAGAATCGTATAGTTTTTAGTCTATGTAACATATCAGAACAAACTACACAGGACTATTTCCTCTTGACTCAAAATTTATTGTATTTATTTAAACTTTATGGTTGTAGGCTGTTATATACCTGGCCAGAACAAATACGATGAACTGTACCTCTATCTATTGCCTTGATTGAAGGTGCAGGTGCTATTTGATCTACATGATTAAGAATCGTATCGTTTTCCATGATAAAAATAAAATGCTGGTCTAAGTTTAAAATACGTAAGTTGAAATTGAGGTCAATTGAGGTTAGTACATTTTGGAGGGAAATTTCGAATCTTAAAACTCCAAATTATATTTAATGTCAAAGCACTGTCAAAATATTCCAGACACAGAACTTCAGCCAGCCCATTGACAACCGCTATCTATCTTGATATCAGGTGGGAGGAATTGAGCCATCACAGGCCACTCAGTATTATTGTATATATGTTGTATGGTGACGTTATGTATTCTACCCTTTGCCGGTCCTAGTGTAGCAAACCCTACCACGCCAAATGAGGCTTTTTCACTATATCACTTTGAATATAATCTATATTTGGTTTTTATAAATAAAGATTTCCTCACAATCATGATTTTGCATACTGCCACAGCGTTGTATGCGCTATTTATTTTGCCGACGTGACATTTTGATGTTTTGCCACCACTAAATTCATTTCTACTCCATCTACCGAAATCTACCAAAAAATTTAGACCGACTCTACCGAAAACAATCCGATGACACCTGGCAACACTGGCGTAATGATAGGAACCACAAAACATATAACACTGTCCTGTCAATTATCTGTCGTATTCTGCGAAAAGCAACGCAACCGGGCCGCCATTTGCAACTTTGTGCGTGGTGTACTTGTTTGAAGAGAATTTTTGTTTTTAGAGTATTTGATGTCCATTTAATAGTGGCAAAGCACTATAACTTTAAAAATGGGCCCCCCTATAGATCCGTCGAAGCTGAAAGTGGTAGATTTACGATCGGAGCTTGCTGCGCGGGGTTTAGACACTAAGGGAAATAAGGCGGTATTGGTAAAACGCCTGAAAGACGCTTTGGAAAAAGAAGGTAATAATAATGATTTTGATCAACATTCCATTATACCTAATATCTGTATGACGTGTTTGGAATATTTTACATGTTATTTCCATTATTTTTTTTAGCCTGGAATACTATTTTACCTATACAACGTGGGGTCTATTAATTTGGCGGTACGCGTACATACGTTAAATGCTCGCTTTGTAATTTTGTAAACACCAAACATTCATAAAGTTCAACATAATGGATAATCGATCTTAAAATGTTATTGTTTTGCTTTTCGATGAATGCTCATGATTATTTCCTTCAAAATATGCAGTTGAATAGATGAGGTATCAAGAGTCGTAGCGTCCCCCTTTTGCTAAATATGGCATGCATATTTTATATGGAGGGATCAAGAATATACTTTGTGGTGATTCAGTTGTTTTCGTGTTCCAGCTGCAAGACCATAGCCACTTTTTATATTTTCTTTCTTGAAGTAATTGTGTTAGATGACAGATATTTTATTTGTTACAATACAAATATAGTTTTTTTTTCAAGTGGCATTGCTTAGATAGTCTAAACATTACCACTTGTATGTCAAAATAGACTGAAAAAATGTTGTTTCTCCTTGATTTTGATGCTATACATATGACCCTGGAAGTTCTTATAGAGAAATGGTTCCTAAACATAGTTAAGAATAGTAATGCGCTTGTTGAAACTCTTCTATTGTTCAGATACAACATTGTGTATTAGAACATTTTTTACAAATAAAACTCTTACAGTGACAAATCTGACAGTCCAACTATGAAAAAATGGATTTGAATTTATTCTTTTAATTCATTAAAAGAATGCAAGATCAGGTGTTTGCATACAATTTTAAGAATGGCCCTTAAGAGCAGAGAAAGGTTTTTTAATTGCATAGACTAGCATTTTAAAAAACTTATAAAGATGACCAGATAATGGGGTTAAAAAGTAAAATAAATTTTGCTTTGTGAATTTCAATGTGATAAATACACTTGTACATTTTTTTGTTTTTGTTTTGTTTTCTAAGCATTCTAGTGAAAGTCGTGACAAGAGTAATATGAAGTTGAATGCATTTTCATCTTCCAAAAATGACCTTTTTATCTTTCAAAAATGACCTATTGATAAAAATATTGTTTTCCATCTTTTTTATGTTATGTTCTAGACCCTGATGGTTCTGTGGCTGATACATCTGTAGAAGAGGAAGAATTTTTGCAAGATGAAGATCCTCTGAAAACTGATGACGAGGTAGGGATAATCAGAATAGATATTGTAATGATTTATAGATATTTCTTTTGCAAATATTCAGTTATATATTGATTCAACTTTGAAGTTATCATACCAATTTAATATATTGTTACTGTATTTTAATTATATTTAAAAATATATTACCTTTCCCCACAGAATTTGGTACTTGTGGGATAATCTCCATGAAATATTTCTCCATGTCCACTTTTAACATTTTCAAACTAGAAGTAAATGTCATTATTCAGCTCATCAGATTGGTTGTAGTATTGATAATGTAATATTTAAATAATCTAACCATCCTCAAATTGAATTGACTTTTCAATTATATGATTTTTTTGAATGTGGTGAATAATGCCTTTTAATTTATCATGAAAATGGGAGCTATAAATATTCAAATGGTCACTACCAACAAGCACTACTCTTAGTGTAGGTTACTGCATTTGTTGAGGCATACAATTTATTTTCATTTAAATGTTTTATTTTTCAGATGCAAGATACTCCTAAACCACCCACAAAAGCAGAAGTCAAGGCTCCTGAACAGCCAGCACTTAAAGTGCCAGAGAAGCAGGTTGAGTTACCAAAGCCACAGACCAAGGCTGCTGAAATGCCTGTACTGTTAAAGTCAGATGCTAGGTTTGTGGAGAAAAAAACTGAGATACAGCCAGATGTTAAAGAACCAGTTCATGTAAAAGCTTCAGCTGCAACCCCAGTCAAAGCTCCAGCAGCTGCAACCCCAGCTAAACCTCAATCAGCTGCTACTGCTGTTAAACCCCAAACAGCTGCTACTCCTGCTAAACTTCAAGCAACAACTTCACCTACAAAACAGTCAGAAGCAGCACCAGCAAAAATACCAACTATAAGCCCAACTAAGGCTCTAGTGGCAAGTCCTGTTAAGCCACAACCTGCTAGTCCTGTCAAGCCACAAGCTGATTCACCAGTTAAGGTACCAGCTACATCCCCAAGTAAGGCTCTAGCTGCACCTCCAGCTAAGCCACAAACTGCTTCGCCAATTAAACCTGCTGTATCACCAACTAGGCCTCCAGCAGCAAGTTCTGCTAAGCCACAAGCTGCATCCCCAGCTAAACCACTGGCTGCAAGTCCACCCAAAACCCCAGCTGATGGTGATAACTCACAAAACTTACCTGTAAAGACTGCTGCTTCTCCAGCTAAAGATGACAAGGCTAAGACTGCTACAATTGATCCAGGTGCTGACTCTACTGAAGAGAGGTCTGAGAATGGGGAAGTTGACCAACAGGTAATGGCATGAGGAATGGGTGTTATGATGAAGCTTTTGGATTTTTAAGCCTTCCTTTTTCAAACATAAATACAGGATTGAATCCATCATTTTTTTCATTATTTGAGGGATAAGATTTTATTTATCTTACTACACATGATTTTAGGTTTCAAAATATGAAACCTGAAGCAGATAAAAAATAAATAAATTTTTGATTTTTATAATTTTTAGATATACAAGAGTATTCAACATAACCAAATTTATATATATATATACTATTCAATATCTTCAATGAGAATTCAAATTTGGTTATGTTGAATGCTCTTGTATATCTAAAACCTGACCATATAAAGAACATCCACAGCCTAGAATGACTGATCTGTCTCTATTCTATATTCTATGGATACTATTATAACAAATGTCAACTGAGTTGTTTTGCATAATACCACTGATTGATTCGTCAGTACTGCAAACACGAGAGGGGCCAAAAGGCTACATCCTAACCAGGCCGATCTTCGACCGCCTCAAATGATCCTTTTCCAAAAGTCTTCTTCTGGGGAACGTCGGCATTGTGGAATGATCCACTGGGGAGTTCATCTTTGATAGTTATAATCTACAGCATTTTGAGGTTATAGCTATTTTTTATTCCTTCCGAGCACGATAGGCTTTCTGCCTTGCAAGAGGTTACATCTAAAAGTCCACAGTATTCTTAAGTATCATTATATGCTTACTTTTTTTCATTATAGGAAAAAATGGAGGCAGATGATATACCATCTGCAGAATCACAAGAAAAGTCAAAGGCTGATGCAGACAGCAAAGCTTCAGGTGACAAATCTAAAGGTGACAAACGCAAGAGGTCTAGCCCCTCTCCAGAGAGACAAGAGCGCAAACGTCCTGCACCAGAGATTAGAGAAGATGAACCTACTATTGACAGTGAAAAAGTGCTGTTGAGTTGGTGTAAGTCAATTTGTCACTAATAATAATTGAGTTGAAATGTGACAACTCTCCTTAACATACATTTACAGTTTTTTTTTTGTTGGTATTGCACATTAATTTGATGTACTGTTTTCAGATAGTCTTGCCCCTTGGCGTCGACATTTCTAGCTACGTCACTGAATATGTTATTATTATTTTTAGCATTTCATTGTTTTGCTTCAGATGACTCTGATCTTCACCTTCAAGTTGACAAAGAAACATTCCTGTCAGCAAGGCCATTGACAGAAGGTGCTTTTGGATATGCCTGGGCTGGAGTTAGAGCCACTCATGGAGTTACTGCTGGCAAGGTTTGTATTGATTCTTTTTTCATATAAGAAAAGTTATTTTTTACCTCCCATAAACAATGGAAGTATTATGAGTTTGCATAAAGAAAATCCATCTCACTCATTTGTGTCTGTGGGTCTGCATTTTTGTCCTATATAATCTCAGTGAACTGCTCCATTGATGATGAAATCTGGGGAGTTTTATAACATACATACTAGGTAATGCTACTTCCAAATTTTAATACTAGCACTGGCGGCGAAGTAATAATTATTTATCAGAACTTCTCCAAACATTATATTTTTAGATTTGCAGTCTCAAGTGAAGACAATAATACAGTGACAGTTATATCACTAAACGCAATTATAAATGAATATTAGGAGTAAATAGCTGATGTTATACCTAATGTTTCTTTTAATTAAAGAAAAAAATACTCTTCATAGTTTTCTAGGTCTTAACATGTTTTCATGAATAAATGTTTTTTTTCTCCAGATTTGCTATGAGGTTAAAATAACTGAGAAATTGAAATGGGATGATTTTGGAAATTATCAACCAAGAGGAAACCATAGGGACCGCTTCAGAACAGATCACAGGAAGCGAGATAGAAGCAGAGATAGCAAGTCTAAAGATGGAAAGGATAAAGACTCAAAGAAAAAAGATAATGGAGACAAGGATACCAAGAATAATGAAGATGAAGATGTGGAAATGGCAGAGAAGAAAGTAGATGAATCTGCCCAAAATAAAGAAGAAAACAAAGAGACGGAAAAATCGGAGAAAATGGAGGTTGATGAATCAAAAGGACCTGAAAAGCAAGAGGACTGCAAGGATGAGTGTGAAGAAAAGGAGGATGAATCTGAACAAAAAGATGAAGATTCAAAAGAAAAATTACATGGAGATATGAAAGAAGATAAGAAAGACAAAGAGCCGCAACGAGAACCGTTACCCACGCATCTTTTCCGTTTGGGTTGGTCCATGGCTACATGTGGGTTGCAGTTGGGTGAAGAAAAGTATTCCTTTGGGTTTGAATCAACTGGCAAGTTTGTGACTGACAGCCAGTTCACAGATTTCACCACTGGTTATAAAGAAGGAGATGTCATTGGAGCTTTTCTGGTGAGTAAGCAAGAATGACTAAGATTAGTTTAGTATAAGTTAAATACTCACATCGTGTTCCTTGTATCTGATGCTCGAATGCAGAAAGTGCAACCTGAAATTATACAATAAAAAAATATTAGACAAATGAGCTTCAAAGTTTCATTTTGTTACTAAAAAATATCTACATTTTTTTATCAATTCTTGCATGTTAGCAATTCATGACGTTGAGTTACATTTTTTGTTTCATTGTTTTCAGAAACATTCATTGACATCACAGAAACTGTTGATGAGATATTTTCTGCAGTTGCCAATGTATTTTTCTCACAATATTTGTCACGTTGTTTAAACATCAACAGTGAATCTGTTTGAAGGAGGTCAGTTTTTGAGAATAACCTATCCAGTCCATCCTCAGTACTGAGTTTATACAAGAATTCATTTTTGATCGAACTATCAACATCCAGCACTTAAATCAAAACATTAATACCAACTCTCAATAGGTTTTGTGGTGATAATAAACGTTTCCGTAAACAACTGAACAAAAAATGTAACTCAAAGGGTCATGGATTGTTAATATGCAAGAATAAATCAAAAATTGTAAAGATTTTTCAATGAGGACATAAAACTGAAACGCAATTTTAAAAATTTTTTTATTATAAAATTTCTGGTTTTGCTTTCTTGCTATTTGTATTACTCAGAACGCGTAAATTGACAAATTTGGATTTTTGCATTGTGGGTCTTTGTAATTTACTTACAACGCGTTCAGCGAATACAGAAATTACGCAAAACGCGCTGTGAGAAATTAGCGAAAGTCACAACGCCTTTATATATTTCGGTCAGTGGCCAAATTCAGTTATTGAGTACATTAAGTACAAATATATGAATATTTCACCACTTTCAGTATTACAGAATTAAACATTTGTTTTCTGAGTTCAAAATGTAGTGACACAACTCACATTTTTTATTTAGAGCATTCAGTGATGGAAAGTATGCTAATTTTAATTTCTTTAACTGCAGAGTATTGTCAGCAGTGACATAGTAATGAGATTCACCATCAATGGAGTTCTACAAGAAGCTGAATATAAGGCCAACAAATCAGATTTTCCTGTAGAGGGATTTGCTCTCTTCCCTCATATACTATCAAGGAATTTTGCATTTGAAATCAATTTGGGTGATAAAGAACCCTGGTTCCCAATTCCTGAAGAACTAGAGGGACATCAGTTTCTCAGTAAGATTGAAGAGAAGATATCTGGTCCAGCAAGGCCAGAAAACAGATCTGATTGTGAGGTATGTACTTTGACTGCTTATGTACTGTATTATCAGATGTTAGTCCAGTAGAGATATTTCTGAAACATACACATATCAAAATAGAGATTATATAAATTTATATTAGCTATGCAGTTGTTTCAAATTTGGGGTTTTGTGTAAAAAACATAAAATGTATATTCCAAAGTGAAATAACGAAGGTTTTTTTCAGGTTATTCTCATGTGTGGATTACCTGCTTCAGGAAAAACTCATTGGGTGAAAGAACATCTTTCTTCTAATGCTGACAAAAATTATACGGTTATTTCAAACAGTAGCCTGCTAGATAGAATGAAGGTAGGTTCTAACTAAATGAACTTCATTCACAACACCTTCTCTCATTGAATATCCAGTGCCTGAGGAGCACTGCTGAGCTAATACAGGCTGTAATTTTTCTCCATAAATATCAATCTGTGCTGCTCTATGTAGACATAAACATTGTTCTTAGGGAAAAACACCCACCTCTTACCAAATCAATGATAGTTGATCGAAGTTTGACATGTTGATTATCTAATAAATTATGATTGAATTGAAATTGCATCAGTGTGTAAATTGTAACAAAGTTTGACAACTATTGATGGTATTTGTTATAATCTGATCTGATGATAGTATAGACAAAGGCCTGCATATTCTGTAACAATGAGGTGAATATTTCACTAAATTAGCACTTCTGTGTTTGCTCAGTGCTTGCTTTTTCTGTCCCCATAATGTTTCCAACCTGTATGTAATATGTATTTTGAATGCACATTTTCGTCAAGATTGACAAACCTCACGAAATTTGGCACAGGTTACAGTAACTATATTGGTACCATAAGCTCATGTTTCACAACAATTACTTTCCTTTAATTTCAGGTTTCTGGTGTGGATATAAAGTCCGAATACAGAGGAAAATGGACATTCCTCCTGGATAAGCTCCAAAAAGCTATGAGTAGACTCCACTGGATGGCCAGTCAGCGTAGAAGAAATTATATTCTTGATCAGGTACTTTAATTGAGGTAGTTAGAATCGATCCGCTAATTGGTTATTTCTATGATTTTTTTAAATGTTTTATTGACGTAAGTACACTCCACCTGGCGATATAGCAATGGTTTGGATGTAAGTATGAAATGTGGGGCAGAACTTTCAAATTTGTTGGTTCTATGCAATGCAATTGATGTTGTGCAGGTTCTACGTTTGTGGGGAGGTAAGCCAAAGGGGTACAGTATAGTGGAACATGAAGATATTATATACAGTTTATATATCATCACTAAGTTAGTAAGTCTTCATTTTAGAGGAGATCATATTTTACTAGCTTATTAAAAAATGTGATGTACACATCAAGTGATCCATGATATATAGCCACTGTACCCCAATATGATATTAATTTACAAACAAAAAACGTTTTTTCAAATATTAGACCAACAAATTAATCTGTAGATGTGATATCTGAGGATGAAAAAAAAACTACAGAATATTTACAGGTATGTACTCGTAGTTAAGATAGAAAATCCCTTGAAAATTGATATGCAGGAATACTGCCATATGACATTAGGTACAGGGATTTTTTAGGCTGTTACTAATATTTCTCACAGTTCGTTTACAGTTTAGAACAGTGGTTATTACCATTTCCGATATCATATCCAAAAACTCGTATGAAATGCAAACATTGGATTGTCATTATGCTGATTTATCTTGGAAGATGGATTTGATAAAATCTATAATTGATGCTTGCCTTATATATATATCGTTATGTATTTGGACCATAGTTATATAGTGATCTGCTGTACTTATACTGAAAAACATATGAGAACGTGTTTTGAGTGGATAGCACCTCATTTTTTGGTCATAATAAATTGATGACTAGGATGTGGAACTTATCAGATTTTAGGTATGCAGTCACAAATATATCTTCAAGAATTTAAGCATAAAAAAATGATGTTTTGCTGAATGATCAGTTGGAGAACTCAATAATTAGGAAGAACATGCACTGTGTAGACTGGAAGGAATTTACAGGAGTTTTACGTATATCAAAATGAATTGGGATATATTGGAGCATTGCTTTTAGTTTAAACTAATGCATACTCCAGCAGCATTCTGGTAGTGGAATAACATTGATTTATTGTTTTTTTTGCACCCAACACTCTTAATGCAAGATTTACTTCAACAATTTTTGTAACAGCACAATTTCAATAAGATATATAATTTGAACTAAAACGGGTAGTAGAACTGTTGCATTTGGAAGATGTTATAAAATGACTGATCACCAGTACTGATCATTTGAAAATCTTGTTAGACCTGATTTGCAGTTCGTTTTTGTTTATTAGAAGTATGTTTGATTAATCTCATAGCAATTGTTCATCAGAAGCAGTGTTGTAACATTTACATTGTCTACAAATTTCAAACAACAGTATCAAAAAGATGACTGCTAGAATTTTATGGACTAACCATACAAAATACTTTATGTAGGTAAAAAATATCACATTGCAGTATGCGAGGATTGGATATCCTGCGACAACCATTTTTATTCTGATCATCCACCGAGTTGTCTCTTATAATCGCGAGTACGGCAGACAAGGAGCCCAACGGGCGCATCCTCGACAGGTCGAGCTTACAACACCTTGAACGAGCCTCTTCCAAAAGTCGATCTTTTGCAGAACATCGCTATTGTGGCATGAGCTAACGGAGACTTTGTTGCCTATTGGTTACAATCCAGCGTTTTGAAGTTAATGTGAATAGATATTGCATTATTCATGAAGCGCGGTAGGCTTTCTGCCTTTGCGGGAGGCTGACTATAAGAAAAAATATATAACATCCTCATTCCTGACTAGCACTGTGGACATGTAACTATTAAAGTATGTTCTTCAGCTTGAATAATGAACATGAACAAAGTTTGAACTGATTGATGCCCACTAGAATACGTGAAAAGAGACTCGACGAATACAGAATAGGTAGAAGTAACGAGCAATCAGTTGTTATTCAAGCGCGTAATATACGTAAACTAGGCTCTCAGATCGGATTATATCAGATGATAGATATGTGAAAATCTTTGATTTTTTCGGATAGTGCGTTTCGTGAAATGCAATGGCAATTTAAGAGAATGGTGGAGTATTATGCGATGAATTCGAAATAGGTGAAAAGTAAAGCCCATATGACCACAAGGGAGTTTGTGTTGACAAGATTATGTAGGCTTTTGGTAAAGTAAATATTTTTTACATTTTCATAAGCCTACTTTCAACACTCAAAATCGATTTCTTCGTAACTGCATAAACACTTTGACTATACTTCTTTTCCATTATCAGTTTGTATGTAATTTTAATTACTATATGTACAATTGCTCATTAGATCTTCAAAACAATATTGTGTATGACGATGTATGTAGGAGGCAAAGTTGTAACCAAAAGTGTGCATTACATGATATTGGCGACAAGCAATGTCAAGTTAATGCATTTATAGACTGCTCCCTCCACCTTATTCCGATTTCGTGATTACAGACTTGTCAAAAAGACGTTATTTTTATCGCGAAATGCGACGATTATATTTTTACGGATAAAAATTATTTTATTGCCGATAAGCATTTTTCTCTGTTTATGTAAAATTTAGGTGAACCATTCAAAACAAGCGTAGTTGGAAATATTTTCATTAGACGCGACCTCATTGAACTTCATTAGCTCCTATAATTCACCTGATCTCTCTCCAATTGAGTATCACATCTGAACAACCACTCGGCTGTCCGTTTGCGAACAATTGCCGTTCTCAAATGACAGGATATTGGTATGGAGTGTTAAAAAAAACTACCTAACTCATCGATGTCAGAAATATTTTCTATGTATTGCAAGTCTTAATAAATCATTCAGTCGCGACAGCGGCACTGCATGATATTAGAATGTGTATATTACGCTAGTCTTGTCCTTTTTACAATTTCACTTTCACGCATTCTGTAGTTCACGTGGTTTTGTGACACAAAAGATGTTTAACAAGGTCAAATAATACGTTGTAGATAGAAGAAACTAAAAATGTTATTTGTTAATGCTGTACGTCTACAGAGTCGGGAAGCAGTGATTGGTAAACTGAGATTGAAAGGAATGGTCGTAATGGTCAGTTTACAAAGTCTAAGTATAGATAACGGCTATATTTTGCACAAAGGTGACCTGTTATACCTCAGATATCCATTGATTTTCTTCGGCCAATCGAAGGGCTGTAGTAGACAGGCTACAGTGGAATGGCGCAGCGGGCTTCAATGTAGTTATAGGCTCAGGCTTAAAACCTTTAAAGAAAAGTCCAATCATTCCAATCAAGTGATATAGAATGTTCCATACTAGAATATATGATTTATGAGCCGGATGAGCCATCTAAAATGGTGCATCTTGTACTGAATTAATCAATCCAATATTCTGTCATAATGGTGTTTTGTAAGAAATTTGATGAACTGAATATGGTGCAATCAGAGATCATGAGGGATATTGTTGAGCAATGACTCAACGTAACTGTGGTAATGTCGTATACCTGTATTTGTATCTATCTAAAATTTTGTTTTATTGGCCTTTAAATAATAAATACTGTTAACAGGGCAATACAGTGTTCAAAAGAACAAACATAAGCAGCGCACGGGGCTGCTGTTCAATGAAAAACATCATATAGTCAGTCTGCTTCTACCAGATAGGGAAATGTATTGCATAGATGGAAAAATATGTAGATACTTTGCATGATTTCATACCAAAGAAGCCCTTAATACAGATCTTTCAGAAGAACAAATCTTTTAATTTTTATATATGTATACTTCTTTTCATGTTTGATCCTGGAACGTTAACCATCATATGATTCCTGCAGAGTGTGACTGTTGTATTATGGATAGAAGGCTAGTTTCATGTATAATCCTAATGTTCACAAGTTATATATTCATAATCTTTTTTAAAATCGATAGCGTTCTGTGAGAAATGTTGGTGTAGCCACATAGCGTATAGTATTATGTTAATATATGAAAAGACAAGACAATATAGATGATAGTGATGACAAATGAGAGAGATAACATTGAGCGTTGTGGCAGACAAATGTGTACCCGTCCGCCCAACGGCGCAAATTGCAGCCGTTCGAGGGCTTCAAACGAAAGGCAGTCGTTATTGTATTGGAAGATGAAGAACACGCTCGCAGACAGGCCCTGCAAGAGGCCGCCGTCGGTAGTAAAGAGGTTCCTGATGGCACTGTTCTTGAAATGAAAGGTATATATTCAACGTATCCTGTATCTAAGCCAGAGTTTTACAGTTGCGTTCACCATGGGAGTTAATGATGGTAATATAAGTTTATGCGAGCAATTTTTTGAAAACACTTGTTCTCTAGAGTTATTAAGCACATGAAAAATAACACTGTTTTGAAAATAAGTCAAAATCGAATACTTGGGGAAAAACACGGCTCGAACCCTACAGAATGCAAGTTCAAGCTTGAATAAATGAGAAAGTTTTAGTAATAAAACCTCAAAAATTTGGGACGACATAAAATAGATTATACATCATTTTAAAATTTTAATATCCTGGTAAACAATTGAATTTAGTATCACTATAAGACAATCCAGTTGGTAATTCAAGATTTACCATGTTAAAGAATGCACAGAAATATGATGAAAGATGTGATATTAAAATGTTACCCAAGGATTTTATTGTATAAATATACAATGAGCAAATGAAATTTAACCATTATAAATATTCGATGTAAGCACACGAAGTTACAAAACTTCTATGTGTGGAAATATATATATTTAAGTGTGAGATTTGCTTAATGTATTTTTTCTGTCCATGATTGTAAATGTGCACTTTGCAGTTATTCTTCAGAATCAAAACAATCTTTGCAGGATTACTGTACCCTGAGCCAGTGATAATACTGATATCCCATTACAACGCGGCACACACAGTAGCATATGGGTAATAATTTGAGCATTCCAATAATAATGTAGATAGGCTTTTTCGATGAAATCTACGGTACAAATCACGGTTTGAGAATTTGTTCACTTCCATAATTGTGACGTCAACATGGCAAGCACCGATTGACGTCAACACACAATCAATAGTAGTGGAGAATATGTTTAGTTTGATGTTGTGGTTGTGTGGTTTAGGGCAAATTTGAGTTTGTACAAAGTAATCAATGATTGAAAAGGTGTAATAAAACAATAGCAAAGTCTTCAACAATATCTACATTAACTAAAACGTCTTGTACTTACATCTAATACCGATTTGTTTTATAATGGGTTGCTGCATTTTCTTCGATAAAATAGTAATTATTACGTTATCGATAAGCAGTCTGGTGAACGCAATTGGTTTTAACAACATTTTATAATTTGGTATTGTATAATAATGTTTTTGTAGTAATTTTTTAACTGCATTGATTTGGGCATGACATGAGATTCCTATATTTTCTTACCAAACTAAAATTAAGACAAAAAATATGTGCAATACTTCAATGTATGAAGACAACGCCTTCCAACTTATAAAAGTAATCTCCCAGTATCCTACTAAACGCTGAAAACTGCTATTTTATATGTTCTAATTCTGCAAAAGCTATCCTGAAATTGGCCGGTCATAGATTGACCTAGTTCATTCCAGCATCAGTATTTTCACGTGTAACTGAAATATCCCGAATTTTGTTTTCAACGTGAAATTCATATTATTTGCAACCACTTTCTTCTAGAAAAAAATCATATCTTTTGTCATGCACAAGTCAGTTCATTATTCTAAATTTCCAAAAATCAAATCTCATTGTGTTTTCTAAAAGTCGATTCAGTTTCGTGGCAAATCCAAGATTACATGCTCAATATTTTTATGAAAATGTGCCTTTTAGCCGCGATGGTATTGCCAAGTAAGGGTGATTGGTTAGACGAGGTGATATATGCCGGCGCTGAAGAAGAAGAAGCGAAAGAGATTGTGAAGAAATACAACAAAGCCGGCAAGGATGCCGGTTACGGCCCCGAGAAGAGGGAGAGACATGGCAATGACAGAGGATACCAAAACAGAAGTGAGTAACTGGTAACAATAAATAGTTTTCCTATAATCACACTTAATCCTTGACTTATTGTAGTACATAATTGCGCTAGAGTTGTGAGACCCTTAGACAATGTTCTACAATTAACTTGCAAAAAATACGTGTCGGGTTTCCACCAAATGAAACCATCTACAATCTACGTGATTGTTGTCATAACTCCGAAAATCGTAAATATTAATAATATTATTTTTTCATCCTTTTTTCGGTTAGGCATCTTGTCGAAGTAAATCGTCATATAACAAAGTTTTATCAAACGCAAATACGACAGAATATCTGGTAAATGGTAGACTTTGTAATTCTAACAAGTTGCAGTCGCTGCAATAGATAAATCTTTGAAAAACGCACTTTTGATGGATGTTAGTTTGAACTCCTTGTATGATTTTCTCATGAATCGGTAACTATCAGAATTAATAATATTCAAAAACTAAATAGACAAAGGTCTGAAAGTTTAGAACATCTTATCATCAAAATCCAAAAAAATTGGAATCTATTTCTTATTCCCACCTTCTTGTAGGGAACGATTACCGAGGAGGTCAGAACCGTTGGGGTGGAGGCGGTTGGGGTGGTGGTGGTGGCGGTGGTCACCGCTACGACCAACGCGGCTGGGGCGGTCAGCAACACCGAGGCTATCAGCAGCAGCGTAGTGGAGGCGGCGGATGGGGCGGCCACAGGGATCGGCAAGGAGGCGGTGGTAACAGAGACAGGTGGGGAGGAGGTGGTTGGGACCGCAATAGATACGGAGGTAGTGGTGGTGGAGGATACGGTGGAGGCAGCTACGGCGGCGGCGGTAACTATGGCAACCGTCAAGGGGGAGGTGGCAGTGGAGGTCACAGATCGGGCGGATACAGGTAAGTTGTGAAGGTTAGGACTGAGTTTACACAGGTGTTTGAAGCACATGGAGTCAACTACTTGAATTTGCAAAGTACGTTCTTTTGTTATCAGATTCATATGCTTGTTAATTTGGATAGAGATATGACCATTACATTATAAACATAAAAGTTTATTGGACATTTCCGTAATTTTCAATACCTTATGCACGTTTAATTTCTACTTCTCACACTGCAGGTTTTGAAATAAAATTAGTAACGATATGAATCAATTGTCAGAAAACGCCGTGAATTTCAGATATCGTAGAAATATTTAATTACCACCTTCATATGCTAAATCAATTAATTAGTCAGCAGATATGATCATTAATATTATGTTGATTAAACGATTTTTGTGAATGTCAGTTTACCGAAATTTTTCGATAAAAGTCGCATCGTCTGATTTATTGGAAAAATAGAACAAAAAAAGTGCAATATATTTTTCTTGTATGAAAAATAACACATATAAGCACAACACGCAAAAATGCCATAAAATCAAATAGTAAATGATATTTAACTGGATAAAGCAAGAAATCAAGTTACCAGGTGATCGGTACTGACGTGGGTTACATATTTCAGCATACACCATATATGAAAGCAACTAGTAAACAGTCAAACATCGCCAATTGTATATTTTGTTGAATATAGGTCCGGAGGCTGGAGCAATCAGCAAGGAGGTGGTGGTGGTAGTAGCGGCAGTGGAGGCGGTTGGGGCGGTTGGAATCAACAACAGTACGGCGGCAACTACGCCTCGCAGAGCTGGGGCGGACAAGGCAGTGGCAGCGGGCAGCAGCAGTGGAAATATGGACAGCAACAACAGGGTACGGGAGGATCGTCTGGTGGACAGTCAGGTGCGCAGACGGGTGTATATGGCGCAGCGGGGGCGGCAGCCGCCTCTGGGGGCACCGGAGCTGCGGCCGCCGCCGGTAATTGGAATTATTATGGTCAGTACGGGCAGGGCAACTGGGATGGCCAGGTCAGTGATACTTATTGCACAGGTAAATTCGTTTAGTTTGCTTGCGCGCGCGGAGGCTTCCCCACTTTTTAGTTTATTTCGCTGTGATATCCCGACAAAAACTTTTCTTATTTTGGGAAGATAATTATCTTACTTTTTCCTGTGCTGTCCGATTGACCTGCCCGGTAGTGTACCTGTTATTTGCAGTTATTATCCGCATCGCATATGTTATATTTTCTTTTATACAATCGTCATTTTGTGCTATATAATTTGATTTATTAAGTAGTTATACATGTTTGACACATTAGTTCAGATCTCTGGCGCTTCTTATTTAGTTTCTCTTCGCTATAAGTTTGCTTACACAATTTCCTATTTGTCCACTTTTAATGTGATAAAAATGACCACAGCTTCCAGTGTGAAATATATTGGACTCAGAGAAATTCCATATTTTAGTAATTACTTTGGTTATTACGGGCAGGGCAACTGTGATAGCAATGTCAGAAGCAATTAATTCAAAGTAAAATTGTTTGAGTAATTTTTGCGCGTGAATTCAGCTAAATAAACTACCATGACATAATATTCCCGATATGAACTTTGCTGTATTGAAAAGTAGTTTTTGATTTTTTAATTTTTTAAATTTTTTGTTGATAAAGTATTATTTGACTCACTATGTTGTCCTATTGACCTGCCCAGTAGTACTACCTTTTGTTTAAAATTTTTATCTGCATTTATTCATGGTTTTTTATCATTATTATCCTTTTACCTCATTACTTTTCAATCCATGTTAACGATATTATCTTCCTTATATAGTACCTTTAATTTTTTTTCTTATTCATATCATTACTAACATATAGCCTTAACTAACCTTACATTTTGGAAAAGTCCTATTGCATTATTTCTAATAATTTTGGGGGAAAGATCAGGTTTTTGTGAGGCATGAACAAGCATAATATAATAATGCAGAGAGACATCTATCAGATCAACAAACACCAGAAAAGAGCGCAACGGCATGATCCTCGCAAGGTCGAACCTCCAACATCTTGAACAAGCCTCTTCCAACAGTCATTATTTTGGTAAATCTCAAGTTTGGAGCGCGATCGCCTCTGCCTTTGTGGAAGATTTTTCATCAAAAAAATAGGTGAAAATCAAAGAACCATCAAAATTATTAAATTGGCACATGTAGCGTAATAAATTCGTTTGAAAATATTTGAAGCTTTTAAAAAAACAGCACTGCAGTAACGTGTACTTTCCGCCATCATTTGGTAACTAGATTTATTACCTATTTCTATCAATAAAAACGATTATTATTATTATTATTATTACAAACTTCCTATCAGATCTTTCTGCAACGCTGAGGTTCCAAAAAAGACTTGAAATAGGCTTGTTCGACGTGTTGGAAATTTAACCTGTCTCTTCTAGTGTTCGAGAAAACAGAGGTTTTCGAGGTTTCTTTCTCATTGTAAAATAGACCAATCTAACTTTCAGAGAGCCTTAAAAATTGAACAGTAATTATGTAGTGTAATCTCCTAATACTGCTTCAGTACCGACTGTTCTTGTCGCAAGATAGTGACTCTTCAATTAGAGCTGGATACATAACCTATATTTAACGTTCCAGTATGAAGCCTGGATGCAATACGCAAAACAGTATGCCGCGCAAGCGCAAGCTCAGGCTCAGACGGCTGCCGCTGCGACTCCAACTGTGACTGATGTCGGCAAGAAATAAATTAGATACCTTATTTCTTCAGTATGATCTACATGTACAAAATCCATTACGTACGGACGTATGTATGAGGCTAAATGTTTCCATGAAACATTGACGTTTATTTTAAAATATTAATTGTATGTATGTTACTGTATGAAATTTGCTAAGATTTCACGGAGATGTTAGCTTCATATGATTCTTTTTATATATTAGGATTAGGTAGTTTGTATGTTTCGTTATAGTTTATTGTAAATATGGAAATTTTTGTTAGGTCTACAAGCTCCTATCTTTTTATTTTTTGAAATTAAAAAATTCTAATACTCAATATTCCATGTATTGAGAAAAAATCGATTATTTTTAAATCAAATATGTGTTTGGACTATTTTGGTTCTTTTGGTTTGACTAATTTTATTGTAGGCAACTGTTCCAGTGAAATCGATTGACTAAGATTACATGTTAGTTAAGTAACTCAAATATTGACTGTACACATTTTTTTTCAGAATGTTACTGATGTTTAGTTGCTATCAAAGCCCATGTTACAATCCAGGAATTTCCACATAAGGTTTATTACAATTACGATTTTGTCAGGAATGTATAGAAATTCAAGTGAATAGAGTTTTCAAATATAGCAATATTTATCTTACAGGAAATGAGAATATTGAGAATTATATTATTTACATGACAGAACTATAACTGAGGCTTTGAAATTTATTTACTGGATCACTAACCCCGAAATCTATTTGTAGTGGCATTTCGTTATATGTATGAAGGCAATTAGCAGGCAAAATAATTATCCTGTTTTATCAGCCTAATTTTGCCAAGCTTGTAATAAGTTCTTGGCTCAAAATAAAATTAACCATTCAAACATTTTTCATATCAGCTGCCAGGAATTGAGAAACATTAATTTTCAACCTCAAATAAACATTTTTGGTTCATTGACAGTCATTTGAATTATATTGTGTTTTTACATCACAGATTTTTTTTCATTATGTGTAAGCACCCACTTATCAGTAACATTCTAATATTCTCTGCATATTTTCTAATCAGATTATATTTGTTTCAAATGTATTGTAGTTTAAAATGCCACTACACATAACAAAAATAAAAATCAAATCGCAAATACATGTATATCTAACATTTTTATACAGAAGCACAGAATGATATATCTTATTCTGGTGCCTAAAATCAGATAAATGTATCCCTTAATGTTTGAAAACAAATCATTTTGTATAGGTACATTGAATGTTGAAAGCTTTCAATCACATAACAAAGTCAGGCTTCAGATTTTCATATTAATTTCAGATTGTACATATAACATTTAAGTCAATCTTTACACTTTAGATCTTTCTTATTTGCTGTACTGTTAAAAAAGGGTGCTCTTTGCAGATTTATTTCGCTACTGGATTATGCTTGCTGAAATAATTTTAATAGTTTTATTATAACTAATATGTAAATAGTCTGATAGTAAGGTATCAGTCTTAAAAAATTAGCGTGCAGATTTCATGTTCTCAAAATAATCAACTAAGGTGTGTGCCTATTTTGATTTTTTTTTGCTCCAGTCCCTTCTGTTATGTGATTGAGTGGTGTATTTTAGTACTTATAATTTTCAAATTTGACAATTTTCCATATGATTTAGGACTATTTTGATAAATGATAAAGGATTATAATAGCACAGTTACCTTTGTATAAAGATTCGAAATTGAGAACATGAATAAAGACAGTAATTTTCTGCAAGTGTGTATTTACTCAAATTTCGATACAAATTCCTGACTAGCAACTTGGTGAATACACACTGTAATATCAGTTTCTTACGTAAGCCGTTGTACAAACAGGCTCAAAACGAGAGGTTTCCATAATGCAGCACAGAAGCAGTATTAATGCGGTACACACCAATCACGTCAGATATTTCTGGATGATTCGGTCGGTCATTGTTAATTTTTTCTTATAATCCTGTATATTATGACTTAATAATGATGACATACCTCACATGATTCAACTTTGCATCTAGAAATGGTATAGTTTATCTAAAAAATATAATGAAGCTTTGACACTTCTCGCACGTTGGGTTTAAACCAATTTTTGACTCTAAAAAAGAATATCTTACAACTATAGTACAAGTGCATTCTATCTCTGGAAAAGTCAGGGAAGCAAAAGGCGGTCAGAGATATTCGATTATTACGAAAGAAAAACGTTAGGTCAATAAAAAAATCTGAAAAATATAATTGTGGAAAAATAAGTTTTATTTCAGAGAATTAGTTGATTTATTAATAAAAAGCGTGTTCATGTCACTCGCACACGAACAATTTTTTAGTATTTGCAAATATTTTTTTTCTATGGAGTACCTGAAAAATACAACTTTGGTTAGGGAAATCTCGTATTGGTTAAGGAATTGTCAGGAAATTTTACCGCTCCATTCATGCGTACCCGATACAATTTAGCGCTGAACTGCGCACATCCTATTAGATTTTTGTGGAATTATTGAAGATATAAAATGTGCACAGAAACGCGAGGAATCATGACGAAAGTAATCTATACCCTGAGAATGGCATAAATAAAGTCTGTGCACTTCTCGTTGTTTATATTTTGAAGAGATATAAAAATAAACAAATTTTCAATGTATTCACGTCCCTTCCCTCGCGAATGGATATAGTTGTTTGACATAGTCACTTAGATAAGAGATGTCAAGGTCTCTAAAGAGTCTCATTTGAAACATACCATGGGACGTTTGTGATCGTTCGTCAAGTTCTGTTCTGCATACCTTGCGTTTCCGTTTTAGCGAGCAAACACCAAGCCGCACATGCATTAGTGATAGCTATGATCATTTTTATAGCCGATTTTTATTGGTCAAACTTAATTTTGATGAACTTTGAGAGGAGGAAAATGGTCGGTCAGTTTATTTGATCTTTCCGTTCCTCCTCTTTCTTGCCTTTACTTTGGCGAAGCCCTCATTATCCTGCTATTAACGTCGGTCGTCGTCGAAGTATTTGATTTTATTTAGTAAAGGTCTTTTTCAATTGGCAGTAATGTCTGATTGGTCATTGCATTCAACTTTTTACAATTTAACTGGTTTGTAAATTGATTCAATTTGCTTGATTAGTACCTCAATAATATCTGTTAGGTCTTTAATTTTGTTTTGCTTGCTCAGCTATTACCAGTTCTACGGTTTCTTCTTTATCACGTCTTGTCTGTTCCAGAGCAGCTATCAGGAACGCCATTTTTCAGCTATTTCACTTTCCCAGCTCTCCTGCTTTGACTCACGGGGGTGGGGTCACCATATTTCCCCTTTTTCCCACATTTCTCGAAGCCGGGATTTTCAGTTTTTACACTCTATTTCGGGGCGATATTTTTTTTGGAGATTTTGAGCAGGCCCATTTTTTAATATATTCGTGAACAACTCCACTGTTTTCTACTTACTGATTTTATATTTTCCTATCGTTTGCTAGCAGGATCAGAGAAACGCGAGGAAGTATAGAAAACGTTATCTGGGTCTGGTTGAAAATGATGTAAACAAATTTTTGTTCATTTACCTCTCATCGTTTCTATGATACAAACCTCAGCTATTGAATATACATTTTATGTAGAACAAAAAAATAAATTTACTATCAGGATCACAGAAACGTGAGGAGGTATGGGAAAAAACTGCTCCTGATATGGAAATGACACATTTTCTATGCATATATACGCTATCTAGTAGCGAGGAAATCGAAAGAGTGTGGGAAAGTTGAGTAGTCAAGTAGAAGCGTTGTTAGGCCATTCAAAAAGTCTGAACAAAAACCTTTTTCAACAAGTTTCTTTCCTAAGAATTAGTCCATTTTTAAACAAAAAAATCATATTGTTCTACTAAGCGCACTATTAATTTTTTCTCAGCCTTTTATCTTACCAATCCTATCATATGGTTTTAACTCCAAAATCAGATGGAGTATTTTTTCTATTGAGCACCTTTATATTTTTTTCAAAAGCTGCACTGTGTTGTACTACTGATCCATCGATTTGATATTTTGCAAAATGTTGATCAATATGGTAGCCTTGATCGACTTTAGGTAAGATCCACAGTGACCAAATTTAGGATAAACAGACCCAATATTAATGGAACAGAACATTTTATTGCGATGATTCCAAAACAAATATTACCATAACAATTACTGAAAAAAGTCCATAAAACATTAAAAAATAAAACTATTTATTATTTGGAGTAATTCAGCAATTATAAAACACTAAAATACAGTCTGTTAAATCAGTTTATTTTGTACAGCTTTAAACACATTTTAAAACTTTACAAGTTGATACACTTTCATAAATATGCTTTTAAAATAATAACTACTATGTACATCTTTATATACGTAACAAAAAGATAAAAATGCCTGAGCCACAGCTTCTGTTATTATAAGAGACTACAGTCATGTCAAAAATTCTACATGTTAAAAATCACAAAAAACAAAAACATTTTAATTTTGACACTGCATATTGTTACATTTCATAAAATTCAATAATGATTAATGAATGAAAATTTATTTTCATCTTGGAATGATGGGGAACACTGAAAAAATGTTCTACACTCTTAAGATGTAAGTACTTGTGGCACATTATTTCCAAATATTTGCTACTGTATATCTGTTAATCACAGACAAAAACTGTTGCCTCAAAATTACGCCTGGAGGACGATAATAGCGCTAATGAGTTTAAAATAAATCCTTAGTCTTATAAGTAGTACCCTGACACTTTCATAACAATCAGTCTAAATACCTGTTTGGATTTTAAAAACGTAAAAATTATGTGATGTATTCATATAAAAAATTTAGCAGTGTTACTAAGTGGCTATATAATATTTTAATATGTTAAGTATCAAAAATTGCATGAATCATGATGAGGTTACACAAAAATAAGTAAAAAGGCTAAAACGAAAAGGTCCAGTGAGATCACCATATTCATTCCTACTAATAAGTTTACATCCGACTCAATTTTGAGACAACAACTTGAAAAGCAATTTCCATATAAAAATGCGTAATCAACCTAATTCACGTATAGTACAAAATCACTACAACATTTATTATACATTTACATTTGGTCATTGTTGGATAGGGTGGACCTTTAGTCGCTCATCATTCCAGTTGAAGCCACATTCTCATTCAGCAGATAGTGGCCACTTCTAACGTACACAAAAATACGGCAATTCAAAATCGGAACTTCCTAATTTTGTTTAGGCTGAACTAAACATGTAAGAGTTTCCATATCGCTTATTGGGTATATACGTACATGTAATTCTATAAAGTATGTGATTTGAAAACTTGTAATTAGTCATTGCAAAAATATTTAAACAAATTGATTCAATTTTCAGATAGTTGATAATGCACTAGATAAACTATCTGATGTTTGAAAATTTTATGAATGTGTCAGAAATCTGAATTACGGCGATATGGAACATTCAAAATATTAACCTGATATTCACACTATAGAGGCAAAGTGCTTCAATGCATTGGTCTGCGCAGAAAAACTACTTTCAATATCATTGTGAATCTCCTCAACAGATTTTGGAAAGGCTATCAGATGGTAAAATATTTTCACCATTTACTAACCCAGGCGAAGTAAATAGCAGGTTTCACTAAAACATGATCTTGCTAAATAAATATTATAACCCGTAACTTAAACCCAAATGGACATTTCAATGCCATTACTGTAGCTATTATTGTGCAAGCCCTCAGTTCATTGAATATTATTTGAAAATAAAGAACTAATACTTTACTTTAGGATAATTTCGTATTTAATACCGTTTCACAAAAATAACTCTTTTTTACAGTGACGTGTTTTGATTCAAATCTAAATTGAAAACGCGTAACTATGAAACTGTGTGTTAAATATACAATTATTTTATCTGTATGATGGAAGAGTTCCACCAAATAATCTTTGAGATAATAGATGGTATGGTTGTATGGAATTTTTTTGAATTTCTTACTTCCACTTTCAGACTTACACAAACTGTTTTTCCAAAAAATGGATCATACATGTGTACAGAACTAAAACAATCAAGTTATTCAACACTTAAAAACGATAACTGCGTATCACTGTATAGTAAAGAACATCACGCATGCATGCCTCGTGACCCTAAGGTAAGTTCCGCCATTGAATGACCGCATCTTGTACATCACCAGGGGGGTCCGAGTGGGGATATTTGAAGGGCTATACGGAATGTCTTCTAGCTTCTCTTACTGCTATTTACAATTCTGTATTAATGATGATCTTTTACTCAACGAATTATCTGTTAAGAACAGGAAACTGACAGCAATGGTATATGTATACTGTATAGTAAGAAATATTCAATGATTATCATGTGCTATATAAGAATAAATCTTCGCACCTTATACAATGTTATATTCCCATAACATAGTTTTAGTAACAAAGAAGCTATAATTGAACTCTCAAGCAAAATAGTAGCAAACTGTCTGTTATCAATGCTACCATTGATGTATTAGTAGACGTTCAAACTAGTCCATTATGACGAGGCATATGTAGTTTACAATTCAACCAGTGCAAATGTTCAGTTTCTTCCACAGCCTACATAACATAGCTACCACAATGTGCATTTTTTGGGGGGTACTAATTTAATCTGGCACAAGCATGGGAGCTCAGTCAATCTGAAAATTGTTTGACATTCACTTGTTTGTGTTCGTTTTTACTTTGACTAGATTTGCAAAGGAGCAATGTTATGCAGCAATTGGCTACAAAAATATTTACAATAATTGCTCATATAGTTTTTTTAGACTTTCCAGAAGAAAAGGGAGGCAGTTACTTTAAACCTGTACATTTAGAAAAGCCAGTACCAGGCTAATGCTGGTGGCAAAGAAAATGTACTTGCAAACCGAAAAAAATGAGCTCATTTAAAAGATTTTGATGATACCAATGAATTTTGTAAATGATATATTTATCAATGAGCATATAAGCGATTGCGATGCCGGCTTTTTGACTTAGATATGTGACCAAATAAATATAAACTCTGCTCCAAAGTCATTCATTTAAACGTATATAGAAACCTCAGTGCTAAAATTTTTCGATTTTTACAGATAGGCAGCTCAGAAATATCAACTTATTGAGTTAGCATTTATCATGATATAAGTGGGTTGTGAAATCTATTTAGGTGGGCCAAAACTTCCAAAAGCTATTTATTAAATATGATGATGATGATATACTAGCGTTGCATATATTAATGAATATAGCACCAAAGTGCTTGAAATAATTGGTTCAATAATGCAGACTTCTCAAGCTTTCCAAAAGTTGGGTTAATTTAGGTATAGCATTCTTTGAAATCTACGTGTCGATAATTTTTTTATACGGCTCTGTGCCGCATTGGATATAGTACATATACGCTATTAACTTAAAAGCGTGATAGTCGCCTATTTGATTTCCAAGTAGAGGTGTCTTCAGTTGATCAATGCATCCAACTCAAGAAGTATCCTCAACTTTACAAATCAAATTTGGAATCAAAGCACTTGTTCATTTCATCCTGAATATAATCTTATTCTAATTATTATAACATTTAAATAATAAAAAATACTAACAGCAAGTAGGTCTATATAATTAAGTAGTCGTATTAGACGAATATAACTCCAGTGAAATATAACAGATATTTAGGATTGTGGAGCAATATTCCAGAGTTGGATAATTGCTTTTAACTTCTCTTAACTTAACTTTACTTCAAAAAATTTCATGGCTGTGTCCAAACCATATGGTCCACTTAATCATACATGTTTTATACTCATTAGAAACAGGAATATGATTGATCTGAACAACTTTTTGCCCCATAGAAAAATTCCGTTTCGGCGCCTCTGCGGGCGAACAATGGGCACAATGTCGTAGCTGTGTGTTATGTAGGCTATGAACTCCATCAGTGAATACGCTACTCTCTTATTGAATCGACAATCGTTCATGTTCCTAACAGAGAACCATACATTTTCCGCGATATCTCACCACCCTTCTGGTACCCCCTGCAGCCGCCGCTGGCTGACACGTTTCCTCTCCTCCGCAGCTTGTCTCTGATGCAGAGAAACCGCCTCCGGGAAAAGAGCGCAAAGGCTTCAGCATCGAGCGTTCATGTGGGGCCGCCACCGAAGCCTTCGAGTCGCCAGCGGAGGCCTGCGCGCCACCCCTACACACTGATCTCGTAATTCATGTCGTACACGCTGGTGCGGTCGGGCGTCGAGGGACGGTTGCTTCCCCCTCCTGTTCCTCCAACCCCTCCTCCGGACATGTGCGTCGAGCACTGGGAACCTTGAGAGCTCAGCTCTACCTGCAACAAACGGCGATAGTGAAAGGAAGGGAAACAATTACAGATAGAGTTTTAATGGATTACATTGCAATCCGTAAGATTAACAACTAATAATATTTACAAAAATTTGTCTACAGCCGTGATCGAACCTTAACCTTCTGCATTCTGGGCAGACACACCGTACGGTCATGACGAACTTGTCAGACAGAACAGCAAATACGTTATGGAAGGTACATCCCCACGAGCAATTCTTCCCAATTTTCTAACCAGACTTCAATTTTCCTGACTTTTTCGACCATACCTTTTTTTTTTTTGTTATGAATATATTTTTTTATTTTTCATTTTGATCATGAAGATTGTCGATGCTTCTATTTGGTGAATCTCTACCATCATGCAGATATAAAGATTCTGTAATTAACACACAGTTTCACAAATAAAACTCTTCTTCTTTCAGTGACGCGTTTCGAATTATATCCGTCCGACGATGATTCTGCTGCGATTATTTCGGTATAGTTCCTCAATTTGCCTGAATTTCCTTGACTGTTTCTATTTTCCCTTGCTCCCAACTCTCCCTGGCAATTTCATATACCATACATTTTTGTTGTCTAGATTCGACCATGGTATAATATGTATTGACTGCATACCATAATTCAGATTTATTCAACTAAACAACAATTAATGTAACTGCGATAACTATTTCGGAGGGGTTTGGCGTGTAGGTTATCTAAAGGCTAGCCGACGTCTTAACCAGTACCTCACATAATTGCATCATTCGGAGAAAAACAATAATTTGAGGGAACCATGATGTGGAATTAGATCTTATTCCATTTTTTTGTTCAAAAGTAGAGCTAAAAATGAGACTGCACTGACAATGTTCTATCACTGATAACTTGAAAACTAGTAACATAATAGGAGCAAGTACTAGTCAACTCAATTTCACAGACTTCCCGCCAATCATTCAGACGTAATTATATTTCAATCCAATTTATCACCATGCTATAAACATCCAAGAGAATCCTATATGTATTCTAAAATGAAGTATTCTTCCTAAGATTAATTTTATATTCTTTAATCTTTTAGCTATTTTACTAACCGTATCAGACATCTCCAATGCCCTAACGAACGACATAGGTCTCCTTCTGTTATCAGGGGGAGGAGGCTGCTGCTGTGTCTGCGTTTGCTTCCTCTGCACCTGGGGGCTCTGCTGGGGTGGGAACACCGGCACGCCTCCCCTCACAGCCGGGTGGGGATACGTCCGGCCGCCTCCGTACTGTCCACCCCCAGTTGGGCTGGTAGGGTTCGACCGGTACAGCTCCGGCTGGTGGTGGTAGTGGGAGGAAGACGATTGGCTAACAGTTGGGTAGTTCGCTCCTATTATACCGCCTCCGCTACTGCTTGGCGAAGTGTCTTTCCACATGTATACGCCTCTGTAACAGAAAGGAGTTGGTGTGAGTCAAAGCAGTCGACCCGATAATGTGTTTTCTGGTTATCAGTCATAAAGTAGGAAATTGCCCTGAACACGTCACCACTGTAGGGTTTATTATATAAGACTATCATCAAGGATGTATAATTTGCTTACCGACAAAAGTATACAGTAACGTTGAACACTGGTCAAATAAGCAAGTGTGCAAATAAAAGTAAGTGATACAACACAATGGCGCTTTTCATGTAGATTGTAGATGCTCTTACTTGGTGAAAATCTTACATCATCATTCATATAAAATTGTGTTTAACACAAAAATTTCAAAAATAAAATTGTCATCCATTTTCAGAAAACACAAAAATCTGAGTCCTATGATTTAAATATAGATGGAAACGCGTCAATGGAAGAGTTTTATTTGAGAAACTTTTGTCTTAAACATAAAATCTTTTATATGAACATTAACTAAATAACAACGTGTATTTCTTGTTCTTGATAACCCGTTTCTTTATTACCTTATAGAATGATAGTGCATAGCAAAATTGATTTTAGAGAACAGTCGATGATGAAGTTGGGTAGTTTTGTTTTGTTAGAAGCCGTTATATTACTTCCACATACAGTTTCACTATACCAATCCCAATTAAAGGAAATAATAAGATTGCGTTATGAGTGTGATCATGTTGAAATGCAAACAATTATTCCAAAAGTGTAAAAATATTTGAAAATTAATTTTAGACTTTTCTTCACATCAATGTTCATTACTAAGTTTTCAATAATGAAAATACCAGACAAATACAAATTTACTACTTTCTAGAATCACCTACACCCAAAAATATGTTTTTACTACAACCCAAAAGGACTGAAAAAAATGACTTTGGGAATGTGGAATTGAAAGGCGTTCTCATTTGCACGTTCCAAATCGCATGGGAAAATAATATGAGATCATAAAACAAATGTTATATGAATGGCCTTCTCAGAATGAGATACAAATGTTTAATGCAAATGAAGAGATTTTTCGGGTATCAGGATAGACAGGACTGATGTCTAATATATACATGTTCAGACATAATCTATGCTTAAAATTATGCAAGAATGTATATTGAACTGTCAAGTTACAAATTAACTTATATCAAACACTACAGCGGAAAATATATATTTTAAATCTTGAATAATTTAAAACCTATTCTCCTGATAGATGTGTATGTGTGTGTGTGTATGTGTGAGATTTTGAAACTTGACAGTGATCCAATGATTATCGATATAATCAAGTAGTATCAACTGTGGAGTGTGAGTGTTTTGTACTTACTTGTAGTTGAACTTATTCCGAATGTTAAATTCACGATATTTCAATCTCTTTTGGCATGGATATTTTCTAAAAGAGAGTATTCCTTCATGAAAACGGTACTAAATCGTAATAATCCCTAATGACCTGTTAAATAATTGGCTATTTAATGCTTAAAATCAACCCAATTACATATGCAAACCCATAACTGATATAGAGATAAGTATAATTTATTGTCCAAATAATGACAAAATTCTTATTCACAAAATTACCTATGAACATAAATAGAATATCTAAATTTCAGTCTGATGGCGTTTGAAAGTGTATTGTGCATTTTCAATCCATTAAAGATAATCAGATTTCTTTCTTACAAGTGCTGATTTTTTGTTATTAATTTGCAGATTGGGTTTTGTTTAATATGGTAATACTTATTCGACTACAAATTTTGATTTGTTCTTAAAAATTATCACTGCGCTTTCCAAAATGCTATTACAATACTATGTTTCAGAAATAGATATACATAAAGCTTTAGGCCAGATCTTAGAAAAATATCTCAGTGTTTAGAGTTAAATATTGAGTACGGTATACCCAAAAAGGTATACCGTACCTCAAACTAATATCGTAAAATAGCTACTTATAACACTATAAGATGGAATACACTTCCATCAAGTGAAGTTTGAAGTAGGAAACATTACAAGAAGTAATATAATGGTTAAATCTTATACTATGCTTGTCTTTTTGATGAATCTTACTTGTCCTAGATATTAATTAAAACCACAAGTGATCACCAAACAAACTTTTCTAATGTTTCGGCTGCATCTGCAGCCTTTTCGAACATAATACATATTATTCTACATCAGGGATCACTAACTTGGTTCATTAGGTGTCCGTGATACTTATAATAATTTATTGTATATTAAAATCCAATTATACTGACCTTTGCGGCGAATTTGCCAGCTCTCTAATGTTGTCCACTGTGTTGTTAGATCGGGGATAGGACAGCTGATGTGCTTCCTGCCGTACCAACTCACCTTCTGACATGAAGCGCCTCTGGGGGCTACCACCCACATAACTGGGGCCCCCACCCTGCATAACAGGACCGCCTCTACCGACACCGCTGCCATCCTAAGATAACAATGGCATATTTATTTTACTTTCGACATTTGAGACCTGTAAGTGTTGTTTATTGTTTTATCATTATATATACAATTTTAACTTTCTGTGCCACGTATTTGAAACGTGGAAAACATTTCTTCAAATAGATTGACTCTGAACTTTAAATGCAACGGTGCCACTTTTAAAATAAATTTTTGGATACCATTGTACAGGGAGATCAAAAGTCGCCCTACTTGACACCATCTTTTCAGTATAGCATTCACCTGATTCAAATCTGTAATTTTCTGCAAACCGCTGAAATATTCGAATTTTCTTATTATTCTTGCATTCACAAAAATAAAACAATGATAGCTGAATATACTGTAAATATATTATCAAGTAGATTGACTCAGTGCCACGGCCGTCTTCAACTACAAATGCCCCCACACTGTAATTTGCCTGGAAAGAGCATTCGCAGTTATAATCAAATCAGAATTTTGCGAGGTCCTGTTGTAGATCACCTCAACTGAATCCCCCAGTATTACGCACCATTGTACATACCCATATGATACCCATTCGCATATTTCATCAGAATTGGTGGAGCAGTTACTGATATGAATCGGTAACAAAAACGGCAACAAACAGACTGACGGAAATGAGTGACATGGATTTTCATAATTAGACCATGAATCATCCAAAAAACGTATTATTTCGTTCATTTAAGCGAACAACGGTTCCTTTGCTTTTGTATGGTAAATCAAAACCTAAGCAACAATTTGCGTAAAAACATTCTCTAATATAGAGCAATACTGACCTGGAAGTCATAGTAGTGACTGCCGCCGCCACCGTTGTATTGTTCTCTTACCGGACCGCCTGGAGGTTGACATCCCCCTCCACCCCCGTACATCACACCGATGAAGTCAGGCCGCCGAGGCTGTGTCGGAGTTGACGGGTTCGATCTGTCAATCAATACATTAAATAGAAAATGGCGCTATGCACATAGATTAAATATAGAGATCTAGTTGCACAAACAGTTTTCAACCTGGGTCAATTATCATAATTGGTTTTTATCAGCTTAATCAAAATTATACATTTTTAATGCAACCTTCGGGTCAATATGCTGCTTTAATTAATCAGATATTGTATATTTACTTTTCTCAAAAACACACATTCACAAACCAATATCTCACAATACGTAATTTCTGATTAAAAAGGAAAAAGGAATTGAGCCAGATACATATAGGAATTTTCATTATAACGATGAAAGAGATTACTACAAAAGGTTTTTTGAAAATCTATAGGTCTCAACTGATGTCCGAACTAACTGTCCGCATTTAAATTCTTCTGCAGAAACGTACCTGATACATGAGAAACATTTCATAACGAATATGTAAGCTATGTCTTATTCATAGATGATCATAATTGATACATTATTAAACCACGACCAATTTATGAGGAAAACACCAGTCCAGCTAGGGCAAATATGTAGTCCCATTCTCATGTTGATCTACGTCCACACTTTAAACCAATAAAATAGTTATCTTTCGAAATGACAAGCATAGCCATCATAAAAATTGACACAACTTAGCTGAGGCTTATTCGTTGCAGACACGCAATTTTAATTTGCGTCGTACCTGCCAAACTTCTTAACTAGAAACGTGAATGAGGTTATACTAGTAGGCGGACATTTCATTGAAACTGTAAGTATATTGGTCATTACAGAAGAAAACCAGTAATCAGTTTTTGGCTATTAACCAATAAAACATATCTCTAATAGCACGTACAATACTAATTTTGTAAGTTACAGAGAGCAATAATACGCCAAACAGCAGTAGCTCATACACAGTGCAACAACGACAATGCAGAAATGAATCGATTTCAGTCTTCACCATAAATGACAGTCCTCACGTCAACATTATGCACAATAATTGCCATCAAAAGTTGTGTTGATATTTGTGATAAAAAAGTATTTGAAACATACGTATATATTTATCATGAAATGGTGACGTAAGCACCCTGGATTATGGGAATGACTATAATCATGCAATACTGGTTGGATGTCAAAACGTTATGAAATTACTCTAGTCCTTTTTTCAATATAATATAGTGTAAGATAAGTAGCAATATATAATGAATCAGTTAGTAAAACATCTAAATCTGAATGTTCAAAAATGACGGAAGACTCGATTGGCTTTGAGCGTTTGTAGAGCATATTCATCATGATCAAAAGTTGAAAGTATCTAAAGATTCCATACACCATTACAAATAATTACATTTATCTATCTCGAAGGCAAATAAGCGAACAAATACGGCGTATTTATAAAATTTTAAATTTGAATTAACCCAAGCAAATTTGGAATGTTAACTTCAAACAGTTTTAAAAAACAATCACTGGCGTAAAAAAGTTTTGCAACGAGGCTTAAGCGGTTTCTGACAAAAGTAAACCATCGCCAGTTTAGAAACGTGGCATACATATATCTCTGAATGGCAGACAGACACCTTGATCATTTCTATACTCCTTAAATGTAGCACATTTCAGTAATAACGTACTGAATCATGGAATAACTGCATGATGAACACTAGTGCAAGCAGCCTAACCTAAATGCTGCCAGTACAAGAAAAGATATATTACAAAATTAACCTGGCATCAACATCGGCTGGAAGTTGGTAAAAAGATGGCCACAGATGTCAAAATCTGTAATTACAAAAATACAATTTAGTACCCACCACTATGATTCTGTCGTAATAGCCACTACTTTGATATATTTTTTATATGATACGAATCCACAACAGAAGTGATGCGGTCACCGAATAATATAATGAATGAGAAATGCATGATATTAAGAAATAATAATTATGCCTATATTAAAATGAGAGCACAGATCTGCTGTTTCGTGCCCCAGTGGCTGCGCTTCATCCAGTGCGGTTAAGATGTTTGCCGACATTTGGCATGCTGATATGGATTTTAGTGCAAAGCAGCGTATTCCTTATATCTACCTATTATCCAACAACCATAACTAGCAGACTGACATTGTGGTCTAACCAAATATTACGAAGCTGATATTTGCTATTATCTTCCATCTGTCTCAAGACGACGATAAGCTGGGCAAGAATCAAAACGTACTAAATAATTTTTGTTGTCTCTCGTTCTCAACGGAAAGATCAATATCTTATTATATTACTATACATAGTTTACATAAAAACAGCAGGTTAGATCAACTTGAAAAGTAATATTTACAGGACATAACGTATGTCAACAAAGGGTACAGATTTCATCAAAACTAATTGAAAAATGTATATATTTAATCTAACATAATAAGTATACTATGAAGGTACAGTAGAAACACTTGAAGCAAAGTTTTTGAGGAAGAAGAACCATGACAATAGTTTTAATACAGTTGACATAAATGTACGCAGTTAGTACCCGTTTTTACAGTGTTTTTAGTCCGAGTTTCAAAACTCATGATGTAGTTGTTTCTCTCAATCATCGCTCATAAAAGTTTTTTCTTCAAACATATGTGGTTTCAATTATTGACCAGATAAAGCGATTTTCTGGTTGGGCCCTTCTTAGTTGGGAAATCAGATCATAAATTACAAGGTGAAGTTGATACCATACTAAGCAACTCCTAGCTACAATCCTGTTTTAAATATAGCACAATAAATGATAGGATATTGAAATATATTATGAAGCATCATAAAAAAGTTTTTATATGTTAAAATAACTGGTTTCTTGCATGTGCAAGACGAATCGCATAGCTTTAATAATCCACCATTAATTATCATCTAAGGTCTTTGTAAAAACAAGAGACGGATACTGAAGAAGGCAGGTAATAACACCTGTCAAGATACAAAAATGGTAGTTGATGTAGTTGAGTCTGGAATATATAATGGATGCTGTTTTTTTCTTAACTCTCTAATATTTCCCAAATGAGGACCTCAATTATCATTCAGCAAATATAATTTAATATGTAATAAGTCGCCATTTACTTAATTATACACAGTTTCACGAAGCGTTTTATTTTTTACTGTATACTGTCATTTACATAAATACAATAGTAAGATCTACTTGTGTAACATTCAACAAGTAAGGTTTCTTCTCTGAGGGACTTTGAATTTTGACAATATATAGTCACAGTCCTATAGGATAAGAATGGGTCAAAACACCGGAATTAGAAAAAACTTGATCTCGACCGATATATTTGTGTCGCATAATTTATCGGTACATTATTATTAACCCAAATTCTATTTTACTCAGACACCAAGCATATTTAGTTCATTACATTTAACATGATCATTTATGAGACATTATCTTTACAATTAACCATAAATCCTATGTGTTCATTTGCTTTGCCTGTATCCTCAATTTTGTTTTGGATTCATTACTCAATGTCATGACAAAAAAACAGTTAATCAAAAGCAATGTAGTATCAAAATGAGATTTTGTTCAAATTACATTAATTTTGACCACAAAAGACTGATTAGTTTATTTTAACCTAAAAATAAGTTTATTCAAGATATCGTAAAAATCAAGATAAATAAGGATGAGCGGCTTTTTCAGTAAAATCTGAGGACCTAAACAAAAAAGCAATCGCACAGTCAAATAAAAGAATTATACTCCAAAAATATGAGACTTTTAACGCACGAGTTCGTTGTCAGATATGTAAAAAATATTTACCTTCTAACTGGACTAGACATTGCCAGAGGCGTGGGTACACCTAATGCTTTGATTCGCTGCTGCATAGTGGGCGATGGCCTTTGAGGTCCTAGACTATCTGGCGTTCCACTTCTATAAATAAATTTAGAACAATGAAGTTCAGTAAAACTTAGATGGCATACGTTAGAATTTTAGGGTTTACACACACTTGTTTCAAAATTTCAAACACCACTCAGAAACGAGATCTCAAAGACATCTACGGAAGCCTTATATTATAAATTGAAGACCTTTATTATTATTATTATTACTACTAATGAACCAATCAAAAAAAATACAAAAATGCATATGTAATCTACTCTTGAGAATATTTAATCAAATAATCACGAAAAAATCTGTTGCTGCCCAGAACTCATATTACCTGCTAGGATCCAGGCCTCTAGGCCTTGGGTGTGGGCTGCTCCGCGGATAGTGATGTTGCATCGGCCTTGGCGGATGTCTGGGAGAGTCTTGGTCGCAGCCCTGCTGCCCTGCTCCAGGGGGCGACAGGAAGAAGTTGCTTTTGGAGCCATGTCGCTGCAGAGGAGGAGTGGGTTCGCAGTCCTGCGACTGCGACGCTGAAGGCTCCATGTCCGGGTCGCAGCCCTCTCGTCCAGGCGACATCTGCAACAAGGCCGGTAACGACAACAAAAGACGTTGTTAACGCGTTTGATCATATATGTTCACTATGAAGCATGTAACTATGGATCCAGCTCGAATATGCTACATTTTGTTTGTAATCGTCTGCTAAATCAGGGCTAATGGGCATCTTGACAAATCAACTATCAAACTGGTTACACTACATACACGACCGATATATCTCATACGTTGTCGGAGTTAAGAGCTCACACCTTATAGTCATATAGCCAACAAAAAAATGTACTTTCTGTTACAAGTGGAAGAGTGTTTGCTCTATATACCCAACGACGTGAGTTCAAAGCAACTAATCTCCAGTTTTTTTTTAAATATTTTGTAATAAAATACTTCTGCTAATTTCCAGCTCATATTAAACTACAAAATTGCATAAAAAATTAAATATGGATTAGTAAGCACTTAAAATAGCACATATCTTGAGATACTACCATATAATAAGTGTTTTCACTTGCAATTGTCGGAAGCATTTGATTGTCATATATCAGATAAATTTAAAATTAAGTGATGCTGCTCCTTGGTTAATTCTAAAACAGTAAAGAAATCGATTTTTGTTTTGATTTGTATTTTTTTTAGATAAATTGGTATAATAATCATAGCCCCACAGTGGTATGGAATCACAATGAAGCTTAAAAAAATGGAGTCAAGTAGACTTCCGTGCTATTTATAATTTTCTGCTTGGAAATATTTTGTAGTAAATGAAATCAGAATTCTATGAGGCCACCAAGTAGATCCTCAGATTAAATATGCTTTGCCCTTTTTTGGTATGTCTATGGGTATTGGGTAGACTGAAGCCTGGTCAACTCTTGTAGTGTTCACGACGGCTGTTATAAGACGAACAAAATCACGGAATTTTCTAATTCATGCATACTTGGTTAATATTTAGTTTCATGTAGTTGCGGGCGATCCAATACCACCAAATAAAAATTAGTTGTGGTTAAAGTAAGTATAGCATAATTTCTGAGTTTTTTTGTTTTTTGCTAATTACTACGTCACTATTACAACGATTAAAAAATAAAGCGGCATTACCTACTATGTACCCACATTACTTTCCACCCCAAATTTCATCAATATGGTGCAGCACTTACAAGATTACTCAGTGAAAAAAACATATTGGATATAGTGATATATATTTTCGTGATGGGAGAGTTGATTCTTCAGAAATAATGTAGAGCAACAGATCCCTGTATAACTTGAAACTCAAATTTTTTATGAATGTTAGTGGCAGTAGTAGTGGTGGGGAGGCGAAGCCTGACGAGTAGTAGGTTGGTGCTTTTTGCCGACCCAGGGAACCAACACTAGGACTAATCAGATCGTTTCATAGAGACGAACATACCAGACTTAATGATATTCGCCAATTCCGCTGAGTATACTTCTTCTCTGGCAAATTCCATTAAATCGAATAACTTGGCTCTAAGCCTCAGTATATAGCACACTCGCCTAGGAAGTGAAACAATGTCTCATCCTCCTCCCAGCACTTGGGGAGGACTGGATCTCTTTCCATTCGTATGAAGGACAAGTGTCATTCAGTTTGCAGTGGCCCGTGAGAACTCCTACCAAAAGGTAGAGTGATTCCCTGTTCCTGTTCAACAGCCACAGCTCACAATAAAAAGTTCAAGCCTGTGATGCCATTTGTACAAACTAATCAAACTCCTCATTTTATCCCTATTTCATCGTCTCATGTGTTCCTTAAATCCTCTGATATAAACAAAACCAATGTTAAACACAAACCTTCAAGAGAACAGATAATCTCCAAGAAACAATAAAATCTTATCAACTGTCTGTTGTTAATAGAGATAGGAAGTCAAATACTGATAGCTCATTGATTAATAGAGGAAGTATCATCAACTAGAACAATGATACAATATGAACCATTTTGGTGGAGAAACTGTACATTCTAATGAACTAAAAAATCATGAGAATAGTAAAAGAAAACTCTTACCTTATTGTAAGCATTTGAGTTTATGTTTCTAATACCATTACTGTTATCCATGTAAGTCTTCACTTGACTATCATTAGCTATGGTAGCTATTGGGCCATGAGAACAATGTTTCCTCTTTGGATTATATTTTTGGGTTCTTATGAGGCTGAAAAACAAATAAAGATAGAGGATGTAACTAGGGATCAGTATATTCTCAACTATTCATGTAGTTTTCATACTTGACTAAAAAGACTACAACATAACATGCTTCAATAATCTGTTACAGAATTAAGGACTGGCTGGACCTCACTGATGTACAACAAACATCACTAATTCAAAGTAAAATGAAGGGTGAAAGAATGTTAATGCAAAACAGTTTTTTATTGTATTACTCTACCATATCTGTAGTCTACTTCCAAGTACTTTACATGTTTGACAAAACAGAAAAAGTATATATTTATAAATAATGGGCAATCATGTATTATAAAAATAGTATACCTTGGAAACTGAGGACCAAACTGAGTGTAGCAGCAATTATGCCAACAGCCCCTTGAAAATGGATTGTAGCCTCCCTTGAATTTGCCTGTGACTTGTTCATTAGTGGTTCGTCCTCGTGATACAAGAACCATGTGAAAACCAGTCAAACCAAAAATTGGAATTGCTAATAGAGCAATTAAAGCCATTAATACCATACTGGGCACAACATTAAGGAATTTATTTTGAGTTAATAAAAAAATGATTACCAAAATCACATTATCATGAGACATCATTTTGTACAGATAAAAATAATTAATCATATAAAAATCATCATAATTTTTCGACCTGTTTGTGTGTGTGTGTGAGCATGTGCATTTTTAAGAACATTCAATGATGAAAAACATTTTTTCTTCT
Organism: Bruchidius siliquastri; assembly: GCA_949316355.1. Taxonomy (NCBI): domain Eukaryota; kingdom Metazoa; phylum Arthropoda; class Insecta; order Coleoptera; family Chrysomelidae; genus Bruchidius; species Bruchidius siliquastri. The sequence goes on along the minus strand of OX438536.1, from coordinate 8,732,352 downwards.
GCTGTTGATTGTGGCTATGAAGAGCTGTGACACATTGGAGTGGAAAAGCAGGCTGACTAACCAACAAATTAATGGTTTATGTCTTGATTCTATGTGTACTGGGCTATTCATTTAAAGAATACAAAAACTTTATGAACCATAATTGCAGAACTATTAAAAAAAAGCAGGAATAATTCATCTCCAAGTGTATGGGGATGCCCATTGGCAACTCACAAGGTCAAAGGTCTACACCAGGCTATACTGACAAGTCTAGGCTAAAGACAAAACATCCATGTCTTTAGCAGGCCTGATGCATAGAGGAGAGCATACACACAAAAATAATTACTTTAATAACTGTTAGAGAGCAGAAATCTAACCACTAAACTGAAAAAGTTATTCATTCAAAATGTCCATAATTTAATAGTGACAATACCAAAGGGGATAAGTGCCAAAGTTTTATCAATTATAGCACTAAAATGAGATTTCATGTCATGCTATATGTCCTGATTAAGGTTACAGGTGCCAAGACAAAGTTTATTATATATTTATTTTTGAAAACTTACCCCCTAAAGTGTTATTTTTTTGAATATTGTATGTGTTTCATATGTTTTTTATTTTGATTTAGTATTGGTATTCTCATATATTTATAAGTAGTAAACTAAATGAACTTTGATTATACTTATTTTTTGTATTCAATTAGGTTTTAATAATATCTTGAAATAATTATTTTGGCAGTAACTTCCTTTGGTGTAACCACTTTTCAATTAACATATTTACATAACTCAGCAAGTGACAGTAACAAAATAATACACATATTTTTCTGATTATTGGAGTATATACAGAAAAAAATACTGAATTGAAAAAAATGCCTAAGATCACAAGTCTCAATTTGAATGAAATGGATTGGTATTAAGTTTTTTTCCAAAAGAATTAAATAGATTGTGAATATTCCCAGATGCATTGACCTCAACAGTATACAACTTTCATAATTACAAAATACAAAAGTAGACAATTTATCTGAAGATTACAGTGTTTTTCATTCATATAACCATCACATTATCTTGACCTTCCACAAAAAAAGGAACAATGTACTGTTTTATGACAGAAAAATAACCCACAAATCACACAGTCAAAAATAATCAAATTTCAATATGGTACCAATTTAACATATTCATCTTTATGAATGGTAATTGAAACTTATTCAATTACGCTAAAATATTTATTTTTTAATAATATTTAAAATAATTCTGGTAATTGTCAACAAAACATCACTTCCATGCAATGATTATCTAAAAAGGATACGCCACAATTGGTTGAGGTTTAGTATAGTCATCACCACATTTCAGAATATATATCAGACTCAGTGTAAAAATACTGATCATATGTAGACTAAGTGATATCAGGAAGAAAAAGAAGAACCTATAGTTTCTTCTTCCAATACAATTATTCACCCAGGGACAATGATGGTCAAAGGTCTGAAAAAAATCAACAGGTATCTGTTATGTATAATATTAAGAATATGTGGTAAAAACAAAGTAGAGTAACTCCCCACATGTTTAAGGAGCCTAATAATTTATTTCTCCATTTAATTTTTTTGATATTTGTCTGCCCACAATGGAATTATAATTGAAAACTAGAAAGTTTTGCTATTCTCATAACATCAATATACCATGGGCATGTAATCCATGGAATCAAGAGAAGCAGTTCTTAACCTAATTAAAATAAAAAAAATTATCTAAAACACAAATTTTGAAATAGTAAACGATTAATTAGCTTGTATTAAAATGAGCTTCTAATGCTAAGACAAAAAATGAAATGACATCAGGTATTTCAAAGGATGATGTTAAATGTACACAAGCCAAGTGACTGATCAGACTTCTATTGAGTTTTATCATATGGAACTATTTCCTAGTGTAGGAATATAAAGAATTGATATTATGTATATGAAGAACTAAGTAGAATTATTACCTTGAGGGAAAAATATATAATTTCATATAATTAACAAAATTGTTATATTCATAAATACTGTATTCAAAATGATGTACAGAAGATTAAAGAGAAACAGCAGGAACACTTTTCCAATTTAGCATGATACAATTGATAGATATGAATTGATACAATGTGTTTCATTAGAGAAAATAGGATACAGGTACTATATATTTTACATATAAAATGAACTACATATTCAAGAGAAAACTAAGGTGACCAGAATACAGATCTGCTACAAATGTATGCATATCATAGGTTATTGCCTCTGCTGGTTCTCTCTGATATGCTCCTGATGAACTGTATTATTAACCAAGCTTTATAATAGAAATATATAAAACTACTATATAAAACTACTATTCACATGTGTATATAATTTGCAAAAATATATCCAAGATACCCATGTCATTTTCTATTAAACTTCAATATTCTCAAATCATCTAAATTATTCTCACATATATTTACACATATATTCACTATGTATCATGTTTATAATCTATTTTTGTATTATTAATGCATGAGCTTTCTTTTCACATCTGACTAAGCACTAATCCACCCATGTAGCTCAATTTACTAATTAGTGTTCCAATTTGATTAACTTCTCCAACAAGCAATGATGATTAAGGGTCTTACCTCTATACAATGATTACAAACACTACAGTGGGAACATCTTGGTGGTCTATAAAATTTACAAGTCACACACCATTTCATGCGTACTGTAATACCATTAATATCTACATTCTTGTACAGAGGGGCTCTGAAATCGTCTTCTCTATCTTCGTCAGGAGGGGCTGAAATTGAATACTTTTCAATTGAGCACATATCTAACAGCTGATTCCAGTTCCTACCTTTGGGTATGACTCCTGGGTCCATAAAAGTAGCAAGGGTGAAATTTGCTAGGACAAAAAATGTAATCACACCTTGATATGCCGGTACCCATGGATGTTGTGGAATATAGTACTGGGCCCTAAAAAAAGTAACAGGTCGTCTAAATTTGGAACATAAACACCACGGAAATAACTCACGGATAGTAGAAAAATAATGTTGTAGCAACAATGAGTAAAGTCCAAGCAAATGTAGCCGGTATGTATCTGGTTTTCACATCGCACTTGGGCATAATGTTCCTTTAGCGACCCTACGCACACAAATTCACATACAAAAATTGTAAAATCCTTCTCATACAGGTCAACATGGCTGGCAATGGCAGTAGCAAACGGCACAGAAAGAAAACATTCGTAATCCTTAATGACATTGTCATTCACGTCAACGTCAATATGTGAAATGTCAAAATAAATACAATTTCGGCAATGTTGCAATATGTACTATGTAATTACACGATTTGTTTGCAATTTGAGCGTCTTGTGTAATTTATGTACAATAATGCAATTTCACAGGATTTCAAAAATGGGGATATATATTTAAGAATATGCTAAGAGGGTGATCGGTTTCAGAAGAAGAGTGATTTTTCTGCTCTTCAGGTTTCTTCCACGAGAAAGTCAGATAGGGTCAATCAGGGTTTGCCATGGGTCTGTGTGTAAAAGCCTGAGATTCAAGCAGCTCTTCGTGTAATTACTAATTTCATATATTCACATTGGCGACAATGAATTTGGGGTATCCTTAAGACAATCTACAATCTTTATCGATAGTCTACATACCTTCATATGAAATATTGGCTTGTCTTTATATTACGAAATAAAAAATAATTTCATATAGTATTCTAGATTTGAGAACTGTAGTTTTGTATTTATGATAGGACCTAGTTAGCTGGTTGAGAAGTAACCTGGGTAGCCTTTGTACATAGTCAAATCTTACAGTCCGTCTATGATTTAAATATAAATTGAAATGCGTCTCCAATATAAAAGGGGTTTCATTTGTGGAACTTTGTATTAAATACATTTTTTTATCGTGCAATTAAAAATATTATGTAATTAACACACAGTTTCATATTTGGTTCTTTCTACTTTGTATTTATTAAATATGATCTTAAGTTTGGTGCTGACCTATTAGCTATACTTATTTGATTATCATAGACTGTTTTTATGGCTTTCGATATTTCCAAAATATGTGATTGTGGTGAACCGTTTCGCTACCTGTTGTGCTTTATGAGGATATATGTTTCTAACAGCCTTTTTGTATTCTCTTTTATTTATTGAATGACCTATTATTTTTGGATTATAACCATTATGATAAGCTATTTGTTAAATAAGTCCAATTTCATTTAATAACTAAACAATAAGAATATAAAAAGGAGCATATATCCATTCATATGAATAAATGAAATAGTTTAAGGAATAGAATATCTTATAACGTGAAGTATCAATACAAACCTCAACAAGTGAGTTTCAATCGTCGGACAAATTGGTTACATCTGGCAATAGCGCTCAGTTTGATATCATTCTATTAGTAAGCTGTTTATGTATGACACATGTGATGGCACTGGCACATGTGGTATGAAGTGACAGAATTATATACAGAGCTCCATTGTTTGTTGCTTTGTGACTTAAAAAAACAGTGAAAACGGAAATTTTTATATACTTTGGTATAAAACATGGATTTACCTCACTGGATTTGTTTTAAAATTACATGTTAGACCATCCTCTATTCGGAATAAAGTGAAATACCCCTTAATTATTTGGAAAAAATTGTGTTGAAGTGCCCCCTGTGTCAAGTGTCTGCTAACTTTTCTGGCAAAGAGGGAATTTTTGTTTCTCCAGGTGTTCTCCAGGCCCCGGCTCTGGAATATGTGTAAAATGACCAATCGTGGAAAGTAAGAAAGAATTAAAATCAGTATTAAAATTCTGATAATCTGTGAGCATTAGAATGTGTTGAGATTGAGAACACATGACTTATGTGGTAATATTATTCTTACGTGAATAATATTTGAAAGATTTTGCATTCTATCAATTTGAATGATGGAGTTTGCCAAGTTCACGTATTTCAGCGAAATTTCTCAAATGATGTTTGGATTTGGTGATAGTCATTCCCCGAATCCCGACACCGTACGACTTGTTGAATGTATCTTATTGAAACAACTGAGAACACTAATTCAGGAAGCACTTAAATATAGTGATGGAAAAAACCTCAGCGGAGAGGAACTGGTTTTTTTGATGCGACATAGCAAACAAAAAATGAGGAGATTTGTTACATACCTACGAAACAAGCATAATAAAATGGTACTTCAACAACCTTTAGGAGTCACCACTAAGCAATTAAAAGACAAACCGGAAGGAGAGTTAATGGATTTCATAGAAAAGATAGATGAGACAGGAGAATTCACTAACCTTGCAGAATTTGATGAAGTTAAGTATGAGAGGCAATTGAGGGCAGATAGAATATCTCAAGCATTGGATGAAAAAAGATATTTAGAATTTTGTAAAGCTAGATGTAGGTCTTTCACCAGTAATTACACAATTCAAAGGAGTTTAGAGAAGCTGAGGCTATGGGTAGATCCTAAAACAGAAATTAACTTTAAAGGAGAAGCCCTAGATGTTTTGGCATATTATGCTTATCAGACTGTAGCAGAAATAGTTGACTATGCACTATTAGGTAATATCAAAAAACCATACTATGTTACAAGTTCAACATATAATTGATGTCTTATATATATTGACAGCATGAGAGAAAAAATGTATACCAATACACATACACCACCACCACATCCATTGCTTACCAGTGAGGAGGGAGTTAAACAGTTGATTTTGGATAAAAAGTAACAATGTCATACAATTATTTCCTTTAAGCTGCTGTTCTTCTCATCTGTCAGGATGGCAATAAACTCCTAAATCTGCTACTGTACCTGTACTGCATTTTCAAGTCTTATATCTAGTATACCAAGACACATGAAAAAAATGTTAGTTACTTAAAGGCAAATTTGAGAATGTAAAAATATATATTGTATCCATTTGAAATTTTTAAAATAAATTAGGTACAATTTGCTTTTTTGAAGATCCTTTATAGAATAATCTTAAACTAATTTGAAGAATACTAGAATACCAATTTCATTTTAGTGAGAATAGACACCAAAAGTGGAAGCAACCCATTTGATCATCTCCCAGGTTCCTATTATACAGCAACAATGTTCAATGGGAAACATCAATTTCAAGAAGATAACCCTGACTATAGCAAGGTTCACAGCAGTCAGCCACAGATTACTGTGAATGAGATAAAAGAGGTCATGAGACGTGTTCACACTCCACAAGCAGGAAAACTCAATTTTGGAGGCCCATTGCCAGAAACACATTACTTGTTTGCTCTTTAATCTTAAAATATCTCAGTGAATGAATAAATTTGTCTTTGTTTTACTCATTTTAATCATTTTTACCAATACGGTACTGGTAATTCTGATGGACCACTGATGCTTTTTTATACTTGAAGTAGTAAAAGTGTTGTCTTTCATATTTTTTTTATTTTTATGTACTTCTACTGTTCTACCTAAAAAATCAAAAACCTGCCTAGTTCAAATATTAAATAATTTCATATATATCCACCAATATAATCAAATTAATTTTACTATAGCCAATAACTTCCTTCAAGGAGCGAATTTGGCTACAAGTTGCCATATCTGGCAACATTGTTTGGGTGAAGCAGTAGAGTGAATATTGGCTTGGCTCCTCATATGCGGGTGAGAGGCAAGCAGGGATTAGGAGAATCAAGGTTTGAGGTGTGTTATAGCAAGGGCTTTTTGTGAAAAAGATTATGCCTCTGCCAGTTGATATTGATCAATTGATCTGTCTAGCGTGCAACGCGTCCATTTGTGCTCGGTTTGTGTAATTGATTTTAATGCGTGTGTGGATGGTGTGTGCACTCTTACAAACTCATTTCACCTTAGAAAAAAAGAAGAAAATTAAGAGGGTAGGTAGATCATTCACACATCACAGTTCGAGAATGTGATAAGACATTGTCCAAAAACAAATGTTTATTATATAGAAACCATAAAACTCGAGGATTCCATTATTCGCATTCTACAGTTAAAAGCCATTATAATAATTATGTATATTTTATGAGGTATAGTTTTTTATATGAAAACAACTAGTTCTATTTTACAAGCTCCTAGGATTAAGACATTTATTTTCATTGTTAATTGTAATAATATCGGGAAGAGTTCAAAATGTATTTGTACATATTAATTGTAGAAATGTAAGTAATTGGAGATAAAGTTATGATTGTACGTGTATGAGCATTCAATAGTTTTTTGAAAACTATAATCAGTCTTGCAAAATCAAACTTCTCTATGGTCTTCTTACACCGTTTTTGTAACTTCGACATCTTCTTACAAATTCAAACTTCCGGTAACGCATACAATGCCACTGTGGTATCTGAGACATTTCTTGTAGAATCTGAAACAATGGAAAAATCAGCGATTCATTCATCCACAGAAATTTCAGCAATTGTGTTAAAATCTTATAGACCAGGCTAAAAAAGTCAGTTGGAATGAATCAACCCATTAATCATATAGATTGTAGATGCTCTTACTTGGTGAAATTCTTCCATCATGTAGATAAAAAGTTGTTTAATTATCAAACTGTGTGATAATTACACAACTTTTGATCAACCAATTAGGTTTCGTGTAGATTTCATAATAAATTTTTGAAATCGCGGTATATCAACACTGAGTTATACCAGCAGCAAGAAAGCAAATGCTCAATACTCTAATATGATACTTGTTTTTATCTTTGAAAAACTTAATGTTTCATCTAATTTAAATAAACATAGATATAACATTCCATATACTATAATTTCTTGGAACAAATTCAAATTAAAACTGAATCAGACGTGTAATCATTAAGAAAAAAAAATGATTCAAAAGATTATGCAGTTTTGTGATACATATTTCTTACTTTAATTCTACGGAGATATTGATTATTAATGAATGAGCTTTTTTGTTTTTCAAAAAACTCCAGAAATACAAGGGTTTTATAGAAGGGACCCAGATTTTCCCCCCATAGCCCTGCTACTCCCACTTACTTTAACCTCCACCCAATTGAAATCAGTTTCACTAGCCCTATCCTTTTATATATACTTAGCTTTTGAAAACAACATACTGCTGTAATCGCGTTCATACCTAATATAAAAGAGCCACTCTCTTTACAACCAAGTGATGTGATATATACAAGGCCACATATAACTAAAAGCAATATCAGTAATCACATTGGATGCACAATAAAGATGATACCTTTCATTATTTATTATGGCGAGGTCAAGGGGTGTATGACCTCGCAGTTCAATTTGGGCCGATGACACTGCTTTCCTTTTTAGAAGTTTAGGGAATGATATAGGAGCTGGGCGTATTGAGACGGCATGATGAGTACATATATTCACAATTAGATGAAAAGTAAACATGGCTAATTAGTGGATTGATTTACATACCGTCTTGATGCTAACAAAAAATACAGATTACTTTGGGAGAAAAATATTGTGGCAAATGGAAAATTATATTTATTTGAATTTTAAAAGCGTATGTAAATACTAACACTTCATTTTTTCAATCATGTACTGTAATCAGCTTTTCCTGTCATCATCAGTTACGAATGCTGATCCTGTTTTAATGACCAGATGATTACTAGGGAGTTCTCCAGATCGATGCGCTGGTTGGAGTTATAAATACTCTAAAATGAATGGCCTTATCGAGATCGTATCTTACTAGACGCTAGTTTTGAAGAAAATTCATCACAATACCAGTATAGGGAAAGATAGTAGACAGGCATATAGAGACTCTAAACCCTCTATAATAAAAAAAGGCATATAGAGACAACATAATCTGTGCATGTATTCACAATCAAATGAAAGTAAACATTACTTATTATTAGTGGATTGCCTGATGGATTAATTCACTGTCTTGATTCTAAATTAACAAAATTTGAGAGGTGACTGACCAAAAAGTTTTGTGATTATTTTGAAAAAAGTAATATCAAGTGATAAAACGAAAATTATTTTTATATTATAAAAGCGAATATCGATACCAAACCGTCATTGCTTTGATCCTGTAGGCACACTTTAATCTCCCTCTAAGATCCTTACTAGACGTTTTGGTTCGTCTGGCCATCGCGGTGCTGCTGAGGACACAGATTGGAGTTTTGTACGTAGCAAAAAATATGGATTTTTGTCACACCTAAATTGTGTTCTTAATTTACTGTTCTGTATTATTTATTATTGAAGCAAATTTTTTATCATAATAAAACAAACGAGATTTTGTCTGAATCTGGAGGTAAACCTATTTTTTTCGCAGCGAAATGCAAATATACGTATATATATACATTTTGAAAATATATTGTTTTTCCTAACCATTCTTGTCTCTCTATGTACACCTGCATCCACATGTTATTAGTATATGTGCTCATTTCGTCGAGTACATATATGCACATTTTTTTGGGCCTGATGAAGCCAAGTAGCAGAAATACGTTTTGCTCGGGTTAACAAATTTCAAATTTATCTCCGAAAGTGTAATACAAAAAAATTATCCCTTTGTTGTTTTTCACTATTTTACGGTGCACGCTCATCATATATTGGGAGAAGATAATCACTGAGATAAAGCAACAGAATTTAAAAAAACACAACTGAAAATATCTAGCGCAGCTTTCAGGGAAGGGAGGCAAGTGCTCCCAGCCAAACGACGTCCATGGCCACACCACAGTAGTGACAGTCTGTATTCATTACAGTGCAAGTGTTAAAAAAATATTGTAAAATCATTATCGATCACGTTTTTATCTAATTTAAATAGCGTGCTAAGTTGTTCATCGGGATAAAATATTATAAACAGGGAATATTTTGTATGGGGTACGGGGATATTTGTAGTTGAACGAAAGCCAAAATCGATCTGATGCGGACAAATGCGTAAAGCATCTACTCATGATAAAATTTCAATAAAATTGGATACTTACCGATTCTGGATTACCCGCCGGTAAAGCAAAACAAGCACAAATTGTAACTGCTACCGTCAGGAATATCATGATACTAACGTAAATCCTCATATCCGCAAACGCTGGGTGCTGTTGGAGGAGTAACCGTAACGCGCGATCTGTTTACTTTTATTTTTCTCTCCCACTTGATATACTCCAAAGTAGATTAAACTAGATTGCAAAAGGATCGTTTCTTGAGCTCGTACATAATCAGTTCATTTTTCAAATGCATTTCTGTCCTAGTTTTTGAACGGGCGCTTGTTTACTTATGTAGGGCATAGCGTTAGGCTAAGCAAGCAGTATATCCTGATGATGAATGTGATATTTGTTTTCGTAGGGAGCTTTCTTTGTCCGCAGTGCGGGGTCAGCGCACATGCAAGGTGATTCATACTTGGTAAATTTTGTAGGAAGTAATTGAAGGGGCCTATTACAAGCATTTAACATTCAAATAGTCACGATAAATTGAGTTATGAGGAAGAATGAAAATGTCATTTGTGTCTGGAACAAAAAGTTAGGGGAAAATTTATCTGGTATGCTCAAGGATTAGCCAATTTATTTACAAAAAAATCACTAATTTTAGAACTGACTCGTTCCAGGTCTTGGAAGTTGAATCTGGAGAGGATGCACCTGTTGGGCCTCTAGTGTTTACTCTATTGGTTACTCTTCGTATTATCATGCAAGACAGGTCGGTCGAACATTTATCATGGTAGAATCTATAAAACAGAGACAAATCAGTCATATTTCTGCAATGTTACAGACTGTTACGTCCTTTGTGAGGTCAGACGCATCCACTGGACGTATTTCTTCTTTCTCGATTGACTCCAGAAGCTTCAGGGAGTGCTTCGGAATATAAGTAAATCTTGAGAAACCGCTTGGAATATAGATTTTTTCGTTCTCGTGCTGGCAAATATTAAATAGCGAGGTTGCTCTTAAATAACACACTATAGGTTGTTCTGTAAGAGGGGGTGTTGTGGTTGCCATGACCCAGTTTGGAGAAATTGTGCATGCGTGGCTTAAAAAAAACAAGAACTGGAATGTGTCCATTTTTGTGGAATAAATCTGCAGCTGGATTTTCAAAAAAGAACTACTTAAACGTTATATAAATTGTAATATAAATTAGAGCTGGTTACGCCCTGTGAAGTTTTAGTACTACTTTAATCCTTCTGTAGTACCTCGATTCCATCATCGATTTATCTACAGCCTTTGATCATTTTTTGAGAACATAAAAGGATTTGAGAGGTTTTATACCAGTTGCAATTATACCAAACTGAATTTAAATCAAGTATGCATCAACACGCAATTTTGATTATATAACAAAAGTGATGAACATTAGTAGAAGAATTAACTAACTGAATCTGATTTGATTATACCGGAAAATGTCTGTTTATTATAACTCATGTCCAAGAACAATCAGTCCAGGCGGTTGGATGAAACAAATTGGAAATGGTGTAATTGGTGGTATACTGACCTGTGAAATACCTGAAAATATTAGGCTCCTCATCAATATTTGTAAATAAACAGTTGATTTATGGAAAAGCATTTTTATGCTTCAAATTAACATAAACAGCGGAAAAAATCTCTCAAAATAATTTCATACTGCTGGATAAGCGCAAAAACAAATAACTTGATCTACAAAGACCGTGCGAATGCGACAAAACAAACCTTTGTGAAACGAAGAGACCAATAGAAGATTTAAGGAATACCGACTGAATACACAACGAGCAGAGACAGGAAAAGCCTCAATAGCTGACCTCGCATGGGCAGAACAAAATAATGTTTTATAATAATTCCTGTTCGGATGAGAACCAATGACAGGTAAATGCCAAATGAGAAAGGAAAAAGGGAGTCAAGTAAATCGATTTAATTGATGATGTAGTTATTTATAATTTTATCGGATTCCATCGTAGTACCATTTTATCTGCCTACGTGAAAGAGCCAGTAAAACATATTTTTATCAGTCGGTGGTGTTTTGGACAACTTCGTGTGACATGGTTTCTATTTAATGTAAGATTGTAACTATTTAGCCCATTAGGCATGTTATGTAATGACAAAATGATGAACCATTACGTATATAATGATAATAACTCGTCTTTATTACAATTCATGAAAAATGAAATTACATGAGTTAGGTATAGGGCAGTAGTGGCGAAGTTTAGCAAACTTCATTAAAATCGGTATAGCTGTAACTGAAATGCTTATAGATTGTTTAATAACAAATGTAACGTCAAAAATGATTTTCAGCAAGTAAATAATGCTCCGCTACATAAAAAAACATTAATTAGGTTTGGCGGATTTCAATTTTGCCCCAAAAAATTTAAAAAAATAAAAAGCTTATGAAACGTAAAATGAGGTTCCGACGCTTTTTAAAACTTTGAAAAGCCCAAGTTTGTAGTTCTGATAATCTTATGTGTTTTGCTAGTACTTCATCGCCAATTCAGATATTTAGAAAAATCAACACAACCTACTATGTGTCGACATCATATCTCTTCCCAAATTTCTGCAAAATCCTCTCGTAACAATTACAAGATGTCGGCACCATTAACCTTGGATGTTACCATCAATGTATATATACAACATTTGCACTCCACTATCAGCTGCTGAGCTGGACTGGCGAAGGTCTAGATTCAGACAGGAAATGTAACCTAGCTAGCCATGTGCATAGGACAGAATATACTATTTTTCAAAAAAAAAAATAGGAAGAATTATGGGCACATATGTCATCTGATGCAAATGGGTTATAGATGTATTAAGTGTACAAAAACTCATATCTGATCACTGAAAATACTTGGTTTTATTGCTTTAAAGGTATAGCAGACAATATAGTAGAAGGCAATGTATATAAATCAAGATTAAAAATAACATTTAATATCAGCTATTGTTTAACTTCAAGGATGTTTAAAAAAGTAGTTCAAAAACGAGTCATATATGTATGTTTTAAAACAGTTTAAAAATCACTACTATGTAAAAATGCAGGTAAATAACGAAGATTCATAATGAAATCAGAATGAAACTGCACAGAAAATTCACTTGCTCCAACTGATCCACACATACTATAATAAAATTACATCTACCTTGTCTTTACCTAGTAGTGTTATTGCGGAAATAGGCAGCTAGACCAAGTCACCATCAAGCAAAATATTTCAACATTTACAAACATGTAAATAGGAAGGATGTGAAGTTTTTTTACAAATAATTACACATAAACATTCATTTTCTCCATACAATATTCAATGAAAAATTCGTCAGTCGGTGATGATACATGACCTGAGCTACCTAAATCCTTCACTTTTAGTCCGGATTTGACCTTACAATGATACTTGTTAGTTTTGTTCAAAACCTTATGTGTTCTGAGCTAATTTCTGGAATTCCACATGATTTATCATAAACTAAACAATCTTAGAAAAACATCTATTACTTGAAGTACAAGTTCTGGAAAATTCGATGACATAAGATTAAAAAAATACGTATCAGAAGTAGCCTAAACCTTTAACTTACATTGAGTAAAATTAAAACAAAAGGTTTGCACAAGTTCGCCTAGGAACCATAATTTTTTATACTTTTTTGCAGTGATCTAAACTTTGTACATGACGTCTAAGCACAAAAGTAATATCGCTTCATTCAATATAATAATTCAACCTCCCAGAACACAAAAAACTTCGAACTAACCACTTAAAGGTTAGGTTTCCATACGCAATAACGTCAAAGGAGACGATTTATCAGAATCGGTACGCTGGAAATCCGGTGAAGGCTCATACGCTTACCGTCCTAATACTTGTCAAGTCTTAAAAAAGTCTAACCGTCAGCACGCGCTTACTGACGGGGAGGCATGAAGCCGTGCTGGGGCGAAGGCTGCGTGAAGCCCTTGGAGTAGGGATTGGCCTGACCGGCGGCGCCGGCATACACATACTGCTGTTGCTGAGGGTAGGGCTGCGCGCCGGCCGCCGCCCCCGGGTAACCTGCAGCACCCCCGCCGCTGCTGTCCATCACTTGAGGCACATATCGACTGAAATCACAAATAAGTGAATAAATAAATAATGATTTTATCTGAACATAGAACTAAGTATACTATTTTCTTAGCCGCTACCGATATATGTATGTATGGCTGATATCGGCAGAAACCAATATGAAAATAAGATTTTTAGGAAAGGAAAATGACTTCAATATATAATTATCTCTGAATAATGAAAGAAAATAATGAGCGTAAAAATGAGCGATTTTAGGAAATTTATGTATAATTGTGAATGCTCAACACTATAAAAAGAGTAATATTCCACACTAAATTCAAAACAGCTTTGTCGGTTTCTGGTTTTCTGCAGCGTGGCCTCTTTTAGGTTTTGATCCGGAAATTAGTCGCGCATCCGGAACTATTCTATTTAGATAAGGCTCTTGGTATCCATTCTTTCTGATCAATCAAGTATTGAAAATCATATCTAATGATTATTATTATTATTATTATTATATATTAGGCTTATATGAGTACTGATATGGGTTGAAATATATTGTTTACCAATAAAGACTTTAATATTATCATCATTATTACATTACACTTTTAGTCGATACCAGTATCACTCAATGAGGTTGATAATCTACCAATATAACAATCAACTCTAGACTCTATAACTGCTAGTCAAACCATTTGAGTCGCCTGAATAGCGACTAACTCACCCGGCCGATGTTGGGAAGTTATATTGCTGTGGATAGGGTAGTGAGCTGTACTGCATCCCTGGGAAATTGGCGGCCGTAGACGAACGTCCAAAATAGTCGCTCATGGTACCATGCGGATTGCCCGCAGACGTCACCACCGACTGAGGCTGTTGCTGTTGCTGTTGAGGAGCTGCTGTCATCGAAACAGACTGCGGCCTACTGCTGCTGCCGCCACCCCCACCTCCCTCGCTAACAACATGCACAGTTTTTTTTTATGGTGACAATACTTTTACAGTTGAATCCCACTTCTATGGGTAGGCATGGGATAAGTACATCATGAGAGTGGTGTGGAACTTGGATGAAAACTATTATATGCTGATAATACAGATTTAAATACATATGGCATCTAGCTTCACATCAAAGATGTGCAATTAATGTGGAATGGGTGTGGTCAGTTCCCCTTTTCAACTCCCTTGGCATGATCATGTTGAGCATAGAATATGCTCTAGAGTTAGTAAGGTATATATAACCAAATAGTCAATATGTACTACAAAAGAATGAACAGTAGGTAAGAGTATTCAACATATTAATTTGAGCACATTGGTTAGGTTGAATGAAATATTATTTAAGCTAAATTCTCCAATATACAAGCATAAGAAAACAATTTAAAAAATACATATAAGTAATTTTAGCCTCAACAATGCATCAGCCTATGATAATTGAATTGCCACAACTATTGACAGTTTATTAACTTTTATTTGCAGTCAGTTCTTCCATGGAACAGTTGTAAACTTATCTGGTCACTTCTAGGTCCACCTAATAATTGACCAAATTATACGTATTTCTTCAATTTTGATAGAATTTCAATACATAATAAATCCTACTTATCATAGCTGATTATTAGACCATATATTAATGAAAACATGTTATACTTGAAGCTGTATCTAGAGTTTCATACAAGCACAAAAACATTCTGAATGATTTGAAAAGTTGAGAACCATACTTAATAAATGTTATACTCTTGCCATCATTATCACACAAGGTGAGAGATTTCCTTTATTCTCAAGTAAGTGAAAGATTTATGAAACAGTCATAATATAAGATTAAAAGATAAACACCATTAGGGTTACTAGCTTAAAAAAGATAAAAGTACAGTGAATTGAAACCCCAACAATATTTTGAAATACAAAATTGTCTTATTTGGAAAGTATTCAAATGTCAATACTAAGAAACTTAAATACCTATTCAAAATCACTGTAGTTTAAAGTATGCATGTCATATCCAACAAAGAACAAGAGATTCAAATAATAGTTATGAATCATATTCACCTATTAACTTGTGGAGTTGGAGGCTTTGAATGGTCCTTGACATCTTCAGTCCCATTTTTTTGGTTCTTTTCCTGCAAAGGATCAAATTCGCTGGAATTCACTTTATTTAATGATGTACTTGCCTGACTATTATCTGCATTTGTTGCATCTCCTTGATCTGAAATATAGCATGTTTTAAAAATGTAACAATGAGAGATTTATTCTATATTTTTACCTGGATGAGTAATATTCCTACATTTATGCTCAGTAGTATCTATTGCATCTAACAGCTTGTTGACTTGATCACGAATGTTCCTGAGTTGATACTTAAGTTTAGAGACTTCGTTGGAATTAAGAGCACTAGAATCACTCTTAATAATATCAGAATTTATAAATATCTGCAACTTTAATATCCGACTACATTGGATTGCAAATGCCAAATCATTACTCTCAAATATAGTTATCAAGTCTCCATCTGGAAAATCAAGAATGTAATTACAATACCATTTCACATAGAGGGTCTATTTTTATCAGTGAAATCATATAACCGATGGATTGAACATACCCTCATCTTTGTATTTTATTAAAATATCATCATTAGATGTGAGTTTTCCCCTGAAAACTCTCTGCATCATTAAAACCAGTTCATCGTAGGTAATAGATTCATTGTGTATAGGAATTCGCCTAATATCATCACCTAGCTGAACTTTAATAATTAATTTACCACTTAAATCCAATTCGCTTTTTATATCCATGCTATCCTGAAAAGATTTTAATGTAGCTGCGTGAAACAAAGAATGAGCGTACACGCTTACCTGCTCATTAATACTTGATAGTCTTAAAAAAATTACAGAACAAGTTATTTCACTTGAAGACGATTAAAATTATTAGAATTGACAAAAAACACAAAAAAATACAGCCACAACGTTAATAGTTTTTGTCTGTCAAATGAAAACCGGTCTGTCATTAAAAATATCTTGAATGCAAACATCAAGCTCGCCAACAGTCCGTCAAAAATATCTAGTTGTCATAATAATTTGTCCTATGCCAAGAACGAACTGATTACAGGACGTTAACAAACACATGGATGAACAAAGCTAATGGATGAAACTACCTCTTATGGTCGCCATATTCAAGGTAATTATATATAACACGATTAAAAAATAATAATTCGCAACTGTATTTCACATATAAATAGTTTAGTTTTATCCTTTGTATTCCATACCTCCCTTTATCAATGCTTTCATTTCACGCAAATTGTGCTTGGGAACCTAAACATTAGAACTATCCGTGGAAAAGCATGAAGAGCAAAAAAACCACATAAGGGGGGGAGGCAGAAATAATTCTGGGATGGCCTGAATCACAAGACCAAAAAATTAAAAAATCATTCTTTACTGCAGCCCTAAAAAAATTCCTTTCCGGCAACCCTTCTTTGACTTTCTAGCGCGGCTTTTCACCTGAGGCCTACCAGGATCATGTCAAAATGATTTTGTCGTTGGTCGTTGTGTATAAAATACTTTTATATCATGGCTATATTGGTGACATTTTTATGCTTAAAAATTAATCTACTGCTTTAAACCATGCGAATGCTGGAAACAGAAGTGCAGACTCATGGAAGCTTGCCCTGAATTCTCATAAGAAATAAGGACGGTGAATGAGAAACATTCCTGATCCTCATGAAACGTTCCCATTACTTCAAGGTTCAAGATAAGATGCTTTGATTGTCAAAGTTTGACGTCAGAAAAATGGGATATATTTGGAGCACCGGAGGCATATCTTGAAATCTATACATCATTTCGTATCCAAACATGGCGTTTGTGAAGTCTTGTACACTGTAAAACGGAAATCGTTTCCCCAAACTTCTCTTTCTTATTACGTCACATCTCTGTGCCTCACTTTTTCTGGCTGTTAGTGCTGTTACTGTCAACCAAACTGACACAAATCACTTTTTAGAAAATCATATCGCAAATATGTTCTGTCTGGGAAATACCCATATTTGTTTTTGTTTTTGGCAGGTTGCGCGGCTTTCTTTGCATTATTGAAACTGGTTGGACTTACAAAGGTGTGCTCCAAAGCTTTCGCCAAGATTTTTTATAATGTGTGATAGTGAAATAATTTCCCTTTCATCAGACGAAGAATCGCCACCAAGAAAGGTAAATTCAATACTCTACACTGCATATTACATACTAGTTTGAAAGGGAATTTACTGTTTCAGAAAATTAAACCAACTTACTTGGGTAGTATAACAATCACACCCATCAAGAAAGAGAACATTGGCCAAAATAAATCCAAAGATGATATTGTTGTACTCTCAGATGATGATAGTAATGATACAATGGCTAAAAAATATAGTGAAGTCGAAATAATCAGTAAAAATATTAACAAAGCTACAATCAATGAGAGGCTTGGTAATTTAATCACAAGCAAATTTGATGAAGTAACAATAATTAAGAAGACTAAATCACTCTGCAATAATTCATCACAACAATCATCCATCAGCAGAGATATAAGCAGAGTTGGAAAAGTAGAAGATATATGTGAAATTACAGAGAGTGATTCTGAAGAAGAGTCATCTAGTAAAGAAAACCAATTACAATTACCTAGCATAGAAATTAATGAGAATAAAAATGAAAAAGAATATACTGCTATAACCCCAGATAAAGCTGATACTAATATAGCTGCAAATAAAATGAAAAATCAATTTCAAGATACACAGTCAAATACAAGCACAAGTAAAGTATTGCTAAATCGTTTTCTTGAAATATGTAGAAAAAGAGTGGAAGGGTCTAAGTTCAAAAAAATAGCAGAAGAAAAATTTCCCATATTAGAAAGATTCTATAAAAGAAGCGAAGAAGTCTTAAGTGATAGCCTTACATTAAAAAAACTTCTTCTGAAGTGTATCAACAAAACTGAGAATGCTTCACCTGAAAGAGCAACTATACTTTTTAATGAAGTCTTTACATTTATTAAGGAAACTGCTGATGTTGCCAGCATTGCAGTTGATAAAGAGACTAGATTGAAATTGAAGAAACTTGAACATTGCATAAAACTCCTAAAGAAAAAGATTAAGAAGCTGGAAGTTTTGGAGGTGGATTTTGATGCAGAAGAGGATTCTGTATATATTCAATTAGATAGGTAAATAGCTCAATTTGTAACTTTCCTAGCAAAGCAAGTGTATATTTAATTTAATTGGGTTTATAATAAGTATCAGTTTTCCAACTAGATACTAGAATTTTGTACCAGCTCAAAAATTTATCAGTTTTATTTTAGCCAGAACTTAGGACTTGCTGAAGAGCCTTGAATCTATTCATAGTTTGTAAAAATTCTTTTTCAGATATAATCAAAGACTAGTCAATGTATACAAGAAATACTGTGAAATTTTGAAAAAAAACCCACACAGTGGCCGCCTGACATATTCAAAAATAGATTTTGCAGATTCTGAATTCAATGAAATCAATAGGGCTATCAGTAAAAAATTCAGAGGCAGAACTTTTCCAACTTATCATGAAATGGAGGCATTCATAAAGAAAGTTGTAGATGAACATAATTTGCAACTATCTGAAAGCAGATTAAAAGCTGAAGGTAACATTGTTATTATCCATATTCAAATTAGGTACTGAATAAGGTTCATATTGCTAATTTGGGGGCAAGCTATTGTGATATATATTTTATTGTGATAATTCATATAACTACTGAAAGATACTCAGGTTGTCTTTTTAGTTGACCAGGCTTCTCTGATAAATAATAAAAATTAAATGTTTTTAAAAAGACTTCCAATTTTTTCCTAGATTTAGTAGTAGTAGAAAATAAAATTATATGGAAACTTTAAATGTGGGGTTATACATTTGCATTCTTGATAAATTTAAAATGATGAAAGCAATATATCTCCTGTCTTGAGAGGACAATGCAATGCAATAACATCTTATGTCATGTTGAGTAAAGGACATAAGACTCTTTGGGAAAGAAACCATGAAGAAACTTGGAGAAAAACATATAGTCCATCTGTTAGCTTAGAGAACATTGATTAGGTTTTTCCTTGGACCATACCCAGTGGACTCTGAGCAGAGGGGTAGTAGAAGGGGGATAGTGTTCCCATACTGTCTTACAGCTTGAAAACTGGAGCTTTCTTACAGTGTACCCACACTGAAAAATAAAGTACTACATCACTGACTCCGAGAGAATCTACTAAGGAATTGGAGAAACAAAATTTAACTGAAATTTTGAGTTTTGTCAAACAATTCAATGGGGTTCTAATGACACATCTATGCAACTTATTGAGATGGCTTTTGAGACAAAATAATGTTTGTTTACTAGACCTAAATTTGAAATATTCATTTCGTAAATTGGTTCATGAAAAAATAAAAGGTGAAACTTAGAAAAAGTTCTTACAATTTTATTGGGTTGACTTAATGACAGGGATTTAGATACAGAAGTATGTTTGTTTCCTAGGATTAAATTTGATATATTGATATCGTGAGTTTGTGAAAAATGTGGGTAGAAGTTGGAAAAAATATTTATCGTTTAGTTGGGCATATACCTAAGGCTGATATAGTGTGTGTTTTCCGGAACAAACACATATCTACTTGAAAGTTATATCAAACGACATATAGTAAGTAGTATTCCTTGTATGCTTTAAAAAAGTAGAAGACCAAGGCTTCTGCCTCCCAGAAATGTAGTGAGTGTAGAAAGCTAAAAATAGAGTTTATGTTTGTTAGCAAACTAGTCAGCTTAGGGGATTTTTATTTTACTTTATATAAGAAGTAATTTCATTCATTTTTTAGCTGAACACTGCTTCAAAAAATTGGGAGATCTGTTACAAATACGAAGGAAACGGGAATTATATGAGGCCCATTGCTCATATATAGAAGAAACTGAAGATCCTGCTAATAAAGATGAAACTCTCAACTGCCAATTGAAAGAAAACCATAAACAAGGCATAGAGAAAATAGGAAAAGTTTTAGATGAGTGAGTGTAAATGACCATATTCTTCTATGTTAGCCTGCCTCCAGAGTTCAAAAAATGAGTTTTATGCCATTTTTTTTCTATGAATAATAATATATATTCTTTAATATAATATTCAGTTCCTCTTCCAAATAATTGAATTGTGATGACCTAATGTTCAAAATCGTGCATTCAATGAATGTTCCAATATATGCGAGTAGAAAAAATATATAAATTCACTTGATTATAATTGACCAATAAACTACCATCTACCTATCCACTATAATTTCAGATTTGTTATCAAACAGGAAGCCGGAGAGGAACCTGTTTTGAGTGATGATGAGTCTGATAAAAGTGACTCCAAGGACAGCGATGAGGAAGGGAAGGAAATAGATAATAAAGATTAAAAAAACTGTGAAAAGCCAAATAATATCACATAATAATTAAATAAACTTGTGTGTATGACTAGATAATATCAATTCTGGATGGAACTTCATTGTTACATTTCATTTAATCAATTTCTCCATGATTTGAAATCGCATAATTAGGACACCACGACTGAGATCTGGAGTTGAGCTCAACTTTTATCACCAACCAGCAAAAGCTTCCAATCTGAAGTAAGATTCCACAGTTAAAAAAATGCAGTGGACTAGGGAAATTCCTAAATCTATAATATATTATGTATTAGTTCAAATGAATGGTATTTCTGTAATTACTTTTTATAAAAGAATACTCTTGAATAAAGATAAACTATAAACCTTGATTTTATGTACTTATTTGCTAGTTATAATGGTTCACACCTTTTGTGTTATATCTACAGTTGTGGTCAAAATAATATCAGTGTTTACAAAAACATTATCATCATTTTTTTTATAGAACAACTAAAACATATGTATGTCAACTCTAAAGCCCACCTAAAATGCAACATAATAGTAAGAGTCAAATCAATTTAATTCTCAAAACATCACGAAAAACGAAAAATGTCGGAAATTCTGTTGGACAAAATAATAGCAGTGTTTTACTAATATCAATCTTAAACAAAAAATATATGTCTAATTAACAAAATTCTTATTTTAGAAGCACAACACAAACTTAGTACTTAATTGTGTACCCTTTATTTGCTAGGACAGCTTCACAGCGTCGCGGCATAGCATTAACTAGATCTCGACATCTAGACACTGGAATGCTTTTCCAAGAATCACTGATTACAGACCAGAGCTCATCTTGATTTTTATGTTTTTCTCGTGCTACAGCATCCTTAATGTCGCCCCACAGATTTTCGATCGGATTAATGTCTGGGCTTTGAGCTGGCCAATCTAACACATTAATTTTTGTCTTTTCTAAAATATTTTTATATAATCGACTGGTATGTTTTGCATAACCTGCTGTAAAATTTCAACACAAACATTGGCATTAATTATGTTTCTGATCCAAAATATAGGCCCTACTCCGTAGTAGGAAAAACATGCCCACACCATTATTTTTAAACCTCCATGTTTAACTGTCTTAACAGTGTACTGAGGCTGATATGCGGTTCCTAAAGGGCGTCTAAAGCATGTTCTACGACCCACGTTGCCAAATAACACTATTTTGCTCTCATCGGACCACAGTATGTAACGCCATTTAGATGGAGGCCATTCAATATGCTGTTTTGCGAACTCTAATCATCTCTTTCTTTGTCTTTTATTTAACAAGGGTACCTTTCGCGGGCTTCTTGCTGGTAGGTCTGCTTCTTTAAGTCGTCGTCGTATTGTCCTAGGAGCTACATCCACTCCCACAATCTCCTGAAGTTGTGTTGACGAAGCAAATGGGTTAGCTTTTGAAGCTCGTACAATAAGTGTGTCCTGTCTGGATGTAGTTTTGCGTTTTCGACCACGAGTTTCAGGTGTAGGTTGCCATCTTAAAGCGTTTGCAACCATTTAAGCAGAAAATCCCAAAATATTTTGAATTTGCATGTACGATTTTCCATCACGTCGTAATTTTCTTATTAATTTGCGTTTTTCTTGAGAACAGTGCTTCTTTCTGCCCATAGTTTTATTAACACCCAAAATTGTTTGTGAATTTAACAAAAGGCTACTCTGAAATGACAATTTACCCGAATATAAGCAACGAAAACTATTTAGGTTGCGAAAACAAAGCAATATTAAACAACACTGCTATTATTTTGTCCAAATGGAATTTATCTCCTGCTACAAAAAACGATAATATTTTGTTTACTGATATTTTTATATAGATAATTTTTTGTTGATTTCTCGGGGCAGTTGATGGGTTTTTACAGGATAAGATATTGTCTACATTAATGAAATTTTACACTCTCATTTAAATACTTTATGCCATTTTTATCAAACCACTGCTATTATTTTCACCACAACTGTACATACTTCCATTAAAAACGTCGGGTTCCATATAATTCGTTAATTCTTCTATAGAGCTCATTGCTACAGGTCTGAGTAATTGTTACAGTTTCTACTCCTCGCTTTTGAGGCTTAGCTCCCCAAAACACCCCCAACTTCGCATGAACAATTCAAGTTTCATTGAACTTTTCAGAAAAGGTTAATATGCACGTCCAAAGTAATCTAGTCTGAAAAGCATTCAAAAATTAATTTTGGCATATGCTAAGGAAAGTAATAAACAAAAAATAAAGTAACTATCAGTTTCTATGTTATAGGACCAGTCAAGGATAATTTATCTGTACGAAAATTTTTACAGCTATTAAAAATAATAATTTTCCTTAACTTTGAGGGCATGAGAAATCATTTGACTAGTTTTGGTAATTACAGAAAGTTACCATGGTTGAAGTTTCATAAAAATTCAAAAATTGAAAGTCACTGGATAGATTTTCAAATACCATAAAGCTTTAAAACATCATTCCATTATGCTGTCAATCTGATATCAAGAACGAACACAGTCAGCACACATTTTTTCATCAGCTGATTAGTTCTAGTGATATTGATAGCAACCACAAAAATAATTTTACCACTAGGAAAGAAGTGCAAAATTTCATGACACTGACTGAATTCCAAAATAATTGTACCTAATCACAATACTGTTCATGAGTTGTCTAGCCGAGGCACATTTAGCAGGTTGACTTTGATGCTCTTTCCACTGGACTCTATTAAAGACTGTCTTTTCACAAAAGTTGGTGTAACTTTTATATTGAGCAACCCAGTTCTATTGGCTTTGAAAAAATATGTATCCAACACAACTGTTTGTTGAGTAATTCCTCAAATCTATATGATGAGGACTCTAAAGCAGCTATATTCACATGGCACAGTTCCTTCAAAA
Organism: Bruchidius siliquastri; assembly: GCA_949316355.1. Taxonomy (NCBI): domain Eukaryota; kingdom Metazoa; phylum Arthropoda; class Insecta; order Coleoptera; family Chrysomelidae; genus Bruchidius; species Bruchidius siliquastri. Next base: position 8,708,315 of record OX438536.1, on the reverse strand, counting down.
ACTACCAAAAAAAATAGAAACATGTAGGTATTAAATATATATTAAATGAACCTTAACATATTATTTTCCATCCTAACTGTTACATTAAAAGAAGATTCATCCTCATAGTTTGTTACCAGTAAATCAAAGTTATCTCCACTAGTAGATTCCACATTTATCTGATAATCAACATTCTTCAATACTTTTCTAATATCTTTATTTTCATGTCTAGCAAACACTAATGTTACATGCAAATGTTTTATAATATTATAAATAATTTCAAACATTCTCAATGAATGCTGAAAGTAACTTAACATGTTATTGTTCAGCTTGGCAATCCAGTAATTTGCTGCTATGTTATCTACAATTATTAAATTAGCCTTTTCATTAGTGAACAAAAGTTTTTCTAGTCTATAAAAAGCTAACTCAGTATCTTCTAAGCTGTAACAGTTGATTATTATCAACAATCGCAATGCTTCTTCAATTAAATGCATCTTTGATTCTTTTATTTTGTTTTCTAGTAAATGTGATTCTATCACCTTAACTACTCTAAAAATATTAATTTGGAATTGAGTATTTACTAGAATTACACCTGAACTTCTCCATTCTTTTTTGAGCCTAGATGGTAAAATTGATTTGACAATAAAGTCTAAAAGCAATTCCACTTTTTCCATATGTGATTCTCCTGTGATTTCTATCACCTTGTTGGAGAAGGAGCCTCCATTTGGGAACAATACAGGGTTGATTCCATCAATAGAGTTAGAGCTAGAGTTCAGTCTTCTGAATAGTTGTGGTCCTGATTCTATTTTTGAACTACTGCACATCTCAATCTATAAAGTTAGTGCTGTAATTTAAACCAACAGTTATTTATCTTGCTTATTCTTATTCATCTATGTAGTTATACATACATATATAAACAGTTTTCCTGTACTTTTTGTTTAGTGATCACAGTAGGTACTTATGTACTTATACATTCGTATAATAGATAAAAATAAGAAAAATGCAAAGAAAAATATATGTATACCCACATTTTAAGCTAAATGTGTATGCTGAGCATTGGTTAAGAACAAGTAAAAAGTTGAGATTGGGTTAAACTCCGCAAGGGACTTGAAATTTCAGGTTGCAATCCGTTTGATAAAAACCTTACAACACAATATTTACATCGATTCATTCAAAAAATTATTTTTGGTGACCGGTTTCTCTCTGCTGTATGTACGGTTGCCTATACCTGTTTACCTGTGTCCTGTACTTCTACAGAGCTCGTCTATATGACGACAAAATTTGGAAGCTTGAATAAGAGATGAAAAGCTACTTTTTGATGGAAAAATGTCTTGAAGTCGTAAAATGGCAGCCCAGCGCCATCTATAATAAATTACTCATTTTCAAATCGAACACCCCGTATATTATTTCATATTTCCAAGTTTTGCTGATCTGCTCATGTACCAAGTACCTATCTATAAAAATGGGGTTCGTAAGATCAGCCTGGCAACCTCCCAGAAGCTGGGGGTTCTCTTCCGCTCTAGAAAATTGCGCGAGCTCTCGTATAATAACACCAAGAGACATCAGTACATCAAACACTAGTCGGCCTTTCAACACCTCGGACGACGGACGAACCTTTTACAGAAGTCGCATTCTTTTGGAGAACCTCTGTATTGTGAGATGGGCTACCATGACTATACTTTCCTATTGTTACAGTTTACATCGTTTTAAGGTCAATATGAATTAACATTTAGAGACTCTCGTAGCGTTTTTGGGGCGCGATGGACAATAATTATAATAATCATTAGATTATTATACACTTTTCTCAGTTCAAAATAATAATAACGGTACTCGAACCCGTGTTTTAGAGTGGGAGAATCGAATGCTCACTACAGTACGGTGGTCCAGCAGCTACGGCGTCAACACGGAACTCTGAGCACCTGGTTTCCAGTCCGGTTGCTACAAAAAAAATCTGGACTGTTCTCGCTCCAAAATTGTGTCTTCAATCTGTTTTTCTAAGAGGTTTAGATTTGCAGCAGCCTCCTGAAATAAAAAAGCTATAGGTAAGCTGTGTCAACTTTTCCAAATTTTAATAGATCATATCTTTATGTGACGGATTGCAGCATTTTAATATCGTATTAAAGATATGAAATTTGATAAGCATTGAACATTTTTCATGCTGAATTAATTAATAAGAACAAAGTAATAATAGATTTTCAACAAATTCTATTCATCATTATCAATTTTTATCCATAAATTATCTTTAAAACCAAGCCAATACTGTGGAGAATTTGATTTTCCACAAAAAAAGGTTTGCGAATACTTAAACTATCTCTGGTTACGGAGACTGTTTGCGCCACTTTCACAAAATGCCTGTCAAATAGGCTGGTCGCCGATTTCCAAAATTGAAATCTAAAATTACACTGATCCCCAATACACATAAAAGCATTAAACCATGTCCTACCTAAAAACAAGTTTAGGCATTTTGTCAAAATTTCATTGGGCTAAGGATGAATAACGTTGTAGCGTCTGTACTAAATAAGAGTTGGCAACTCAGCGATTTTATCAGGCCGTCCGTGTCCTCTCTTCTTCGTATCCCGGCGCTGAAACATCCTCGGCTCCGGCGGGGTCGATTTGCGCCGTCACCGTCAGTCGTCCATCGCCGTCGCGACGCTCTTATACAGTGACGTCAACGCGTTTCGCGAACATCGACTTTCGTCGCTCTCTCATTTTCCGCCACTCGATCTTCTCCTTTGGAACCTGGAGCGGGGAATATAAGTGTGTGTCTTGCAGGGAACGCTTTGAGAGGGACTTTCACTCTGGTGGGTAGATATATCGTGGAATAGGAAAAAGTTGCTAGTATTGAGCGGTGATTTTGCTGTTTATGAACGCTTCTTTGATTCTGTATAAGATGCTATCGAGAAGATCATTAGTCGCTTCAGTAACGTGCTGGCTTAAGCTGCGCTTATCCCGAATTTCGCACACCTCGTTAAAAGATGACGCAGTTGAAATAAATGCTCTTCTTCCTCGTAACCAATTTTAAAGACTAGATACTAGTTGAGGCATATAATAATGTGTTGAAAAACATTACCTACAAAAATAAGTACAAAACAGAAAGAAATAAGTCTATGGTGCATTCTGATTGTAAATAGTTATCTGTATCTTATTGACAGGAGATAAATAGACAGGACTGTAATCGTTAATATTTACGTTTTAGATATTAGTTATGGCAACCTCAATTGTATTTTTGATAATCAAATCATTGATAATCAAGCTTAGCGAATATGTTACACTTTTATTGATTTTCTCATATACAAAAGAATTAGACTTCAAAAAATAGTCTTTATTATGTTTACTGTCTTCAATTTAAGCTATATGATGTGACTGGAAAAACAATCATATTCAGTTCCTAAATTTTCAGGCATCCATGATATTGGGACTAGACTAAGTATGTATATTTTCAGAAAAGCTGGAGAACAATTAAATGTAGTTTCAAGATATGTTTATAATACGTTTTCCTGAAAATTTTGAACTAACTTACATATGAAGAAATGAACACTACATGATAGGACTAGGAAGAAGATATTAAAACTTAAGTGTATACTCTCCATTAAGCATCAGAACTGCTATTGACATACATCATTGTTTCGTCTTTACCCTAGACCCGTCAGTAAAGCCTAACTATAGATGGAAATTGGATGGAATATACGTAACCCAGTCAAGGGTGGGATTGCAACATTAACTCATCTAAGTGTCGCTCTCTATAAGCTACACTTAGATGAGATTAGAACTTGATAATCATGATTGCAATTTTGTTTGTAATGCATGCAAATCGACTTTTCTAGTCGTATTTTGTCGAACGCCCACTAAAGAGTGAGCCCCGGTTGAATTCTCTACTGCTACCTCATAACTCTCTACTACTAAAGCCTTTTAACCCTGCAGTGTATTCGTAACAGGCTGTATTGAGCTGTGATTTGGAGTTTCCCTGATAATTCATTATCTGTAGGATGCTATCAAGAATATAATTAGTCGTTTCAATAGCATGCAGACTTAACTAAACTTACCCGCATTTTGCAGTTCAAGTGAATGTTCTTTTCGAATGTTATATTTCGCACCTCCACTGTCTATACAAATTTGATATTGTAACGTTTCGATTAATGTAATATCTTCAATCATGTTAAGGTGAACTAGCGAAAATTATCCTCCGGTGGCTACTTACGAGTCATGCTATTCTAGATGGTTATAAAGGATTGCTCGCATGGGCTTGTCTTTGCAAAACCATAGAAGGAGGCTAAATATTTCAGTTTTTAAGCGAGGTTTTAGTTGCGCGGGAGCCAGCTTTGTAATGAGCTGCTGATGCTCGAGCTACCCTAAAAATTAAGGCTCCTTTACCACAATTCTGAGGCAATCATTACTCTTCTGCTGTATACATGCTCCTTGGAAGGTAGAAAACGCGGACTGAGGACTCAGGATGCAAACTTTCCATGTTAAGCCTTTTCTGGATCTTGTGTCAAGTTACTTCAGCTCATCCACAGTCCAGTGGATGATCACAAAGAAGGTGTATAATAACAATAGGGCCGCAAGAGTACTTGTTCTTACCGGAGAGTTTTGAACGCCAATTTTCCGAAGTCACTGCTGTTCATTTTGTAAGAATGCAGCAAGTCGTCCTTCAGTTCTGTCGTTCACGTAGAGCGACTCATTTTCTTCCCAGCATCACCATCACAGGCCGTCGGAACTTACCACTTTGCTCAAGATTTCATTCCGAACTGAATTTGGTGAAAGAGTATAATCGCCCCGTGTTTAGTTAAGTTTAATTTTGTTTTCAGTTTATAAGATGGTTTTTAAACTCGTTTTTCAGTTGTTCTTTGATTTGTGTATGGTTCTTGTTTGTGTTTTGGTCCAGATAATTGTACGTTTCGTCGTTGTCGTATCTATATACCCATCTTCAGGGCTACAATAACAATAATCATCATCAAAAATATTCTATATTAGTTGATTTCACAATCGGAATCTCATTAAGGCCAATTTTTATCAGCAAAAGTGAAAAAAAGAAAATACCATTGTAGGACTTTTCATCCTAAAGCGGGGAACTGAACACGAATTATAGTAGTATATGAGAAATGCAAAAATTAATTTTTTTCTTAGGTTAATATATATATATATATATATATATATATATATATATATGCTTATATTTTTACTATTATTACCACTAAATGCATCCATGATTTTATATAACATGATGCGATCGGTATCGGTAATAGTTTCAATAACATTTGAGCTTAGTCGAGTTCATACCACACACATTCGTCCGCATCTCTTCCATTAAAAGAGTTAACTTGAAATGCTTATATGCTTTCTGTATGCTTGAATCATTTAGGAGACTGTAAACCAAGTACAGTTTAACTTGGAATCTTAAAAATTCGATGAGTTGGCTAATAAAACAGATATGTATGTCGCAGTTACCAGAGGAGAAAGAAACTAATCTTACATAGTTGTTACTAATGTATAGTTGATCAAGATTTCCGAAAATTATGGCATGAATGAATAAATTACAACTCTGCCTTTTTTACCATCATTCTAGTAAACTAGCATTTTCTACAAATGTAAATATCAAACGCATTGAATATTCTATACAGTATTCTCGTCTGAGCGCCTCAACTCAATTTTGTTATTTTGTTGTTGTTGATTTTGAACGAGGGGTTTCGCAAGAGCGGGTACGTGCTCGAAAGGATGTGAAACGTGATCGCATCAATGGGAAGGGAGCAGCAACATAGTTACACGGTGGAGTAGAAGACCATGTAAAAATGCAGTGATGATATATTTATTTAAATCGTAGATGCTCTCACTTGGTGGAACTGCTCTATAATTCCAATCCAATTTACTCTTGAAATCTTGTTAAGACTGTCAAAATTGACTGTTTACCGAGGCCACCCAGGTTGCTTGTCAACAATGTCAACTTACTCCCATTATGAATATAATAGTACGAGTATTCAATTCTAGTTCGGTCAAGGGAATCCTCTAGAAAACCTCAACCATCGCCGTCAAAATCTCCTTAAGATATATCATGTCCTGAAATATTCTGTTCCTTAAGATATTTATTTCCTTGAGATAAATGCTTAAACTTCATCTCAGAATGTTTTTGAAGCCCCTCAGCATTTACAGTTAATTTTTAGAAGTTTCGAAAATTAATAGTGTGGCTAGGGGAGGTAGAAGTCTTTATTTTTTGGCGTCAGTAAAATATGTTCTATCATCTAGTATTTACTATCTAGTTTCTATTAAGAAAGGGTTTCTAAAAAAATTAAACAGTCTCATTTCGTAGTTTAACGGCATATCAGGGAGCAGGTAATTTTCTTCCAAAGGATTACTACTGAGGACTTCTTTTTTTATGAATCAGATACCTCCTTAAATAAAGCGTCATTTTTACTTTTAAAAATTGATAAATATTTTTAATGACAAATTCATTCAAGAAAAACTGCGCTGAAAAAAAATTAGGTTCAGGATTGCAAAACTCATGAAACAATAAAATAGAAATGCTGGATAATACTTGCAATCTGTTTACATGGTAGCAGTGAATTGGCAATATGATTTTTAAAATGCGTAAACAAAATATTCCTTTTTTTTTAAATCTTATTGTATACAATGTGGCACCCTCAGTGGTACTCGGGGTACCTCCCAAATTGTACGAATATTAACTACTGAATACACTCTTTCATTATTTCAGATATGGCGGTTGCATCTACTCGTCGAAAACATCCATTAAAAACGAGCCGAGCAGTGTCCGACGGATGAAATGTATCGAAGAGTAACTGAGATAATATGTGACTTGATGAGAAAATCACATCGGAGGTGTACTGAGGTGTCTGTCCCAGGCCGTCAGCAATGGGCTGTGGCCATAGCAAGATCAACATCTACCCTAGGAAATACAGAAATAAATCTAACTCCAAGAAATCAGGTAAAGAATCTCAGCACCACCATTATGTAAAAAGTTTTCTATTAGCTTCAGCTGTATGTACCTTAGTATGTAAACAAATAAGGGGAATCGTTTTTAGCCTACCTCTAATTTCAGATAAAAAAATTGTTTAATTAACACACAGTTTCACAAATAAAACTATTTTTCAATTATATTTTGATTTATATTCAAATCATCGTCGGACTGTCAGATTTGACTACGAACAAGGCTACCTAGATTACTTGCTCACTAACAAAATAGATCCTATCATGTTAGCAGTCAAATCTGACAGTGCGACGATGATTTAAATATAAACCAAAATATAATCGAAAAGAGTTTTATTTGTGAAACTGTGTGTTATTTACACAATCTTTTTATCTGCACGATGGAAGGGTTTCACAAAGTAAGAGCATCTACCTACAATCTTCCTCTAAATTAAAATATTGGTTTGAATCTTTGCACAAGCGTATACGATTTGGATAATAATATTTTGTATCATCAAGCCGATCTGATTTTTGGAATCAGGGCCCTTTTAATAGTTAATAATTTTGTTTTAATAAGATCTGGCAGGATTGAGCCAAAAGTTAACTAAACAGATCCTCAATTTTTTAAGGGAGATATTGAGGAAGCTTTCATAATATTTTAGATTTGAACAAAATATATTTGTTGAGATTGAAAACGTATAATCTGAAAATAAAATTCCAAAAAATAAAATACTTGTGCTGGTCCGCGGCAATCAACAATACAAAAACCGACAACAAAACAGTAACATAAAAAAAACTTCAAGTTATTGAGAAGAAAAAATCAACATATAGTCGATATGAAAAGTCAAGTTTGCGACGTGTTCGAAATGTAGATCCACAAAGGAACCATGACTTATTATGTATTTATTATGCCAGCCGGTTTTTGGATAAAACCGACCTTAAAGAACCGAAAATTTGAGGAATTATTGCAATATTCCCGAAACAACACTTTAGACTTCTTGCTTGAACCGCAGACAAAACATGAACACCTTGATCTTTACCGACAGACGACAGGAAATGTATTTTGAAAATACCGAGAAATTAAAATACTTGTCTCAATGTTTTGATTTTGTTTAAAACATATTGGGAAACATTGAGTTGCTATTTTGTTTTTCTTTTGTTGGTCTGGCGTAGACCCGTCATCACTTCATTATAATTTTATCTGTAAACTTCGTGTACGAATCGCACATCATCAATCTTAATAGTGTAGTGGTGGAGTTTTATTATTTAAAAACATATATAGGTTGGTTTCTAAAAAACTGATCATGAAAATAATAGGCTATCTCAAATTTATCTTTTGAACTTTCAATCCAAATATGTATATCATGATTTATTTTAATATTTTTAATATATTTCGGAGCGGTTGTAGAAAAAATACTATTTCGAACTTGAGCAGATACCGATCAAGAGTTCTATAAAACGAATTATCAAACAATTCAGTTCCATGAAAGCTAGTGGTCATTACAATAAACCAGTAATCGTCCTGAAATGTTGTACCGTAACGCTTACACCATCACTATTGGATGGAATCGAGTTGGCTCCAGAAAAGACAGAGGCTGTTATCCTCAAGGGATCACGGGCTAAAAGACGGGAAGTAACCTTCAATGGGAAAGGTTTTCAGTTGATTCCCGGCAAATCGGTGGTATACCTGGGGGTAACCATCGACAATGAGAGGTGTTTTGGAGAGCACATCAAAAAAGTGGCTACCAATGCGGAGAAGAAACTAGCCATACTTTCTAGAATAATGCCCAACATTGGCGGGCCAAGCAGCAACAAGAGAACACTGCTGAACAACGTGGTCCAGTCAATGGTGCTGTATGGAGCACCTGTCTGGTATATATATATATATATATATATATATATATATATATATATATATATATATATATATATATATATATATATATATATAAGTTATGCAGCTTCTGAAGTACCTGGACAAAAAGATTCCCAATGACGGTTTTTGAAGCATAGATCAACGGGCGATTTTATGGCCTAATTCACCCACATCCCAAGCAAACCAATTGAGCATCATGGAGAGTATCGAGTCGTTGCTCCCGATATATTGAAAGCATAGCGATAGTATATGGCATGAGGAACTTCTAATTAATTTTGCCCTCTATGAGATGCCACTGCGATTCATTGTCACCTGTTGGATAGTTTTTCGGGCTGCAATCCTTATTTGTTGTAGATGGATATGATTCCAATGTATTTTTCAACGCTTTTCTTGTTGTACATCAACGAACTGTCGGAAATAACATCTAATCCAATCCACAGCTTCGAAGATGATAGTAACCTTGTCTCATGCATGTAACCAGGCAAACTACTACCAGTTTGAGAGACTTTACATCAGCGGGAACAATATGTTATTCAGATCAAGGAACACATCGAAATAACTGTGGAATAGGGATGAAAAAAATGAGTTCAGTTCTTGCACAAAAAGCTCAGACAACTGCCTTGACAAGAAATTCACGTATTGGTCTGCCAACTGTGGAGATAGAGAGATGCGCAATACTCGAGACATCTTCCACCAAGCTTCTAGGTGCCCCAGGAGGTGGGGAGTTTTCTCCGCTCTAAGAAATTGTATTCACCGGACCAGCAACTACTCTATAAGGTTCAGATCAGACCATCTCTGGAATACTCTGTTCTCATATGTAGAGATGTGCTCCAAAACACTCCCTGTTGCTGGACTCCATTCATAATGAGCAGTATGTCTGTTGGACGTGGTTGACCTTACAAATGACCTCCACTATATATCATAGTGATGAAAGGTGGATGGACTGTTGCTCTTCTACAGATTCTACTAGGCCGAGCAACATTCAGTCATTAGTAGCATAAGACCAGCTGCGCACTAGCAACATTTGTTCGGCAACTCAAAAGTTGAAAAAATAGGATACCGCGCATTAGCAACTTTGTGATCACGGAAGCTAAAAAATTACATCTTAATCTATTTTGGAGGCGATTCAACTGTTGCTTGAAACAATGTAACGTTGCGGGTTTTTATTTATTATTATGATGTTGTATGTAGGTAAACATGGTTGAAAATATAATTACGTGTTATTATTATTATTATAACAAAATACATTATCACAAAAGTTTAAAAACACGTCTTTGGACATTATTTATTAGTGAAATTGAAAAGCATCCAGCTCTTGTACGATATAAAACTATAAGAATATTCAGACAGAAATTTAAAACTTAGGTTGTGGACAGAAATATTTGAACAGTTTGTAGAAAATATAAACGTTCTTTCTGCTTCTGAAAAGACAAATGAAGGTAAGTAGTAAGTTTTCAAGTATCTATGTTTATTTATATACCTATAGGTTTACAAATATATAAGTTTTTGTTTTTAGTACTAACCTAACCAGTCCTCATCAGGAAGCTAACAAAAATTAATACACATTTTCATTGTCAAATATTTATATTTTGTCATATTTCCAGGGCAGACATCCTTGGGGAGGAGTGGAGTATTCGATTCGAATTCCTGTATTTCTACCCCTTATTCCAATAAATTCCAAGTCATATGAATTGCTCTGATTTAGGGTATCTTTATATGGCATCTGTAAACTCGTGGTTGATGTCCAGTGCTCTGTTTAATATTCTCCATTTACTTACTAATACGCCAAAAGTGCATTCTACCATTCTACGAGCTCTTGACAGTCTGTAATTAAATATACGTTTTGTAGGTGATACATTACTGCTAGGTAATGGACGTAAAACATGTTCTGAAGCAGCAAAGGCTTCATCTCCTAAAAGAACTAGATAGCTGTTACATTTTCATCATTTGGTAGTGTTCTCGAATTTGGAGTATCCAATAGGTCCCTTTCAAGTAAAGTTTCAAATGTAGATTTGCGAAAAATATTAGAATCCGTTGCTGAGCCATATACTCCAACCTTACGTAACTATATTCAGAATCCGCTACGGCGAGTAGCACAGGTGAAAAAACGACTGTGATTAAAAAAATCAGAACCAGTGTGACCAGGTTTATTCATTCTAATGTTTGCCGTCAATGGCACTAATGCAAATAGGATCGTTCGTTGATAAAAACCCTCTAACTATCTTAAAGCAGTCATTTTTATCTTTTAACCTCAATGGAAATTGGCAGTAAGCATTCCCAAATAGCATCAGATGTATCTCGAACAAGTTCCCTTATTGTCGTTTCAACAACATAGTGCAAGGAAATGAAGCTGTTGCCAGTTGATGAATACCTGATATAAAAATCATTGTTGGTAACGTGTCAAATTTTATAACTAGTAGGTACTGATTTTTAAATTTTTTATGTAACGTTTATCTTAAATTAATTTTCTCTTTTGCAGGTAAACTATTGCAAGCTAAGTGAAAATATCTTATGACCTGTTTTGAGAGAGAATATGAAGCACAGAAAAAGATGCCATCAGGATCGGCAGGCAAAAAGAGACGAAAATATATGTTTTATGTACAAATGTTGTTTCTCAAAAATTCAGTTCAGTTCAGAAACGGTATATTCTTATGATGACGAAACTCCTGAGGAGCTTTTTTTATGTATATCATGATATGTAGATGTAATGCTAATCGTTTCAGTTTTCAATAAATAATTTTTGTAATATTATGTTGTCTTGTTACAACCAGTATTTCTGATACTGGTACGGCCAACCGCATTCGAGTATTCTGATGAACAAAGCAACTTACTGTTAGCTAGTGCGCAAAACACAAAATTATTAGCCACTTTTTGGTTCAGCATCTCTCAAGGATAATGTGAATATATCCTCTTTAGCACTTCTCGAGCGTGATTATCCATAAAAAGTACTTCGTTTACAAATTATATCATTACAATACGTTGAAAAATTGGAATTGGCCTTGTATGTTTTCTTCCTAAAATTGAATTTGGCCTATGTACGAATCTGTCCGGATTAATATTGTGGTAATGAGGCTGGTCCCACAAACAGCATAATATGAGGAAGCCGTATCCATGGAACATCGATTTTTGTTCTATCTACATATCGAGCAGCCAGGGTGCGGGATTATTTACCCACAAACAAATTAACATACGTCTTGTATGCGTGTCACAGGCGTGTTATGTTATCAATACCAAGTTATCTACATGATTAAATTGCTGATATACCTATTGAGGCTATGACAGGCTCCTAATAAAAATAACGACTGTTTTTCTGTATGGGGATACTGTCAAAAATTAATCGGTAATACAACTGTTTCGTTATCCAATCACAAGAGAGTTTTATTTGTGAAAGTTTGTTTTAAACGTTAAACACACAATTTTTTATCTGATTTATCATTAGGCCAATAAAGTCTCATGAACGAATTACTATAAATCTGAAAGGCTAGTTTAGTGAATTCATACTAAAAAATTGTAATAGGTGTAAGTAATTTGTTTATAAAAATAGTTAGTGAGATACATTTTCAAATGATAAAAGCTATTAAAATTGTAAAATTCATTTACGATCGATATTGATGATAGGCTGTTTCTACAGACTTCTTGAAAACTGAGAGATCATAAAAACTTTGACTAACAGGTATTGTAAAATTCACGATGATACGATTAACTAATGGAGTATTAATAAAATATCATTTTGATCTTGATATTATTTTGTGGTTGTTTTTAACAGACCCCTCGGTAGTAAAATATGAACTTTGGACACGTTTATTGCTGTTGAATAAAGTTGACTTTCATTTACTTCTTAGAAATGTTGTTTATTGGTCACTTAAAATATCAGTTTTATATAATTTGATGAAAAAATCATCGTCTGATACAATTTGTCAATTATAGGAAAATTATTAAAAATGTTTGCTAAACAAATGATATTTTTCAGATATTACGCATGAAACCTGAAAGAAATCATGCAGGTTTTCGTGTATTTTCTGTTATATTGTTTTTCAAAAACACTTCAGCCACAAACATACATAGATATTATTTCTACTCACTCTTACATACAAAGTCCTAATAGACATTGTAATTGGTTCAGAAAATAGGGTGGCGATACAAATGGAATGAGTATAACAAGATCTGGTGTTACAAAAATGGTGAAGTCCTCATCCAGGTACGCTACACGTATTTTTTAGACAATGATAAAGATTGTGGATAGGATATACCTACAATTTATTATTTTATCCATGATAGGAAAAAAAATATGGAAATGTTCCATAATGTTCTCTATTTGCTTTTTGTGGTAACTATATTATCTCGTACGATGAATTTTTTTGTTTTAAGAATAAATATTGTTAATGTTTGTAAATTACAAACTTTTAATCTATATGAAGAGTACCTACCTTTCCATCTATTCAGCTGATTAATTTTCTTCGGATATAGCAAAAAATAAGAAAGCAAAATAATTAGTTCAAGAGTTGGCTAAATATTCACATGAATGTTTTTGGGATTCGTCAACAATTTTATCATCGTCTTACCCCTTCACATTGAAAAGCCAGCCTCGTTTTTTTTAATCTTCTCTATTTACTGTTAGAATTTCTGTCACTTGGTATTCATACAAACATAACATCCGTTTATAATGAAATGGAGGCACCGGCTTTTTCAATTTCTCGAAAAATTGCTTCATATTCCCGGTAATCGCGAGCTAAAACGATTTTAAGGCAAGGAAACGCTCACTCTATTAAATGCGGTTTTCTGTCACAGCTCGTGGTATAATTATTTTATCACAGGGACGGCGTAGGACGTACCTGTGTGAAGATCGCATCCAAATGGTTGATTCAGCTCTTTGTGAACCATTAAATCCAGAAAAACCTCAATCAATAGTCGGGCGAGATTTTAGCCGCATCCACTGTGGCCATTAAAGTTTACAAAATACACAGAAGTTTCCATAAATCCGTTGATCTCGAGACTTCTAAAGCAAGTCGCTCCAAACCGCCATCAAACCCTTCTTATATATTCTACTGGCCGATAGTTAAAACTGCTTGTAACTGATACTACTTTACTAACGTTTCGGCTGCATCGACGACCTTTACTAAAGTACATAACATGCAAAAAAGGTTTTCAAGCAAGACCTTAGAATGGACTACTATGAAGGACTAGAATACAGATTATGCATTTCCATTGTTGATAAATCCAAAACAAGTGACATAATACACCATTGCACCAGAAGCACAACGCTGAAAGATGAAACGAAACATGCAGTGTGAAACTAAAAAAGAATTAATATTCCCCCATCTGTGGTTTTGGTGAACCTTGATTAGATCTTTCCCTATAGCATACTCAATCAAACTGGGTCACACTCTACTGAAGAATTAGAAATAAAATTAGCATTCAACTTTATAGAGAGAAAGGTTAAAGAAACTGCGTTTGTGGAGTTCCTTGACCCTCACAATATTAGTAACATATGATCTTTGACCATTATAAAATCCACCCAGAAAGTCAAAGCAATTTTCAACACGTCACCAAGTCAACAAATGTAATAAATCACCTAAATGTGTATCAACCCAACCCATTTGGCGACGCCAGTGTGGAGCGGGTAGTCGAGACGTTATCGATTCATATAAACGTAATTACTGACGGGGAGCCATAGGCGTAAAAGTCTCCTGCCGGAAGGAGCGAACGGAGGAGCGAACCTGTAGAGTATTCGTTTTTTATTTAAAAATAACCAGTCAATTTTCCAGTCGGAGATGCTTAAAAAGTTTGTCACCACATCACAGTATGGGCAATGAATATTTACCAACACCTAATACAAATGCTAGGAACAACCAGTCAGTACCATGACTTCTTGAATTTTGACCCAAATGTTCTGAATCACCTTGGATGAATCATGAATAATTTTAGGTTCTGGTCGCTTAACAGAAAACTGAGAATTTGTAAGAGATTAACAGGACTATTGAAAAGTATATTCTTCGATTATAACAACTTAAAAATACAATTTTATTATTATATGTCATTATTTATTTGCAGTAAGTTCAGAAAAAGCGGATTCTGAAGAGGAAGAAGGTATAGAAACTGAAGCCGACAATTCCGAAGATATTGAAGACTGTGATCAGAGAAAAACGGTCAAGGTTAAACCGTTCGGGGGACCACTGCTAGCTCAAACGTAAGACAATATTTTCCGTACTGTATGTTTATCTAGAGTCTTAAATTGCAAACGTTTGTGAACATTTTCGAGTATTTGTTAGCGTTTCAATTCGAAAATCAAACGATTTGTGGTTTTTTGAGGGTTTGTCATTATTTTTGTGTATTCCTTAGTTGAATACAGATTTTTGTTTAATTTATTTGGTGTTCTATTCCAATTTATCGTTTATATACAATATACATATATCATTGGTTCTCAACGTGGGAGATAATGCCTCCTTGTCGGCGTTCGACACTTTCAGAAGAGCAGTAGAAGATAAAAATTAAAGGGCGTTGATATCCTATCTTACGACAATATAATATTATACGTTTAAATATAACAGCTGTTTCAGGTCAAATGCTTGCAAATAGCGTACTTTTTCGTCATATTTATCCAGTGGCGACAGCACGTTTCTAGACACTTTCAAGTATTAGTTAACATTTGACAAGCCTATTTACAAATGCTCCTTTGATTGAGACTTGCCTTTACAAATTGAAGGGAATTTAGAAGCTTTCACATTAAGAAAAAGTATTGGATTCAAGTTCACACTGATGACTTCATATGTACATATATCACTCGAAGTCTTCAAGACATTCTGAACAATACCTATGCTAGAGCCTCAATTCTTAATTCTGTTAATTCAAACTTGACATCGATTTTCAGGGAAATATCCACGAGCCAGCAAGACTTTTTCAAGATGTTAGACGAGAAGATTCAAAACGTAAGTAAATAAATTTTATAGTCTTCTACGAATATGAGGAAATTCATAAACACAGACATATGCGTGCTCAAAATGTTTTCAGGCAACTACAAACAAAATATTTTAAGCGACGGCTGAGAGTTAGGTTAAAAATAAACTTGCATATTATCAGTTATCGCCTATAAGGTGATGGTTTATCCTTTGTTCATAGGGTGATACGCATTTTTAGTCCTTATGATTACGTTAGATGTGGGGATAGCTATATTTAGAGCTCCTTTGAAGCCATGTATAATACCTTATGGGTTTTTTATTTATTATACATACTAATTTTAAAATTATGCACCCCTATGTGTGGTACCCGAGCCGCCCCTGATCGCGTGTTGAGAGTTGAAGGAAAAAAAACATAACGATTGAGGTGTAATATCCAAGGTGTTAATTTGAAATCTTCTTACCCTTAAAATATGTTTGTGAATAGTTGTAAAAAATCAGGACGCGTCATCTTTTACGTTCACGAGGGTCAAATGGCACATTACTTTGAGGCTCGTGTGATTCTTCTTCCAATTATATCCCAATTTATAAATTTTTGAGATGACAATAAAGAAATGAGAGAATTGATTGTTTATAGCATTAAGTCTTTCAAATATTACTTATTGAGTTAATTTCCTTTTGATAGATGAGTTCAGTTATCTTTAGGTGGCATTAGTTCTATCTCTTGAATTGAAGCAAATTTTTGTGTAGACGTTTGATTATTTATTTTGGTTATTTGACTTTTACAATGATTTTTATCACTGTCTTATAAACTGCCCAAAATATCCATTGTTGACAGTTTATAGGTAATTAGGTAGGTATAAGTAATTATCATTAATTTGGAACGAGATTTCTTGGAAACTACTACGCAAAAAATAATTATTCAATTGAATCAATCAAGTGAAATGAATCAAGTTTACAAATGTCCACCCTGTATATAATTCCACTACTATTAACTCTTAAAAAGATGGTTTTATGTTTAAAACCCCTTTTGAACCCCTAGAGGGAAGAGTGAATGAGAATCTCCTATCGAACCTTACCTTATCGTCGGCCCTTGCTACCCTGAGTGAAGAAATGGAGAGGTTGCTTTCCGCCAGGGTTCTTGCTTGATCCAGACGTTCAGAGACGGCAAGCCAAAGATAACGTCCAGGCTTTCCGACGGCGTGGTTCTCTTTGCTCCCATAATCCCCAGCGCTGCCATTCTTTGAATCTTGGCCAGCTAGCCGGCTGGCGGCTACCGTGGTTCTTTGGGTGCAGGTCCACCAAACCAAGTACCCGTACTGAATTCTGGCCCTGATCACCGATCTGTAGAGCCAATGTCGTACCTGAGGCTTGAGCCCCCAGGTTCAGCCTAAAACCCGGCGTAACTAAGACAGCAGGAGCAGGAATGTTGACTTTGAAATACGACCAACGACCACGATAGATTCTTGATCGTTAGGATCACTTATAACAACTATAACTATATGATGTTAATTTTGAAACGCGTCTTTCGAAGCCGCGAGACTGGCAATAGATATAACCATAGATAATCTAGTTCACAATATATGAGGCACTATACATAACATATGCTAATAAAAATCTAGAGCCCCTTAAGTATCCCTTTTCGAATGCTCATGGATGAGTATTATTATTTTTGTTCAATGTTATTTTAGTGAAAAATGCTTGATTAAATAAGAATTATAATTCACTATGAATTGCTAGATGTTGGCTGTCTGCCAAACATGAAAACAGGTGTTTTCGATAAATAAAAAAACACTTGATGCTCGGAATGGATGGAAGTAGCTCACCACAGCTGATAAACAGTTTATTCTTTTTCAAGGCAGCAAAACGCATGCAGGAGGCACTATTTTATAATTTTTAAGGAATATTTAGGCGCTTGTAATTATTGGGTGCGACGCTAAAATTTGACATTAATTGCGGCGCCCCGCTAGTAAAATGCTAACCCTACACTAGTTTAATTTGTTGTTCTATTCTGATCATACATTATGTCAATGGCAATGAAAATATACAAAAAAAATTATTTTCGAAAAAAGCATTGGATGGATCAAAAGTTCTTTTTAAGTGTGAATGCTGCTTTCAATCTATCCTCTGCCTCTGGAACAAAGAAGTAAGATATACTGATTTTCGTGATTTTCCCAACGTGCTCAGAATTTTTATACTGCATTCTTTGTTGACAATTAAACCATTACTGGTTGAATTTATTTTCCTCCGGCTTTATATGTAGTAAAAAAAGCATATCAAGTTCATTCTCGATTTCTGATGTAATGTAAAATAAATTATCTAATCATATGCCTTGTATTTCATATGTACTTGAAAAATGGCGATTAACAAAATAGTTTCATTTTTTGAGTCGAGCCTTTTAAGATGTTTCTACATACTAACCTAATGTCTCTTAATTATTTGATATAGAACTTTCTTTTACGGTACAAATGTAATCTAAAAGCGAGGTTTACGAGGGGGGTTGAATGGGTAATTACTTCCCATTTTAACCTACCCATTTAACTATTATATTGCTGCCAACAAATTACCGTATCATTACTTTTATATCACATTTCCCTCAACTATCGAGAATAAAGTACTACAGCTATTTTTATCAGTGAATATTATATAAGCTCTTGTTGCAATATTAATATCGTGTGATCACAGGGTCGGCTAAAAGCCGATCGAATGTGTGATTTGTTGTCTGGCTAAAAATGTGTCTACTAATCAACATGCTATTATTGTAAAGAATTGGTCATTCATGTTTTAAAATTGATCAAAATTCATGCGTATACTTTCCTTGGAAACCTAATAATTGTGGCTTCCAAATCTCTCCAAGTTTATTTTTCTCGAAAAAAAGGAGCTTTCAATCCAAATTCCTTATGTTCAAATACACGGATTGTAAGGAACGGTGGTCCTTGGACCAATTCTCTACTCCCTTTTGTGGCCGAGTCGTGTTCAGATCATTGGCTGATCGAAATAAATATGTCGAAAATGCAGGCATAGCATATTTTATTATCATTTTTAGTATAACATTAAAGAGCATTCACAGACTGCGGAGACTTTGAATGCCCTACAGCAAATTGGTTATCTTTATGCTGATATTGTAGACAATATACTATTTGTTCCATGCTGTGATGTATAGATGATTCTTCCCGTCTCACTTTTTGGGTAGTGAGTTCAATCGTCTCGCCCCATCATGTTACAGACTCATAGGTTAACATAGGTCTGCTGACCATGGTATTTAGTCTAAACATTGTTGCAGATTCCTCGACAGGTCCAAATTCTAGCCTGTTTTAGAACAGTTTCAAGATGTGAGTTCTAATTCAGCGTTCTATCAAGATTTACTCTCTTCACAGCTGGTAATGGTATTCTTTTACCGCGGAGTATTAATAGTATAATTCCATCCAACTTCTTTCTTGTGACTGTTGCTTGAAACTTGTAGACAAGGTGGAGTTTTCAAAAGTTTGATTTTGGACCACCACGCACCAATTCAATATTTTAGCCAATATTTCTTGAAATGTACTGTGTACAGAAATGGTACTCACGTATATTTGTCAGAATAATGAATAACAAACTATTTATTTGTCAACTTTCTACATTCGGTAATTAGCTCCCATCATGGATCTTTTGCCGCAACTGCTATACTATGTTTAACAGAAAGCGGTCTTTACCTTTGATGCTTTGTCCCGATCCAACCCTACCTTTCTGTTCTATATTTAATGGGTCGACTTCATGAGTAGGTCCTACATATTTTATAACACCGAGGGAACATTTGTCAACGTATATTTTTCTGTTCTATCACCCAAACGCGGTTTAGTCCAATTTCGCTCTGGGAGTATTTTCGGTAACAATCTATAATTAGTTAATATCTGAATATCGTGTTCGAAAAACGATATCTGTTTTGTCCATTCATATTATGAATCGTTATACTAATATCCGTGTTTATACAAGCAAAATTCATCACTTTTTATATACGATCTGTCCCAAAATGTTGTTAGCGATTTGAGCATGGAAATCATATCACTAGATGCTTTCAATGCTTGTGAAAAGTTGCAGAATTTCAAAATACGCACTACTAATAATAACTGGATTGAATGAATTTTTAAAACTTATTGTTGTCTCGCTGATTAAAATTATATTTACTTCGACTGACCGCTAGTTGGAACTTCATCTGATAAAATGCATAAGTCAACTACGTTTACGCTACCTGAGTAGCCTATATCAGAGTACAAAAATGATTATTGAAATTATAATGACATTGAAATAGCGGCCAGTAGAAGTAAAAGATAATGGAGATTCAAAAATCGATAAAAAGCTCTCGATAACTACACCATTCACATAATGTCTGTCACTTGAAAAACAGAAAAAATGTAGGTACAGATTATTGGTTTCCTGTATAAAAATAATTCGAAAAGAATATTGATCCAGATTAAGGGTCACTTTAACAACCACGCTCTAGTTCTTTTATTTATGAGAAGCGCATCATGTACCTGATCCTGATATCAAAAAATGCAATATTATCATTAAATATTTTGGACACGCTGAAAATCAGAATATATTAATATTCCACAAAATAAGACAATAGGGGCACCCGTTTTGTTGAATGATGAGCTGTGAGATCTCACCTTTGAAAATGATTGTAGTTTTATATATCTTACGATAATAAGTTTTATAAAAACATACGAAACAAAAATTGGAACTTCCTGGAATATCTCGAGCAATAATTGAAATTCAAGCTATCATAAACTACTTAGTTTAAGGAGATTTATTTTTTAGATATCGACATCGTAACAGATGACAAAATAGATTGTCTTCCCACGGGCCAAGCAAGATTCATTATTCATTGAAATAGTATTCCAATTTAATGATATGTATTACGTAAATATTTATGAATCAACTATAAGACCCTTATTTTATTGACTCATGCACTATCAAAACTTCGCATGTATGTTTCTACATTGTGGGGACGGCGTACTCACCTATAGTTTTCACAAATTTGTAAAAATTTCCTATCTCCTTTTATTTCTATGGCATAGGTGATTAAAATTATAATGAACAAGATTACCGAACAGAGTAGAGACAGAGAGACAGTCAGATAGATCGGCGGAAATAAATTACATGGTTTTTCGTGACGTAGGTATAGGTCATGAAGCATCAAGAAAACGAATTACAAATGTTCCGCGATTACAATACTTACTTACTTGCCAATTAGCCTGAGGTGTAAAATGATGATAAATACTCACTTTGGAACAGTTACGCCTTTACAATGGAGTTTTTACATAACCTCACACTTCAGAACGCAGACTCACAAGAAAGAGCAGTGAATTGAATTTAACTGAACTCTGAAGAAACCTCTTAAACTTCTGAGGAAAGTATCTAGTCAATCCACTTGACACCATGTTTTGGAAAGGTTTTCGGGACTCCTTAACTAGTTTTTTGTGTTTGTCCTGTTATACAAGGAAACATATTTTTGTATCATATGACAAGATTAGCCTAGGTGCTCGCATTGCGTTGCATTTTGATTTAGCGCTCATTATCTCTTGCTTAACTTTCAGGGTCCAGATTATAACTCGGAGAGCGAAACCGAAATGGCTGCAGAGCAAGCTCGAATCAAGGTCCTGATGAAAGACTGGGAAACTGCTAGCGCAGGTTCCAGGTCTTTACCGTCTACTCCAAAGCGAAAACCACAATCGGTTGCTGTGACAACCGTCACTGCGGCGATAGCTGCGGCTGAGTCGCTCCAAAAAACTCATGTTGTATCTGGTGGTGGAGTTGACAGGCCAGCGACGTCATATCCTGGACAAGTAAGTACCATGATGCATTGGCATTGGTTGGTTACAAAATAACTGGGTGGGGCAAATTAGGCACTGGACGCCATTTGAAAAAGGGTGCGAATTTCGCAAATAATTTTAAAAAAATCAAAATAAATCAGCAATATCAGGACAATACGTAATATTTTTTTGTTTTGAAACAGAAATGTAAGTGCTTCGGACTCAGAGATCGTAAACTCGAAGTTGGTTGATAGATGGCAGAATTATAACTTCTATTTAAGCAAGTGCAACACAAATGTAATACAAAAGATATACATTTTATAGAAGTGCACCTGACAATGTAAAGAGTAAAAAATTATAATTTAATTGTTCAGATTTTGTACAGGCTAACGAGGCATCTTAAATGTTAGTAAAACTATTAATAAGTGGCCTGTAGTTTTAGTTAGCAGTTAGTAAACAATATTATACGATGAATCAAAAAGAAAACTATAAATTAAGTTTCACAGGTTACATAAAAACCAAAATTGTATTACTTCTACTAGTATATACTTTCAACCCACTAATCCAATCTATAGCTTTGCACATTATTCCAAACTTTTTAGGTTAACCAACCACCCGCAGCTTTTATTTTTTAAGTTTCCCTCATTTGCAGGGAGTGAATTTTTACAAAAGGTTGCTTTTTGTAACACTTTTGAAATATTACCAAAAAACTCAAATACCTATGAAGCCTACC
Source organism: Bruchidius siliquastri (assembly GCA_949316355.1). NCBI lineage: Eukaryota > Metazoa > Arthropoda > Insecta > Coleoptera > Chrysomelidae > Bruchidius > Bruchidius siliquastri. The sequence goes on along the minus strand of OX438536.1, from coordinate 8,686,127 downwards.
ATAAACTTTATTCTGAAACCGCTGATTTCTATTTATTCCGATGAATGCATTTATCACAAAATAAAATCCATAGCTTCAAAGCTTGTTTCTAGTAGGATCACACGTTATATTCAAAGGTTTAAACATTTCAAGTGCCATATTTCAACTTTTCGTAATAATGATTCAAGTCTAATTTTGAATAATTTTCCGCAGATCCCACCAGCGATGATTCATCAAGCTTATGGAATTGGTCAGATGAATGCGTACAGACAAATCAGTTACCCCAACCACTATGGTGGACACCAGCAGATGCCACCTAGCGGTTATCCTCCGCAACAAATGCCACCAAGTGCTTACCCAACCCCCGCCACAGTCCAGTACCGAGCGATGTACGGATACCAGCAATGCTGTCAAGTCACACCGAAAAACTACACTTACAGTATGTATATTAAATGAAGATTCTCACAAAGAAATAAAATAAGTTTGAAAAGTTCCTGACGTAATGGCTGATAATGTCCTTGTATCAGAAACCTATACCTATAGTATAGAATATGTGCTTCCAGGCAATGCGACACCCCCGGCGAGGCAATACGTGAACTATGGCGGCCAGCAAGCTCCCGCTCAACACAGCGGTCAGGCAGCGTCAACGGTAGCAAAAACCTATGCGAACATCAACAATGGCTCCCCAAAACACCTCCCTAATTACGAGCAACAGACCGTCAACTATTCTCCTCTACATCGGCCGTACGGCAGTCCGGTTGTTGGGATCGGATTGGTGCAATCCGAAAATGACAGCGAAAGTACTAACAGAGGCGTTCCACAGGTAACTTTTGACCACACCAAAGTTTACGAAATAATATATGCTGGAGCATTAAGCAGTCGAACTGCTTTTTTCCAATGTATGTCCCCTCGTCCGCTCGGGGCTAATCACTAGCCGGCCACCTGCTCAGAATCAGCTAAACCTCTTGCCGGTGTTTAAAATCTGCCGGTCTGAAGCTAGTGTTGGTATCAAACAGTAACGTAAATAGCTTTTTTCGATAGGGGAGGAGGTATATCACTCAGAAAGTTGCATTTACAACTATGACATCCGTTTTCTATATATAGTATAAAGTCATGTACCCAAATTGGTCACATTCTTAACATTCATGGAAAAAGAAAGCGCCCTAGAACTATCTCCAATTATATCCGTTAAACACTGAAGCTAATCGCAGGAACTGTATTCAGGCTGAACGATGATACTGTCCAGACCCCAACAAAAAGTATGTCTTTGTATCCCTCCTTTATAAGTTCAACTTTCCTTATGGAGAGTGGTTGAATTCGATGTAAAAATCTGCCTCTTCTAATAGCCGCATTTTTATCAAGAATGGTTACGCCTCGGCGACTGAGGATATCATCAGTCACTATCGATTAAATATATAAGAAAGATTAGAGCTGCCTAGAGTTAGAAGAAGGGAAGGAATCATTGCGCAGATGACGTTACCTTTCATGGTATATTTGACAGTTTTCATCTCGAGTCGCTGTGGAAAAATCGATAGTGTCGGCCTAGAATGCAGGAGACATGGGTTCGATCCCCACCCGCGCGGCGCCAATTTTTTTGCTCTGACCGTTATCGATCGTTAGCTATTATAGAATGGATCATGTTGGCGATCATAACTTGCCTAACTGCTAAGCGAAAAACTTGTAGGCACAGTTATTTGTTTAAACCATTGCCTTAAGTTCTTTAACCATGATGTTTTCCCGGTGCCGCTCCTGCATTCTAATCCTTCCTTGAAGTATGAGATTGAGATTTTAATATTTTTCCCAATGTCGCATTATGTCCCCAAAATACTCCACCTTTCTTCCTTTCCTAATTATGAGTTCAAAATTTCACTAATCAAGCTCTTGGATTCCATTCCCATCTCCAAAATGTCAATAGCGAAAATGGTATTCTGCTTTCTAGGCCACCCACCATTAAGTATTGACTAATACTACTAATCAAGTTTTTTTCCATACTCTGCCATTTTGTCATGTTGAATTTAGGATTAAATATTTTGAATATACAATCAGCTCTCAAACTAAATTATGTCAGAAATTCAGCGTATATTAGTTCGCCAGCATTCCCATGTACTTAATGTTACTGAATTAAAATAGAAAAAATACATTTGCTGAACTATTATCAAACAAATAAAATGCTTAAAAATAAATGCATCATCTTCTGTTCTAGCAGCCAGCCTTGACGCTACATAAATAAGCAGTAATTGATATATTAGCATCAAACTGGATTATAAAAATATTATAAAATTAGACATTCCCTTAGAATTCAGAGATAGTTTAGAGTTTAAAATGCATAAACAATTGATACATTAAAAATTTCGTTTTATATCTGCAGTAGTCGCCGGACCTGGGGTAGAGCGAGTGGGGCGGTCGCTGTAGGCTCTTGGTGGCAAGGGGCGCCAAAACGGTGAGAAGAGGCGCCATGAAGCCAAATATTTTGATTTTGTATAACGTTAGATACCATTTTTATTTCTCTAGATTTTTTTTGCTTTTCTTGTTGCCAAATCCACCCAAAATTATTCCTAGCCCCCCTAAAATGTGAAATCGGCATGTTATGAAGAAAGTTTTTGAGGTGCAAGGTGTTTTTTGCTCTTCAGGCTTCTTACTGAGAGTGCGAATCTCAAAGTATCACATAACACAAAAGTGTCGACCAAAGGGCGTTGAAAAGCGATAACCCTCTTCCCTAGTCCTGACCGTTACCGTTATATAGTTATTAAAAGCCAGGCCATTTTTACCACAACTTTGACAGTGAAGAAATCTTCATTTAATTTTCCTCATACAGTGTGGAAATTTGGAAACTTCCCATCCTCAAATCTCTTTGTAAATAATAATAATATAATTATAAAGATCGGAAATACATGTCAGGTCTATTTCAAGGGGGATACCTTGAACATTATTTGCAACCTTCGTTCTTCAATCGCTTGGGAGGGATAGATTTTACCCTTCGTTCCGAATAAATAATATTGTTTATGAAGTTCATTTTCTTTATGATGGATAAATTTAGGTATGGTTACGTGACATTAGTTCCATCGCTCGAATAAGAGTTTCGGGTTGATATTAGATTTTTATGTGGTGGTTTTGTAACTTTTACCATAATACCTCCACCCAAAGCCCGTACAGATGATTTTAATCGGAGGGAATTTGGCTTTTTTCGGAGGTTGAGATTCGATCAAACTAGAAACGTAATAAAATGGCAAAATAGACTTTTTTAGATTTGCGAAGCAGGTATTTGACAGAAAACAAGGGTCGGCATCAAAATCATCCTCATAAAGTTCTTGAAGTATCTGCTTTTTATATATGGCGTCGGTAGATTAACTTGGAATTGACTCGGTACCAGCCGTGATCACGCGATTATATGAATACATTTCTAGAATTTCTCGAAAATGTATCTGCTAAGTAGACAATTAAATTATATATTGGAAAACCGTAAGAAAAGAATAATAAACTCCAAGACTTTCTAGATCTGGAAAGACATAAAAATGAGATAACTCAATGCACTCAAAACACATTAATTTTGAAACCTATAGCGGAACCTTCTAATAGAAATTTCATTCATACTTACTGCGTAACTTCCAGATATGGCATAAAGCATTGCTGGTTCATCATATTTGTTAACTTACATAATTGAGTTTCTTTGAATTTTGCAGTATAAAACTACTTACGCTAATGGAGAGGTAATATATCAACAGCCATCATACTCATCACAGCGAGTGCAGCATTCAGTTGGTATGCAGTACCAGCAATATAAAGAAACAAGAGAACAATCCTTCAGCCAACACCAACAGATGGTGAGTTTTTGGGCTTTATTTCATGATAATTGCATTACTCAAGGTCATTGAAACATCTCATTCGTAAAACATCATTTTCTAATATTTTCTTAATAAAATCCTTTGACGGTAGCAAACTGATTGTCTATATTTGCAATGCTACAAACATCCAAATAAGACATTTGTAATGATTTAATTTACACTGTCGCAAATGTATAATATCTAAGGCTGTATAATTTTTCTATTGCTGAACATTATCAAGAATTCTGGACGCGTTATGTTGAATAATGGTTGAATGCAATCAATGAAACCATCCAAGCAGAGAACATCAATTGTGCAAAATAACCTGAAAATTTTGAGTATTTGCAAGTTACGTTGTATCCATTTGAAGTTACCACATCAATAGGACAACCTGGACAAGAATCATCATTGAAAATATTGACCATTCGCAGATATATCTATACAACAAAATTTTTCATGAGTTCGTACATCTATAACATGATACTCATATCTGTTCTTTTACTGATAGTGCAGAAATCGTTTTTCAACTCGTGTAAATCCAGTCGGTGAATTTACATTTCATGCATTTCATATTCTAAACGCTACATTTATTTTTCAGCCAAATGTGGTGTACAAGGGAGCACCAACACACTATCAGAGTAGTGTCACCATACCGATCACTGTGGACAAAGATCAAAAAGAGGTGAACACTTTACACAGGACTCAATTTGAGCTGACGTGATCATTAGGTTATAAATATGTATATGTTTGAATGTGGACAGAAAATTACTCCCAATTTGTAGTCATAATATCAGGAAACAACCCAATATGCTCACACTACTGGTAAGACACGAAAATACCAATACACTATCAAATAAATGTTTCAAATATTCACGAGAGCATGTGATAAAATACGATCTGCGCCTTTTATATATTTAAGGAAATTACAATACAAAAAATGTATATCAAATCATTCCAATTAAAACAACTACGCCATGGCCACAAATATATTCCATAGCTGACAAATTGTAAATAATTACAATTAAAAATTAATATGTCTATTCGAACGGTTTGAGAAATCAAAAATAGTAATACTTATTCTACACGTTCTATGTCTAAAAATCCTCAAAAAAATCCTGACACTTCCCTATCTTTCCACTTTAACAAATATCCCTGACCGAAAATGAATTTTTATGGGTGTTCATTACCAAAAAAAATTTGGAGTTAAAAACCATATGATAATATTGGTAAGTGAAACGACAACAATATATTTTTCCCCTGAGTTTTAAATCACCTAAAATTTATATTTAGAAATATGAAGTGACCAGGAAATACTCAAACTGGAAAAATGAATCATAGAATACAATTTTCAATGTAATTTTTCCGAAAATAGCCGTTTGTCTAAATATTGTATGTAGGTAGACTACGTAAATAAAATTGGTAAATGGATGAGTATTTCTAAGCCAGTGTTTTAAAGGTAAAAGTGTATAGCCCGCCGAACCTGAGAATTTTTTATTATATTCCTAAGTGTCTTTTCAAATTAGAATTTATCCAGGGAGAGAATTAAATAAATAAGAGTATAATAACGATCTCTCAGTAAAAATAAGAAAAATATATTTGAACATTTTCATAGCAAATTTGGTGAGATTTCAGATAACTAATTATTTACGTTTCCTGGATATTGGGACTACAAAAGGATAATAATTATAAGACTATATTTAAAAAAATGAATAGAAAATGAACAAAATGTATGTGACTTAAGACTTGGATGACATGTAGTGATCTAGTAGTAATTTTTAGTTTGAAATTCTAATGATGTCAGTAATGAATTAGATTTGTATTGCATAACCCTCATTATTGTATTATGAGTAGAGTATTGTTGGAGAAAATTGGTACAAAAATTTGATTTTTCCTTTTTTTAGTCGTATTTACTAGCAGAAATGGATTTTCGGTCAAGTGGTTTTTTCATTTTTAAATGAAAACGTCATTTAAGTTTTTCTCCAGCAACAATATCCCTTTAAACTTCGGACTTTTATCATCTGTAATGGTAGTTGATGAACTTGAAACAGATTTTGAATTTTAATGGTGTTTCGGAAAATAAATGAAATATTCAAATGGTAAGTACCACTCTGAAGCTCCAAATTATATCTCCTGATCACTAATATCTTATAGTAATATAAAAAAGTAACAATATATAATAATAAATAAAAAAAGTACAAGAGCTTGCTAGAAATCTATGCTATGCCCGAAAAATCTAAAACGTCAATTGTCAGTGGAAATTATCGACCAGTCGAATGATAAATATGAAATATACCTTCTAGGGCATCTCTAGAAAAAGGGTTTTGTGAACAAAAACCATTGTTGCTGGTCCCTCATCAGATTCACTTTGTTCAATGAAAATTGCCTAAAATTTCGATAGTAAATCCGGGCCCGGGACAATCTGTAATCCGGGTCCATGGAAATCTTGAAGAGCAAAAAATACTACTAGAGACCTGAAGAAGATAAAAACCCACTGGAGACCTGAAGAGCAAACAAGGCAAATGACATTTAACAGTGAGGAAATTTTGAAAATTTGAAAGAATTCCACTTCCAGGGTCCCCCTCAAACGCACGGGTGATTGCTTCAAAAACCCAGACCCAAGACTTTCTTCTCCATCCCTGACACAAAGTCCTGTTCTAATGACGGTCATACAAAAATCACTATTTTAATTCAATCGTTGAATGGTTGCTGCCTTCCATGGCCAAGTTGATATTTATCTTTGTACATAAAAATATCCAAAGTCAAGCATTAGATCAGCATCATGGATATGCCACGAAAAATGTAATCTGGTAAGAAAAATGAATTCTAAGCAAAAATTGAAACTGTATATCGCTATAATAATATCTAATTCAACAAATGTATTTAAAAATGTATTTCAAGTTTAAACCATTAGAGAATATATTTCATTGTTAGCAAACTCTTTAAAATGTGATATTGTAAAATTGTAAAAAACAAATCATATGTGTATAAATGTTTCATGCTGCAGAGCCAAATTAGAAAATATATATGTATCTAGGAAAATAGAATTATAATTTCATAATATATTTCATTTCAGGAGATGTATAGAATTCAAGTATAATCTGGAACTCTCTCAAGTACCTATAGCTTGTGAATTCAAATTAGTATTTTTCCACATCATTTTTCCCATAGTAAGATACATATCAATATATATTTTGTCTCCACCACAAAAACGAGGAAATAGGTAGAAAGATTCTTATGACAGTCCAAACTATAATGTTAGTAATGAGAATTGATTTTATATAGGGTTGGTATTATCTTAAAATGCGTCAAAGTTATTTCCAATGGATATAAAGAAAATTACAGAAATGCACAATCTGCGAACTGACCTTATTCAACTTATTTTAACTTCTATGAGAATATCTAAACTGGTCATCAAACTTGAAAACTAAAAAAATGCCAAAAATTAGATTTCAACACCGAGCTATTAAATTCTATAAAAACCCAGGAAAGCTAGTGGTCCAGACCAAATAGCAGCAATTCTTCTGAAACGTTGCGCCACAGAGCTTTTGCAAACTATTTAAACTGTCCTACCCGCGAGGAGTGTTTCTTACTGGGTGGAAGATCGGTCAAGTGCCACATATACCTAAGAAGGGCAGGAAAAATATACCCAGCAGTTATAATAGACCTGAGACTCTGCTCTGCAGCATGTCCAAAGTTATGGAGACTGTTATTAACGTGCAGCAACTGAAGACAAAAATAACATCAACTAGGAAATGTTCTTTCTCCAATCCTCTTCTTGCTGTACATCCAGAATTTGTTGGAAATAACATCTAGTTCTATCTACAGCTTCGCTGATGACAGCACTCTTATTTCCTGCATGGGACCGGGCAAACCAATACCATCCAGAGATACCATATTTCAGCGGGAGCAACATGCTGTTCCCCATCAATGAGGACATTGAGAGAATTGTGGAATGAGATGTACAGACGAAGTTCAGTTTAACGCGCAGAAGACTCAGACAACAACCCTGACAATGAAGTCGTATGCTGGACTGCCAACCGCGGAGATAGAGGTACATCCACCATCAAACTTCTGGGAATTAACATCAACAATAACATGCCACGATCAGGTTGCTGTCCTCGATAGCTCGGTAGCCCAGAAGCTGGGGGAAATTATACTCTCCGGAACAGCTACTGCTATTATACATGGCTCAGATCAGACCATCACTAGAGTACTGCTCGCATGTGTGGATGCGCCCCAAAGCACTCCCTGGAGCTTCTGGACACAATCCAGATGCGAGTAATACGTTTTGTGAATGCGCCTGACCTCACAAATGACCTACACAGTCTGGAACATCGAAGAACCTGCTGACCTGTGCCTTTTCTACAGATATTATCATGGTAGATGTTTGACCGAGTCGCTAGTTTGACAAGCCTGTTCCAAAAGTTATTCTTTTGGAGAACCTCGGCGTTGTTGAATAATCTACCGGGGACATTTTACTCCGATGGTTACAATCTAAGACGTTTTAAGATCAACGGGAATGGACATTTATCCTCGCGTAGTGATAATGAAGCGCGATAGGCTATTTGCCTTCACGTGAGCTTATCTATAAAAAAATTTAAAAATTGGAGTTTTGTGTTACTGCTTTTCTCTAATGATTCGGTTTCCGGCTTGAAAATATTATTATGGAAACTGATCAACCCCAAACCACAGGTGTTCGTCCATCGAATTGATCCAGTATGCCGTAATTTACTGGGAAAACAGCGTGCTACAGACCTGGTACCGAATCTCTTGAAGCAAAGAGTCGGTCAAAAACCGCGAAGCTATTATGCCCTTGTCCAAGTAGTAACCATAGGTAGTGACATAGTGCCAAATGTTCATCAAAATCGGAATACTACTCTCAAAGTTACAGCGGAGCCAAGCATTACCAAACATACAGATCACATACAGACGGACGAAAATGAGTTTTTCGTGATGTTCGTGTGCCATGGAACATCAAAAAAATAGAATTATATTATATTATATATTATTATTATTATTGACCTGGAAATTTAGTTAATCTACAATGGCATTAGTATAAGTTACTCTAAAACTGTAAATATGCTTATCAAAAATGATATATGTCACTGTGAATGGTGATGCTATATCTAAAAGTTTCACAGAAGTATTTTACTTAAATATCTACACAATTAACAGAGATCATTCGAGGCGTTGTAATCTAGACCTGGTGAAAAGGCACCTATTGGGCTTCTCCAGTCTTTGCTGTACTGACGACTTTTGGTGTTATTATGTGAAACAGCTCAGACATTTGCCATGATAGTATGTATAGTATAGACATATCAGCAACTGTTCTTTGATGTCAAGACCAAAGTATGGATAACTTTAGCAGGCTATGTATTTAATAATCAAACTCAAAATGCAAAAATATAACCTAATTCGCTGTATTTTATCCAACAAAATATGTACTTTCAAGTTTGATGACCCATATGAATATGCGACCCAGGCCAAAAGCGTGTTAACCAGATTATCAGTCTTAATCCGAATTAAAATTCTTTTTTTTGTATGGTAGATGTTTTACTCTTTTCAGTTGAAAGAAATTACATTTATGATTGAGGCATTATCATTTGTTTATATATGTGGAATGAACTTGTTGTATGAGCATAGATATGTATTAATTATTTCAATGTGATTTATTATGATTATTTAGCTTGTAATTATACATATTTTTTATATGCCAATGTAATTCAATTATGAGCACCAATATTTATTATATCGAATTATAAGCCCTGTTATGTTTGCATATTATAACTGTGTCTCCAAAGTAGTATCAGTTTTATATATATTTTTTAATAATGCTATCCAGGTTCAGTTGCAGTTGTATAAAGCAATATTAATATCATGTCTTCATGCAATAACATTCTCACAATTGTATGATAATCTCACTGTCTTGGAACTATAACTAATGTACCTTAATGTGCCTTCAAAAATACCACGAATAGTTTAAATAATTACCTCCTTTCAATCTTGTTAATCGCCATCATTTATTGAAAATTATGAAATTCAAAACATAAACTGGATACTTACATTTCATCTATTCTAAATGTTGATAATGCATTATACAACACAACCAAAACATATTTCACTAAAATACCAGATTTACATTCCACTTCTATACATACAGTAACAATAAATTGTTTCAAAAGGTACTGACAGTTCTTATTTGCTTTGTTGATCTTCTAGTAACCATGGATTTTAATCCTAAAATACGCATAATATTGTCATAGGAGTAATGGTCATTATATGGATTTGGGCACACCTAGTCACTTCAAATCTGACTGTGTATACTGACAGGTCCATCTATCTACATATTTTATTAGTATTTTATTGGCAAAATTCTAATTTAGATAAACCTGTAAAAAGGCGACATTGGACTTCAATGCTCATTTCGGGATACAGTTTTAGACTTCACTAGTTAGTTCTTGGCCCAGTCACTAGCAGCGCGCCTGAGCCGGGCTTAGACGTCGAGAGGCCTAACATTGCATACCAGAACATGGGAAAACATTCAGTCATCAATAAATACTTGACTACTCCGCAATCAGAATGTCTTTTTGCAATATTACTTCAAGCAAAACATCTTCGCAAATAATATGACACTAATCTATACATTTTTTGCAGTTACTAGCAGAATATATTTTGAATTTGATAAAAAAAATTATATATACAATTTCGTATATTTATTTTTGTTACATGTATTGTCCAATTAACATAATTACTACCTTTACGTTTGCCATGCTTGTAAGCTGATTTTTTGACAAGTTGAAGTATTCACCTTTGTCTGTAATAATGTGATTCAGGGGTAAAAAATCGCTATATAAAATTTTTATAAAAATTAGGTACAGTATCCATTGGAAATGGTGAGATCTTTGGAGATGTTTCCAAACCATACATTTCCAACATGTAACAATATTGCAACAAGATCAGTGATCATCAAGAGCATGTGAGCAGTTGTTTAAAGAGACATCTGGAACTTTGAAGTCATTCCAAATTGCTAATGGAACTTTCGAGATGAGAGATAGATGTAGAGATAATGGACCATCAAGCAGTGACAGCAGTTACTCAGTCTTCAGATGTCTGATGGCCAAGAACCAGAAGATATAAATGAGAGTGTAAGTTGTGTTACTAATTGAAATAAATTAGTGTTCTAAGAACGTTACAATATCAATTATGATAAAACTAATTATTTACCTTTGTGACCTTCCCATATATGTCCAAAATTCCTCCTTTCACTTTTTTTCTTTTTCTATCATAGCTTTTTCCTTTAGCATTACATCTGCCTTGACTGTTTTTCCCCAGTTGTTGAAAAGCTGCACGTTTCATTTCTTTCACTTTTTGTTTCTGCTTTTCTTCAACTAATGTTTTGTAATTTTTGTATTTGTTCTTCAGTGGCTTGGCACCTGTTATCAACAATTACTGTTATTTAAATCAATAAAGATAACAAAAGAAGATAAAATAAGTAATGAGGAAATAAACATGAAGATATCCATAGGAGAATTATATGTTAGTTGACATATCACATTAAAGAAATGGGAAGTTTTTGTTTCTGTCGTTTCTGATATGGCAAAAAAACAGAATAGATTTAGTGCATACACATATCAGTCTAGTAGTGTGATTCATCACATTGGAAGCAATCAGTGGTCCATTTAACCTGAAGAAGATTCAAAATACCACAGCAAACAAAACCTTATGAAACAGCAAATTCTCTAGACAATTAAGTTCACAGTGTTAATGAAAGAAACATATTTATATACATAAAAAATTATTGAAACCACAAAAGATTTGTTCTTGAAAAAATACTGAAGTTTTTTCCCATGAATTAATTTTAATGATTTATCACAAATTTAATTGCATAAGATGCCCTTATTATCTTAGTTAAGCTCTTCCACAGAAGTGCAAAAAACATGAATTTTGAATGTGATCAATTTGCACAAAACAAATAGAATACATATTTTTAAATTATTTTAGAGCTGCATGACATCTGAATGAATGATGTGTGGTTACTACAGATATAAGTTGTAACAAAATAAGTACATTGTTATATTGTTGTATATTGCATTGATCATTTTTCTAAGAACTCGGTCACAATCTGAAACACATATCTACCTACCCAACTTAATGGCAAGTTGCATCTTTGCCTCCCTTTGATTTTCAGCATTTTGTAAGGTAAATGACTTGATTTCTTGTTTCAATCGTTTAATACTATATACCTTTTCGTTGTTATCATCATTGATTACAGAAACAGCAGCAGTATCACCAGTTGATATCTCTTTTTTTGGTTTATGAGATATAAAAGTTGTAACTTTAAAGTCCGGCGTTAAATCTTTCCTCAAAGAAGCTTTGGTTGGTATTGGAGAAAAAACATTATCACACATTTCAATATATTATTCACCCATGAAATAAGTGAATATGAAAAACAGATGATGTGATCCTAACCTAAATAGGTATATCACAGAGACAAAAACAAAATGATGTTAAAATTCCCATCATCTGTGATCGGTGTCTGTGAATGACATCAAACACATTCCATGGTGATTTCCATGGCTGACTCTACGCATGTTATTTCCGATTTGGTTGTCACGTTGCAGTGCTGTTACTGCTGTTTTAAATTGGTAATCAATGAGGTTATGTAAGACTGCATATACGATTTTGCGGATAGTTTGGATTATTTTGACAGCAACAGCTATATATATTTAGTCCACACAAAAGACAAATAAAAAACTATAAACGGGGCCAGTCATTCATAAATTATTGTTTACATGCCAACATTGGAAATATGCTGGTACCCGGGGAACGAAGGAGGAGAACATGGTGGCGAACTAAAGGTGCGTACAGACTTGCACACGGCATGCGGTGAGAAGCTACGCATATGCGTGCGTTCTAAAGTCATTCGCGCTCAAAGCATAGGTTGAAACTAAAATTCGCGGCACATGCATACGCCTTCAAGTCGCTCCATCCATCATAAAAAATTTCGGACGAGTTGCTTATGGTTAGTGCCTCGTATGTAGTGACTAGTGATTAGCAGTTTAGTAAAGAAGAAAAAACACAAAAAAATAGGCGATGGTGGATGATGCCTTTATTCAAAAGAAGAATCCGACAAATGAGGCCCAATTTATTCTTGGATTTGGCTTTGGTCCAGTCCAGTCCAATAGGACACCTCTTAAGTGAAGTCGGCCAAGAAATAATGAAAAAAGACACAGTATTGAGAAATGCCATACTCCATTTTCCAGTTACCAGCTACAAATACATATAAATAAATTTACCAACAAGTCCGCACTAGTCTCGCGAACTGCACAAATGCGAAAACCCGTCTTTATTGAGGGCGTACGCACATGCATGTTTCATTGATGTGCGCCAAAAAACCGACACCATTCTGGCTCACGAGATGCGTTGCTCAAGTCATTCGCAAGAGAAGCTACGAAAGTGCCGTCTACATTTGCACATGGATTGTATGCGTATCTTCTCATCGCATGCGTGTGCAAGTCTGTACGCACCTTAAGAGAGCAGCCATGAGCGCATCATTGAAGGGGACAATCACAGGACAATTTATAAACTTTGTTATAATTTGGTATGTTATAATTGACGAAGTTCAGCCTAAGGCTTCAAAAAATCCGTTTCTAACTTTATCACTACAATAGATCAATATAAGTTATCACGGAAAAAGTAGTTGAAAAAAATCTCTCAATAATACCAACAACAGGAAAATGTCTGTTTCCTTGTTTCTTCAGTGGAAGATTCAGGCATTCATAAATAAAAAAATATATCGATAAATAACATAAATACTAAGGTATAATAGAGAAAACTTTACAGTAAAACAGAAAAAAATTAAATCATGATATGGTGTCCAATATGGCTACATATGAAAGGAGGACAAAACAAGTCCAAGAATTCCAATTACCGAAAAATAATTTGCATGTATTATATAGTGCTGTGTTGATTTTAGATTGTTTTGTGAAAAATTCAATAGTTTGCATTTTCCGGATATCTTTCTGTAGGAATATAAATGAGTAGATTTTAACAAGGGTTTTATCAAAATGATTATTCAACTATACCCAATATTTACCTAGCACTCTGTTGATTAATATCTGGCAAAGAAACATGGTAAAGAATATGCCATTGCCTCGATGTATAAAATCATCATTAAAGTGATACAAGCAAATAACTGCCAACTTGTATATAGGTTTACTTGGAGAATTACCTAAAGTCCTGACCCATACATTTAGCCCAATCAAGTCTTTTGGGAACCTTGTAGAGTGATGTAAGGTAGCAGACAACAAAAAACAAAAAGCCTGCAAAAATAGATTTATGGAGGCAAAAGTTTTAATCAACAGCAAACTGATTTCTACACTTCTAACCAGACGACTGTGAATCAATAAAAAATGACCTTACACAGAAATGAAAGCGCTGTGACAAAAACAACAGTGGGCAAGCATTCCCGCGAAGTCAATTTCCAATGACCTTGAGGGGAAGATGTCCGTGGCCAAGCTTTAACTTAATTCACAAGATCTCTAGGTAAGTACAGTAGCATTGTTTTACCATTCTAGTAGCGAAATTTAATGTAGTGCTATAGTATAGTAGATATAAACAGAAAGGTTATTCGTTTAGTCCATATTTCTCATTAGATACCCTCCTTTTCTCCTACACAGGTATGCGATATCTTTACAAGAAAAAGTTTTCAAAATGAACCTGATTATGAATAGTAGAAGTGATAAAACTTGAATTATGGTTGAAACTTCAAGTAGAAATATTAAGTTTAATTTTCTGCAAATCGCCTCAAATCCTCATTTCCATGTAGCATAAACAACAACTTACAAAAATAACGACAGAATTTAATTCAAATAAATATTTACAAATAATAAATTAAAATTTGCATATTTTATTGTTCTTGGGGTTCTTCTTCTGAGGGCACACAGAGCATAGTAAGACCAATAGCTGTGGCTATTGCTAACACTAGCATGATGTAACCAGTCACATATACTTCCTTAATGGTCAAAAATCTGCCTGTATCCCATAGTAGATGGCGAATTCCATTCCAAAAGTGGTATGACAGAGGGAAAGCTAAGAAGAACTTGACAATGCTAATGCCCACCTCTCCTATTTCTAAACATTCCAATTTTTCAATATAATCAGGGATTGATTCAGGTAACACAATAGCTCCAATGCCCAAAGCTATCACATAAGCAGACAGAGCCATACCTAAAAACCAAAAATGTGTTCTCAATATCTCTGACAATTTGTTTTTTATTTACAAACTTTCAGTTAAACTGATAGACCAATCACTAAAGTGTCACCATGGTCAAGATTAGGTAAAATGAAATATTTTTTACACATGGCTACCCAACCATTAAATAATTTAATGCATGGATAAAAATTTTCTATAATGAGAAACTGAAATTTAAAAATTAGTGCAAATATTATTAGGTCTGATAAGTATCTACTTATTGGGATAACTAATCAATCGTATTTGTATTCTTGAATACAGTAACATACACATATCATAGAGATTGAACAATAAATCAATAAGTACTTCATAAGTAATAGTAGATATTGGTGATTCAAACACCGAACGTACCCGTGAACCTATGTGAAATAGACAGCATGCTAGTAAGTTGGGGTGCATAAATAGTGAGATGAGGAGACTGTGGTCTCTTGAGTCTCATGTTACGTTCATCATGTCCCTCTTCCTTTGGCGGCTGTGCAGCCTGCGCTTTTAACGTAACGGGACGCACGAAGGAAATAAGGCCACTTTTGTCGTGTCTCATAAACTGGGAGCCAATAGGGCTCAACCTGTTTCCAACACCTGCTAATCTGAAATTACATAACGTCGATAAAGTTTTTATAATTATGTATGTGAACGTCATAATCATCATTCATTTCGGTGAGAGAAATTGGATTACTTACCTAAAAATCAGAGACATGGCCAGAAAATTATGATAATTTAAAAAATCAGATGTTTAGATTTCAATTTGACAAAACAAATTTGTCTGGTATTCGTGTGAAGTCTGAAGTATGCAACTGCAAGAGCGACAAGCACAAAACAAGAAACAAATAACATGAAACATGGCAAGATAGATGACCACAGAACTACTAGTTCTGTAACCATAAGCTTCTGAGTTTTGTGGTGTACCGAATTCTAGGTTAAAATCATATTTGTAGTATTTGTATTTTTACTGCATTCTGTATTTGAGTTATTTGAGTATTTATAGCTTGTACTGGTTTGTACCTGTGGTTTGTATCCAACTACCCAGCATTCAGAAAAACCGGAAAACTAGATACATAGTGTGAAATAATTTGTAGAAATGGTGAAGGAAACTAATCCCAGCATTAAAAAAAAGCGAAAAGTAGCCGATGGTGAAAAAGAAGCACAGATAGACTTGTACAAGGTAAATGGGAATGAATATGTAACATATTATACCAAGGCTGCTCAACTTTTTAACAGTTGGGCCAAACCAATGACTGAGACAATTCTTGGTGGGTCACTGAGGGTTACTTTCTTAGATACTTTTAAGACCTGTGCAATAAAGAATCAAAAATGGAATATAATTGTTGTTAATTAAAATTATAAAACTAATGCATGTTATGCCAAATGAATAATTAAAATTGTAAATCAACTTGTGCGGGGAATACAGCCAGTGGCCATAGGTTTGAACAGCTGTGGATTATAGCATATATAACAAATTGATGATCCCTTCACTCATTAATTTTCTCATTTGTAGAAAGTAGTAGAGTTTGAAGAAAAAGAAGCTCTCAATCATAATAGCTCGCAGGATGCCAAAATGTTTTTTGATATCTGCCAGGACATTAAACAGGGCTTACAAGAGATACATACACATAAAAAAAATGGTTCAATAAAGGTTAGTAAAATGCAATGATACAATTGTTTAGATCTTAGGTAAGCTTCTTCATTCTGAACCATTGAAAAAAAATAGTATTATTTTTGCATGGCTCAAATCAGTGGGTGATGTCATTCAAAAACATAATTAGTATCCAGTACACATCTTGTGAGTGACAATATCTCTGAAACCATAATGATCTAGTTTTTTAAAGTGGTCTGCCATATCAGGAGTCTTACTAAAATTGATTAATATGATTTTTTTTGTCTTCATCTAAATTATTATATTGAAGAAATGTATTATTTTAGTTGTTGATTCATCACTTTTGAAACCATGATGTGAATTATGTAGAATGTTATGTTGATTCAAAAATTGATAATTTTCAAATATATAATTTTATCAAAAACTTTGAATAAACACTGGTAAACTTAGCTATGGTTTAGCAGTTCTGAATTTTGAGGAATATGAGAGTTTCAAGAATTAGATTTATTATGATGAAGGAGCAAGTGGATGAATGTGTTATGTTACATTTTGAGCACTCAAAAATGATCTGAAACGATTTGCATATTGATGCCTACAACATAACACTTTCAGCATTCCTAATAATCCTCATAATACTGTACTGATGACTACAAAATATCAATTAAAAAAAATGTAACATAATATCAACTCACCCCTTCAAATGTCAAAAAATGAAATAACAACTATACAAGGTTAGAGAATACTATCTTCAGAAATTTTAGATCTCAAATCACCAAAAAGCAAAAGATCTATGGAGTCTGATGCACCTTAGGTATGCACCTAAGTAACTAAATACCTGTATGTGCATAGTACAGTCAGTAGTAGCTATATGATTCTTAGACATGTTAAACATTAACCCTAAAGGAAGATAACCTAAAGATAATTAAAAAAAAACTAACAAATTATACAAAAATAAAGAAAACTGATGTGTCTAAATCTACTATTCTATTAAAATACTTATAAATTAGTAAAAATGTTCTTAAAAGTTTCCTGATTTTCATGGATCAAATCTTTGCATGCTATACAAAAAAATTTCAGAATATTTGAATGCCTTATGCTATATATATATATTTTTTGGGAGAACTATTAAATCACAGGTGTAATTGAGATTTTTTGAAGGGACACACTATGTCATGTCTTCAAACAGTACATCCAACAAGTTTCAGAGTGTGTTGTGGTCTGGAAATTATTTTCTGATTTATAAATTTTAACATAAAATACTTTACACAATGTACAGGAAAATAATTCTTATCCTAGTAAAATATACCATTGGTTGATCATCAAAATTAGTTTTTAGAGTTTGCTGAAGTTTTAAACTCTGATGTGTGACATGAGCAATATGTAGATAAGTCTGCCAATGTTTATACTTCCATGAAAATTAATTAATTCATGTAAAATAAAATTCTTTTCATTTGTTCATTCACATTAATGATTGTACTGCTTTACTGTGAGAATAGATATATTTTTAAAATCCATTTTTTATTGAGCAACATAGAAATTAAATTTCTACAGTCATAGATAATATAATATTCTGTTTCAGGAATCGATTCTCAAAGAACTACAAGTTGATATTTTCATCAAGTTATGTGTTATCAAGAAGTTGAACAGGATTGACAAACTGAAACATGTTGTTGGAAGAGAAGCTTTAACTGTGGAAAAGCAGAAGTGTGATAGTATAAAACTAAATTACCAAAATCTGGTATATGAATTACAGCATTTAGTTGGTGAAATAAAAAAGTGTCTGGCATTTAAGTGAGTAATTTGTATTCCTTCAAGGCTAAATTAGCAAAGCTGAACTTTTTATGGAAATTCTTATTCATTTTAATGATATATGTATATGACTAGTGCTCCATATTTGGATTTTGAAATGATTATGAACCATGCTCTGTTTACTTGAATATTAATAAATTGATATGCATCAGCATTATTTCTACCTGAAAATTGTTGTTTAGGTCTAAGGATGAAGATATTGAACTGGTACCATTTGAAGAGTTTATGAAAGATGCACCTAAGTCACTAACTGAAAAATTTCTTGAGGTAAAACATTATATGTATATTATTCTATCTGTTGTTATACAAATTGCATGTGTGAGTGTGAAGTGTGATATTTGATTTTTTTTATAGTACAACCCGGATGATCCAGAACAAGCACATAGCCTACGATTGACTCGATTAGAGTGGGAACTAACACAAAGAAAAAATCTGGCACAACTGTGCAAGTCACTGATGGAAGAGCAGCAAAAGCTAGAACAAGGTAATAGTCTTTTTGGTATCAAGATTAAATCAACATTTATATTCACATCCATTTATTATTGTTAATAAGTTCATTTTATGAATTTATTCATTTGTCCAGCATTCTTAATATTCCAATTAAATTTTACCAGATTGGTAACAAACATGGGTATTTTTTGCAGACTTGGTAGAGCACAGAGAAAAATTATCTGCCTTGGGTCCTCTTTTGGCGAATGTAGTGAAGGCGACTCGTCCATTGCAGGAACATTTGCAGATTTCAGAACGTGAGAGAAGGGTAGAGCATCACCTGGCTCCCTTGTTGCCTGAGGCCCTATACATTTTTTATGTGCATACAGCTGCTTATAGAAGTGTACACAGTAAGTCATTTCATAATAAGCATGATGACTGTGACAAAATACTAGTGAAGTTAAGGGTTTCAAATGATAAAATAGGTTTAAAAAGTGCCAAAAATTGTCTTTTTTAATAAAACAGTGAAAGTTTACAGTTGCTTGTGAAAATCCTGACCAGATAATTAAGTGATTTTTTACCCCTATTCAACAGCTGTAGTTCCCTACTATGAACCTTTTGGCCTGCTTGCAGTCATTTATGCCAATTCGTTTTGAATGGTACTGTCCTAATGTCTGCTAATACATCGGGCCACTGCATAAAACCTAGTCTCTCATCCATACTTTCCTGGTAAGAATATACATGCTTATGTTATTGGTCATTTTTTCCCTGTGTCAGGACATCTTGTTGTGGCTCACTATTGGCTATTTCTTGCTTATTTTTGTGCTGTTGACTCACACTCTGAGTTAGGCCGCCGTTTTAATCAAAAGTCCGGAGGCGGAAAACCTAGAATATGTCGAGAGGAAAAAGGTAACATTAAAGAATGAGTTAAAAATGGTGTCGACCGATTTTTTTTAGACAACCATTTGCAAAATGTTCATTTATGTGTTATGTGTTAAGAGAAGTACCTATGGTTATTTGGACTGTTTATAGTTCTTTAAAAGTAAATTAAGCAGCACGAAGCACACTGGAATGAGGAGTTTTAAGCTGACGTCAAGATACTTGTAAGCCTTTAAAGTTAGTTGGTTTATAATAAGGCTAAATTGGGCTGCCTAACATTTCCTTTAACATTTAATATTTATAGGCAATAGTTGACAAATATTTACATTATAAAATAGTTTTGTTACGCCTATTATCGTTAAAAATCATTATTATAAAGTTCTGACAATTAGCAATTTTCTTAATAATCTCTTTACGAAATCAATGTTCTTACATCACACGGTTTTGCATAACTTCAGGCCCTGGACACTGGAGATTTTTGGCCCCCTTCATTGCTCTTCTTTATCTGTTTTCTAACAAATTAAACCTACATCATTAATATTTATTGTAAAAACTACAAAAATTCTCAAAACCAGATTATTTTTAGAAAATATGTGAATTAGCTAACCTTATCATTTTTATTTTTTTATTACTATGGGGCCCGTGCCCCTCAGCGCCAGCTCCAAGCGCCCAGTGGATAATCCGGGACTGGTGACAGATACCCCTACATCTGTCAACAAGTGTAAACAGATTTACATAGACATCCTTTGCCCTCTGTAAATAATCTTGTACCGTGATCTCGGCATAATCAGAAGCTGATAACTGATATTGAATGTATGCTCTCCACTATACATAATACATGATATAGTCATGCATGTTTCGTCTTTAGCCTATAAGTCCAAGTTGTTAGGACCTAGACTTTGTAAAGTTGTCAATTGGCAGCATGATCCTGTGCCACAATTAAATAAATGTTGCTATCACATACTTGACTGGGTTAGGTATATACAGTCTGAGTGTAAGACCACCAGGCTATAGTGAAGAATCAAGGCTAAAGCTAAGCATGCATGCCTACAGCAGGTTTTTTGTATTGTACAGAACATGCACCTAATTTTTTGATATCATGTCATTTTTAGATACTTTGATTTTATCATAAAATTAATAGCTGATCCAATCGAATCCATCAAAAATTCAGATAGATCTCTCGTAACTTGTAAGGATTTGTGTGAAATATGATGCGCGTTTCACCTTTGACCGTTAATCTAGTTCTGAATTAATTTACAATTTCTGATGTTGGTCCTGAATAATATATAATTCTAATTATTTGATTATTTATATCTATTATTAGTGCAGCAATAAAAGTTATATGACTAATTTTTTGGATCCCAGATATCAAATTGGAGGTTGAAGTACTAGGAGATGAATCAGACGCGCTCCAGTGGAAAGAAGCAAGTGATCTAAGTGATGTACCAAACGAGGAAGAATCTGAACAGGAAGCTGATGCTCAAGAAGTGGAAGTAAGTGAGCTATTTGACCCATATGAATCATGATTCTACCAAAAAGGAATGTAACCAGGTTGAGGACTAGTCCCCTACTCCCACACAAAGTGTCAAATTCAAATGATTCTGATTTCAACTTGAGGTACAGAGTATGATGAGTATCTGCTAACCCCAGAGAGAATCATAGGACAACCAGCAATATACATTTGTTTGTTATTATCTTCCAATAGTTGGAAAAGCTCAGTCTTATATGGGATGGAAAAACTTAAAATTGAGTACATACATATAATTTCCACACATTATTTTTTCCATGTTTACACAGTTAAAGATGATAGTTTTGATAGATGGTGTCACAGCAGAGCTAAATGGCTCCTAAAAAAGTCAGAGATTATACTCTGTGGAGTGGGAAAGGCGCTAGTATGAAATACTATGAATTATGAGTTTGACTTACAAATTTTGATTGTTTTCTGACTTTCTCTATCCTAGATTCCCTTATTTGCGAGTGACGATTTTTTTGGATCGAACAACGCTGGTCATTTGAATTCCGCTTTCTGCAAATTTTATGTCTGACTAGTCGGAGTTAGTGTGAACAGAAACAGATTGAATCATAATATTTAATACATCCTTTTTTCACCAAATTTAGGAGGTTGTGAAAACAAAGAAACGCAGGCACCGAAAGTCTGCTGTCCAAGAAGTTGATCCTTTAGAAGAAAAAAAGAAAAGGTTACTGAAACCTCACCCATTATGCGTTCAGGTTACAGCTGCTATAGATGAATATTTTTCTCTTGTGATGAAGCTACATTATTATGACAAATTGAAAATCATCACAGTTACTTCAGAAGTTAACCTTCCTTCTGACATCACTGGTGAGAAATTCATCTCATATAATTTATATAAATAAAATACCAACCAGCAATTAAATACATATCCAGTGACTTAAAGTTGTATTTTATATAAACACATCTACTTTTCTATGAGTATATTTTTGATTATACAATATGCTTGATATTTATGTTTTATTGAAGCAACATGAGTCATATTTTCATATTATTTTAATGAGAGTTTATTTTGAATTATTGAATGAACTTTTACAGCTTGCCTGTATTGAAATTCCTAATACTTCATATATGTCTGCAGCCTTCATAAAAGTAATTAATATAGAAATAATATAGATTATAGCTAATATTTGGTTCAATCCATCCATTATTAAGATGGGATTATTTAATCAAAAAGATGAAATACTTCATATATTTACTTTCAATATAAACATAACAGTTCTGAAACTTGTGAAGTGGTAGTCTTTTGATTCACCTTTACTTATCCTCTAAGTTGAATATTTCAGAGATAATAATTTTCAAAAAATCACATACAGACACTGAAATTCCTTCTTTGCCGTAAAATTAAATATATAAAAAGACTGTATGTGCGTGGCAAATATTATATTCGTAAATCATCAATACTCATGAAATATCGAATCAAGAGACATAAATGTTATAAAACTAGACACGGAGTGAAAACTGAGCACGATTTTTTTATGTTACCTTAGAATTTTAGTATTTTACATTGCTGTATCTCTCATAAGAGAAGCAACATTGTTTCTGATATGACAATGCTCAATCATTTTGAGTTTATCCGCAATGCAAATGTTACTATTATTATATGTTACTTAATAGTTGATACTATGTTCTAATTTGAAAACAAACTGTTATCCTGGAGGGAGAAACAATGACGTTATCATTATAATTTCGTTATTTTGTACTTCGATAAAGACTGCTGCGGCATCCTTAAGTTTAAAATCATTTTATCCATCATATGTTGTTTAACTTAACTTCTATGAAGGACAGTTAACGAAAATTAAACATAACAGAGTGTAAGTTAGAATATTCGAGTGGAACCATTTTGTATTTCTGTCAAGTAGTAGGTTTACGAATTAGTAATGGTAAACTCTTCATATTATACTAATTATGATTTTATTGCTAAATATGAATAGAAAACCATTAGACATTTTATTTTTTAGCTAATACTGCAAGTGAAATTCTATGCGGCGAATCAGTATTGTCCGGTTTGACGGATCACGATGATGACGGTCGAGAATGTCCGAACCCGGCCGTCTCTTATCAATTGAAACGAGCTGGACTTTCGTCTTTTGCAATGCTCGTAACAGATATAGGCTACCCCTATCGCTGGGCGCAACGAGTGTGTGGAACCGATTTTCTCACCAAACAGGTATGGATCAATTTGCATTTCAGTCTTTTTCTTTCGTCATTCCCGAGCTCTTCTGTGAGAAGGGCTTGTCCACAACGCTTCATTCGAATCTTCGATGCTGAGAAGGCTAGATTCATTAAGTCCTTGAAGACAAGTTGCAACTCCAAACAAAAACTCGTCTTATTGAAAGTGCTGTTCAAATGATGCAATGTTGTTGCTCAGTGATTACTAGCAATACTTTCTACGTAGAACATTTCATCAGTGATAATACATATTGCATAACAAATCTATTGTGAATTAGGTTGATTAAGCCATCTCTAGGATAAAACAAACTTAACAAATATTTGTTATCATAAAAATGGAAAGCGTAGTCTAACTGACATTTAACTTATTTGAAGGTGAACTATAATGAAGGTATTAATTTTAATCTTTGACTTATGTATTTTCAGACAAATGACAGCAAAATAGCAAACTCCAATGTCGAAACTGTTGTAAAATTGCTGTTCAAGTCCCTACGTGCAAGATATGACTTGGCAAAACAGATGCAGATGTTAGGTGAGTCATTTAACATTAATTATAAACTTATTTTGAAATCGATTCAATGGATTATCCATTATTCTAACCCTGAGGATGGAATCAAACATGCCCTAAAGCACATACACACAACAACTAGTGTGACAGAAAAATGTATCATTGAAAGTCGTATACTTGTATAACTTCATTCCGAGCTTTCAGGCACGTTTAATTATATTTTCAGGAATAAAATATGGACTAGAGATGATGATATTGATTCCATTACATTTAGATGACATTAGATGCGTGAAATTGAGAGCAATATTGTTATGGTTTCTTATCTCTTTCGTAAGTCACCAATGTTATCAATCATTTTTTTTAATAGATTATTCATTGTCTATGTTCCCTAAAATATGCTGTATTGCTTCATATTATACATACATTTGATTTAAACATCAGTAACATCTGCTCTGAATATAATAATATATCTAATTTATCCTTTGGTAGATCACTACGGAAATTATATGCAGCCTCTATGACTACAATGCTAATCACAAAATAGAGGCCTACGCATCAATTTCTATAAAAGAATTTTATTGATATATGATTTTCCATTATATACAAGGTCACTGCGTGTATATCATTGTGTACATCCAAATCATTTACAGAGCAAAATATGTTATCGGAAGTGCCAGCATCTCTTGATCTTCCGCCCATCGTAGGATCTGCTCCGTCAAAATGGTCATCTGCCTCGTACCATCAGTTTTGTCAAGCCGAGTTCACAAAACACCAAATTGAAGAGGAGCTCGTTTCGTCCGCTGATATGTTCTATTCTTTGAAGGTTTCTAGAGATAATGGTATGCAAGTTATTTCTTATATATAACATTCTACAGTAATACAGTGCTTACAGAAACAACAAATTTAATTTTCATCTGGTATTTCATTCATACCCTATTCGAACATGGTATGGTGTCTACATCACGAAATCACCACATACATATTCTTAGACAGTTGGTTTTTGCATATTTCTGATCCTAATTTTGATGTGTACTATTTCCATTTTGTGTAGAATGCTGAGCTTATATATGTTTTAGTTATTATTAAAATTATTGTTTCAGCTCTATTGGAAGCCTTTGTTGTAATAAAAAAAAATTACCCTGTAATTCCCCCGATTTTCGCACTGTGTCTTAACTTTGAGAAGAAGAAGCATCATTCTTTGAATTGTGAAGATATAAGGGTAAGAAATAATAATTTTTTTCAAGATACTCTTTTAAAATAATAATTTTTTATTCGAAGCTATTATTGTTCAAAAGTTGCAAGGAAAGCATTATGTAATGGGGCTTGAAGGTCAGCAAGCGTTCAAAAAATTCGTTCCACAATAAAGCAAACATTTTTATCCTATAAAAATGTTTGCTTAAACTAACTTCCACGTATTTTCTTATGTAACTATCGTTAGGAGCATTCTAGTGTCCCAAGTGACACTGCCGATTAAAATTTTTGTGAAGTTAAATGGTACTAATCAGAGGCGACTTATAAGGGACCAAGGATTCATTGCTCTACCTGAAACATCGAAAGGACTACCTGGTTCAAATATTCAAAAAATCTCATGTATTTTTACCGAAAGAATATAGCCAAATTAAATTTCCTGTAGCCAATAACTTCTTAAAGGAGCTGAACTCGTAAAAAGTAAAAATATCTGGCAACACTGGAAAAATGGAGTTTTTGGAGTTGGCTGTTTTGTGACAAGCGAGTTGACAAGAATATGTAATTGTGGCCTTTTCAATTTGTAGTTTTGTTTGCTCTAGAAAAATTATTCAAAAATTAATTTTTCTTAAATTCATATATTTTCTAGACAAATTTGGTACCTGGATCCTGTATCTACCTATAATAAAACATTATTATTATTATAAAGTGAAGTATAGTAAATGGGTGGAGGTGGTCGGTGATCAGTTTCTGTGTTCTGGTATCACCATCTTATAATCCTACGAGCCGCAACTGGTCCTAACAACTGCCGTAGGTGCATTTGCTCTACTGTCGTACTATGGGTTATTTTATTAGCTGCTATGGTTATCCCAGCGAATTCTAGCTGTGTTACGCTGGCATGTTATCCATATAATATGTCATTTACCGTTCATGCGGAGGTTCCACATTCTTCATTTTCCGTAGATACGTCTGTGTAGATGTTGATAACACCCTCAATGCTTTAATATTCAGAAGCTATGAGAATTTTTTGACAAACAAATATAAACTCTGGAGGAATGCTGAGACGTCAGCTGCATGCTGTATTTGACTCAGCTGCAGTTTGGTAGTGACCTGTTGGCACATAGTCACCCAAGCTACAGTTTTATAGTCCACAATTGGTCTGATTAGCATACATATATCCACATCTCTATTCGGGGTTTCATGCCCCAGGTTTTGCCGATCATTCTACGGCATTGCTTATGGGATATTTGCGCTTTTTTAATCTTCCATTCTAGATGAAGAATCCAATTTAGTTTGTCATCCAAGGTAATTCGAAGATATTTAGTCGCAGATTTCTACTAGATATTTTTGTTTAAACTAAGTGCAACACATGAATATAAAATAAAATAGATTGCGTATTCATGGCCCCTAAAAATGATGATGACACCGCATTAAACAACCCACATTCCAGAACCATACTTGCGTTACTACCACCGCTTTAGGGAAGTATATAGGTTTCATATAAATTAAATGCGTCACAAAATCGGGGTGTAGCTTGCATCTTAAGTATGCCTGAGGCCTCATCAATCTTTGAACCTCGATCTTATACTCAAACGACTCAGTTGGAATAAACGTAATATTAAATGTTTCAGGATATCGAAAGAGCGATAAATACATCATGGACTGTCACATGTGGCAAAGAATCTTCATGGTTACTAGCCGCTCAAGTGACGTATCTATGTGCCTGTCTTGATATGTTCTTGGAGACAACATTTCCGGCTAAATTTTCCCAGAAGACGTCATTCATCTGGAGTAGTTGGTGAGTGATAAATCTGGATGATCATTCATGCTGTATTTGAGTTTATTTTAATTTTTTAAACCTCATTCATAAGTCGTTTAGTCCTCTGAGCTGGTATTCTCGGTCCAATCCGCTTATTAATCTTGAGCTGTCTCGAAGACATTCACGTGACCATATGTAACAGGAACATGTACAAATGTCATAGCGATATTTATCCAAAGTGCGCCAATATTGAGATACTCGATTATTAAATAAAATTGGCGATTGGCAAAAACATATATGTACTGATAAAAAACATCCACAGGTTTTCCGGAGAAACAGTGGCTTAATAAAGCATTGCAATTTGAATCAGTACATAAATTCAACAATTGAAGATAGGTAGATAAAATAATATTCAAACTAAACACTTTCCCAGAGGTCAAAATGCTTGAAAAAGGCAAAATATTTCTTGAAACACTAATTTATTTCAACTAATAACACGCTAATTTATATCCACGTCTTCTGGATCTTGACTGTTCGACGTCTGAAGACTAATTGCTGTTACAGCTCGACATTCCAATATAATATATATAAAAATACACAATCTCGGATGTTCCATAACCAAAAATAAGCCAATTTTGAAAGATCTCGACGTATCTGTTTTCTCAATGTCTACATAAAAATTAGGAAATTAAAATTGTTAACCTCAAAAAATTAGTTTTTTTCAAAGTGGGAAGGCCTAAACATAGTTTGGCTAGTTTTTTATTTCAAACGCCCAGATAAGTAACCATCCCCCAAAAAATGATTTCAAATTCTTCAAACAAAAAGATGCTAATTTGGCGGTTTTTTGAGTTTCAGAAATGGACAAAAGGTCAATAATCTGCTAGTATTAGGGCTACTACTGTTACATAAGATTACAGAATTAATGCTGAAGTCACACAATCAAACCATAGAAAAAATAATTCAAAGTGCAGCTTTATATACTCCACTATATCATAACCAGATCGTCAGCTGAACACTCTTTTGATTGATCCATATAAAAACGCTCAATTGGCTCTTTTAAAGAATGAAATTTGGTTGATGAAGCACTATTTGTTACTACTGTTATATTTTACTTTGCAGTGGAAGAAACAGGAGAAGACCCTTCAAGTACAAAAAGATGGGAACTGGATTATTCACTCAGTATTGATATTTTATTTTTATATGTCTTGAATTGTGAGTGAGTGGATAAATAAAATAAGTGTTGATAGAATTATTATCATTTATCTGTTCTAGAGAATATTTTATTACTATAAACAATTATCGTGCTTGAACACGTTGAAAAATGTTGGATATTTTCATACAGGGTAAGAATACTGCAATCATGACAAGTAGGGTAACAGTTTGCTCTATAGCTAACAATGTTCATTAGCAGAATGAATAGTGATATTTGAAAAAGGGATTTATTTTTGTTTGATAATTTTGGGAGGTTTTCATAAGATGTAAATATTATTAGCCTGCAACTGTTCTATGAAAAACAAATCCTACATTTATATTTTTTTTGTCAAACTGTGAGTATTCATAATAAACCAGTGTCAATGAAAGGTCGCAAAAGGAACGACCAACTCGCCACAAACTAATGGTGGAAAAAAATTATATTTGGAATAAAACACTTCATACCCTATAATATATATTTATAACTTATTAAGAATATAAAACATGTGCAAATAATGATGAACTGAAATCAATTACAGTAGGGAGGATTTTAATAAATGATATAATTAACAACTTGATTGCTAACATCAAAGAACTCCTGTCAAATATATACACTGCTCGACAAAATTTGCCGCGATAACTGTAACCAACTAAATATAAAAAATACAACATACTTATGGTTACATCCTTCTTTGT
Organism: Bruchidius siliquastri; assembly: GCA_949316355.1. Lineage (NCBI taxonomy): Eukaryota > Metazoa > Arthropoda > Insecta > Coleoptera > Chrysomelidae > Bruchidius > Bruchidius siliquastri. The sequence continues at coordinate 8,657,320 of OX438536.1, read as the reverse complement.
TGAGCAGAATATATACATAAAAATTGTACAAGTATTACTTTAAACTATGGGTGGCTTTTCCATCTCTCCTACATGTAACAAAGTACAATTATACAGAATTTGTTTTACAATACAAAATAGTCAAAACGTCATTATCATGAAGCGATTTCCAAAAAAAGGAACGATAACAATGAAAATTGACTTTTGTAGACTGTTCACAGCAAATTAATGTTGTTTATGCTTGTTTTGTATCAATAACGAAGCATCTTGTGAATAAACGAGTTATGCAGTTAATAATTTACTGCACAAATAGCACTAGAGAAGATTCTATAATCTAAATAATATGAAGGTGAGATTAAAATCTAAATTTGAATTCATGTATTCATAACAATAGAACTCGACGAAAACCTTTCCACTCAGAAAGATGAATGTGTTAATCCAGCACTTAATAAAACCATTCCCATTACAAAAAAACGAACCGAGTTCGGATAATTATTTCTTGTTGGGATTCAAGTCGCACCAATATTACCCATTGGCGACCTCATCAAGGATATTGTCAAAAAACATCAAGTCAGGGTATAGAAAATTAAACATAATGTAACATAACATTTGCTGCAATACCTGTTAGATCACTACCATAATGGCAATGTGAAATGAAATCATGAGATTTGGAGATGCTCTTACTTGGTGGAACTGTTCCATCTTTCTAATTGAATTTTAATTTTATAAGTCTCACAAATAAGGCATACAATTGAATCACGCTTCTTTGTGCATAGTGATACAATGGAATCAAAATTAAAATAACTATTTGCGAGTATAGTCAAATTAATAGAATATTTCATGTTGAAAATTGTTCCTCAGCCATTTGTTTAGCAAAACTCGCATATTCACAGTACTTCAACAGCTCTCAGTACTGTCCACTTACTGTTATTTCTAATTCACTGTACCTAGTGTACTCTGGATGATGCAAAGTACCTGAAAATAGGTATTTATAAGTGCTGTAATACTTGCACTTGTATATAATTTTCGTCTAATTATGACGTCTTGTCATGAAAAATTATATATACGTCAACACAGCAAAAATGTTTTTTTTTTGATAAAAAGTAGATTGCTGTCATTACTTCTTGATAGCTGAGACATCTATCTTACCAGGTACTTCAATTTAAATAATGCGAGATTTAAAATGGTGACATTAAGACAACAGCTACTTCCTAGTTAAATGTTTTGTTTACTCTTAGATACCATAAGTCGCATAAGACTATCCCACTGTTTTAAAGTAACAATAATTCAAAATACTTTTAGAAACATATTAGTCGATTGTGAAGATCACAAACTTCTACACTTAGGAAGTAGCTATGATATAAATGCACATATACCCAGCTGGTATTACAATGTTGCTATCTACCTTTATTTACCATATGCACAGCAATTATACATTATCTCTTTGATGTATCACCTGGTTATTTGCACTGCCTCATTCACACTCATGGCAAGTGATAGCTGACAGAAGTTGATCACTGCTAGGTCTGTATGTTTGTTGTGCTGAAATCACAAACTTGGCAACCTTTGCATATTCAAGGGGTATTACTTTACTTTCACTGCAACCTAACAATAAAATTACTCATAAGAATTATTTCCATTATCTGTTCGCCATCTCTACAGGAGAAATATTAATATTCAAAATGTTGAATAATTAAAAGGACTGCTCAAGTTCTAGCACTGTATGAAGAACACATTATCAGACATTGCATCTTTTGATAGGAGGTATTCCTTGCAAAATAGAACTAGTATCCTTTTATGTATTTTTTCCAAGAAATACTATTTACTCTATAAACAACTATAAACATGAATGCAAAATTTGTGAGTACTGCACTAGCATATCAATTCAAGAAACTAATTGTGTTCAGATATTCAAACATGGGTAACTCGCACATTGTTCTAACAATACCCGACCATTTTGAATTCAGGGATCTATAACTTATAGTGCTCCAGTTTCAAGTAATGTTTGTAATCTTTATCAAATATTTTTACTGTATCAAGGTAAAAGAGCATCAAACAGTGTGATTTGAGAAGATGGAAAAATACAACATAAACTGTTTTTGATTAAAAAAGAATGGAGAAAAAAATAACTTAGTCTCATAAAATACCATAAATGTTAACTTCCTACTTTCTACCAGACATACCTATGGGATGTACAAAATATAACACTATACCATCATTGAATTACACATTTTGTTAACAACGTCTGGCTGCTCTCTCTATTTTCTTTTAAAAAACACTAGACACCTCAAAAGTTGATTTTAGTGCTCGTGGAGATAAAATATTCAACATTTTTTATCATAATTTTGTTAAAACTTCACACTTTTTTAGAATTTGGTCGCCTCTGTCAAGCAGGCTGCTTTTTGTCACATTGTGGTACATATTTTTTTAGTAATTTTTCTTTTCTATTTTTTGTAAAGTATGAAACCACAGCCAGAGGTGAGACAGGGGCCTGTGGTGGCCCCTGCGCACCGTGTTGGAGACACTTCATTGGTCATCATGTAGAAAAGTTTATCGGAATCATTTATCACTCTCTCTTTCTCTCTATGAACACGCTGCACGCACGCTACTTCTTCCTGCACCTCCTTTAATTCTCGCCCTCGGCTCCATCTTCTAGCTTCCGTTTTTTACCCCTCGAAACTGAAAAAATTACATTAAAAATATCATCATGCTAACAACTGCTGCAAATACCAACAAAGATGGAAGGCAGCATTTGAAATGATTTTGTAATACCATTACAATGTGGTATTATAATGATACAATAACTTGAAATATCATGCAGATTGTAAATAGTCCAATGATTTAAATTACCTTGAAATGTGTCACTGTAAGAAAAGAGTTTTATTCTTGAAACTGAGTGTTAAATACAAATTTTGTTTATCTGCAACGTAAAAGATAACAAGTAAAGGGCAAAGCATCATTTTCTGCAATTATCTTGTTAAATTGAAATAAGTCTCTTGGTTGAAAGAGGATGAATAAGTCACAAGTAACAAGATTGAAGAAAGTTGGTCCTAACAATTTGAACTGCATGAAATCAGTCTACTGGATACAGATGCAGATTGAATTTCACCAAAAGATTTCCATTGCTTTTGTGCTGTCTTAGGGAAGATAATAGAAACTATGCAGTTTGATACTCTACTAAACACTATTTTGTATATTTTTTTGGTCATTAATTTTCAACTTATTTTCCCAATAAGATCAAGGTGGTTACAAATTTCATTTTTTCCATATATTTTTTTTGAAATTACGAATTTCGCTACACACCCTATGTCTCAAAAAAAATATATGTGATTTATGTTTTACATGCTGCTTGTAGTTGGCCCAATCATTCATTCAAGAAAATTACAATTAACATTCAAAAGTGGAAATTGTGCATTTAATTTTGTGAATAGTTGTGTACTTCTTTACATACTTTCGAAGGTAAGTTCATTTATAAATGAATTTCCAAATTATTATGGAAATAAGAGCGATTTTAAAAAAAATCTATTTTACAATAATTGATTTGAATTCATTTCCTTAACACTGAATGCAATTTAAATTAAAAAGGTAGTTGTATCTATTGTGCAAATTAATAAAATACTGACCATCCTGGGTGGTGGGTTGCTTTGCTTGCTGTTGTGCTCCACTTGCCTCCTCCTCTTCTTCATCATCAACACCATCTTCTTCATCCTCTTCCTCATCATTATCACCTGCAACGTAATCATTCTCGTCACTCATCTCATCCAGGTTCTCTGAATATACAGCACCCAAACCTACTGACCCATCCTCCTCTTCTTCCTCATCTTCATCCTCCCCAGAAGAGGATTCTTCGCCTTCCACCTGAGTAATCAACAAATTTTAATTAGGTGTGCATTAAGCAATATTTAGGAGAGAATTGTAAAGCAAAGAGCATTTCATACCAACCTAAAAGTATCCAAGCAAAGTATGAATAACTGTAAGTTAATTATGATAATTTAAGAAGTCTATACTGTAACATGGAAATCAGGTCATACTGAATGGAATTTGAAAATGTTGCGTAATAAAAAAAATAGTATAACCCTGAATGCACATTCATAACAAATACTGATAATCATTATCATGTTCCAAAATATGAGACATATAATAGAAAAAATATATATAAAATGGTGATTTTTGTTCATATATTTGAGCAAGGCTATTATTCGATCTTGTATTAGCTCATCCACCACTTTTTTGTATTAACAGGAAGCACAAGAGCAATAAACAAAACAATCATCAAACACTAGAGTACTTACTGGTGCTGTAATTGTATTGTAGTGCTACTTACCTCAGCTTCTTCATCATCCTCTTCATCACCTCCATCTTCTTCCTCATCTTCAGCCTCTGAGTCATCTTCATTTCCATTCACTTCCTCACCATCTGTATCTTCTCCATCGGCCTCATCAAAACTTGAAAAAATCATAATATAAGAACAATGTGATTACACACTAGCGAAATTAAACAATAAAAAAGAATTTTACTATTATGCAACATATATACTAATGAAGTATTCATTCATCATACCATCATATCTGTACCTCACAATAAAAGTAATACTAGAATCTAGTTTTTTTTATTATAAACCATATTGTATCAAGTCATCTTTTAGAATGTCCTCAATGAGATGATATATCCAGATGAAACCTTTTTGCTAATATACAAAACTGATCTCAATAAGAACTGGATAACTTCTTCAAATTATATATATATATATATATATGTATAAAATATGGCATAACATTGATATATTCATATTTTGCTTAATTCATAACTTTATATTGCCAATCAAGTAACTCACCCATCCAAGTATTTCAAGCTGGGAATCATTTTGAATACTTTCTCCCTATAATTATCAACCATTGTAGCTTCATTGTTGAACAGATCCAAGTTTTTGAGGTTTTTCAAATTTTTCAAAGGCTCAAGTGTAGCCAGATCCTTGATTTTATTACCACACAAATTTAAATATGTGAGTTTTGGACTTGTTTCCAGTAGATTCAATCCATTTGTTATCCTACAAATTAATTCAAAATTCAACAGGTATTTTGTAATATATAATTATGCATCATACCTGTTCTCACCAAGCTCAAGTTTCTTCAGGTTTGGAAGCTTAGGGAAACCTTTCAGTGATACCAAACCCACATTGATGAGAGACAAGGTTTCCAAATTAACGAATTCATCCGTTAATCCAACAATTGACGTACTCCTGCAGTTATCCAAATTTAATTCGATAATCTGAAACAATAATTTGTAGCAGAACAGCTGCATAAATTTGCCACTTCCTAAAACAGCTGTAAAATTTTGTGAAGTATCCTTTTTGAACCTCATTGCATTCTATTCTGTTACTAAAACATTATAAATGTGATAATTTAATTCATATTGCATCAGATAACGAATATCTATCAGTAAAACTGTTTTCAGTTGATGGAGGTGACATTTTAAAATTATCACACACAAAACAAATCATGTCCACTTCATTTAACCTATAAAGCAGCACTAATAATTAAAATAACTAATATGAAACCAATATTTTGCATATTTACGAAGAGATTAAAGCCGAAGTAAATAAAAAGCGTCCAGCACATGTAAGAAAATGACGACACCTTAGAAGCAGCAACAATAACAAAATAACTGAAATACTCACATCTGCAGGGTTTTTACCACGCTTTTCTAACTCTATACGTTTTTCCATTCCTATTTCTATTAATATCTATGGAAAAACGACACAAAATACTGATAGAAAGTGAGTTAATTTTCAAAACGTAACCTCGTTGACAAAGTGAGCTTTTCTGAAACTCGTTCAAGAACCGCGAACAATGCGAAGACAGAAGAACATCGATTAGCCACCAAAGCGTTTTGTCAATGTAGCGTTAGAGGGGTACCTACAATAACATTGAAAATATGGGTGGCGGGAGACGTATTGACCAATCAAACGTGTCCCTTGCGAACTAGGTTATGACAGTTCCTCCGCATTTTGCGCGCGACTTTTTAAAATTATGGTTAGATAAATCCATTATCATTGGAAACACAATTTTAAATATAAATTCTGTAGTCTGTGGAGTCCAATCGAGTAATTCCTTGATTATGCTATTGAAGGAATGGTTGAATCATTATACCACAGCTTCAACTTACTGATTTTATAAATTTTACGGGTCTACCGCCCATTTCAACTATGGCGGTATGGGTATGATAGCATCTTGTTGCATCTTGACTGTTTGACAGTGTTGCCAATGTGAATTTTCAAAATAATACGATGAGCTATTCAAATCAGACTATTTTACGGGCAAGCCCATGGGGAACCTCAAACATTTTGACTCCTCAAAAAAAAAACATTCAAAAAAAATTCCACTATTGAGACCCTTGAAAAACCTTCGTCCCTTAGACAAATGCCTGGCTTATAATTAAATTTGTGTAATGTCTATTTCTAGTTTTTTCAAAATAAAAAAAATCACACAAAATACAAGCGTTTTGTGTAAAAAAACGAAAGACAATCAAAATACAAATCATGTTATTACAGGCTGCTTTTTGATGCCACCAAACATGCAGTGTTAACATTGTTGCCAAGACTATTACACATATAGCATAAACTATCGCATGTTAATAAACTTCTATTTTGTTTGGAATTTTAAATATTTAACATTAACTCCAAAGTTAGCGAGTAAGCGAGTACATACTTTATGCTTGCTTTCTAGGAAATTATTTTAAAGTCAAGAATTTTACATTTCCCAGTGTTCTTTGGGTTACTAGGAATTTGTGGTTGACAAGGTTGTCAAGTGTCGCGTTGACAACTGCTATATTACTACATACATACTACCTGTCACTAGTGTCACTTGCGATTTGGCCTTCCAGGTGGATTTGATAAAATGTCAAAAACCAAAACAAAAAGAGGAAACTGAAATTAACCATTATGAAGACTTCTGGTTTTCTCTGCACAGTAGACTAATGGTGGTTGTGATAATTCATTTGTAAAGTTGATGGCATAGTCCTAAGAAGGGACTTCAATACAAAATATTTTTAGTATTTACATATTTACAGCCTTTGCCTTTGGAAATGGAAGTATTTAACAAGGTATTTTCACAAGTTAGTAGTTCTGTTAGTAGTACCGTATCTCAGTTATCCGGGGTTTTGCCTGGGAATCCAGTTACCAGAGAATTTGAATCTACTGCCCATATTGCTTCAGCAGGACCAGGTAAGAAACAAAATTATCTTTTCCTTTTGCAAATATTGGGTTTTTGCCTTCATTGAATACTATTCATGATTTAAATGAAGGGAATTAGGCAGCCATATAGTAAACATGCAAGTTTTTGAACATTCCTCGAATGATGAGTAACTCGCAGCTATTCTAAATATGATAGTCTCCTCATTTTAATTTATTCATTGTCTGACTCATATGTGAAGATAGCACCACTATTTATTTAAAACTGAGCATCTAATAGCTTCATGAAAGTTCTAGAATTTCTAATTATGAAAATCAAGATTTCTGGGAAATGCAAAAATAGCACTAATATTTTTTTTGTACTGGGCTTCTCATTGGAAAGTGAATATTAAAGTGATATCTTCATGATGCACTGTTGTTTCATCAACTAAACTGCCAACACCAAGTTCACCTGAATATCTGACACAGAAGGAACAGTGACACTCTTGAATAATCAAATTAATTGAAGCCAATTTGATTCTCTTGATAGACCTAAACCTGCCTAGTTCTATAATAATAATAATAAATAACTTTTATTAAACATCAATAGTGATCATTCATCATTACACCTATACATTACATGAAATCAATTATCAAATAATATGTGGTATACTTGAGATATTACAATATGTTTTATCTTTGCTCCTTTAGGACTGCTATGGAAGATATATAAGGGGTACAAGAGATCTACAAAACAAGCAGCTTCCATTTTTGTATTTGAAAAGCGTCAATTAGAAAGATACAACAAAAATGATAGGGATATGATACTTGAAATTCTTCGTAAAGGTGTAGTTCAGTTAACAAAGATACGACATCCTAAAATTTTAACTGTTCAGCATCCTCTAGAAGAAAGCAGAGAGAGTTTAGCATTTGCTACAGAACCAGTCTTTGCTAGCTTAGCAAATATCCTGGGTCAGACCACCAATATGCCTCAGCCTGCGAATATGTCTGATTATAAATTTTTTGACATTGAGATCAAGTATGGCTTACTGCAGGTTTCGGAAGGATTAGCATTTTTGCACAGTGATGTTAAGCTATTACATAAGAACATATGTCCAGAGAGTGTTGTAATCAACAATCAAGGAGCTTGGAAACTTTTTGGGCTTGACTTTTGTGTTCATAACACAAGTCCAGGAAACTTAGCTCCTGTTTATCCATTTGAGCCGTACAGTCCATCAATACCTAAAGTTTGTCAGCCTAACTTGGACTTTATGGCTCCAGAATGTGCAACTAATCAGACACACTCACCAGCCAGTGACATGTTCTCACTGGGGATGTTGTCATACACACTCCATGCTGTTGATAAGAAATGTTTGTTTCCTATAAAAGAGTATCAGCAAAATAGAGGGAGAGTACAAGAACTGAAAAAACTTACAAGCGATAAATTGAACTGCATTCCAAAGGAGCTAAAAGAGTTTTCAAGGCTTCTATTGAGTGTTTCACCAGAAGTTAGACCTGATGCTCATCAGTTTCTCAAGGTGAGTTATTATATGAGCACCTATACCAGTTATGGTGTTTTGAATTCCTAATGCTAGAAGTGGCTTAGCATGAATGTAGCTTGGAAAACAGAAAATGGATAAGATTGCTTTTGTATTGCAACTGTAAAAACATGTGTAATATTGGTAAACCACTAATTTATTTCTACTAATAACACAACTTCTATGCTGATTTATATCCTCATTTTGTGGTTCTTGACTGGCCCGCATCCGAAAACTAACTGGCTGTCGTCACCTATCCCTTCCTGTATATATAAAGGGATACCTGATGAAACCAGTAGAATTTAAAAATGAAATGTAACAATAATTAAGGTCAAACATGGTATGGAATCGATTTATTTGCAATGGTGGTTTGTAAGTTAATACCGTCAACATCCCACGATAATGCTCACTGTTCACAGTAACTGTGCGACCATCAGTAATCTCGAAAAGGTACAGCCCAATAATGCCACCATAGCAAGACGCACAACATACTGTGTGTTCAACCAGGCTACTGGTGACTCATGAACTACTTGTGAACTTGACTCAGATCAATAATGGTAATTTTGTTTGTTTACCTGGCTGTTCATCAAAAAATGTGCCTGAAAATCCATGTTCTTGTACCAATACTATCTTGTATTGGAACAGTTGACCAATTAATCACATCCAATTTCGAAATTGTTTATTATCTTTTTTATATTTTACTGCATCAGCAATCAGAATGCTAGTAAAGTAATTATGGTCAGATAACACATGATCAATCATAGAGACAGCCAACAGTACATGCTTCAGAAGCTATATTACTAGCTAGTTTTATTTTACTTAGCTGCAAAGTCTCTTATTCACATATTAAGTTATTGTTTTGTCTAATTACAGATCCCTTACTTTGACGATGTTGGTATAAAAACACTCACCTACCTGGACTCCTTACTTCAATGGGACAATCTCCAAAAATCACAATTCTATAAAGGCCTTCCTGAGGCCTTGACAAAACTTCCACAAAGAGTGAAAGTTCAAAGGGTATTAGCATGCTTAGTTCATGATTTAGGTCAACCTGCGATGGTGCCTTTCATCTTACCAAGTATTTTTAACATTGCTGGGAATTGTACTCAACAAGAGTTCTGCACACATATTCTTCCTCATATAAAGCCTATAATGACACTTGTGGAACCCATACAGGTGAGATGTGAAAATCGGTTAAGCTGGTTTCATTGTTCTATACTGGAATAATATATTCATGTAATTGATATATTCATGTAATTGATATATTCATGTAATAGTCTAGATATTTTAAACATGCCAACACAATATATCAAAGTATAGGTGATATATTGTAATTTATACTTATGGAGTACATACATGGCAAAGTTTAGTTATAATATTCTTACACTTAACCCTAAATTAATTTTGTAAATGTGTAAATATTTAAGAAATTGTTTGAGTCATTCTGCACTTAAGCACATCTTAAAATTCGTCATATTGAAATGAGCTTTTCTCTGTTGGACCCCAAATATACGGTAAAATATTCGAGCTATGTACACCTCTAGAAATTTAACATTTTTTGTATGAAATTTTCATATTCGTCATAACAGATATATTGGAACAACACTAATCTCCAAGCATCAGGCATGGTCCATTGATATCTCAGGGAGTAACATGTTGCTATCACACCCTTGTTTGAGTTACATATATATACCACCGAATTGCTCTCTACAGCCAAGCTATACTGATGAGTCTAGGCTAGAGACAAAACATGCATGTCGTCTATAGCAGATCTTGTATATAGTGGAGAGCATACACTTTAAGATATATTGGACTATTTCACACTCAAATGCCACCCGGTTTAAATTAATTGAATTGTATTGAATTTTAATGCAACTTGGGGCATTCATGAACTGATCAACATCTTGCTTGTATGATAACATATATACACCCAGTTAATCTCAAAAGAACACGATGTAAAGGTCCAAATGATGCTTTGAAAGATTGTCTGTGTGGTGTTATACCCCTCAAATCACATGCTTATTTAACATTTGCTTTTTGTTCATTTATTCAACTCAAATTACGTTTTTCATTCCATGTTTGTCTTAATCCCTTTTCTTGTCTTTCAAAATAGAACCCTTTGGAATGTTGTTTAGACGTTTCGAATATACAGTAGTTCGCGCAGAGTGGCGCTGCTTATTGACATCTTTACGATGTCAAGGTCCTAACACACCCTTGACTGGGTTAGGTATATACTAGTTATACTACCCAATTGCTTTCTACAATAAGACTGCCAGGCTATACTGACGATTCTAGACTAAAGGCAAAGCATGCATGTGTATTACTTATTGGGGGTTCTCAAACTTTAATTTTGAATGTATTGGGTAGTTGAACTTATTATGGATGAGAGTTCAGTCGTCTAGTGAAAACACGTACAGTTTTCCCGCAGACGGTGGGACCATCAAACGCTGGTTAGCGACACGTAAAAAGATAGCGATCACAGATATACCCGATCAAACTAGTTGTCAGTGCGGAGTAGGCCCGAACCTATACCTGCTCTTACAACTATTTTGCAGAAAAATGAGACTGAGCTTCATATATTCATTAGAAAATGCGATTAGACTTAAAGACGGAGGTGTAATTTTGATCAATCTCTAATTTTACCCGTCTATCGAAATTAAATTTGGCCCTATTGGTTATTGAAACCAACAACGTAATTTTGTCTTGATCATGGTCATTCTGTATTGCTTTCCGGCACACCTATTACTAATACTTCTTTCATTTCCAAGACATGTACAAATTTTTGGCTGAAGGCGAATATATAGCCCATGATGCATTTTGTTGTCGCAGAATAATTTTTGGAAATAGTAGACAAACATGTCTTAAGGGGATATTTTTTTACAGTTATTTAATCACTGAATATATCTTTTGTTTCAACTACATATTTCCTACTGCTTTAATTGTTACAGTCTTTATTCTATTCCTTACTTTGATAAACACGTATTCAGGAATGATACGAACATAAAAACATCTTTTCATTGTGCCTCAAATATATTTTTACATTCCAGATTCTCTTGCTGATGCTGCAAAGAATGGAGCTTTTGTTGAAACTCACACCAGCAGAAGACGTACAGCAACATGTTCTTCCAATGCTGTATCGTGGCTTGGACTCGGATTCACCACAAGTGCACGAATTATGTTTATCAGTGTTACCAACTTTTGCTGGTTTGCTTGATCATTCCAATGTCAAAAATAGTCTATTGCCAAGAATTAAGAAGCTATGTTTGTCAACGTCAACTTTGTCTGTAAGAGTTAATTGCCTTTTATGTGTCGGCCGGCTTTTGGAGCATCTGGATAAGTGGCTAGTGTTGGATGAAGTGCTTCCTTTTCTGCCACAAATTCCTTCCCGAGAACCTGCTGTTCTTATGGGGATTTTGGGTATATATAAGTTGGCATTGAACCACAAAAAACTAGGTATTACTAAGGAAATCATAGCTACAAGAGTCTTGCCATTTTTGATACCATTGTGTATTGAAAATGGACTGACACTACAGCAGTTCACTGCACTTACTACACTCGTGAAGGAAATGTTTCAGATTGTGGAAAGCGAACATAAAACTAAATTAGAACAATTGAATTCTGTGAAAGATGAACAAAGAACACTTGCAAATACTGTACCAGTTGTTACCCCCAAAGTGAATGCTGATGAATTGGGTAGCGCCTTCTCTGGATTAGGTTTAGACAGCTTTGTCTCTGGAAAACATAATAATACACAACTATTTCCAGCATCTGAACAAAAGTCCCCAAATCCTTTTGAAAATCAAATCTCATTAGACCCTCTTAAGCCATCAGTCACTACTAAAAAGCCAACAAAAGATATGCCACCTTCTTTGCTTAATGATTGGATTGGAACCCCTAAATCCACTACTGACTCTTCAAATACCCCCAATATGGCCTCAAGTAATTCGAATCATACCCTTGTAAATAATCAGACTTGGAATACTGTATCATTGTTAACTAATAATTCAAATTTGAATAGTACTTGCAACACGCCAAACATTGTTAATTCGTCAAGTAATTCAAACCCTACACTTGTAAATAGTCAAAACTGGAACTCTTTACCGTTGGCACCAAACAATAATCAAAATGTGGGTACTATAGCAAGACCAAGTCAGTATCCAGTAACGAATGCTTCTAATATTCAACAAAATAGATCACCAAATTATAATCAATATTTCAGACAAAATCCCAATCCTTGGAGCAGTAATAATTCAAGTACTGGACAGGCTTTTGGGCAAGATAATTCTCAAAATTGGAGTGCACTTGATAATCTATTGCCCACAAATAGTGTTAGTAACTCAAAAGTACCCATGAATAGTGTTAGTAACTCAAAAGTACCCATGAATATGATGTCTCCACAAAATAATACATTTCTTGGAAACTCTGGTAACAGTCATAGGGGAAATGCACTCTCGAGTGATGAAATCATGGATCTGTTGAGTTGAATTTGTATCGTGGAAGGCAGTTGAAGTCTTTTGTATTATATAGATTTCTTTCCATGTAACAATTAATTGTTTAACAAGTCTTTGAATATAAATTTTATTGTTTATTTTTAATGTACCTTGTTAAACAGGTCCTGTGGTTGTCTCTCTGTTAGCGGACAATACAAAATATAATTACCTATTTTTTGTTGATTAACAGTGAAACATCAATAATGTTGGATAAAATCGATGCTAGTTTGTTAACGACAGAACCTTCCTACCAGATGAAACGGATATTTTCATGATTAACAACATCAATTCTAACTGAAATGTCCTATTTATATTAGCTCCCTGGCTTATTATTCAATGCGAGATGAATGTTGCGGAAAGAGTTTTTTGTTTTAAACTATGCAAAAGAACATCCCAAACAGTAATTGGAGGATAGAAAGTTGGAATAGTGGAAGGAATATTATTGTCAGGCAAAAAAATAAAAATTATCGGATAGTATAATTGAGGCAAAAATATATACTGGGCCGTATTGATGACTCATTGATAAAGGTTAATTCGGCTTAATTAGAAAAATATATTTTTCTATGCAATTTTCGAAAAATAACAATATACATATATCTGATCGAAGTCTCCCTCAATAAATCAAAAATGATTATTTGTATACTGAGCAAGTAAAAATGACACTTTCTAATATCTCTCAATGAGATATTTAAAAACTGAAATACAATATCACCAATAATATTGATGGAATATAATTAACTATTCAAATCGAGAGTTGGAATCCATAAACAGAAGTCAGAGTAACGAAAACACTTAACCGGGACTGTCAGAAATTAGAGTACCGCTTTAGTAATTGATTTATCACGTATCTCTAATGAGAACTCCATGTATTTTGCTTCTCCCATATCTATTGAGAGCTGACCACAATCATTTTTAATTAACAGTTAAAACAACTTTAAATACAATCATAGAACTAGATGATCAACATAACCAAACATAACGGCATTTAATTTCGTTTTTCTTTTTCTGGTGTAGTTTACTTTTTGTTTTCAAGACAATGCATTAATGAATACAAGTATTTTAACAACCCAAAAATCAGATTATATGGAAATGTATAAGTATAAGCGAGTAGTTGTAGCTATTTGAGAAAATTTAAGCGCAAGCTTTAGGTACACTCCAAAAAAAAAGAATATTTTAAGTCGATCATAAATTCACCAGTATTTATTTCATATTTTCCGTTTGTGGTAATTAGGTTCTCATTTAAAGTTTGCCATTTTCCAAGTTCCATTCTGATATCTAGGTATTTTCATGTATTTTTAATATAATTTATTCTTATCTCTCAGTTGAAGTATTTATTGTAATTGTTCAGTTGAGCATATATATTCATTCTATTATTGATAATTTATAATTGGTTATAATATTGTGTGTAATTGAATATACTGTGATCAAATGAAATAAAAGTGAACCCATTGCTGTTGATTTTATCTTTTCATTGTGTCATATTTTTTGTTATTTGCACGATATTGAAATTTTTGGAAATATAGATTACTCTTCAAATATTCAAAGCTCCTCTGCAGATGACATAGAATGAGTCAAAAAAGTTAAAACAATCAATAGAGGTAACTAAATATACAAGATATTGAACTAGATCACTCAAAATAACAAATTAACACATATGTTCATACAATTAACCAAATGCATAAACTAACGAATAATTTTGGGTAAAAAATAAATAGGGCGACATTCGTAAACATTTGAAATCATATATACATATGCATACATAACACTACTACTAAGCAGTTATGAACAGAAAGGTGAGATGTTCAGAAAATGAACTAGAGTTTGTCATTCAGATATTCTGAGGCAGAATAATGGGTTTTCTTCAGAAGTAGAACCTTAACCTTCTTCTTAAACTCATTTGAGTTAGGTTGCTTGATGATTTTTAGGTAATTTATTGTAGATTTTTATGCCCATGTACTTGGGACTACACTCTGAAATTGATAATCTGTGCTAGAATCTCCAATACCAGCGAATTACGTGTCGTGTACTCTACAGCTGGTTTTGCGATGCAACCCTAGAATCAGTCCCACCACTCTCTTTTGAATAACAAAAACTATATTAGCTTCACGAGAGCAACCCCACGCAATTATTCTATACGAGATAGTGGATTGAAAATATGCAAAATAGTAGCTCACGGCTGCTGAACAGTCCACTAAAAATTTCAATTGATTAATATAGTATGATATTGTTATGTTTTTTGAAAATAAAGATGATATGACTATACCATCTGCAGTTATGTTGCCAATGGACTCTGTGGTTTGCCTGATACTTCCCTGATGAGACTTCACTAACAAGCTGTAGTCCAAGTCATAAGAGTCAGTAGACTGACTCAGTACTCCTCACGCTATAATTCACAAGGCAAGAACATTCTACAGCACAATGAGATAATCATTTTATGAGATCCCCTGGAAGATCCGTATCCTGAACTAATTTTTTGCAACTCTGGTGTTCAAAAATATTTGAATGAATAGTTCTTCCAAAGACAATTGGAAATAGGAAAAAAACTTCGTTCCAGAGGTTCCAATTTCTGCACCTATCAATCCTGTAGATGCGAGCCATGCCCAATAATACTATACACAGAAAAGCTTTCCAGTGTTTGACTGGCTAATGGTTGGTTTTTTTAAGGATGGATTTTTCAACAAACACTTAGCGAAACATCATTAGATTGCATTGCAATATTGAACTTTTTTGAGTGCTCTCGCTAAATCGTGGCAATTCGAAGTTTTGCAATGGACTTTAAATATACTATACTTACACGTCTCTTATGTATATGCTTGGTTTAAATTTGGTTGACTTTAATAAAAATTTTGAAGATAATAGAATAGAAGGATATCAAAGATAAGTGAAAGTCAACTTAACATAAACAAGTTTTTCCAAAAACAATTCTATAAATAATATTTTATATGAATTGATATACTCTGCTTATTAATATGTACAGTTGCAACTGTACAAGACATTCCCTTGAAACATAAGAGCTTGACGTTATAAAAAACAGATACAGTATTGAATCTTTTTCCACCAAAATAGAGAAATTGTCGATCTTTGTCTATTAAATTATTTTTTCCTTCCTTGTGTCTGTCTTAGGGGAAATATTTTTTTTGGCTGCATCTAACTAGTGTTAAGGTAAAGCCCTACAAAACCTAACCATCGCCGACAAAATGTACTTAAGATATTTCATGTCAACTATTTTATTTCTCAAGATATTTCACGTTCTAAAATATTCTAATCTTTAAGCTATTTCATTCTTCTAAATACATTCTATAACTTAAGATTTCAGGCGTAACTTAACCTAGAATACAAATAGATGGAAATTTATGGTAGAATATCGATAAAAATTGAGTTTAAATGATCAGTCTACTCGTTTACTACGCTGTATGAAGTACACTCATTCTATTGTCATTGTAATAAAATACATGATTTAAACTCCATGGAAACATTAGATTAAAAAATATCTGCGTAACCCTGACTTCAGCATAGTAAATGGACAGACTGATCTTTTAAACTCAATTTCGATTGATATTATACAATAAGTTTCCATCTATTTGTATTCTAGGTTAACTTAAGCCTCCAATATCTTAAGTTATAGAATGTATTAAAAAGAATGAAATAGCTTAAGGAATAAAATATTTTAAAACATGAAATACCTCAAGGAATAAAAAAGTTTTATCACATTAAATTCTTAAGGACGTTTTGACGGCGATGGTTAAGGTTTCATAGGTGTTTTCCTTAACACTAGTGTAAATGCAGTTGCCAAAAAAATATTTCCGCTAAGACAGACACAAGAAAAGAAGAAATAATTTATAAGAAAAATAACTAGACAGGATAGATAGTATGCTAGATATGAGAGCTCTAGTTTTGTATCCTTGATAGGACTAGTAAGTTAGATGGCATGTAATCTAGGTAGCCTTGTTAGCAGTCAAATCTGACAGTTCAACAATGATTTAAATATAAATAAAAATGTGTGCTATTTAAACAGTTGTCAAAATTGTAAATTCATATTATCTAGGCACCCATACCCAGCTTAATAATAAAAGTTAACCAAGCTCAGTTCTAACCAAAATATGTGACAATTGAAAAAATATTTTTTTCCATAGAATAGTGTGATGTATTGTATTTTATTTTTTCAAAATAAAAGTAATCATTTCACAATGATATATATATTCTAATTTTAGAAGTACACCTAACTCTTGAAAAATGTTTTAAAAAGTCTAACCCATATTTGTTGTAAATATTTTTTTTTATAACACCATACAATACAGAATTTCAATTGTAAAATACCTTCATAACAGTATGAATTTTTCATATTATACACATAAATTACTTTCCTACTCTTTGCTCACGGTGGGTAAATTTTACTAAAAGTTCTAAAAATTGGGCAGAAGTAATGCCTTTGATACTTGTTAACCTAAAAAATTCAGTTAAACGCATCTGCCATGGGGGATAATTATAAAAACAATAGTCTTTTCCACATAATATTCCCATTTCTGGATCTGGAAACCTAAATTGTTTCACAAAGTGTTTATGAATATTTTCTATGCTGAAATCTCTTTCTTTAGATTCTATCAGCAAATTTGTGATGTTCACTGCACTCATTTTACTGTCTTCATCTGATAAAATTTTCACATGAACTCTACTTCCTTTGAAACCATTTTCAAGATTCGAATTCTCATCAGTATACCATATTATTTGTGCTGTTTCACCACTCTTTTTTTTCACTTCTGATTGTAATTTTTCTTCTTTCTTTTTTAAAGACCCTGCAATTGAAGTTATATTAGATGATTCTTATTTATTATTTCAAAGTATTTTGTCTACCTTTGTGATCATAAAAACTGATAAACAGAATTTGGGAAGCCAAGCACCAAATAATGAGGTTAGCTAAGTCTGTGATTTCTGCCTCTTCTGGACCTAACAGCACCGTTAAGTGAACAGGTTTTTTCTTAATTTTCTCCACTAGTTCTTTCAGTCTCTTCTCTCCTTCCTTATTTCTTTCCTCAATTAAAAACAAAAACTTGTGACAAGTGAAAAATACTGTTTTATACACATATTCGAATATTTCACAAATATATTCAAACACTGTATACAGGCCGTGAAGAAAAATGTAGACCGTTTCATAGAGTGCAATTCGCCACATGTTTGAGTAGTGTTCAACTCACTTTAGTCCAAAATTCCAACATTTAAATATTTTAAAAACAATTCAGCTGTAGCACAACTCACGAGGTTTTGACCCGGCCTATACAAACACAAAACACGAATTGAATAGAAATAAATTTTGGCAAATCACAGACATCCAAGTCCATCCAATAATCAGAGTGGGGGCAGAGCGGGCGATTAGCAGCAAGGTTTGAATGGTGGGAAAAATATTAAAGGATCCATACACGTTACACATTACGGATATCGGAGGGGATGTGTTTAGTCAATGTATGTTTTGTGGTGCCAGTATCCTGGACACACAGCAAGCAGTTACGGTTAAAGTTCACAAAACTGAATTCGCAGTAACCTACAAGCATTAACCACCATGTTAAGGCCAAATCGAACGCGTATTCGTTGACCATGCCAAAATAATTGATAACCGATAAACTCCAAAAACCAATTCACTGGAGGAGTAGGTATAACTCCACCGTATCTGTTTTGTGAAGTACACTGAAACTCAAACAAAGAGCGCTTATTAAAAGAAGTCCATATTGTATGGGAATTGGGTTATCGGGCAGTCCGAGTGAAAAAGCAATGATTTTGATACAATTCGTCCGGAGTGGAAACTAAATTTGGACCATTACAGAGGAAAAAACTCCTCTACGGCTAATCTTATGGAAAGTGGTACATGACAGTGTGAAAACTAAAAATATTCATTTTTCGGATCATTCAACTTCCGAAAGAAGTCGACAGTTTGCCATTAAAAAAGCGGACACGCGAACGCCGACCACTTGGGTAAGGAATGTGGTAGCAGTTTTCCCGTTTAATGTCAATGTGACGAAATAAGGGCTGTATGAGGTCTCCTTCAAGTTACCTATAAAAAATAATGCGTTTTAATTTAACAACAAACGCCTCAAACATTTACGAATAAAAAGAATCACATTACTTGAGAACGTAGCCTGTTTTGTTTTCTTGTTGGTAGTATCAAGTGTCTGTGGAAATTACTGACGTTTATTGATGTCCTAACTACTTTAAGGTTAAACTACTAGTTCCATGGTGTTCAACACAGACCGTGTTCACTCATTACTCCTTTAAATATAAAATTAATAAATAATAATTCTGTAATTTATATTGAATTTGGTATTTGTAATTGTATGTTGTGATGTAATCAATTTTACTGTAATCTCAAATAAAAATGGTATTGTTTATTAATGGAGTATCACAACAAAAATATCCAAGTAACTCGGAAGCTCTCTTCAATACTTTTCCTGAATATAAAACAAGTGGAAGTAATTTTTCTGCACTACCAAGTACACTGGTGGGCCATATGGGAAACCTCTATGTAATGCAGCGGGAATATGCTGTTGTAACACCTCATAACCAAATTGTGACCATTCTGGGTTCTGATTCTGCTACTACTTGTATTATCTTCATTGTGAGAGATTGTTATTCAGGTATAAACTATCGATTTTCTATTATTCACTATCGTATTTTACATTAAATTTTAGGTGCTACAGCTTTAGCACATTTAGATAATCCGCCTGGTGTAGAGGAGGCTGTTGAGGAGATTATGGCAAAGTTACAGTACTTATCTGAAGGATGTTCAAAAAACAAATATGATGTGAGTTAATGTTTTGCTACCTAGGTTATAGTAATAATATCCTTTTACTGTGAGTATACCTCCAGTAATTGCACAAAGTATAAAATTTTCACCAGAATCACCCATAAATGGTCTTGGTGAAGTTCTTTTTTCAATCTGTTCTCTCCAGGTAGAGTGTTAGCCTGTTAGTAAAATATTTTATCCATAAAATTTCTTAGGTCAATACATTCTTATTCTGTGATCATTCTTTGCTTTTACTTTTCTGATAAATCTACCAGCACCTTAGGTGGGATGCCATCATCTGAATGTCTATGAATAATATTTAATCAATATTCCATTGTGCATCAACATGTTATGTCAAAATAATGCCCAAACATCCATACTTTGGCACAAAGATTTTTGGTGAATAATTGTACTTGCAAACATTCGTATATCATAAAACTCAAGGTTTTGTGGACATCATTTTCTGCTTTATGTTCCACAATACAGTTTTAAAAAAATGACTTTTTCATAGATATATTTAGTGGGAGGCTACTCGGATTCCAAAGGAATATCGGAAAATTTGTCTGAAGGAATATTTAAAATCATGCAAAAGGTGCCCCATGAAATGCATTTGAAATTATCTTGTATTGGAGAGACTAACACATTAATAAAAAATAGAATACCTTGGCCAAAAGTATATGGTGTAGCTGTAAAAATCAATACAGGTTAGACTTCACCAGGTATCGGATAACATCATTTCAGTTTCAAAGTTGCTCTATTTATACATTATATAGAAAGTTTCTTTTTATTTGGATAAAGATTGTTTGGAATTATCGTGCAGATAAAATAATTGATTACTTAACACACATGATTTAAATATAAATAAAAATGTGTCACTGAAAGAAAATTGGTGTTATTTGTGAAACTGTGTATTAAGTACACAATTATTTTATCTGCGTGATGGATCAGTTTCACCAAGTAAGAGCATCTATAATCTACATTTCTCATAATAATGCATGAAAGCACTGCAATTACATTAGATACCTACAAAAATCAGGTTCTCTCAGATGTTATGTTTTCTCTGAGCTTGGTGTAGAGTCATGGACATTGACTGAAGCCATTACCAAAAACATTTAAGCATTTGAGTTCTGGTTATATCACACAACTCTGAAAATGTTGTATGAGAACATGTTACCAATTAGACCATTCTACAGTGTATGAACAAGAATTTGTAAGTATTAAAAACTATTAAAACAGAAAACTGAAGTACCTTGGATACATAATGAGAAAGCCATACAGATATGGACTATTACAGCAAATACTCCAAGGCAAAGTCTTAGCAAAAATTGGATCGGGGCATAGATGTATCTCTGGCTGAAAATTCTGCAGACTTAGTTTTTAATTACTATAACTGTTCTTGTCAGAGCTGCAATAAATAAAATAGCCAGGATGATTGCCAAAATTTGGACCTAATGGGCACTTTAAGAAGTAGAAGTCATCTGGTCGAATCCGTTTCAACGACTTCGCCCCGAGAAATGTACATTTTACTCGGAGACTGGAGAAGTAACCTGAAAATCCGTACCAAAACTGAAATCGGACAATATAAACGTCGAAAAAAATAACCAACACAGCATCATATAGCTTGAATGGTAATTAATTGGAAGAACTCGGCGACATTTACAGTAAACTGTGTCCTGAAGGAATTGATGATCACACAGCAACCGATTTGTGTGAGTCAGTCACAATCAAGTTAATTTGCAAGGACTCCAGGTCGCAGGTTGCACTGTGAGCAAAATTGAATCACCAAATCTTATATAGTCAACCAAAAATTAAATTGTAAATCAAAATCACAAACTATCAATTTTTAGAGTACAGTAAAATTCGTCTAATTCTTGAGTATCAATACCTAGGTGTCTCCACTCCAACAGATCTCCTTCCCCTATCTATTTTTCTGTATCTTTTACCTTGAAATTTTATTATTTCTGGGCAACCAAACTTGACATATTGGACTAACCTATGATAGACTGACTAATTCGCTTGTTATCCTTGGCACCATAGGAACAATCAACATGCCAGTCATTTATTGTCGTGTGGTTATATTGCTTGGCTAGAAAAAACAAGAACGACCATACATTTCCGAAAATTCCAATAATTATATTTTTAGGTGAAATTTTTCCAGCCACGTTCGCGTATAAGGGCCCAGACGAAATCTTAAGAAATGTTAAAGTTTTAGCAGGAAGTTCTTCTATCATGAATATATATGACAATAACTCAAACTTTGTTAAAATAGGTATGGATAAAATATGTTTAATAGTTTCTATAACAAAATGTGCCAGGTAATATAAAATATATGGATGAAAAAAAAATTTCCCCTAAGACAGAAACAAGGAAGGAAAAAATAATTTAATAGAAAAATAGCTAGACAGGATGCATAGTATGCTAGATTTGAGAACTCTAGTTTTGTATCCATGATAGGATCTAGTTTGTTAGTGAGCAAGTAATCTGGGTAACCTTGTTAGCAGTCAAATCTGACAGTCCGAGGATGATTTAAATGTAAATTGAAACGCGTCACTGAAACAAAAATAGTTTTATTTGTGAAACAGTTTGTTAATTATACAATCTTGTTATCTGCATGATAGTTTATGTTTATTAGTTCAACCTTTGAACATATTAATGTCATATCAAATTTTATTTTTGATATTCTGTACTTTGAAAAAAGACAGCCAAAGTGTTAGTAAATATATATTTTAGTCAATTGTGATGAATGATTCGAGTATTTTCGTATTGACTTTTGATTGTTAGCCGTGTTGTCATTCGCGAATCATAAGTTAAGTGACGATCAAAGATACTAGATCATTTTATTTTTTAGTACCGATTTTGATTTTCTGTAAACTGCACCTTTTGTAGGTCCGTTTTCTTACACGTCATTTCGAGGTATGGAGGACTGGCTAAAGGAATCTGATGAGTTAATATTACAAAACACATCTACTTCTCCTGACGTAGAGCCACCTGACTATGTATCAAATATAAAAAAAGCCATTAGATTCATGCTTGAGCATCCAAATGCTGATGACGTTTTCAAGGGGAATAAGCCTCACTATTTCTGTAGAGATCAGGCCAGTGGATTATGGATACCTGCAAGCGGATAAGAAGCCTAACTGAATATTTAATGTGCAAGTCGTTTGAATAAAAACCTTAGAGCATTCATAATAAAAAATATATCATTTAATCAACATCTGTGAATCTTGGAAGATACCTATAAGAGAAAAATGTTGCTATATTGCACAATGACTAAAAATGAAAGCCTAAACTTCCATTCATTTTCGTCCAAGGTTGGATGCATAATTTGAAATTAACTGATATCATGCATGAAAATTTGCAACAATCTTTTTGTTACCCGGAGATTTTTCTAACACATGTAAGTGCATTCAAAATATGTACCGCAATGAAAAATATAGAGCTTCGGCTAATGGTTTTGTTATTTTCTATAATTTCGTTCGTTAAAAACGCTGAAAAATACAGCCATAAGAACGCAAAACCTGCCAGTCGAGTTAATGAGTCTTGAAACGAAACAGCCAACAAATTCCAAAAATAAATGGAAGGGCCCTGAAAATCAGTAAGTTACAAGACAACACTGACAACCGAGAACCACATTAAAATTACAGGGACATCAACATATAATGTGCAGTGTAAACACAAAAAGAAAATCTTGCACACAGTGGAATTCTATTTAAAACACTTGTCAGACTCAAATAAATATATTTTTGATTCAACTTCCAGGAAAATATTGCAAAATGCATTTTTTTACTAATTTGACATTTACATACCTGTTAACATACAAAAATGCAGCTAATACGGTTTCTGGCACGTGCATTAAACGTCGCCGTCGGTGAAGTTACCAACACGGGCTATCCAGCGACAAGCGACCTATTCACCAGCGGTCGGCAGCAACTCCGCGGACCGGCTAATGCGAGAGGAAATTCTGTTCACGCAACCATAGGCGAAATAATTTTAGTTACGACATACCGTTTTGGCGATACAATGGACTAACTGCGTATAAATAATCCTAATGGATATAAAAGTTCGGGATACATTCCTCCCAGGGCGTACCAAAGATACAAAAAAACAGTGTAGACGTACCTATTCGTCCAATTTTTTCATCGAATTTTCTTCAAACTATTAGTACAATTTTCGATACTTCCATGTCTTTTACAAAAGTTTCCCAGCATTTTCATAGCCCGAGAATGAAAATCTTTTTAAATAAATTGTAATTAAAAAGTACCTACTTCTAGAAGGACTTGTCAATATAATTAATAAATAAGTCAAAATTATTATTATTAATTAATATTGGTAGCTCTATAATTAGTATGAATGCAATATTTTCGTTTTTCGGAGAAAGTAGACTTATATAGCGGAGTGAAAACTCAGTATCATCTGGATTTGTCAACAAAATGCTATACGATAATAATCTTTCTGTGGTCTTATTAGAAGTGCAATGCTAGCATCGCATGAAAACTCGAACCTACCAAGCTGAGTTGAGTTTAGCGTCTATATATGTTGTATACCGACTTGGAAACTTATTTTACAAATCTTCCTAGATAAACTACATGCAAAATGCAATCTCTATAGCTTTCGCCCATTGTTTGTCTGTATCCATGTGTATAACTCCAAATTTAACTACATATTTAGCACTTTGAGTTCTAAAATATGTCTCCGAAATCAAGGAGACACAATAAATAAACATAAGATCAGCAGCGTGCATATTGCACTTCCAAATTTCAATCTCTGGGTTTTTCTGTGATAGGGAGCAACGCCATCTCTTGCGAACACTCATTATCCCCTACTATTACAAATTTACGTACAGTATGGCGCCAGACTTGCTAGGCAAATATCCCTTAAATCTTGGTGTTTTGTATGTCCTATCCAAAAATATTATGCTTTGTTCTAAATAACCGTATAGGTAATGTTCTGTGGTTCTACACCACCGTAGCCGAACCCACAAAACTCGAAGTTTGATGGTTGTTATGTGACAGCGCGGCCATAACCTAGGTTGTCACGACAAGCAAGCAATTTTTTGTTTTGGTATTTTTACCACAATACAGATAAAGTTTCACACAGCCACAGTGACCAAAGAATTTACTCAATTCCTATTTGAACCTGTAACAGATAATCAGGATGGAAAAAAAATTAGAAACAGTAATGGACGAGCTGTGAGAGCAATGTATAACTTTTTTTTTGTGAATACATCGATTTCTTTTCAGAATTACTAGGCCTGGCGTGATAGGTTGTGTATTTGCGGACCACCAGGGGCTTTGTCTAGGAGGTATCTATTATTATGTGGGGGTATCTTTTTATCATTACCAATAGGTTGGTAAAACGACCTTTTTTTATCCATTGAAATACTGGTTGGATGTTTTAATATGAGAAATAATGCAGTTTGTTTTGTAACTCACATCATAAGGTTGGCAGCATAATCAACAGAGCTTATCTCTAAAAAATGTTTATATATTTTATCTAAAGCTACCAATTTCAGTGAAAGGCAAAGCATCTAATGAGAGTGCTGGTATAATACAAGCTATTGCGGAAGAAGCAGCAAGATTGGAACCAAAGAATAAACCTCCTGTAGTCCTCCTTGAAAATGATAATAGGTCTTGCATTTTAACCACAACTGGAACAGTCACCGGTGCAATTTTCAAAAGTATAAATTGAATTGTAAGTAAATAAAAAAACAAGATTGTGCAACATCATATCATAAAATTGCTATTATATAATTTGTGCTCCTTATTACATGTCCACATGGGTATATACACATGTGATGAGAGCTAATGATGTAACATTTTATACAAATAAATATAAATTTATAATATTCCATAGCTTTTGATCTTGAACAATTTCATAAAAATTATTTTTGAGGATTATTGTAAACATAAAAATCATATATGATAAATGTGATTTTTGTTACTCGGAAATACATACTTGTCTTTTCATTTCATTAAATAGTACTTAAATATCAATATATGAATTTATATAAATCTAGTCGGTAAGCCAGCTCAGCGCGGTGAGCAGATTATCTTATGTGTAGCAAGGTTCGTTTTCGTTCACACAAATCATCTCTTAACAGTTTCTCCCACTCCAAACTGCCTGCTTGCATTTCCTCAAGATCGCAAGCAGTTTTTATTGAGAGAGAGAGGGAATGGCGTGAACGAGGACGGAATTCTTGTGGCACGTATTCGAGTTTCTTTCACTGTAAAATTATCTTTTAATTTAGCTTTCCTGTGTTTACACAACTACAGTACAGATATTCATTCGACTAGCTGCGGGCCTAGATTAACTGTCATGTTTTCATAACTTACTATTAGACGACTTAGTTCGTCTGGTTTCCGCGGTGCTGTGGTCTAGCGGTTATGGCGTCAGTACAGACTGCTGGAGACACGGATTTGAGTTTCGTCCACATCAAAACTTGTCTGGATTTCCCTCATTCCATAACACAATTCGATGTTTTCATAAGAAAAAGCAGTATAATTATAACCATAAACAATTTGATAAATGGTTAAAATAAAACTATAAATTATTTGTAACAAACTATAAAATATATTTTATATACATATTTAACAGGAAGTTTCATGCAGTAAGAGCATCTACAATCTACAGGAAGTCTCATGTTTTGCAATATTTTTAAATAGATTAATCCACTTTGAGAGATACTCTTCTTTTATACTTGTCATACCCTAATATTAGTGAATTCAAATTTTCTAAGCACCAAACAAATGCAGTTATTGCAAATAAAATTGCTCCAATTGAAATGTGCAACAATAAAGATTTTTCGTAAATCACCATCTAAAAAACATGATATTAATTTATATAAGAAAATTAAATTGGATATTTACCTCTGAAAATTTAACTATGATCCCTGATAATAGGAGGACAATGATGAATTTCTGCCCTGGATAAAATCCTTGTACAGGATTATGACCTGTATCTTTGTATCTTTTTGTAATGAATATAATGCTGCAAAGGAAAACTATTTAAAAAGTACAGGTCACATTAGTGATACCACACAAACCTATGAATGATCCTAGCCGACATATTGACGCAATTTGCTAAAATAAACCCTACTGGTCCAATGGTACATGTGAATGAATATGATATCACCAAAAACACAATGGAAAATATTACCATAATGTAGTTATACCTAAAACAACATATCAAATGAATGGAGGTTACAAACACTTAAGGATATTTTGAACTTTCACTTCATCTCCTATTTTCATGACTTTTTGAATCGTGCAATGAAAAATATACACTTAGTGCTTTTTTACTAAATATTATATGATACTCAAGATATGAGGACGATTTCCCTAAGTGCGTCCTTGCTACTTTGTGTCAAAAGAATTTAATGACTGATGAAGTGACGCAAATAATTGATTTTTTTTCAATTAACTTCTGACTAAACAGAGGTGCAAACTAACTTCAAATTCCATACTTGTCTATCTGCTGATTATCCATAGTAGCGAAAACGTAACCTTCTGTAACACCATTGATAGCAAGTAGTACAATGGCAAAGCTATGATATCTCATTAAGAGCACTGGCAGACCTGAATCGACTAGCTTTCTTCCTCCATACAGATAAAGGAACGCGTGGCTGTAAGACTGGCCAAAAACCACAATCACTAGGCCTATGCTTGTGACGATCTTACCAAGGTGGCTGAGAACTTCTGCAGATTCAGCAATTTTTTGCTAGAAAATATGGGAAAAAATTGCGATGGACCCTAAAAATGAAGTATTTCATTTGTATCATCACCTGTCGCAAACTAGGATAGTAGGGAAAGTATTTTGTTGTATTAACATTAGATTTTAGTTGTTTTTTAATGCTTCACATTTTTGAGAGCTACTCGTAAAACTGAAAAATTACATCAAATAGTTAAATTTTAATAACCAATTGTGGAGCTTATTCAAAATAAAAGCTCATTTGAGTTTTCTTAGTGATATTGATTATCAAAATGTGAAGGTTAATGTAACCTATACTCAAATAGAAATGAAGGTCTTGGAATTTTTTGAATTGTTTTACCTAATTTTCCATAGCTCCTGACTACACGTCCAATACAATTATTTAAATTTTGAGATCTCGTCATATTTGTAGCTTTGTCTCTCATCTGGATTTTAAATTTACATTCCTCAGTGTCCTAGTTGCTACTGTGCTTTCAGTACAAACCTGATCTTGATCTTTTAATGCAACATCCCTTTTAATCATCTGTGTGAAGTAAAAATAGGAAGATTCTTCTATCGGGCGGAAAATAAACCTAAAAATTGCTACTCTAAAGAACGTGTAACGTTAATAGAATTCAATATTTACCTTGCCGCTAAACTACCCAAATTGTTTACAATATCATACATTGACTGTTGACTGAAAGTAAGCACTGGTGAGATTGTCATTACATATTTCTCGCCTTCAGTTAAAATTTGTTTTACAGCCGATTGTTTCAGAAAACTGATAGCTAGTAAGCATGTCTTTTTATCGAGCAGTGACTCCTAAAAAAACTAATGGTAGAAAGTTTATAGACAAGGAAATTTCAAAATTGAACACATGATTGGTAAGACAAGGGGAGCAGTGAGAGTCACTATTTTTAGAATCAAAATTAAAAAGACGTTACCGTAATCCAAAAACTCCGCTATTATAATTGTTTTACCTATTGAACTCAAATTTCAATCTCTACAGTATTGATGAACGTTTAATTATTTATTTATAAATAATACTTCAATCAATATAATATTGTAAAATGAAACTATGAAAATGACCCTTGGTTAATAATATAGAGAAACTAAAAAGAAAATTCATAGGAACTGAAAATACAAAAAAATAGGTATAAACAAGGCAAAGTACAACACAAGTTTTAGATAGGGAATAGAAAAGTGTTCATTTTGAAACTATTTTATGGGTACCTTCTTTATTTATATTTAGATACGGTACATCTTTTGAAAACTAACCTATTTTCAAATGATATGAGAATTCGTGTCATTGTTGAATTTGAGTGTTAATTGCCTATTTATATCTACCACTGCACTTCATAGATGCAGGGTGTTCAACCTTTTTGGAAACATTGAATTATATCCCTTTTCTAGAAATTTACATCCAATGAATCGATTTATGCTGTTACTAACTTAAGAATCACCTCTCACTTCATCTGAGCACTGTATTAAATATCTGAGTTGCTCATGTCTGAAATTGGTCCCAATTCCTCATCAGACATCTGTCATTCAATGTAGACATAATGGATACCTCATAGGTTGCGAGGATAACTGCTATAGATTATTATTATTTGAATTGATATATTTAATGAAAATAAATAAGTTTCGCTTTTAACGAAAGGTATCTCTCAGTATAACTTATATCAATTTATTTTTTGTGGTTTGCAAATAGAGTATGGTATATGTTTTTCTACCATATCAGCACGAGTCATGTCGGCCCCAAACATCATCAGACTAGTTTGCCATTGTATTTTTTCTGTTACAACATTTTGAAGCCATTTCTAGGCAGGATGTTAAGCATTTGCTTTACAGTGAACATGCTTTGTTTCAAGGATAACTGGAACAGTATAACAGGTATCACTACACTTCAAAACATTGCAATAATTGTGAAATCAAACATAAATTGTTCAAAGATCAACATAAACAGCAATACATGTTATTTGAGCATAATTTGATTTAGGGAAGTACATGTGAAAGCTTTTAATAAATCATTTCCTTATTGATAGGCTATAATCATTTAACATTCTAAATGGTACAATTAACTAATGATTATTGATACAATAAATAAATACAATGTTGTGTGATTACATGTTTTACATTTGAGACCAAAGTCAAAAAACATTAAAGAGCTTCAAATTTTGCTGCAACTTAGTGTCACTCTCAAACAGAAAATGCAGACAAGTGAATCGCCTCAGTACTTCCCACGAATTCCTATTTCTTTAGAGCACATAGCGATATGGTTTCATGCTCATTAGAGTGTCATTGTCTAGCGTAAGGCAGAAACTTACACCTTTATGAAGTCCCTTGAGTACCATTTCATTTCTTTAAATCAAAGGGCGAGTCGAAGGTATGACGTGTTACTGTTGTTTGTCGGTGATGTTCTGTATTAATATTCCACATAAGATTGGCGAGTCAGCGGCGGCCTTAACCCTTTACCAAGTTACAGTGAGATTGTTTTTCAGCGCCCTTTGGTCGACGCTATCACTTCACGTGTATTGTGCTTCGGGTTTAAGCAGGAGAAACTTAAACATTCGGACTTTCCGTGACAAAGCCTGACGAGCAAAAAACCTCCTCAAATGTAGGTCTAAAAACAACTGATACATCCTCTTGCCACCTGGTGCCTAAGGTGGCCGCTTCAGTTGCTATACCACAGGACTAGCATTGTGGCGAGTAGGGTACTCAGTTCACTGGGAATTTGATGTGCTGTCAAAATAGATCAGTGTTTTCATACTACAGCATATCTTTTCCCATATTTAATAAACATTGGTAACATGATGGACACTGAAGATTGGCGCTTTGATGAAAAAGGTCACTCACATGCAAACCAATAGTCTAATGTTTCTGAGCACAAATAGTGATTTGCCGCTTGAATAAGGTGACACTACATGAAAAAACATTCGTCAATTAAATTTGTGACCAATTTTTTTGACTTTGTCCAAACTGGACCAAAAATTTGTGAAACACGTAAAAATGAGTTGTTGGAGTAGTTGCAAATACATCGACGGAAGTTATCTTATATTTAAGAGCTTTCGCAATAGCATGTTTTTGTAGCTTATTTCAAAATGAACACCTCTCCATTCCTATTTATTTTAGTTGACCAAATTAATAATGAAAATGTACCTGATTAGCCATGGCTCCTGGTAGAAAATTCTTTATGGAGGTGAAAGGAAAATCTAACATATCTGAAAACATCGCATGTTTGCTATTTCCTTTTCTTTTGAATTCATTCAGAGCTGATATATACCAAGTGAAGAATCCAATATATAATAATAGCAGTATAACTGAAGATGACACTTGAGCAATTGAAAATGCATTCAATGCAAAGCTTGTATTATGATGAACAAAGTAAACAAAAATTATTGTTCTACTTATTATATAAATTGTATCTAACATCACCTAAAAAATATCAAGAGGATAAGAATATAAAATACTAACATTTTGTCTTAAAGGAGTATGTTAGGTTAAAAAAGATTGATAAACTGCATTTAATGACTTGAAATAGGATACTAATCTGCAGTTTACAATATTGTATTAGGGTCATAAGACATACTATAATGTTGTGTCATTCTTTTTCTGTGATAAACTGCAAAACTCCTAAGTTCTATTGTAAAACAAATTACTGAATTTGTTGAAGAAACCCTTGAAATGTGTAACTTCTAAATTTGTCTTACTGAAATACTTATACTGGCTGCTAATTAAAACAATATGTGATTCATTAAATAACTAAGTGATGCTACTGTATCCAGGAAGTCTTGTTTTTAAATTAGAACTAACACTAAATTAGATGCAAATCTCTATACTACACAAAGATGACAGTTATAAAGACTCTGCCTCTAAAAAGGTGAATATAATTGTCTTCCAATTCCTCCAGTAGACTGTGATTCAGGTTGGTTGATTAAGCTCCAGGAAAAATCTAATCTATGTTTTCCAAACCTGCAGATTCCGTGGGATAAGGTTTTCATGTTTGTGGACCCCAAATGTTGAGTTTTTGTGTTGCTGTCTTGAGACAATGGCAACTCATTAAGTATTAGATGGTGGTGCCAAAGCAAAAAAATCTGATCTCCCTCAACCCATTATTAATTTTTATATACTTTTTTATTAGATGAATGCTGCTGAGGAATGTGTTCTGCACATGTGGTTTTTATAAATTAGCAGCTACCAACCAGTAGGAGTATATGATGAATCTTCAATGTTATGTCTGGTATTGATTATCAGTTTCATTCTCTAACTGAAACATATAATTGTAAATATCTAATATTTTGATAAACTTGCATTAACATCATTTCAAATACTTTTTCCAATTTTTTCTTGCCTGAAAATGTTATTGAACACAGATTTGCCAATCAAGGCAATGTTACATCTTAGGGTTTCCTCACAATTTTTGTTTGATAAAAATATTAAATCATCACAGTAAATGATCACATCAAATGATTATTTTTAATTAGCTTAATTAACTTTCAAATACTAACTTTCAGTTTCACAAAGCAGTAGCTTTGAGATACTAATACCATCACTTGAGTCACTTGCTCAATGATACAAGACACAGCCATAGCATAACATCCTATTTTATATTGAGGAAAGTAAACATGTTCAACTGTGGTTAACAGATTTATCCAAATATAAACCAATACTATTGAAATACAGGTACATAATGGTATTCTAAAATAGATATATTTAAATCAGACAAATATGTAAAGTTATTTGATATAAATAAATCATACCTAGTGACTCAGTTTAACTTACCACTACTATTGAAGGCTTTTTAGGTATTACCTGTTTGGATCTGAGTGAGAACTACCATATTATGTTCACAGAAAATGTGATACTTCACTTGATATTCTCAAGATTCTCATTTTCTTGTCAGAAATATTTTGCTAGAGGTAATTTCAACTGGCCACTAACTGTATATGAACAAGTACTTAAACTTACGACATCCAAACCTGATTCACTATTTGAGCCCAGTTCTGAGATTTTGTATCTGCTAAACATGCCTTGAATATCGGTTCTTGTGAAAGGAACAAAATCGTAGATTCTAAAAGTAATAATCTCACATTCATAATACCCAAAACATCCTGGCCTACAGTTCTAATGATGTAAGCGTTCAAAATAAAACTGATACATCTGAATAACACCTGAAAAAAAAATGTTAGTGGAATTATGGATACACTACAAGATATTTTTACCTGAAAAATTATAGTAAATGTTGCTTTTTCAATACTGCTTTTTAACACATTGCTCCCCATTTTTGTCTCAGTATGTCAAAGCGAGACAAAGTTTATTATTCAATATTTATTCAAAGTTCAAAATACGGGTGCAAAAGCAAATAAGAAACTTAAGGAAGCGGTGTTTTGTGACCATCATAACTGTCAGTCGGACAGTAGCTGTCATCTGTAAACCATATAACAGGAAAGGCTCAGATAAGTCATGAAAGGGATAGTGCATGCCGGTTTACGCGTTATGGCGCTATACCCATATGCTGGTTGTATATTTTATGTTGACTTTTTGGAATCTTAACCTAAACGAGTTGATAAGTTGAGCTTGATTGTTTGTACCACTCTAGGTTAATGTGCTGCTGGTACTTAACTTGGCTATTCTCATTTGCGTTTGCTTTATTTGACAAATAAAACAGTACGCGAATACTAAGAGTACGACCAACCACATATATTCAAAAGGTGTGCTCGCAAACATGCACGGCTATTCACTTAAAGCGGGATTTTTTTATTTAAATACCTGTTCCTGTATAGTACAGAACTAGAATGCTGGAAATCATCCACAATGGATGGAAGATTATCTCTCCGACAACCGATAAATTTCAGTTATTGCAAAAGCAACCAAAACCAGTACTATAGACTGGGTTACGTGTATACCTCCCGATTGCTCTCTACACTTAGACCGCCAGGCTCTACTGATGAGCAGACAAAAGACGAAACATGCATGCCTATAGCAAGGTCTAATGCATAGTGGAGAGCATACACTTAAGTACGAAGTTATCAGCGGGTTTAGTGCATATCTCTTACGGCTCTAGTGTCTACCTCGATCAAGGCTTTAAATTCGATCGATATGCGGACAAACTTAAATCTCATCCCCAGAGATTATGGAGGGTTCAGTGTTCTATCGTCAGTGGAGGGTACAGTTAAGGAGAACCCTCTTCTTGTATCCAAAAGTGTCAGTTAGTATTAGTTACATTATGTTAGCGCTAGTATAGCATGTGGGTAAATTTTAAAAGAGGGGCCTTGAGTTGGATAAAGAAGTAAACAAGGGAAGAATAACTTATATAAGTTTTATATCAGTAAACAATATAAAATCACAAAAAAATATTAAAAGCTCACGAAAATTGATCTTGCAGGTGTTTTTTAAGGTTATATTACGAAATTATTTTGGAGTTCGTTAATAGTTGAGGTTCTGTATACTGTCGTTCTTTTAACTGCTCTTTGTAGTCACCAAAAGTATGAAATTTTTAAACTACGCACTTCACTCCCTCTATAACTGTTAAATTAATTTCATACTCCTTTGCTACTCTACCGCTATTCAGGAGGGATTCAAAACTATTATTTACTGCTTACCATACCTGAGAAGTTTAATAATTGTCACCACAGATCGGCACTGCATGATTTGTGCTAAAATGCTGATCTAAAGAAGTTTCGGTTTTGTGTCAGTTTTAAAGTTAGGTTATGATGTGATTTCGTAGTGTCAAAATCTTATATGAGCTATAGTTCATAAATTTAGTTAATAAAAAAATGTCTACAAATGATAAACTAGCCATGGGCCCCAAAGAAGGGGTGACGTACCCTATTCTAGTGACTTATTGTGGAAACTGCAGTATGCCAATAGAGGTATCTTCAATGTAACTTCTGAAACTTATCCTGTGGTTTTCCCTCTGGTTAAATATATTATTTGCTGGCCGACAATTGAAATCACATACGAATAAATTAATATTTTTACCGATTTTCGGCACACTCGTTAACCTGTTGTAAAATCTAGTTCTTTTAGTTAGTTTTTTTGTACTTTGAAAAAGGCTGTCGAGGCAACCAAAACGTCGTCAAGTTAAACCTTGATTCGTAAGTGGTTTCAGTTTGCGCCAGTAGAATAATGAACCGCAAATATATTTGTTTATATTTGTATTTTTTCAATATATTTTTATTCCAGTATTGTGAGTATTATCCGGAATATGATAAATGTAAGCAGTGGTTAGAAAAGAATCTGCCATCAGAATTTGAAAAAGTAAAAATAGGGGAGGACAATCCTGTGGAAGAAGAGAAAAAACGCCAGAAACGTGGCGGTAAAGGAATGATTAAAACAAAGAAAAAGGAAGATGGACCAAAACAGGTCTGCATCTCCAGGGCACCCAGAGGCAAAAAGAAGTCAGTCACAGTAGTAACAGGATTGAGCACTTTTGGTAAGTAAACTATTTTTGTACTGTACATATTAACTGGCAAGTTGTTAATTAACAATCATTGTATCATATTCCTAGATATTGATCTGAAAATAGCTGCTAAGTTTTTTGGAACAAAATTTGCTTGTGGTTCTTCGGTTACTGGTGAGGATGAGATTGTTATTCAGGGTGATGTAAAAGATGACCTTTTTGATGTTATTCCAGAGAAATGGCCAGAAGTAAGTAAACATTTGAATTTTTGTAATATATATTTTTATTATTGAGTAATCATTAGGTCCAGACTTTTCTAAACCAGTATACCAGTTATTGTTCTATGTCCTACTATTGTATAGCCCTATTAGTTGGTTTTATGACTAGTTCAATTAATCAAGATGATAAATCAATCAGTTTGATATGTACCATTTGACATTTTTTTTTAGTAGAAATAACTCAATAGAATGTTCATTAAAACAGTAATATTTTGAAACAAATTATTTTTTTGGAAAACCTTTTTCCAAAGCCGCTTTGCTGTCGAAAATACTTTCTCAGGTATTCTCATCAAAATGTACATATATTTATATAACTAACAGTTTACAAATAATACATTTTCATATGTATTCCTATAGGTATATGTGAAAATATTTACCCATTACCAACCCTAATCCAGCTTTATTTTTAGATTGATGAAGACCTCATTGAAGATTTGGGTGATCAAAAACGTTAATTCTTCATATATTTAATTTATTTGAATTGTAAAAAATAAAACAATTTGTGGTTTATTCAGACTGTTCATCCTCATTTTGTGGTGTTTTAAGTACATGAGGAAAATGCTTGCCTACAATAGATAGAATTTCTTGAACTTGGTCCTCTGAAAGTCGCTCTTCACTTTCTTCAATAATCTGTAAAAAAATTATTAAATGGTTGTTTTTTTCAAGTTCTTTGAGTACTCACAAACTGTATCTCTAATGGTGTTACTGGTGGGGAATTAATCATAATCAATA
This sequence comes from Bruchidius siliquastri, assembly GCA_949316355.1. Lineage (NCBI taxonomy): Eukaryota > Metazoa > Arthropoda > Insecta > Coleoptera > Chrysomelidae > Bruchidius > Bruchidius siliquastri. The sequence goes on along the minus strand of OX438536.1, from coordinate 8,621,275 downwards.
ATTCCGTCTTATGTAGCTTGAAAGGAGCCAATTCTTTCATGCATTCTTTAATACTTTCTGCAGTTTGGTCTTTGCAGGGAGTATTCTCCAAATATCGTAATGTCTAGAAATAGTTATATGTAAATTTTTATACTGCTGTATTTTTGATACTTACTTCATATGTTACAGTTGCTAACTGTCCTTTATGCTTGGGTCTGCAGTCTTTAACTTTCTGCAAATGTGCATAAACTTCATAATTGCTCAAAGAAGCACAGTTTGGATTTACTCTGTAATACCAAATCATTAATAAGGTTTTTTACTACTTTAACTAGCATACATTTCCATATTTCACTGTCCTTTGACCTTAACATATATTGTGATTTGTGATACATAAATCAATTCACATTTAAAAAGTAAACATGGAAAAGCAGGCACACTGGCACAATTAGGTTAGAAAGTTAGGAATGTCATGGCAGACAGCAACCCATAGCAGCCACAGAACATATATACGGCAAGGTCGGCAAGGCAAGGCTCTAACCTTAAAGATTACACATGGAAGTCATCGAACGACACAGAACAATTCCAAGTGTGGAAACGGGACGTAAAATATATACCTATGCCGACATATATTTACTGGTGCCCTAGCGAGTATAAAAATCCTGAGATATTTACCCATGAAATAGATTTTTTCCACGTTCAACAAAGTTCTAATATGATCTAATTGATATTTGGAAGCATACAAGTAAGCAGGTTACTGTTGCCAGGAATCTCATGATTTCCTCAATCTCGTTTAAGCAATGCACTTTCGTTAGTTTCATTGCAATCTCAGAGAGGGCGCTGTTGTACTCTAATCGCGTTTCCATGGTAACAAGCTTAGTAATTTTCATTACAAAATGATATAAATATATGTAATTTGTGAGACTTTATCTATATCCATTTCCAATTAATGCTTTGACATGAAAATACTCATAGGCGAAATTCAAGAAATTTTACTAAAATATAACAATGAAGAATGTGACTTAGAGGAAAAGTTGAATTTAGGGTGAGTTATATAAATTCTCTACACATTGAGCATGAGCGCCACAAGCAAATATTTCCAGACCAGTTAAGCAGCACATGACGGAAATAGATAATGCTGAAGATAATGATGTAACATCTAAAGAAGAGGCTAAAAGTAGGAACAGCCAACTATTAAAGGTAATAATGTTCAAGCACTCATTACAAACAAGGTAGCTGCACTGGTGACCATACATATGGGTTAAGTCAACACCATCTCTATGAGTTCCCATCAAATAGGTCCACATATTGATCAAATTTGCTTGTTAAATTGTTTAAGTATTCTTTTTTTTGTACTGACCTTTCTTCATTCACACCCCCAAAGTACAAGTGTATGCTCAACATAATATTTTGTACTTAAAAGTAATGTCAGAACTTTGCCGTTTCTATAAATATTAAGGGATATTACCGATTTTGTTTTTATAGTTCAACATTCACTTCATTATGCACAGTACTAAGCTGTTTAAGGCGGTCATCCAGACCCTCCCGATTCAAGTATTCAGTAAAATGAACACACACCCAGTTTTTAATCTTTATATGGTATTGTTACATTCTATCATACCACATTCCTCATACTCTGTTGATCGTGTAAAAATATTTGAATACTTCTATATTGCAATAATTTGAGCAGCAGACCACCTTGAAAACTACTGGTCGAGAGACAATGATCAGACTCCTCCTGATCTTGTTGGCTTTATTTGGCAATAATATCTCAGATTTTCTATCTAATTTTTGATATAAAATGTGTGTCTTAAATTACACTATTTGATTACCACATTGAGCATTAAAAAATTTTCAACACATTCTTTCATGGAAATTTTATAATTCATCATCTTTACATCAATTTTGATATATTCTTCTCTACATAGGAACTTGAAACTGTGAAGGCAAGTCTACGATCTAAAGCTATATACAGTCCCACAGAAATTCATTGGAAGAGGATTTCAGAAAACTACAGAACTGAGCCATCACTGATTGTTAAGAAATGGAGGTGCTATTTGCCTGTATATGTTTGATCCAGCATATAATTTGATACCTTTAAGTTTTTCATTTTTAGTGGTCATTCTTATTTAATTTTTGAATGACCATTTAACACAGAGTTATCATGCATTTAGATAAACAGTTCAACTGAAATCTATTAGTATAGGTGACCACACAGTTAATCAGGGCAACGACGTGCATGGAAATTTAAATAAAACCTACAATTGGTATACATTACTGTTATCACTGTTGTGACAGAATGGAAGAGCATGCAAAAATTCAACTTTCTTGATCAAGGTGTTAATCTGAATCTAAAAAAAACTCAATATAGGCTCTTGAAAATAGTATATTTGAAGAATATATATTTTTATTAATCAAATAAATTAATAAATGTACATTTCATCCTTTCTCCTAATATTGTAAGCCCTCTACAATTAAAATGATAGTCAGTATCTTTGAGCTCCCCAGAATCTTAAGCTATATACATTATATGAAAAATGGTGAAGCTCAATAACTGTATCATCTGAAGCAGCTTGTTCAAGTTGCTTTTTAAATTACTGTGCGTTTTTATTCTGACAAAGGTTGGCTGGATCCAGACTAAGTTTTAGGAAATTGGGAAAATTCCCGTGGATATTCGAGATTATACAGAAATAGATAAGGCAATGAAGTAAGCAATGTAATTTCCTAATCAATTCAATGAATAATGAATTTTACACTAAAAATAATAGTGTATCACTTATTTTAAAGTCATTTCTGACATAATACGTTCAACTCGTAGGCCAAATCGCATGCATTAAATATTTCTTTCAGAAAAAACATGTCATATAACAGGTTTATTGTCACAGAGGCGGTCAACCAACATTACGTGCAAAGAACGAGCGTCTGACATTGGCTCAGCTGAACCTATCAATATACGAGTTTTTAAAAATATATGAATGAGGAGTGTTCATTCAAAAAGATACATGTGTTAAAACTAAAATTCTAAATTCAAAATACCTAATTCCATAGATGTTTAGGAATATATTTCTAAGTAATATCTTTTATTATAACATTATTCTAGCAAAAAATAAAATATGAGTTTGGACATTGGATATTTCAACTTTCAATGAATGTTTTCTACGAAGTATAAATACGTTTCAGTCGCTGTTTTCACTATTTTCTTTTATTGTATTAAAGTCGAAGCAGAAGTAAAACGGAAAAGTTACACAGGTGAATATGCCTGCTATTGATGTATATTGGTATGTACTCATAGAAATGTTATTGAATTTCACACTTTTATATTGTAATCAATAGAGATACAGAAATTAAAATGTTTGACAAAATGTAATGCCACTTTTTAAATGGAAACTCCTCATAATTTTTCTAATGCTGCTTCGAAACGTGTACGACAGACATTTCTGTCAATAAAAGAATGTTTTCATCAGTTAAATAAACTCTTAAATCTATGTATGAAAAGGGTAGTTCAACGATATCGAAATACACAGGATGTACGATTAAAATTGAAAAAAAACATTCGAGTTTCCAGCACATTACAAAATCAAAATACAACATATGTAGACAGCCATAAATAATGGATTGATTGATTGTATTATATCATATAATTTATATAGTTGAGTTATTGATAGGGATGCTAGAATATTGTAGTATTGATAAAATTTATAAATACAATCGATATCTATGTGCATCAAAGAAATGGTTATGCTTTAAAATTTTGACGCCCACAGATTTAAAAAGTGTTTGCTGATATTGCATTCCACGCAAACCATCAAATATATAAAAAATGGATAAAAATTATTCATAAAATATCAGTAAACACACTTTAGATAAATTCAATTTTATATGGTAATTTGGAACAAGTTTTTTCATTTGATTCTTAATGTAGCTGTTGCTTTGTAACAAAATTTTAAATAATAGCTGTCGCAAACTTGGGAAACTAGTTTTTAGGATCCTCAGAGCTTCCTCCTGATGATTCACCATAGATATTGTAGTTGATGTTTGATTTCGTGATGAGTAACACCGAATCCAAATGTATATCTTGATATTGCTCTTGAGTAATCATCTTTTCAATATAGTATGCCTCCCGGATAATGAACTATAATAAAGTACTAAATACGTCCCAATATTAGGACAGAATTAGTTTTTTTCTGTACTAAATTTGATAAGCGATGCCGCCCTAGAATTTTCATTACTAAAATATTCAGAGATTTTTCGAATAGGTGCATAACCATAACAAAACTTGATTAATGAAACTGCCAAGATTACATATCTCGATTTAGTTTTCAATTGGAATGGGTCATGATAAAGAACAACAGTTTTATTAAATGATAAAATCGTGAACAACCTGGTTTGACCGCTATATTAAAAATATAAATAAATAAATATCTCGGACTCGCTGATACCTTATGTTTTTGGAAAAGTAACAAAACATCATCCATGTGACTAGGCTCCTTGAAGTATAAGAGCTCATAGGCAATCAGCCACGAGTTTGTTGGAACCTCCAACCATCTAGGGCCCCGTGCAACAGTCTCTTCGCCGGTCCTGGTAGTTTATTTATAATTACTTTTGTTTATAATAAATAGTAAGTACAATCGTCTTTATTCATCACTGTGGGAATGAAATATCACATAGCAAAATTTAACTAAACCCATAGTTTCATGAACTCAAAAACTTGATAGTACATGGTGCTATAGTTTCAGCATCATTCAGATGCAAGTGATGGGTACCTTCAAATTTAACATGTTCGAAATACTCCACATTTTGTTCAAGTGCGTCCAGTACTCTGTCGTACGCCTCAGGAATATCATTTCTCATCCCAGAACTTGCGGTAATAACCATAACCTTACATTTCATTCGGGGCACAAACTCCAGCACTTGATCAATTGTCATGAACCCAAGACCGGCAGTTTTTAATCTAGGGTCCCTAGTGAATACATAATGTCCTACTTTGTCCAAAGCTGGTTTCATGCCTCTTCTCAACATTACTTCACAACCTTCTCGGGTAACTGTTTTTTTGTATGCATCATATAGCAAGTCAATCATCTCATTGTACACATAACATGGCATACTGCTTGCGGGTTTTGTTTCATACTCCATGAATTTGTCGACCGCACTTCCTATGACGTCTACCATTTTTTTAGCGGTGCGGACGCTAGGACTAGCAATATCAATACTGACGTATCTACAACAATAGAAATTTCCTGTGTTACAAATATAATTTTAAGAATCAACTTGGAATCGGATCTTCCATACACATTGCCACTAGCACATTCTCCAATTCCGAATGGAACATGCCTAAGATTTATATTGAATGACAAGCTTTTGCTAACAATAGCATGATATCCTCTCACGTTAGGGCAATGAACTCCTATTGAACTAAGTCGTGTTAACGTAGATGCGGGTTCCATGCGGACATGATGATTTTCAAAAACCAAAGCAGTAAACCACTAGACAAATAACACGTTTTTAAAACTAACAATTCATGGCATTAAAGTAATTTGAAATTGTTTTTGAATCATGGCTTGAAACATTGCAGACGGATCTATCTCAAAGTAGACGGGACGAGAAACCAAAGGTGTTAAGTTACAGAATTGAACGGCACTACTCTAGGCAGATAATTTCGCTATAACAATGGTGACATATTCAGAAGTCCAACAGTAATCATATACATTAATACTCTGATAGTCAAGTAGAATTGAAAGCAAAATCGCCCCCAAAGACCCTATGAATTCCAGGAATCTTCAGACCATAACCTACTCCAAAGATGTGAACATGGTATGGCCCCAAAGATACAGTGGTGCTGGGCAATGAGGGAGTGGAAGAGGCTAAAGGTTCCTGTATCAGTATTGAAGCTAAACTGAATATTAGCCTTTGCCAGGTTGACGACTACGCATATAGGGACTGACGAATGATGGGATATCATGACCTCCATCAGATCTGATAGGGTTGGTCCCAACAAGTTCAAAAGAAAATAATGGATGTCGCCAAAAGGGCACATAATGAGCGATAAGATGCAAAGTGTGTTGTGTAATATAAAAGTGCATTTGAATGGCAGATAGCCATGTAACTAGGTCCCTATCTGCTACTGCATTTCGGTATCAGAACTGCATTAACACAAACTTACATCCATTAATATTGTGGTATTTATTAGGTTGATAGAATTTAAAAGCGGCCTTTTGATAATTTTTTACACAAGCCCAAGCTTATTTATACTATAATCCTAAAGTATCTGTATTCCATTGGTATTATTATTGCTCAAAAATAGATTGAAGAAACGTAAAGTACCTGTCTATATCATTTGGATAGACTGCAGCATATAGGAAAGCTATTCCCCCGCCAAGAGAATGTCCTAACAGCTTAATGTTTTTCCAGTTAAAATGCTTCACAACGCGTCGTAAATAATGGATACCATCCCAAAATATGTAGTATACTTGACCAGGTGGTAAATGAGAAGAGAACCTGCAAAAAACATTTTCAAGATACATATAATGAAATCATTTTTCATCTGTTGAAATTTCACTCTCTGTCTGAATCACCTCAGTAGTAGTATTATAACTGCGTAAATTGGAGTTCATAATGTACTCATTAAAATCACCATAAAGTATGGTCTAATAAATATATATAGATGTTACTGGTATTACATCTTAAAAATTATGGATAGCAGTGAAAACTTATTTTTGATAAATCTATAGCTGTTGACAATTATTAAATTTAATCGAAATATAGTAACATGTAACAATTAGCGTTAAATATTAGGTATCATCTGAGGCTCGATTGTGTGGCTAGCCAGGGGATAGGGGCTCTTCCCATGGTCATCAAATCATCTAACTCAATCTAGTCAGGAAAACATAATTATCACAGAAGGAGACTTGCACCTACTGAATATCAAAACAAAATGGTTGTGGTGCATAGAAATAGTGGAGCAAGCCAGTGCACACAAACCCCCACAATCGTAGTTGGCGTCCACGTCATTTAATAAGTGCCGCATATAAGTATGAATTTAGAGCCAACGTTCTAAATTGCAAACTAGGAATTTTGCGTTTTGAATACTCAAAATTCAAAATATGAATTTGGAAAATCTTGAAGTTTTTGGTGTCAAAATTTCATCATTTATAGAACTTCTTCTACCAACGTGTTTTAATATTTCCCCACACCCAAATTTGGGACTTCTTAAAAATGATCCTCTTTAAAATGCCCAAAAATTTCATAGTCAATTCATAAAACGTCCAAGAGAGATAATTTCTCTCAATTTCAATTTTTATTATTACCACAAAAAGTATACTCTATTCTGATAACATAATTATAAGTATATAATACTAGTGCATGGCCACACTTATCTATAAATAAATTCATATCCTAGGCAAACAAAAAAAAGGTACCTTCTTATCTAAAAAAGGTATATGCTACTTACCCATGTCCAGGTAGATCGATGCAATAAACAGATAATCCTCCTTTTACAAGCAATGGTGCTAAATTATCAAATGTACCACAATTGTCTTGCCATCCATGTATTGCTATCACAGGTTGTACATCTTTTGGACCCCACCATTTACCTTAAACATGAAGATATATCAATAGTCATATTTTTAATATTCTACTGAAAATGAATATACAATGATTCAGCATCATGAGGTCAAAGTACTATGAATTATTCTGTTCCACGATGAAACATATAAAAGTAACTGGTTTCAAAGTTCAGTTTTAATACTACTCAATGGTTTTAATAAATGTGTGATTGAACATTATTTTTTATACTGGTAAAGTTTATTCATAATAAATATATAAATAACGATGAACATTAATAAAAATTATAATCCACCATAATTTGAAATTCCTTTTTTTGCAGAATAAAAAAGCAAATATACAAATTTGAAAGTTACTTGTGAAATGTGATGGTTTGTTAGCTTTTCATTGCATTTTTACTGGTTAATTGTTGAAGCCACATGTTCAGTGAGTCTAAAATGCCAAGTTATGTATAAAAGTGCAAATAAAAAGTATTTGACCTGTATAATTTTTTTATATGGTTTGATGGACTAATTGATCATAATAATAATAATGATAAAACCATGTCATTATGTACCAATAGCAGTGAAGCAATGCTTTTCCTAATTAATTTATGATTCTATGTTCATCTGGAGCAACAAAAAATAAGGATTCATATTTGAATTGCAGGCATTATATGTGACCAGAATGTTGTTAAATGAGAGAGTACAAACCTGTTATGTGGCCCCAAGGGACTGGAATTTCAACCTCCTTGAAATCATCATCTATAATGTAAATAGTTTGAATGTTAGCATAAATCATTGATCTTTAACTTATAATCAATATAATGAAATAGGTGTGGTGATGAGAAAAAGTGATAAATGATGAGCAAATATTGATTTTTTTCTGATAAGCATTAAAAATACAAATCGTAACGTAAAGCAAATGTGTGTTAAAACAAACTTACCTCCAAATCCATTCATTTTTTCACACATATTCCACAAATTGTTGCTGTTACTACGTCACTAATAACTCGAATCCAGTTTGTTTAAACACTTCATAAATAATGTTGTTTCCCTCACCTGTTTTGTTATATACAAATTACCTTCCAACATTAAAGGTGGATTAATGTTCAACGCCAATTACACATTCCGCCAATTAGTTGGTCTTTATGCAATATATTTTGATTATTACGTCAGTTACAAACACGTCAGATACGTGCTAATTATCTTGTTCTACACTTTTTATTGTAGTCTGCGCGGTCCACACTCGATGCCATTCCATGTTCAAGACGTTAGACGTTATAAAAAGAATAGACATTGATTAAACAGATGGAGCATTGATTCCCCATACAGAAATGATTGTGCAGAAATACTAAATAGAAATATACATGCATATATATGTGTTCATGTATTATTAGGCTCAGGCTTACATTGTAGTTAATTCAAAAACCATAATTTAAATGGTAGAGTTCACTAAAAAATATTAATTTTCAAGATATCACAGGTAATAAAAATACAGTGAAATTATTTAATATTTTATTAAATAATTATGGTATTCTTGCCTATACTTCCCTCATCCCTAATGCCTCCTTATACTTCCGTCAAGCTTGACACTCTTGACCTCGACAGTATCAGCTGATTACTTCATACTTCATTAGTCAGTACCACTGTTGAGCTTTAATTTATTGTACCAACTAATGAACAAAATTTGGAAGCTTACTAAGCTAGAAAAGGTTACTTGATTTTGTTGCCGATGAAAATATTTCATTGATATGAATTAAATTCAAAATCTACTGGCTAATCAGCTGTTGCTGTCAAATAGGACGGTAAAGCTCACAAAACAGGTACAGGTATAGCACAAATCCAACACAACATACGGAATTACGGATACTGGACACCACAGAATATATAAGGTAACTGGACACTATACTCCCAACTCTCATAAATGTCCGACCACAGAATGGTCCGACACTGACAATGAGTCCAAGTCACAAAACAAGTACGGTTAGTTCACCCAACAAGATTCTGTGTTGTGTAGAATATGCTACCAATCCAACCAACGACGATCAAAACATTGATGGTCGTTGAATCCGACCACCTGATTCTATTCCACACGACTAGCAGTACTAGCCAGAATTATTACTCTAGTATGTCGTTTTTTGGCATATCTTGCTTGTCATCCATCTGTAGCCTCTCATCGTTTTATGTTTTATGGATTATCTCAGTACTCAGTGCTCAGTGAACAGCACAGAATAAACAGATCAGAATTTCAATGTTCTGTCTAAAGTCTATTGTCTTATGTCTATTTATACGTGATTTATACGACTTATACTTTGTTGTCTTTACGGGTACGGCTACGGCACCGGTAGTTTTTTCATAAACCTTTTTTGAAAATTATTGATTACAAAGATGCACACTCTCCGTCATATCACTAATGTTGCAGCCAGGTAATACCATATCATTGATCGTTTCTTTTCAATGAAATAATCACTTTTTTAGAAGTGCAAAACAGAAGCACACACTTCCAGATCTACCATACGATTATGCAGCCTTAGAGCCAGTAATCTCTAGAGATATCATGAATTTGCATCATAGCAAACATCATCAAGCATATGTAACCAATTTAAATGTCGCTGAAGAGAAGATTAAACAGGCTACAGAGAAAGGAGACGTTAGGTATGTTCATATATATATAAATTATGTAATATTGGCAGGTCATGTTTGAAGAATGGTTGAATAATTGATATAGATTTTCCTCATATGAGTAGCATTGAATCCCAGTGGGATGCTACTGTAAATGCTGATTCATGATTGATATGTAATTTTTTTTCCTATTTTATTTTAATTTCCCAAAATCTGCATTAATAAAGAAGGAGGGAATAATAGTAGTGTTTAAATGCAATTTCTTTTATGTTTTTTTTTGATAAACATGTCAGAAGTGTTTATTATTATGATATGAAGTTATCTTATAACATCTGGTGTAATTCATTTTACCTAAGTATAACTAGTGAAAGCTGCAAATGCAAATGCGAGCAATGGTCTGGTCTGGGCCTTGTATAGTAGCAGCAGCTGTTTTGGAGAATACAATTTCCTGGAGTGGGAAAGAACCCCCAGCTTCTGGCATGATGACCTAGTGCAGCCAGCAACATGATCATGCAATGACATGTTATTGTTGATGTTAATTTCCAGAAGCTGGATGGAAGATGATTCAAGTATTGGGTCTCCCTCCATCTCCACAGCTGGCAGACCAGCAGGTGACTTCTATGTTGGGGTTGTTGTCTGAGTCTTCTGCACGTTAAACTGAACTCCATTTGTATATCCCCATTCAACAATTCTCTCAATGTCCTCATTGATCTGAACATCATGCTGGCCTCGCCAGAATACAGTATCTCGAGATGGTAGTGGTGTGCCCGGTTCCATGCAGGAAATAAGGGTGATCTTATCAGCAAAGCTGTAGATAGCATTTTAGATGTTATTTCCAAAAAAATTGTTGATGTACAGCAAGAACAATGTTGGAGAAAGGACGGATACTTGAGGAACACCCGCATTGATGGTAAGTACTTTGGAAGCATATCCATCTACCACCACAAATAAGGAGCGATCCCTGAGAAAACCATCCAACTAGGGCCACAGACCTGGTGGAAGCCCATTGGCAGCAAGCTTGACCAAAAATATCTCATGACACACCCTATTGAAAGCCATCGATATATCGAGCACGACGGCTCGAGACTTCATGAAACTCTATTGGTCTGCTCCACATATGTGTGACATAGGCCAGAAGACCTACCATGGATCTATACTTGCGGAAACCATATTGGCGATCATTGATGATATTATTTTTGTCCAGATACTTCAGAAGCTGCTCGTTAATAAAACAGTCTCCATAACCTTGAACATGATTCAGAACAGAGTCAGGTCTATAATTGTTGGGTATATTTTTCCTGCCCTTCTAAGGTATAGGTTGTACTCGACCGATCTTCCACCCAGTAGGGAACACTCCTCGCTGGCAGGAGAGTTTAAATAATTTGCAAAGGACAGGTGTAAGCTCTGCGGCACAACGATTCAGGAGAATAGCTGGTATTTGGTCTGGACCATTAGCTTTCCCGGAGTTCAGTTTTTCTAGAATGCGTCTTATATATCGCTGTTGAAATATAATTTCCGGCATTTTTGAGTCCACACTGATGGTAGTTGAGGGAAGGTTGACATATTTTATAATCAGGTAGCATGATGACTTTTGAAACTTTTGGTATGAATGCAAGATGAAGAAGATGAAAAAGTGATTGATCAAAACAATATTTATTGATAATGCAAGATATTTCAAATTTGAGCATATACAGAACAAATTGCTGTCAGTGGATAAATTTAATTTAGGCCTCATTTATCATGGAACAAATTCAATACCAACAGTTTATTAATATCACAGTAGATTTCTGCTGATCTCAGCTATTTATATTATTTAAAAGTGTTTCTGTTGTTTAATTTTTAATGCATCTGTATACATAAACCAAAGCTTTCTGGATGATCAATGAAGAAGCTATTAGATGTTCAAATTAGAAGCACTTTACAATTTAAAAAAATCTCAATCATGTATTATCTTCCAGCACTGCAATCTCATTACTACCAGCTTTAAAATTCAATGGAGGTGGACACTTGAATCATTCCATTTTCTGGCAGAATTTGTCTCCAGGTAGAACAGAACCTAGTGAAGGCCTATGTAAAGCCATACAAGTTGCTTTTGGCAGCATCGATAATATGAAGAAGCAATTATCTGCACAGACAGTCGCTATTCAAGGTTCTGGATGGGGCTGGCTTGGCTATGATAAATCTACAGGTATAAAGTTGTGTAATATTTTTTAGCTGATTTACAGGTGATAAAAGTTATTTATGATATCAAACAGTAATTCACATACATACTACCATGACGATTGTCAACATTTGTGTGAGCGGAGGTATTTTTGGCACACTGATATTGATCTACTTTTATTGGAAGTGCAAAAATAACTTAATGTTAGATTTTGTAAAACCAAATTTTGCATATGTTGATCGTGATTTTATATTTTTGGTTAGAACTCTGTAGGTGGAAAAGACGTAAGTTCTCCTGAAACAATATCTATAATCAAGCAAGTTTTAGAATCATACTATATAACAATGTTATTTAATATTGTGAAATATATATTCAATACAGAAATGATGTGTAACCTGTAAGGGTATTTCACACAAAATTTTGTCATTTGAGCACAATGTTACACCAGTAAAGGTGTGTTTGTGTCTTGATTTAATATTTGAATCATCGTTCACATAATGTGTGATAAAAATGTTGACCTTTTTAATCCCCTTTATTAATTGTTTAATACTTTGTATAGGCCATTGCAATAAAAAAAAGTATTTCAAAATTATAGGGTTGAATAATTCATTCATGTTCAAAATATACAGGTCAAGTATCCTCTCGAGTACATATGCTGTGTTGCGCCACTTAGCGTAGCATTTGTTATGTTGAAACATCTAAAAATTTCATATATATCTGTTAGTTATTTTATATTTGTTTGGTTGAAAACATTTCCATATAAATTTAAATTGCTATTGAGTGGGATATATATGTTTAAACCTGAATACTTTCCCATTTGGCCACAACCAGTGTAGTGGATTTGGTCCAATGTGGTTATAATAAAGTATAGTGCTAATAGTGGTTTGTAGCATCCTTCAATCATATTTTTTGTCCATTTTTGCACAATTGGTAGATCTGCACTGTCACAATTGAGTGCCACTGATGAATTTTTCAAAGACTATAAATAATACATGTTTATTAAATTGATTATTTATTTTTAGGGATGATCAAAATTGCAACCTGTGCAAATCAAGATCCCCTTCAGGCAACTACAGGTCTGATTCCCATTCTTGGTATTGATGTTTGGGAGCATGCTTATTACTTGCAATATAAAAACGTTAGAGCTGATTATGTAAATGCAATTTTTGATATTATCAACTGGAAAGATGTATCCGAGAGATTTGGAAAAGCTTCCTGCTAAATATTTTTGTCGTCAAAAAGCTACACAATTGCATTTTGTCTTGAATTTGTTATGAAAATGTATATGTAGATATTTTGTAAATATATTTAAAATACATCGTCTCTTCGATTTTTTTCATTTGATTGTTCGATTATAAAAAAAATTGACAGTTTTGTTGTCTGTTACAGATTTGAGATAACAAAAGAAACATTTTTCAGTTCCCAGGTTTACAAAAAGTGCGACGCGAAGTCAGATTCTATTCCTATTCTACAATTTTAAAGCTATTTCTTCTCTGAATATAAGACTATTATAGACAGCTACAAATCTGAATGGATCATTAACAAAAATTGACATTAGCAATATAATATTTTAATTTGATCATAAAAAATCATTTTAAATGGTTATCCAATGTAGTAGAGAACTTTTTTGCTTTTCAGGTTTTTGCAGGGTATATATTTTTGAACTTCCCTCCGTGCATAAACTTTACTTCAAGTGCGGCACTGGTAATTGCAGTTTGTCCGCGTTTATATATATAGTTATAACTGAATTTTTATCGGTACACTCCCCCCCCCCCCCCCTTTAATCGGTCCCGGAAATAACAAGCCCGCATCAGGCAACCCTATATATAAATGTAACAAGTAACAACATATAGAGGAACAAGCTCAACATTATATAGAAAAAGTGCAAGGGTGTAATGCTAGAGCAACGAAAAAGTCTCCCTCCACCAGTTTGTCACCACAGCTTTTTGAAATATTGGTGTTAGGAAATCAAAAATCGGTTTGTAAAACAAAGCAAAATACACCTAGGTAACCAAGAACAAATTTAATGCAATCAAGCTTAAAAATTTGTTTCAACAATCCAAAGCAATTCGTGGCGGGGATGGTCGATCGTTGCTTTTATCAATTATATCAAGAAAGACGTCGATGTTTATCTTCCTTAGCATTCTTCAATTTGTGGCGCATGCGGAGATGCTCTTTGAGAGTTCTCTTGGAACAATGATGAATATTATTTTGACGTTATTCATTCCCATGTATTGTACAAAACAGGTATATTAATAAAATACTTCTATGAATGCTTCGATTTCTTTACATACAAATGAAAAGTGGACAAAAATGAGCTCCTTATTAGAAATCATTAAAATTACCATGACTGAATCGCATGCGAAATCCAGTATATGTGTAAAGGCTTTTAGTTATTCCTAGTTTCATTCGAGGAAGAGAGCTACATTATTTTATCCGCTCAAACTTCCAAATACTTTAGCTGCTTAGCGGCATAGATAAAAGAGAATGGGCTACGTTTAGCGGATTTGATAGAATTTTTTCTATGCTGTAGGGCGTATTATGTAAGTGTATGGCCACCTTTTAGGAGGATTATTCACTTGCTGACAGTATCTGACAGTACGTGTCAAGTTTTACGTGAATGACGTTTTCTTCCAAATGACAACTGTGTACTGTGTGTTTGGTGATAAATTTAGGTTATGTAGTTTCTATTTTGGGAGGAGTGAACTATTTTTATTAATTATGCATATAAAAAGGTAGCGAATTTAAATTTAAAATGTCTCAACTAATGTTTATCGTGGCATCTGCACATCTGGTTTATTGTCCCTTTACAAAGGTGGAAGAGAGCTTTAATATTCAGGCTATACACGATATTCTGTACTATAGATTCAACATATCACAGGTATTTCACTATATTTTGTGTTATTCAATATATCGTTTCCTATTTTGGTGAGTCGAGCAAAGCAATATGTTTTTCCAATACCTCCGAAATATTTATATTGTAATTGATTACTGGTGCTATATCCAAAGTTTATTTGATTACTCACTTCCAAATCAAGGCAAGTGGTGTTTGATGTGAGAGTTTCGTTAAAAAATGAGTGCTAAAAATATTGTGATAATGATTATTTTTAGTTTTGTAGTGTACTAAAGCAATTTTTGAGAATGAAAATAAACTTTATTGTTCATTGGGCTATCTGGGGGTTTCGACTTCTCCAGACCTCACATGGAGCTTTTTAGCCTGAGGTACAATCTCCAGTACCTAGGTGAACATTAATTTCTCCAGGTGACTAGATTTTACATTGTGCAATTTATTTTAATATCTTAATTTGTTCATAAAAAATATCAGCAGTGCTCTGGCAAAAGTTCTTAAGCAATGTAAAGCAAAATTTGGTTTGACTTTGCAGTATCCATCAACTGTCAAATTTCTTTAACATGTATTCATAGAATGCCTGATTGTTGTTATAAAATATAACCCCTGTTTGCAGTGCATGTTAGAAAAATAATATAGTAAAATAACTACATATGAATAATTGTTCTACCTAATCCTGGAGAAGTATGTACAAAGAAAAAACATATAGTTGCTTCTGTGATTGGTGGTTAAAAAATGTAGCTGGAAAAATTCTTTCATGCTCAAAATTTAATGAAATGCACAATTATTTATTTCCTCTTTTCCTTTCTTCTCTTCTTCCTTATTTTCTGCTTTCCTTTCTCCCTTTACAAAATTATTAGTAGTAGTATAATATAAGTATATAGAGTTTTTATTTTTAGCCTCAAAAAAAGAATATATGGTAACAAGCCACAATAACAATTTGAAAATCTGGGTCACCCTTTCTATTTACTCCACTCCCCTTAACCCCTGGAGGGAAAAATCTATAGCTGTGAGGTGTATATATGCTGTCTACTTCCATATACCCAAGCATTCCCACAATCTCACAATTCACATATCACAACATTCAATACTAAAATATTCCATTGGAAGAAAATTAGATAATTTTTATATCACTATTTTTTGCATGTTTTACATATTTTGAAGCATTTTTATTCTAAATAATTGAAATTTCTAGACCATATAGTTTAAGAATAAATATACTTATCATAGTTATAAATTTGAGAGCATTGTTTAATGACTTCATTCGATGGATGGAAATTTAGAAAAACATAACAGGACACCTGTTTACTTTACTTTCTACTAAAAATACTATGAACAACAGCAACAAATCCAAATGGAAGGTTGTTCCCTCAGTAAGCTTACAAATTGTGTTCAATAGTTGATACAAAAATGTAGGCTTATATGAAATTAACTCAAACTTGTTACTGGCTAATCAGCCACTCCACGTCAGATCAGACGAAAGTATCCATGAAAATAGTTAAAAATTCATATTTTAGTTATACAAATGACTTTCAATGAATGCTCAATATTAGGTGGTGAGCCATAACTATATAGACACTAGTCTATAACCAGATGCCTATTCTAATATTTGATTTTAGCTTATTGTGATTTAATGGTTTTGTTTTAAATATTTTAGTATGATCATCATGAGTTTCCTGGGGTGGTGCCACGAACTTTTCTTGGACCTATGTTTATTTCACTATTGGCAGCACCTATAGTTTGCATATTCGAAGCTTTAAATATCAATAAGTTTTGGACACAATATTTAGGTGAGGTTAATTGTATTATCCTATTCTTTATCTTATTAACTTTCACTTAATACAAACATTTTTCAATGAATATTTGTACCTCCAATAAACAAAAATAGAATATTATATTGACCAGAGTGGGATCAGAGAAGCAGACTTTATATATAATATATATAATAGGTTTATAAATGTGGGATTATAAATTAATATTTCATAGGCACATGTGAATGGATTTAATCTTGTGTGTGGGTGTATTATTGTAGCTATTAAATTGAATAGAACAGTAAGATAGAATAAAAATAACTTTGTCGAATATCCTTGGGAGTATTCCAATGATATGAAAAACTATTTTGTTAATATTTTCAGCTATCCTATATGTATTTGTTTTATACAAAAATAAAGAAAAAAAACAAGATTGTCCTGAAACTATTGTTACATATACACATCTGAAATTTGAATCTACTGCTGTTGTTCCCCAATTACACATCTATTTTCAGTGAGGACAATTTTGGCAGCATGCGTTGTTGGAAGTTTCAGTCTTCTCTGCAAACCATTAGAGAAACAATTTGGGTCAAGATGGTTGCAGTGGTTTATTGCTATTACTGTAACTCAAAGTCATTTTATGTTCTATTTGAGCCGACCATTGCCGAATGTCATGGTACTGCCTTTAGGTTTGTATAAAATGCAATATTAACAACTTTACTATCTGTTGTATCTTTTTTTGAAAACAAATCATCTACATTGATTCAGATCACTTCAATAGAGGTGATAGAATCTTTATCAGTATAATATAAATCATTTTTATGGTCAAATATTTCTATACATATATATTTTTTGCAAAGGTTTCACATGCCTTTAGCAAAATAGTTTATGCATTTTTTTTACTTTCCATGCATAAACAAGGAAAGTATTGTGATTGAGAAATAGTTTAAATGTGTTATGTCATATGACGCCTACACATCACTAAAATCCTGTTGCACATTTCGGACTGCGTTTTTTTACTGCATAGGTATCAGCGGAGAACAAAACATCTTATTTAGATTTTGGTATTTTTTTTCAAGTTTTTAATAATTTTTTGCAATACTTTTTTTAATTATAAACTGCTTGTGTACTTTATTCAAGTAGGTTATAATTTTAGTGTGTTGGTAAACATTTATTTTAGGTTATTCAAAATTACGAAAGTTACCAGACTGCTTTTTTGAATGTTCTTCAAGAATCAGCTGAGATGCTAATAGCATTATATAAACTGAATTCATAGCCAACATACATCAGTGTAGCGATTTTTTACATTACATATTAATACTAACAACAAACATGCTTTTGTTGCTAATAAATCCAAAATAAATTCACAAAAAATAGGTATAACACAGGAAAACAAAAAGATTGACAATATGAGCACAAGGCAAGGTTCTTGCGACTCTGCACATTGATGAAATGTTTCATTCAATAACAGACTTACCCCACACAAGTTGATGAACCAAAATGTTACTCTAGTTTTATGCACCCCAATTTATGAGAAACTAAAAACAATATCCTCACAGCGTGGGAGATATTGAATCATCCAACTCCATATTTTTAATATAGAATTGGAGTGCTTAGATGATGATTTGACATCTGATTATTGCTTTTATTTCTAGTTTTACTAGCGTTAGAAGGATGGTTGAGAAATGACAACAAAAGCTTCATACTTTTTTCTGGAGCGTCAATAATTATTTTCAGGGCAGAATTAGCACTATTCCTTGGAATTCTTCTGCTGTATGATCTTTACTATAAGAGAATAACTTTGAAACGGTAGGTTAGTACTAATACTATTACTATTCAAATTGCGAAAATTATAAATATTTTTCTTCTTGACCCATTGAAAATGTTGCTTGGTATCAGCAAAAACATATGGAGTAGATTTTGTGGTATTTGAATAATGTGCTGTAGCACGATTATTGCATTAAAATAGGCTATTGGTGTTGAAATTGGTAATATTTATTTTTATTTCAGACCTAAAAACCCATGAATTGCAGACTTTTTACATTAGCTTATTTGTGTAACAATTACAATTCAGTGTATACTGTTCACTATACATGTGGCCTTCTATAGGCATGCATGTTTCGTCTTTTACCTATATTCGTCAGTATAGCTAGGCGACGTGTCAGAAGAGAGCAATAGGTATATATTATACATATTCCAGGATTCCCAGGTCAGGTCGCAGAGCTATACTGACGAGTCTAGCCAATAGAGGCCACAAGTATTGCGGTGAGCATACACTTAGTATTATTTGTCGTGAGCCTCTGACGTTAAACGTTAACGATGCATCGTAAAAGTGTTAACGAAGGATAAGGGATATCGCTGTAAATCAGTTCACTCTTTTGGATAAATGCCGCAGAGGCCAACTGTCGGCGCGATGAGACAGTGTCCAAGCTGTTTTGAATCGTTTGACTTTCTAATGATGTCAATAGGCAGTGTCACATAACGCGATGATTAAAGGAAAATGTTACAAATGCAATCAACAATTAAATTAAAATCATTTACAAAAAAACTAAACGCAACAATTACAAAGTATCTGCTCATTCACAATTGAGCTATGATATTTTCCTTGTAATTAATCAGTACGAGGTCAAATTATTTGCTTTGACAGTTATGATTCAAGATAATCCTTTAATGCTGCTTGTTCGTGAGCATGATCCAACCTCGTGCGCCAGCATCACTCTGGATACCGAATAACGCAGCGGTTTTAACATCGTTTAGATATTTTCCCAATACTCAATTTCTGTCTTTTCTTTATTTGTTCTCGATGAAGGTTTAAACAAGTGAAACGTCAAGCTAGTAATTTTTTAGTCGTTTCATTATTTTTGTTTATCGGCAAACAGAAGTGGAATGGAGCTCCAATATTTCTATTGATTATTGTCACCGATTATTTTTCTGTTTAGTGAGATATGTTGAGACTTATTCTTACATTTTAACTTGTATTTGAAACTCCCCACTGTCATTAATATGATAATCTAAGATGTTTTTAGGTTGTTCCAGATTGCTGTTCCTGCAAGTATAGCTTTTTTAATGCTTACTGTTATTGTGGATTCAATATTTTGGAATAGACCCCTATGGCCAGAAGGCGAAGTGTTGTGGTATAATACCATTTTGAATAAGAGTTCAAACTGGGGTGTATCCTTTTAGCATAAAAATGTATTCACACGAATTAGAATATTTCCTTATTATAGTTATTAAAAGGATTGATGTTTTTAGATGTTACACTGTAAACAAACCTTTGGACTATCAAAGGATCCCTGGTAATGTACTTAGTTCCATTTTTTGTTCAATTAACATAATTATGTTGGTACGCATGGAATCTTTTTTGTTGGAACGAACCTATAAAATATAGATGAAAAAGATCAAAGGCAATGGTCGAGCTGTTTTTAAGATTCTTTGCTTTTTGTTATTGGGTGGCAACAGAACCAATTAATTGCAACCTAGCAAGTTATGAGTATTGAGTAGTTTAACCCAGCATAAATCCATGAATATCCTTAATAAAATTCAGACATCACCTTTTTTGTGGTATTTTTACTCAGCAATACCTCGCGGTATGGCAGCCTCGCTGTTTCTGGTACCCATTGGATGCATCCTAGACGAAAGGGTGCGAAAAGTAGTTGTACCAGCCCTGCTGTTCGTCTTTCTTTACTCATTTCTTCCGCACAAAGAGTTGAGGTTTATCATATACGTTTTTCCTTTCCTCAACGTGGCGGCGGCGACTGCTTGTCATAGAATGTAAGTAGTTGAGCATTTTAATACTCTCACATAACAATAATAATAAATTCTGAAGCAATCTTATTTATTTTGAAGATAGATACACGAGGATATCATATAGTAAGGTATATAACTTAACTTCTGAAACTCTCGTTCATTAAATTTTCTACTGGTCATAACTGAAGCAATGTACGTTTGACTGAAATATGTTTACTACAGTTTCTGCTGCCTCAGCAGCCTTTATTAAAGTACAAAAAGAATTAGATTTTGAAATTATAATAACATTGATACTTCTGACTGCTACCAGGGTAACACTTTTGCATTCAACATATACCTTAGTATGAACTTATAAATGACTCTGTTGATCTTGAGAACCAGTCAACAATTCTTCAACTGGTCAGTCAATATGCGAAGCTACTCCATCCTGTATAAAATCATGTTTTCAATTATTTCATGGTCGTTCTGTTTTAGTGGAATGGCATAATTTGATAACATAAGGCCTCTCCATGCCGTATATTCTAGAAAAATATGGTCCAAAGATAAATTTACTTTTGAAAGTGTACCAAACAGTATGTATATAAATTTGATTGATTCTTGCAGCTGGGAAAATCGAAACAAATCTCCAGTGTACCACTTTCTATCTCTGGGTGTTGCTGGTCATCTTGCAATCAACGTCATGTTTACACTGTTCCTGCTTAGCATCTCGGGTACCAACTATCCCGGAGGAATGGCAATTGCGCGCGTGCACAGGTTAGCCAGGGACGATCCTAACGTTAAACTGCACATCTGCAATCTTGCCGCTCAGACAGGTGTCACCAGGTTCACACAGTACAACGAGAGTTGGACGTGAGTATATAAAAACCAATCATTATCAAGATACGGTAATACGTGATCCAGTTACTTATAATTTTTTTGAGTGTGTGACAATATTTATGTTTATACTGAGCACCAATGTATTATTGTTGATAAACCTACATTTCCAGGTATAGTAAGAAAGAGAACCTATTGCCGGGAGACTACGAATTGTATCAATTCACTCATTTAATCGCTGAAGCCAAAAGTAAATTTTCCACTGCCCTGAAACCATATGCAGCAACTCATGATATTATAGACACCATTGAGGCATTTCATCAAGTTTCGTTTAACTATCTATCTATACCTCCTGTAAAAATAAGGACCAAGCCTGTTTTGTTCACTTTGAAAAGAAAAGAAAATTATAAAGAGCTACTGCACATCCAGGGAGAGGAAAGTGTTGAAGAAAATCCTAAGAATGAAGTAGGGGAATCAGGATCTGAAGAAAACGAAACTGTCGATGGTCAGTATGGTGTCTTTCTATTACAAGTGCACGTTTTGAATGAATATTAGATTAGATTGAATAGAATAGATACTTTTGTAGTGATTTACTGTGTAGTTGTTTTCAAGTTAAATATAGGTTATATTACTTATGTCATGGCAATAGAGGTATGACAATTTCTATCACAGACAGTTCTAATTTTACAAAATTATAATATAACTGTTTATATAAAATATAATGCGCCTAATAAAATAGGTGAATACAAAAATATGACAAATTTAGATTTACTGTACTGTACACTCTTTTTAGACATTTTTTCCAGTTTTCAATTCTCCATATCGAATATGTTTTCTGCATAGATCATTTCATTTTAGCATCCAATTATCAGAATGATGAATCAACTGAGGAACAAGCTAACCTTGAGGAGGAAAATGAACAGATCATAAATAGTGGATTTCAAAAAAATAAATTTGACTCGGAATATGGGGAGGACGAGCAGCAAAAGAAGGATACCAAGTGGCATGAAAACGGTGGAGCACCTGTAGTGGAACATTCCGAGGTATACACAAAAGAAATAAATATAGATCATTCTTTCAGGGAACCTCCGCTAGATCAGGGAAATATTAACATTGATAATGGTAATACTGTTAAAGTAGAAAGTATTATTGTAAGTCATGGGGATTCCTTAAAGGTGGATTCAGGAAAGCTGAAAATAATGAGAGAGCGAGTGAGTGTTGATCATCAGAGTTCGGTAAATACAGAAAATATCTATCAGAAAGCTGCCGAACAGAATCATTTAGAGAGAGCAGAAGAGGAAGCGATTCTAGCTGAAAATAGAGATGTTAAAAAGGACTTTCAGCCTCTTCATGAAAAACCTAGGTTTATCAAATTGCAGAAAGTAAGTGGACACAAACAAAAAGCTATACATTCCGAAGAAGATCCAATTCGTACAACAGATAATAGCGCGAAAACTAAGATTATTGAGGAGCAAGTTCTCCAGAAGGATGTTCAAGAGAAAAGCTTTAGGTTTATCAAGATACAAAATATAAACGGGGCAAAACAAACATTCGAGCCATTAGACAGTAAAGAGTCTGGTATTGCAGATAGTGAAGACGATTTGCCAAAAGTGAAATCTCTTCCTGAGAAAAGCAGATCGATCAAAATTAAACAGACAAATGGAAAACCGAAACTGGAACTTGGAAATGCTGAGACAGAGGATACTGAAAATAAGTTACCAATGTTTGAAAACAAACAGAATAAAAGTAGGTTCATAAAAATACAGAAGGTTGATAGTGATGGTAAAAGATTTGTGTCCGCATCCGAGTCCCGAAAGTATCAAGCATCTGCTGGATTCATGAAACCTCAGGAGAAGGTCAAAGTGAAATCAATACCAACATCTGAGGAGTTTGAACTAGATATGCCAGAAATCCAGCCAAAGTTGAGATTTATTAAAAAAACAACATTTCATCCAAAGTCTGAAGAAGAAATTATAGATGTGCCAAAGAATCCAAAGAAAATTTACCAAAAACCAGTAGGTATTTTAAAAGAAGATTTAATTAAACAGAGTGAACCAACTATTAGTAAATTTAAAGTAGCAGGTAGTTCAAAAATTGAAGAAGCTCAAACGAAGTATACGAGAAAAGCGAAACCCCTAGTTAAACAGCAAGAGGGGAGTGAATCCCAGGTTTGTGTTAGAATGTTCTGTATAGTGTTTTTGCTATAATATTGTGTGGCCGTAACTCAGCTTGCTGTAGGTTGTATGGCTATAAAAACGTAGTCTATAGTACGTAGTTTATCTTGGTTAAATAAATCACAATATCTGTTAGTATTTGGATTTTTTCTGCTAAACGTTTAAGAAGTGGTACATAATACGCATTTCAACATATTCCAGTTACACTACTTAATAGCCAGCATGTAATAACCAACTCGAAAGCTTTAACAGCTACTATCAACTTGCCATTTGTGATTTTGATGACTTCACCCATTTTCATTTCACGTTTTTTCACAGCTATCGCAGTTTTTTGTTCTCGGTTTATTTAAATTGTTTGGCCCTATGCTGTGTGTTGTTGAATGGATCAGTAAGAGTGTAGAGGGTACAAACAATATTTTAATGGGTGAAACGTGCTGGTCGAGCTCTTGAAAAATTAATTAACATTCACACTTTTGTATTGCAAGATTTAGCAAAAGATGTGCCAAATTGATGATTAATTTTTCTGTGTCTTTTAATTTGGTACCTCTGCCTAGATCTTTGTAAAAACAATTACATTCAGTAGACATATTATATTTGTAGGTACCTACAATTCGAAGGTTAGAAAACGAAAATTTTGATAACAAGCAACATGTTAAACAGAATATAAGGAAGATTATACAAAAATATAAGAGGAAAAAGATGGACGAGGAATATACTTCAGATGAAATTCTCCGTACTAAAGAACACATAAAAAAGATTATAGAGGAGGAAAGGTTACAGCAACAGAAAGAGGAGGTTGATAGGTAGGTTTGCTTCCTCATTATCTAATACCACATGGAGCCTGGTCACTTCTCGATCTAGATCGGGGGTCACCAAATGGCGAATAGTGGTCTTGATGTGAACTGCCAACCCAGTTTGTTTAGACTCCGGACTTCTTGACAAGATGTAGGAAGAAAGTTTTATTTGTTCCTCAACTTTGTTGGACAGGATGAGGTGGGAGTAGAGATTTCAAAACGGACCCCAAATCAAACTAATTTTAATCTAAATATGAAATATCAACTGCAGTATCAATAATAACATTATTTAAGAGAAATGTATCATTCGATTTTACAAAATTTATTCATTTTTTCAACAGGATCCAGAAGCAGATCATGAGTATAATCGATAATAATCCTAAGATAACAAACAAAAACTTCATAAAGTCAAAGTTAGAGGAAACAGTGATAAAGGAATTATTGAATGCTATCGACTTGAAGGTTCAAAGCGAGGCTACGCTAAAGCACTTTGAAATGAATGTGGAGCATACTAAAGGTATGTTTCACAACTATTACGTCAGTTAAGTGAGGTTTGTTTAGGTACAGCGTGTGTTCAATTTTGTTTTATAGTTTGCCAGTTACAAAATAACTTGAATCATATCAAAGAGACGATAAAAATATTAATTTCCTAATAGTAATCAAATGAGGACTGGATTGAAATTAAATAAAAAATGATCTAGAAGAACTGAATTTGGATTTTTTGTTAGACGGATTGGGTTAAAATCCTGATGTGGTGGATATTTTCTATACATAACTATTCTCCCGTTACTCTCGCCTATCGAGCTGCACTAACGGGCGTCTAGGTTAAGACAGACAGTTGCATGTCTGTACCAGGTCACACGCGAAGTGGAAAGCATACATTCAGCACATTGTAACATTTCCGTAATTAAAGTAATTATTGAGTGTGCTAATATATTTTTAGGATCTACCAAAAGATACCTCCCAAAAATTTCTGATAAATTTCAATCCGAAGAGCGTTTGGAAGATGATTTAAGCCTACTCAGCAAAAGTGATGAAAACTACGAAACCGGCGAAATAGGAGGCACAACTGTCGCCATCGTCGACAAACCAATGGCAGCGAATGTAGGTGAGATGATCGAAGAAGAAAAATTGGCGTTTGTGAAAAAGTTCAAAAAAGCCAACGAAAAGTTGGATAACATCATGACAATCATTGATGAGATTGTAGATACTATAGAAGTCACTGATGAGTATGACGAGGATGATCCGTTACTGTACCGGTAACATTTGTTTGTTTATTGAATTGTTTGAAATATATGTTTGGTTTTGAATTTATATTTCTTGCTTGATGAGCCTCAATGTCACCTTATATTCACATACATTGAATGTGTTGGCTATTTTGTCCATCATAGTTATAATACAGAGAAAAATTACGAAAGTTTCAATGAGCAACAGATCCTCTATAGCGCGTTAGTGTAGAACTGAAATCGTAAAAATTCATTCAGCATGATGTTGCGTCTGCGTGCTTAGTATCGTCTGGGATTTTTTTATCACGAGCACTTCTATCATCAACCCACTGAATGTATCCATCAAACTATGTTGTTAAAACAGAGCAAGTGAGTTCTCCAATGATCTCTCAATGTTGAATCGCTATGGGAGAAAATGTTTTTGATTATACAGCTAAACATTTGATGATACGCTGCTTACAATATACTTTCCCCTAGTATAATTTGATAATAACTTAACAACTTAATACTGACTAACTGGAGAAAAAATGTGACCTGGCCATTATTGCATGTGTTATAATCAGGGATGTTATGTTTTAAGCATAACATTGCGATAACATTTAATTTGGAACATTAACTTTTTAATAGTAGATTTATAATCAAGGAAATAATTTTCGACATATGATTTTTTGGAAATCCACTGTAAAGATCCTCTTGACCGTAACTCTCTCACTGACCCAGTCTTCATAATAAATCAACTGCCCTTATTCACTTGAATGAATTTTAATGAAATATTGCTTTAATTGGGATTTTGCTGAACTTTTGGATGATGAAGGTTTGATATGAGTGGTTTGTTCTTCCAACCTGCACTGCGACAAACTGGTAACTTCTAGGTAAACATTTCGAAATCTCTCTGATGACGCACAGTTATCCATTCATTTATTTCGCTGATTCATCCATCGCAATCGTACCTAATAAAAATAACGAGCATGTTCCAAATATACGCCATTTTATTATAATAGCTCTAACAAAAATCCAAAAGTATAATACAAAACACTATATACTACTTACAATATTTTTTATACACAACAAATACTTTAACAACTAATAAATAAATATTTTTAATGTGTTTTCTATATATCTTTACTGTATGTATTGCTATTTTTAAAATTTACGAGTGTTATAACTGTTAGGGATCATTTCCAGATATATGTATAGGCAAGGTGAAAATTTATGTTATAGCTACATCTTATCTCCATTTATATTTATACAATTATCAGCATCTAGCATTCAAATTTGCAGAGAAGATGATCATTACAAATTAAGAAACAAGCTACTTCAAGATCCCTTTTTCTGCTAATTTGAATACAAACAAGTTGCTGTATTAATTCATTGTCACTAGGCAGGGAGAAAATTTTGTTCAAAAAGGATTTATCACAGATTGATAGCTAAAATAACTGTCTTTGCAATATAAAAATCAGAGACTATAGTTAAGTTTTCTATCAACCTCTCACTATTCCCATTAAAAATACACTAAACCAAATTTCCATCCCATTTTTATACTAAAGCAAATTCAGGCTATGTTAAATACTTAGTGTCATGAAGAGACGTTCATTTAAACTTTAGCTTGAGTGGAGATTCAGAACTAAGTATAGACGAATAAGTCTTGAGGTTTAACGTTCTCAACCACAAAATTGTGTTAATGCATAATTTTATGATCCGATAATTTAAGAAGATATTAACGCCCATGCAGTTTTGTATACGGCAGGGGATGATCAGAATAAGTAAAACAAACCGCTGATATTTTAAAGAATTTAGATGAACAGTGTCTCGCAGAAACCTGTTCCTTATTGTAATAGGTAATTGTTTGAATGACAGTATAGCATCCATATTTTACTGTTTTCTATTCAAAATGAAATTCAGTGTCAAGATAAAATTCACCTCTCTAAAAAGATGGTCAGGAAATTTGTATAAGTGGTGAGAAATTTGTACAAAAATGTTGAAACTATATCTACAATAAATTTCTATATGATATGATATGATATTGTTAGTTACCAAAAGCAGTCTCTTTATTAGTGTCAGCTGTTTCGAGTAGAAACATAGATTTATATTTGACGGCCTAGTACATCTTAATAAAACGGAGAATTGTTTGTGTTACACAAAATCAATTCGGAACGTTGAAAGCCTAGATTTTTATGGATTAAAATTTTAGTGAGATGAAGTCAGTTGTGAAGGTTATTTATGTTAAGTTTTTGAGTATCAGGGGTACTAAATAAATTCTGCAGTTTTTTCAAATCATACAAAGAGTGTAATTCGGTTGACTACAAGATTTGTAAGACATCTTTGTTAGATTTTGGATTACACTATTCTTAAACAAATAATTTTAAGTTACTTAGGTGAAAATAACTTATACGTTGACAATTTCCGGAAATGACTTACAGACTTTCAGATGAGAGCTTATGTTACAAGTTCTGATTGCTCTCATCTCTCAAAACACGGTACGATAGTTTTCAAACTTAGTTGCAAGTTTCAGTAACTTGCTGTAGTCACCCTGTAGTTTTTCCGTATTCTCGACACATAAAACCGGTGAATTATTTTTAAGCCAAAATATTGTTAAAGAAGTCTATTAGGCCATCTTGCTGATAGGGTAAATGAAAATCAGACATTCATTGGTGTGGGTCCAAAGATATCATAAATTGTTAGAAAATATTTCTATTTTTTTAACTGCATGCTATAGTACGTGTATAAAATTACTAATTTTCGCCATGCCTAGGTAACATACATAAAGGACAGGTAGGTAAAATGAAACAACATAGCCTCTTCGCTAAAGTAGTCTTACATTTAAATATTCTTTTTTGTTTTTGCAACAACTTTACATATACATGTGTATTTTAAAACAGTGATAGTAGATTCTGCTGCTAGACTTCAACATTTCAAGATCTTATATCAGATAGTGGATGTTGAGATACCGGTGAACGGCACAAGGTTATTGTTATACTGATTCTACCGTATCGATTCGTTCAAACATAGAATCAAATTCTTTACCTAAAATGCACAAAAGTTGGACAAATTTAAAGTCTTAAACTAAGTAGAAATACATCTTTTTTCAGAAAAGTTAGTTTTAAAAATAGCAAAAACGTCAAAATTACACTCGTTATAAAATTGCTTGGCAATGAATACAGAATAGATAAAATACTATAACACCAATTAGGAACAAAAAACAAAAACTGATAATTCACACTTTCTATTATCTTTCCGATGGAAGTAGCTTGAAGTGTCTATAGCTTTTACTAAATAGGGATCCCTAATAATATTGGTTTTTATCTTATTGTTGATTTCAAATATGATTACACGTGGAACATCCAAAAAAATACTCGACCCGGAACTCATGTTTTTTTATTCCTGGTATACGGAACATAACGATATGGAAATAACCCTTTTTTTCGCGTTACTCATTCCAAAACTCTGCAGTCATAAAAATAAGCAACTAATTTATATATTCAAAATCATTATAATAAAACATACTTGTGAATTAGTTTTCTCTATTATAAAAAACACGAATACAATGTTTGAATCGCTTCAAACTTACTGAATTAATGTAGCTAAAGTAATCTTATCATTATTTTAAAACACGTCTAGGACGAGATTTGATTCTGACGGATCAAGAGTCCTGAAAAATTTATTGAATAGCAAGAAGAAGTCTAATCTCTTTTTTGTCTCTGTTTTGAGACTTGGTGACGCTCCCTCAGTGGCGTCCATCTTCAAAACAAGTGCTTTATCTGAACAGTACAAAGGCATAAATATTCAATCTGCTTGCGATAATTATCGTTTATGATAATCATTTAATGACCATTTTTTCATTAACCTTGATACCGCGAACCTGAACAATTTTATTATGATTCGTCATTCTTTTGATGTCTAACAGCATTTAAGAAGTTGTAAATAAATATCAGTGTTTCCAACTTTCGAGTAAACGTCAGTTGTTCAGTCTATCACATAAAAAAGTGTATCTCACTATTAGACCAATCAATTTAATCATTCCAATTTGCTTTACGACTAACATACAACGTTATACTGAGGAAACTTAACAGAAACATATTTCATAAATATACCTCATGCAACAATGAGCTTTGGTGACTTACAATTAGGTTGTATTGTATTTTTCTTGTATTAACATCCCATTTGTTAATCTGGAGTATCACGTAATAAAAAAGAAATTCTGCTGTTTTAGTTTTCATGGTTACTTTAGATTGACTCATCATCGATGTATTTTGCCATAATATTATTTTCTCTCAGGTTTTCCCTTAATCCGGGCTTAATACATTTGATAATGTATATCAAAAGCTTTTGGAAATTTGCAACTGTGTTAAACCATGATTTAGGTGCAGGATTGAATGTTGATGTCTAAGATGCCACAATATTTCAAAATTGTTAGTAATAAAATCATGATAGAAAACGGAAAATCGTATTTTTAATTCACGTGATCACTTTCGGGTTATTGGGAAGAAATTTTCATGTAACCTGTCTCAAATTATTTAAACCAAAAATCTACATTATTTTATCTTGAAATATTCAAAAGATATTCCAATTTATTTTCATACAGGTCAGACGTCTGTAACCAATAACATTCAAATCAGCTGTCATCGATTGATTGTAAAGTATTGTGAGGTTTTGTTTGAATAGGATTAAGGCTAGCGTGGTTTGCGTCCTACACACATTGAGGGGTCAGTTTTGCTTTTTGAAATATTGATATATATATATATATATATATATATATATATATACAAAACCATTAAATATCTAAAGTTATTTTTGGACAATACTTGATTATGTTATTTTAAGACTGTTGTTTACACATTTTAATTTCGAATATGAATTGTCCTCATAAAAGGCGTACTCGTTTTACAGTAACTCGAAAAATGATGTAAAAGTAAAATTGCAATTCGCTTTTTTACGTTTGTATTTTTTTTGGGAGGAATTGGAATTTTGAAATCCCTGTGATATGGTGAAGTAATATTAA
Source organism: Bruchidius siliquastri (assembly GCA_949316355.1). Taxonomy (NCBI): domain Eukaryota; kingdom Metazoa; phylum Arthropoda; class Insecta; order Coleoptera; family Chrysomelidae; genus Bruchidius; species Bruchidius siliquastri. Next base: position 8,590,623 of record OX438536.1, on the reverse strand, counting down.
TCTTGTCGTAGAACCAATATCGACGATTCCAATTCTATTAGTCAAATAAGTCAATTTAAGGTATCCATCACAAAACTGGCATATTTTAGTCTGTATTTGTATAAGAGTCCCCGCCATACATATTATACGTATGTATTCCGAAATTTTATTCTATATATCGAAATCTGCTTGTACATTTACAATGGGTTTTGCAACTACTCGTTATTCCAATATAATTGTATATCATAGACAAAAAGCTTGTTAGGATCATATCTATAGCACTATCGTCATCTAAAAGAGTAACGATTATACAAGAGACGACGCATATACACTATGCTTCAAAGTGGATAATCCTCTGACCTTGAACACGATAGAAACATGATTTTGCCGAAGGAGGGGGGGGGATTCTATCTTAAACGAGCAAAACGAAACTCCTCCTGTGGATCGATTTCTCAGAGTAATGAAGCAAAATGGAAAACTGAATTTTGGTCAAGATATACAGAGGTTAATCAATAAATACTTACTAGCTATATGATTTTTGAGTCGAACGTTGAACATAATATGCACCTAATAAAAAGCGTTATTACCCTGTGAAGGAAGTGTCAAAATTCACCACGTGGAAAATAGTGAACAGGTCGGATGGATAAGCATCTGTACTGTGTAAACACATTGAAGGGTGATTGAAGACACAAATTGTTAGTGAGTTAGAAAAATTGTTTCTCACGTGGTGGTATCTCTCTTTATCGAGACGGTGCGTGGTTGGAGCGAGAAGGATTCAGAGAGATGGATCGCGTGATCCACCACTTCAATTTTTTCATTCTTAATTTGTATCCCTGTACCCCTAATCACATTTTGATCCGTTTAAACAGTTACGGATCATTACTTATCCAATTAGCTTCTCTAGAGAACAGCTGTTTCAGGTCGACGAATTGTTGGTTTGCGATAACCATTAATGCATGTCAGCTCGGTTCAATTAGCTGTCTAGATGTCTGTTAGTTATGAGATTTTGTGACACACATTCTAAAGACCCATTTTTACACTAGCAGTGCTCATGATATATTCTTCTTAAAAAAATAAGCTTGTTGAAACATGACGAAAAAATCCTTCTTGTTCGACAATGCCTAATTATTGTTCAATGACCATATACAAAAAATTCGACAGTGCAAATTATTCACAAAATTTTGGTGATATTATTTTAATGTATCTATGGCCATTTAAAAGTTTAGGATCAAACTGCTAAGAGGTATTCAGTGCCATGTAAGCTTTAATCAAATAAAAATGCCAGAAAACAGTTTAAGGCTTTACTGCGGCCATATGACGTTTTCAATACAGTGTTTGCCCAAAATGTACCACACTAATTTTTGTGCGCTTAATTACTGATATTATGTTGAACAAATAAAATTAAATTACACAAAAATCAATTTACCATATCTATGAACAAAATTTCTTAACTTCTCATGGGCATTTCAGTTCAAATACCTTTTCTCATTGCACTGGATAATTCTTAGTAGTTTGAACCCAAGTTTCCAATATTTTTTGTGTGTAAAAAATGTCATCGTCATTAATCAATTTATTCTAGTAGACCATTTTGATGGTAGTTTTAATTATCTGTGGATTAGTACATAACTTTGATACACCATAATATACAGGGTGTTCCTTAGTGCGTTTAAATATTCAAGTATTCATTTTTTTTATTGTTCTAAGAAAAATTTAATTCGCAAATAAAGCTCTCCGTATTTATGATATAGTGACTTGATATTGAGCGAAAAAATTAAATAATATTGTATCAAACAGAATTGAAAGGACTCTGTATATTTGAGGTTAAGGCATTTGAAAGATTTCCACAAATTTAGAAACAAACGGTGGTGTATCATTGATTGAACATAAGGAGCTTGAGACAAACATGAGTTCAAGATATTAAACAAGCAGCTCTATTTATATATTTTTTTGGAACATCAGAATGAAGGAACTTTATCATATTTGAACGTATTTAAACACCACCCTGTATTGTAAGTGAATACTATACAACTGCGAGGCACTCTTATACATCAAGCACTCTTGATTCTTATTCAAAATATTCTATTGATGTCCATCTCGTTATCATGGCTAACTAGTCCACTTTACACGTACCACTCTTTAATGTCCTTACTATCTCGCTTCTTCTTTTGCTGTTGCTGTTGGAATTGTTGGGATTTGTCGCCGTTTCGGAGCGCTCCGTTCAATTGATAATTGGTAGAAGAGGAAGATGATGTGCCGAGAAGAGCGGCGGAAGGTCCTTGTTGATAGCTCATTTTTGAGTCGTCCACTTTGAAGGATCTGCGACAAAAATAAGTCATTCAATTAAAAACGTTCTTATTGTGAGGTTTATATTAAAATAACATGTTATAATAAAGTAATTGATATATTTCAGCGTATTATGTATGATTCACAAATTAGGTTAACAATATTGCGTGATATGAGGTCTACTGCTGAATATTAGAATTTCTTATGTTCAACAGTGGTTGACGCAATTGTCGTCCATTTGGTTGCCTGACAATCACCAGCCGTTCCTCATCACAGATGTATATTGCATTATTCAGCATTTCTGGTTAGATTTCATCTATTTGCTGATAGTTCCAGCATCGCATCGTTGGTGTTTTCTAAACACTATTCCATTCCATATTTTTCCATCTTGGAGAAAAATTTCTGCTTTTAACATGATTTTGAGAAACATCAGTTTACAATTTTTTAGTTGGTGGGGTAATATTCGGGGTGCTCCATCTTACAAAGAATAACGTTTTCGATTCCATGGTGTCGGTTTTGTATCTGTATCTCCATAATCTCGTAACACATGCAGCTATTTTTCACCTGTAACTGTTACAGATACGACCACTCTTTTATGTATCTTCTCCAAGTATGGTCACCCTTCCTGTAACTACACAGTTTTTCTATTCGCCAAATATAAGTAGTTATTTATTATAACTTAACTCAATAAAAGTTCTTCCAATACATTTGTCATATTAATACAATCATATCATTATTTTACTACGTTGACTGCACTTTATTTTCTACGTCAGGGCTGTACAACTCAAAGTGCCCCAAGAGCGGCTTTAGAAAACGGTTTGGAGGGCTGCATTCACACAAGTTTTCATTTGTGTTTTATCGTTAATGTAGGAATCATGCGTATTTTGTATTTGAGGGTAATTCATTCAATTAGAGGTCGTACAAACTGAGATCTCATGTACGTTGGACAGCCCCGCTGTACGCCAATTCTTCCACTGTAATTGTTCGTGAGGCTGGCCATACATCCATGATTTCCTGATTTGATTTCCGTATCGGAAATTCGAGCACCCAAATGCGCTCAAAAATACTTTAAGGAGTAAAATTTCCAAACAAAACAATAAGGGCGTCTGCTCAGAGTTGTCAAAATTCCGAATCTGTATTTTATATTCCAAATCTGAATAAGGAAACCGTACATGTGCGGCCTCACGACCGGCTTGTCTAGCTCTTCCTCGCTGTTTCCAACTAAGCTTGTCCTGCCATCTTTCTCACACTGAGGCTCTTTGCTAATTGTCTTTGTCTTGCATTAGCGTTTCGCATATCAAATTTTGAAATTACCCATACGGTATGTCCCATATGCTGAATAATATCGATAAAATACATTTACTCGTCAATAATATTGAAAAACAGAGAATCAGTGTATACTATAAATTTTCAGAAGTTCAATTGAACTATGATTACCAGTATGCAGATATTATTTGACAATGTTAATAACACTGACCTATCTCTCCTGGACTTGAACTTCAAAATGATGAGTATAATGAGTATGACCGCGATGAGTGCTCCGGCGATGATGCCGATGATCAGTGCGACGATCTCTGAGGTTTCCGAGGTGACCCGTTCTGGCCTCTTCGTCGAATGGGGGCCGTACACGGAGGGTGGAACACCGTCATCAGGAGCGGGAGGCTGTGGCTGCGGCAGGAAAGGCGGAGTGGGGTGCGGGAAGCGATCCAATGCAGTTCTGGAACAGAATGAATTTCAAAAAGGATAGTCTTAATAGTCAGATTTAGTACATTCACATATTAAAATATATCTTACGAACATTTGTGATGAATCGTATGAAAATTGATGATCTATTTTTATTAAGTAAACGACTGCCTTATTTTCCAACAATTTCATAGAATTAATTACTCATACTTTCATGAAAATACATTGCTGAAATTTTAACCTTAGACTCTAGTGTCTGGTATTTTTACAAACCCGGATTTCTAAAAAATGCTTTCCTTGGAGCTCATGAAATATGAAGGTTTCCCGTCAAACGTGTTTTAGATTGGCATGTGTGCTTCGTCTGACAGCTTCATGTTTTGAAATATCTTTTATTCTAACTTTTTCAACAAACCACGCCATCTATACAGTGGATATATCCGCTCCACTAGGAATATCCGATCACAATACTATTTCGACGCTCTGTAAAATACCATCACTAGATCAAAAACATACTAAAGTACACAGTCTGGCACTACAGATCAGCAAAGTGGGATGATCTCAGAAACTATATATTACCATCGATGCCAGAAGCTACTGTAAACAGATCATCGATAACAGCAAATAGGAGCACATTCAGAAAATTAAGAATGAAATCCTCTCATGTCCTAACTCATTTTAGTCTGTAGCCAAGACTGTTAACCATAACTTCTTGTCCATACTACCACTGATGAGAGCGGATTAGTCGACCACTAAAGAAAAATCAGATTCTGATATAGGTTTTCGTGGCCAGTTCTACAATAAACTTCCAAGGAGGCGCAACTTACTTGTATACCTAAGAAGGACAGGTAGAACATACCCAGCAATAATGTGCAACATGTGACTCAGCAATGTTCTATTTCCAAGGTTATGGAGGCTGTTATTCACATTCTTCTGACCTATTCCATACATATATGGAGCAAAGCAATTTAGCTTCATGGGGTGTCTACAGTTGTCGTGCTCGATATATCGCCTACTATAACTTTCAATAGGGTATTGAGGGATATTGACAAAATGTCGGAATGGGGATATACAAATGGAGATGAGCTTAATGCGCAGAAGACTCAGACAACAACCCTGACAAAAAAGTAGTATGCCAGCCGTAGAGATGGAAGAAACTCCAATTGGTTGAATCGATTTCTATTACTTATAACATGTCATGGCAGGATCATGTCTACAATCTCACTGTAAAAAGTCGTTCAAATACGGATGCATTACTGACACTAAATAATCTGAAATACAAATAAATGACATTATACAGTAAATTCCACTTACCCCTGAGTAGATATTGTAGTTGGAATAGCTGGGCTTGGAGTAGTGGTCCAAGTACTGATATCAGAACTTGTAGATAAGGGACCCGAAGAACTCAATTCTGTAGATACGAACGTTACCGGACTAGATCTAGATAATAAAGAAAATTGTTCAATTTATGCAAAATATCACCTGGTTAGGTAGTTATGGTAAAAGGATAATTGGCTAAAGCTAACATTGAAATTATGCATGATAAAATCGCTTCTTCATTGCCGTGAACATTTTTTAAAGGGTAATAGCAGGTTATTGTTATAAAAATCTAACCTTGTACTGCTACTAATGTGCTGCGTACTGGTGGTTGTGGTATCGTCACTTTCAGGAAGCAGTGTATAGTTCGGGCTTATTATGAGGACAGATGTTGTGGAAGCTTCTTCTGTTATGAGGCTGCTATTGGAGGATACTGATGTAGAATCGGAAGTACCTACACAAATAAGTGAATATTAGAATATCGTCAAACTCAAATATTGTTAGCAAGCTGTCTCACAATAGCTTAATGTAAAAAGGTCAATAGGTGCTTAGTTATAGCGGCCTAAAAATTGTTTTCTAGTAATACTGCGTTAAACCAAGCTAGAAGCAAGCATGAAACTATTGCATGCCATAATTAATTACAAGCTTTGAAGCGGATAACGATGCTTTGTGTTAATACTTAGGTCGTGGTGTCTGGTGTATAGAGGACTCCTTGGTAGTTCTAGTGTTTATTATGTTAATAGTGCTCTCCATTAAAAGTGGTTTGTCATTCATGGATACTCGATCAAAGAGCAATGTTTTCCCATGCAGTTAGTGAAAAGTATAGTCAAGATTTTTTCCTTTATAGGTGGGCATTATGGGCAACGTCAAAATTCGGATGACCTTCGTTACCACGTATGTGAAGTTCCTGAGTAAGAACATTTATATGAATACGATATGTTTCCCAACACGTTTCTGGATAGCTTTGCAGTTACTACATCATCACAAACAGTGGGATAAGCGAATGAATATAATTAAAAACGCGTGACTGTCATCATTTAATAATTGCTTGAAAGCTTTACGTTACGTCGAATAAATATTGAATAACGGTAAAACTAGTTGGACGAACCCTTCAGAGTGAATATGCGCCACTCAAAAAGAGTACATTTGAAACATGTACTGGTAACGTAGTAATGAAGACAAAAAAAAAGTTAATCGATCGTTTCAGAATTAACAATATATATAATATAATTTACCGTCTTCTCTGTTAATTATGCACTATGGTTCGATTGTATTTTTGAAATTACTTGAATTTACCTAAACATGTATCTTTTTAGAATCTAACCGTTGTGTTCAACCATTTTATTCAACTCGTGAATCCCCATTAGAAATGATGTACCTTCTGTCATGCTATGGAAAAACATGGATAACACCGCCAGAAAATCCATCTCCCTATACTTGACGATACTTCTAGACCCTTACTCTTTGACCTTGTCCAGAATCAGACCAGATTCCCACTCACCGACGACCCTAGGTGCCTCCTCTGTGGCTTCGCCTGACCCGGAGCCCTCGACGCACTCGTCGTCATCGTCGCACTGCTTACCCCCCTGTTGGTCCTTGCCCTGCTTGGGCGGGCGCTTGGTGGGCGGCTGACGTGTGGGCGGCACGTACACCGCCGTCACGAGGTCGTCGTCGCCACTTCCTGGAGCGGCGCCGCCGTCTGGTAGAGGCGGACATTCGTCCTCGTCATCACCATTGTTGCAACCACTGCCTGCGCCGCTGAACACCAGGTCGTCTTCCAGACCCGGAAAGCCGCTTGCTGGAGTCTGTAATGGCGGATAAGATTAACACGTTGCGATTTTATTAATTTGATATTAATATTATATTTCGTATGAGTAAGTATGAATGCAAGTTAAATAATCAATAATTATAATAGTAATTGCCATATGAACTCACTTGCTGCATTTTCTGAAGATGATCATGTCTATCCAGTATTCCTGACACCAACTGGACATCCCCTCGTATGGAAGCGTGGACATCTTTTTCAGCCGCCAAATCTAGTATCCTCAATCCGTTAACAACCACACCCGAAATAACACCCGTAAAAGGTCTCTCTATCCTTCCTTTCTTATTGGATTTACCCCCCACTTGTATCTCGGATTGACTGTTGAACACTTGTAGTTGTTGACCTGAAAAAAATTTAACATTTGAAACTTATTCAGTCGTTTCACCTTCATTTACTCTTACTTGTCGTATGTGATTTCAATTATCGGCCAGGAAAAGTGAAAAGAAATAGGATAATTTGTCAAATTTCTTCGCAAACTGCTCAATGTATTTTGAGAAAAGTGCTTTTTCGCAAAAGTCGTGATGGGAGAATTACAATTTACTGTACTCATTGAGTGATATATTACTTAATCAATGATATACTTCATTGTTCGAATATGATAGTTCAAAATAAAACGCATCCAAATCTTATAATGTTTAGTTTTTTAAATTCATATATTTTTCGCTTTATCGTTATACTGTTTTATTGATGTTTTTTGACATATACATCACCAAAAACTATGTGAATCACTTCTATCGCTCTGTTTGTCCTCTTAATCGTAATCCTTGGCCATTCTATAACGCGGCAGGTTATCACTTCGATTTCGAAGAGCTTTTGACACTAGATTACTATGTCACAACGGAAAAAAATGAAGTAGTACCGGCATAGTAATCGGTGAACAATAAAAAAACAATTGGCCCTATATAGTAATGGGTACTCTATTCCTATTATGATGAGAATTTGATACTAGGTTACTTTTGTGAATGTGTATTTTTTTACGGTGACGTTCTGTCATATCAAATCTTAGCCCCTTTAATACTTGTTAGACATAGTTTATTGTTCACACATTTGCCTTCAAAACAAGAAATATAGATTCATTTTCAAAGCAGTCGCTAAAAGTCTTATAATTTACGACTTTAATTTAGTAAATTCCCGTCTCATCTAGAATGTTTCAAATTTAAATTTTTAAAGATTTTTTTTGATTAGCTGCATTTTAGTATATAGTAAACCTTTTTCCAAAGGGGGCTCATTTGTTCCTTTTCTGCTTGACATTGTATTCCATTTGCAGTGGTTAGTTTAGTGGAAATTTTGTCGGGTTAACGCAATAATGAAGTACTTGAAGTAAATTTTAGGAATAGTGAAAATTATATAAATTTTGGTGAACTCAAAAATGATAATAATTCCTGGAAATAGCAAATATTTATGATTTTCAATATTTTGAATATTTATTGAATTAAATTCCATAATATCAACAGTTTCAAAATTCTACCCAAATCTTGATTCATCAATTGATACCATTGTGTAGGTATTACATCGACAACATGCTTGACGAAAAAAAGTGGCCTGAGATTCGAACACACTGACTGTCGACAAACTAACCTAATTACCGACATAAAATGTCTCTAGATTGAAACACAGTACGTAGTTTAAAAAGTGGACGAAGATTGGTTTGGCGGAGAGTTTCTTCACATTATCGTTCGGACTCATTGCAACAGGTCGAGTCCTAGTTCAATGGCACAACATCGCGCATCGATTATATAACAGGAAGATGAGTTGTACGATTCCCGCCGATTTCTATTTGTTTCGAATATAATTTACTAACTACAAATTCTTGTATTTGATAGTTGAGTCTTCTTCTAGGAGTTCCAAGTGTGAAGAGTTCGAACATAACGACATAACAGAAGAGAGTGTCTGTCATGGTAATGACGGAATCCAATTAATCAATGGAAATTATTTATTATTATTTTACCTGTCAATTCAGATCAATACAAGTTACTGCCATGAATCCTCAATATAAAATAAATATTCCATAGTATTGAAGACCTTGAATGTGTATTTTTTACCTTTTACGTGTATGTTGTAGTTATTCCAAAAGTAATGTATTACGTACGTAGATGCATTCGACTTACCTGATGGGTGATTGGTCTGTACATTATAATCATCTACTTGTAGTGTTGCATTGTGCCCTTGCCTTTGGAATCTAACTACATGATATGCGTTATCATTGACTTTGACTGAAATTTCTCCAATCAAGAGATCATTAGTGCCTAAGTTGTATACTACGAAGACATTCCCCTCCACCTGAAAAAAAGAATTGTCACTTATGATCCATTAAAATTGAACGGTAACTGAGATGCTCAAGTATAGTTTTCCATACCAAAACCAAATTTGACTAATTGAAGAACTTCATTCATATGAATCAATACGAAATGTTCTGATACAGAAAACTTAATATACAACAGTACCGGCCTAATGAAATTGACAACCACAGTATAATTTCTAGAAAGTTACGTTAATGGGAATCATTAATTTGGAACGACAACCATTTATTAGATGATAACCTTGCTACTGACGATGTTACAACCCCATTTTCTGTATGCAGTTAAAGTCGCATCATTGCAAGTCCATAGAATAATAAGAAGGGATTCCCAGAGCTTTACTTCCCATTTTTACGAGCTTCTGAAACAGTTGGGCTGAAGATGTGATTTTTCGGGATCGTAAAACGAGGGTTTATAGGGATGAAGCGGCGGGGTGCTGCTTGCGCCTATTGCTGTATCTTAATGAGATATGTTTGTCTGTTGTCCTCGCTCGTACGATATAAACCAGGTATTTGTGAAATGTACTTACGATGTATATCTCTATGTAGTCGTTGGAAGTTCCACTGACTATTCGCAGCAAAACTGCATCAGATTTCGCGGTGATAAACCCTAATGCTATAACATCTTCTTGCATTTCTTGTCTTGTCTCTTCTGGATATGTATATAGGATGATGCCGCGATTTGGACCGAACTCGTAGGATACCGATTCTGCAAGAAAAAATCAAATGTCCAGGATAAATAAGCGTCGTATTAGAAAAAAAATGGGTAAAAAAGTTTAGTAACAGTCCCTAAGTGTTGTGACAAGAGGAACTGCCCATTTATGTCTCTACAAAATCGAGTCAAGTGTCCTAACAATTTGAAGTGTCTAATAGAGACGACAAAATCACCCGTATCATATCTATTTATAAGGGTGTACTTGTTTTTCTCAAATCTTTTAGGATTTTAAGAATATACAAATTTACGAAAAATTTTCATAATTCTAAGTAAATTAAAATCTTGCTTCAAGTGGATACAAAGCCGTAAATTTCGATCAAACTAAACTGTTCAATAAACTGATACTGATGAGCGTGGAATACAGAACAACCTACTTGACGACATTCAATACTGGGCTAAATAGCAGTTCCATAATTATGTATGATCCTTATTTGTGTTGATTGTAGATGCTTTTACTTGGTGAAAGTCTGTCATTCAATCAAATTTTATCTTTATTTAGTTAAATTGCAGTAAAATGTTGTAGAGGCTGCTAGCACAGAATGGATCAATGGTAGCCACTTTTTGAAAAAATAGGTTCCTATACCTTAAACTGCCCGCGTGGGAAGTAGAAGGATTTTTGTGAAACGTAGTGTAGAAATTGCATAATTCTATCTTAACAAAATATGCAATGACAAATGGAACACTAATCAAAGACATACAGAGTCGGTATCATAATAAAAGTTGAATGTTGGGTTTTGATTAATCTTAGATCGACCGTAGGAAAAATGGCCTTGTCGCATTTGCATGATTTTGGGTTCTCAAATAGCTATCGCATTGCTTACCATCCGAACAAGTTGGTCCTGTGAACGATGTCATATCACAGTCACAGGTGTAGGAATTCCATTGCTGAACACATATGCCTCCATTTGCACAAACATTCAAACTACATTTGGCTGACGGACCTGGAATTTGATAAGGTAAACGCTGGTTAAGTCGAAAAAATATATTTTCAAGTTTTCAAATCAGTAGCGATGCAATCATTAACCCCCGCTCTACAGCTTTATGTTTGTTCTCATATGTTCTCAATAGCGAAAGATTTTCCGTCCTGTGTATATTACCGTTCAGGCCTTGATTTTGACATTCAATATTGTTGCTTTTAGTGCTACAAAAATAGCACAACCATGGACATTGTCACGCTAGAAAATATCGCTCGGAATATTTCAACAGGGTTTGTGCAAATCCAGCAGTATTCACTCATAACTTCGATTCGTGGGCTGGAACATGAAAAATAACCTTTATCGGCTAACTAACTGGTACAGTATATTTAAATAAAAAACGATGAATGCTTCACACAGCTCTCATAAACAATATTGAAGTGCGTTCACCAAAATGAGAGTTTCATGGATTAAACGTTTTGTTGATGTTTTTAGTAGTTAAAACACGTGCACTGCAATTTATGGGAAAGTGCAGATATTCGTGTGTTTATTCAGTCGATTAGTGCACTACAAAAAATCATGTTCTGTTTATCTGCATCGTACAGATTATATATTACATACACACATAGTGTTTATTAAATAATAAATTTAACTTAACAAAAATCCACATGTCCATATATACATGATAGTCTAGATAATCGCGTAAACGTATGACTGAGGGCCGGATAATCGAGCCCACACAGTATATAAAACAGACAATACCAAAAACCAAAATTCTGTTATTTTTAAAAAGTTGGTAGCACCTTGACAGGAAGGTAAATTTGATAAACATGTTACTGGGTTTAAATAATAATGTATCTTTCTCCAAAAACAAATATTCATTTGAAGCATAATTGATTTTTCTTTAAATAGATTCATAGTCCTCATGAAAAAACAATAAATAGAAAATGATCACTTGAATCCTAACTCTATCATATGATATCCAATTGAATATTCCAGAAACCCATGAGTTTAAACTAGATATATTTCATATAATATGGACGAATCCCTGTAACGAACACAAAATACAACTTGAGATAAGGGGAAAACTTCTAAATCCGGCATATGTCACGTATGTAACATTATTTCGAATTCATTACTTATACTACAGATGCAAAGTATTTGGTACTTATGTAGGCTGCAATGCGGAATGTACGAATAACAATTAGTTTGAAGTTTTGTTATGCTGTAAAAGTATTTTGTTCTCACGTACATCATGTCATTTATATTTTTTTCACATTTATACTGTATATATATTAATGATTAATTAATTATATATATATATATATATATATATATATATTGAAAGTTAATGACAGCCGCGGTTTTTCAACATGGTCTTATAAGGAGACTATTAAAATCACCTGAGGTTATTTAAAAAATATATATAAAATGGTGCTTGGACGATGAACAATGAAGCTACATGAATTCTGAATAAGAGAGCAGATCGCTGTAATTCAACTAGAAATGTTGAATAAAACAATTCGGAGGAAAAGATGGCGATCGAAGAGCAACAAAATAGACAATATACAGAACATTTGCGTAAATCAGTGTAAGGCATATGAAATTCCGATATTTAATCAATTGAATTTTACTTATATGAAGAGGTACATACATCTGTTTTGCATTGTAACTTGGATTTTTCACAGGAACGCTGCTAGAAACTCTGACTAAATATAATTTTCTTTCAAATTTCCACGCAAACATGTTTAATTGGTGTGATTGTTCAGGTATATGTGGTTGTAGCTATTGCAAGAGCACTGGCTGGGAATCCAATCTTTTATAATGCCGAACTAAAGTTTGAACTTGGCATATATCATTTTTCATATTTAATAAGATCGCCGTGATGGTATTTTCCTCTAATGGGTTTTTATTTACCTTAGATGACTTCTAGAATTATTGCGTAATCCAAAAGTGAAAAAAAAATGCTCATACTCATTCTGTTTGGCTAGTGACATCAGTGAGTATTTTTATAAATGAGACTTTTTCCGATACTGCATTCTAGAAAATGTCATTTAGTCTTATAGGACAATGGTATTTTGTTATTAATCAATTTGGTTCTATTTCTGGAAATTAACACAAGCCTTATATGGAAGTTTAAATATCAAGTGAAATCATAAAACTTATTATACCATTACCTCAAATTCGGAATGACTGATTTCAGCAACAACTGCCATGCTTTAGTTTGACGGCGATGGTCTAATTATTTAGTGTATATGTGATATCTAGATTTTTACCTGCAGATTTAATTCAATAATCTTTAAAACAGAGAACTGAGCTCACCTTCACACCCTGCTGTTACTAACGAACTATGTACCACCGCATCTTCCATGATATTTGGTGATTCTCCATTCAAATCTAGTCCAGCAATGCAACCTAGAATGAAAATTGGAATATAAATAATTATAGTATATAAGCACTTGAAAGTATGTACAGATTAATAACTAAGGCAATTGAACTAAATCAAAAAGATAATTGTATACCAAACTAAAAAGATTGATGAGAGAGGAACATTACGAAAAATATTTTGAAAACTATTACTAATTGTTTATAAAACAGCTTGAAAAGAGAATGACTGATTTAGTGAAAGAAATTAACTGCATGATATCCAAGAAATGATAATTTCTTCGCTATTTATTATATTCAAAAGTATTACTTCAGACTTTTCCTTAATTTACTCATCTTCACTTTTTCAGCTGGTTAATTGAAACCACATATTATAATTACTAAAATACCAACGACACGACTACCTCGGCAGCCATTAATAAAGTACAGCCACATGTTAAGGTTCAAAACATATTTATATAATTTGTGTTTCACAACGGTTCGATTGCTATGCTATTATAGTGAAGCAAAAAGAGGGGGAAGTAGGAGGATCGAATTCAATCTTTCAGCACTCAATGAACTTCTTACCGGCTGCCTTCAAGAATCAATCGTTTTGTTCTGAAAACATTAACAATATCGATTTATTTAGAACTTAATAAAACTCAGAACGCCTTTCATGTTCTTGAACCAGCCTAAACATTATAAACAAACACCGTACTTATAAGAAGAGAGACCAGGACTCAGAGAAGCTAATAAATCAAGAAATTTCTTGCTTGGAAGTGTAAAAGTTATTTCTGTGACTCCATCTCCATCTCTCCCAAAATTTAAGAAACCTTGGTATTGGTGGTATCTTCTTTTTCCAATGTCGAACATGTCTAATAAATGATAACTAATAATTCATGATTTAGAAAGAAAGACGTTCTGATCCCACAGTACAACCCAGACTTAAAAATTCGAATTGGATTACATGTTTTATATATATACCGAGTTTTGTGTATTTTGTAAATATACATTCAATTGCCTTCAAATGATCTGATAGAAACATTGTGTAGCATCAATTTTATTGTATAATGGAAGTTATGAATAAAACTATCGAAACATCTATGTTGTCTATTAAATTTCAAATAACAATCATGTATTACTCTTGGGAGTACCTTCGAATCCATGCTTCGCCTTCACGTCCTCCTTCGGAAGTAGTGCGTAAAGATCTTTGTAAACACCTCCCAGATATAGGATGCCGTCCAGATCTAGATTTCCGGTGCCCGGATTTGTTGCGACTACGACGTCCTCGTCCACCATGAGCGTGTGCTGTTTAGCTGAAGGTCTTCTGATACCCACCACATGCCATCGGTTGTCGTTCAGTGGCGTGCGGACAGTGTCGCGAAGGGTTACAGCTCCATCGCCTATATTGAAATGTTAGGGTTAAGTCTAAACAGGCTCAAAACTGCAGCTAAAAAGATTGTGTAATTAACACACAGTTTCACAAATAAAACTCTTTTGCTTTCAGTGACGCGTTTCGATTTATATTTAAATCATCGACGGAGTGTCAGATTTGACTGCTAACAAGGCTACCCAGATTACTAACAAGTACTATCATGGATACAAAACTAGAGATCTCAAATCTAGCACACTATTTATCCAGTCTAGCTATTCTTCTATTACATTATTGTTTTCAAGTTTGGATGATATTATTGGATAAATAGGGTGGACATTTGCAAGCAACAAATAGTCTACACTCACCAACATTGACGATATAGTTGATATGTCCATCAATCAGTTCAACGGCGACGAAGTCTTCCTTTTTTCCACCATTGAACATGATTAAACCATCTGGTTCGCGTGTCCTGAACATAAAATCGATATGTATGCTGGAGTAGGCACGCAGCATTGGCAGCCCTGGAAATTGGAGCAGAATATAAAAAACATGTCATGTTTCCATAGTTTATCGTGATGTTCGATATTAAATTAGGCGAAAATTAATGTGGTTTTTGCAAATACGTAGGTTATACGAGCAAGGTCGTGCGGAGGTTGATCGAATTAGGGGTTTACGTCGCGTTATTACGTGACGAAAATTGCACGAATTTGGACTGATTATTCAATAAAAGCTCACGATATGCAACAATAGACATTTATGTAACCTGTTATGAAATTACTCATTTTGTTTAACGAGTTTCCTAGCGGATCCTGTAATTCAACACGAGTTAAACAAAATATCATTTCGTAACGTGTTTCAAACAACATTTTTTCTGATCATGACCAGTTTTATATTTTGTAAGGAAAAAGTAACTCCGAGTTTGATATATTTAAAAACAATTCAGTATACTGTGACTGTCACTGTGACCAAACAATTGCATAATTTTTTTGTTCCAGCGCTCATTTTTCAAGATAGTGGAACGATGTTTCTTGCAAATGATGGAGAAAGGTTGGTTCTATGCTCGTGTGAAGCCTCTTTTTCGATTTTCGATACAAAATTTTAGATATTGTCACATGAATATTGACAGTTTTGAGTCATTTCGGATGTGTTTCAACAGAAACATCTAGGAAAGGGCTTCGCAAGGGCATGGAGCCGTTCTTCCTCTATGATTTGGATAAAAAATATTTTCAATGTGTTCAAAATCAAGCGCTTCGAACGAAATATTGTGTCACCATGCACGAGCATATTTTTACCGCTGATTCGAGCGCCCTCGCGACAATATCTAAAATTTTGTATAAAGAATTAAAAATAGGGCTTGGCATTAGCATAGAACCAACCTTTTTCTATCATTCGCAAAAAAATTGTACCATTATTCCGAAAAATCAGCGCTGGAGACGATATATTGGAAAGCCTTGCGAAACGCCTTTTTTTAAGGAAGAGTTCCCTCTTGAGCTGTTGTTACCCTTGTTTTTCATATCAAATAAGGCAAAAATTACAGCAATCAAACGTTAATGAGCTCTAGCAGAAATGTAGGTATGGAGAAAATCATATATATTCACTAACCAATAAACGTATGCTTCGATCTAAACGTAACCGGCCTATGAAGATTGTCAGTGGCGTGCTTGACAAATTTCGCCGTTACCCTGATGGAGGGAAATCCTGCGATTGACTGTTCGGTACTCAACGCCCTTGCTAGCTCTATATAGGGTATGTTGTTCAAGTAGAAATGTTGAATTTCTCCGATGAAGTTCGGCACCGTCGTCGTCATGCTGACCTCTTCCTCCTCGTGGAAGAGTCCTCCCAGGTGTATAGCACGCCATTGCAAAGTTGTGTGCTTTCCTTGGATCTCGGCTGTGAAAATAAAATATAAAATCTTAATATCAAGTCATGTTTATTAAATGAGATACAGGTATGGGGCAATGATGAATAATGGGTATACTATTCCTTGAAGTTTTACGAAATTGAGCTACTGGTAAATAAAGTCGTTTGAATCACTGGATTTACTATCTGGTGCAGTTTCATAGCTAATTTTATCATTGGACCATATAGATATTATAGAACAGAGCGGAAAAGACGTACCTACGGTAAGTATTTTTCCCGCTGTCGGATAAACAGTGTGGTATACCAAGCAATTGATTCTGTTATGACAGATTTCACAGATACCCGACAAAGTCGATGACCGACTGCCGGTGATGGCCAAACAAACCGATGTGTGATAGAGGATGAAGTGGAGAAGATTTTCGTTTGTAATGCATTCCATCTCTGTTTTGTACAAACGGGTATAATATTTGCTATTACTTCAGCTCAACATTGTTTATCACATATTGTGCGACAAAATGTAGTCACTTCATAGCCGCATACTTTTGCATACATGGACTAATATGATGCGTTGGATATTACATCAATTATTTATTTAATTCAATATACATAATAAAGATATATTATTCTTATATGCTATGTGTGGTATAAAAAATAAATTGAAATACTTCCATGTTAAGTATTCAATGATAAATACATAAATAAAAATATGTGGTGCGTCGCGCCGGCTTAATATCGGTTGCCGTTACCAGTTAGATGTCAGTTACATGAAAGGGAATTTTTCAAAAGTTGTGTTTCGGGTTTCCATTGTCTATATAATATTTCAGTATCAGCAAGTTTGAATTGATTAACTATCTTTGATCGTCTTCAAGTGAACTAGCAATCTTCGATATCTATTGATATCCCTTTGGTTGGTTTTATTTCTACGCTAGGTTTGATATTAACGTTGTTGTTGTTGATGATAAGAGCTTCCTCCTTGAATTTTCCGATATCAGTGTGGCCCCTTATCAATAACCTCAGAATCAAATAATTTTTAATTAGAAATGTTAGCTGTTTTTTTCGGGATCGTGTTATAAGCAGACATTTAAATAATTCCGAGCTTAGAACCCGAATAATGACGCTGGATGAATCAAAATACGTTATTAGGGATGATATTACTGCAATACAACCAGAAATACTGAATAATGCTGTGTACAATTGGAAGTAACGGTTGTTGATTATATAGCAGCAAAAATTTTCATAAAAGTGATTTAATGGCAATTTCTTATACTGGACACCAAGATAGGATATCAGCATTTCATAAAGAGCTCATTCGATTTTGATAGAGTGTGGTTGCATTGTAAGGTTAAACTGATTATCGGTTCTGATTAATTGTTGCAAATAGAAGACTTTTGATGTCAACATAATTTTATCTATAAGTATAATATGGTACAACATAGAGAATGGTACAGGGCTTCTGCACGTATTTCTTGACAGAAGATATTTGAGAAAGCTGGTGAGATTCTTAACATGACACTTTCATGTAATGTTAGTGCTGAGTAAACCAGCGCAGTGGCAAAGAGGAGAAATATGATTATCTGTTACATTTCCAGCCATCTCATAATAGAATATTTTTCAAAAATATGAATATACCGCTCCTTTCTCGTTGTACATAACAGCACTAGCATATAAACATTAATATGCAGTTTTTGGTCCTAGTATAAATGATGGGCTTTCAGCACGTTTTTAGCTCTGAAAAAATGCATTATGTCGTTAAGCATATGGTATTTTTATCAATGTTACTTTCTAAAATTAGGTCTGGCGGATTTTTTCCGGAGACTTTTGAGCTATGTTGAGTTCACGTGAACTGTATCTGGTATCATTTGTTATAATGCATTAGCTAAAAATGAATATGTCAACAGAAATGAGCCATATTTAATTATTTTCCAAATATACAAAATCGTTATTATATTTGTATGTGTGTTTTGTACAGCCAAATTTTGCATAATATATTATTCTGAGCGGCGCTGTTACAGTGATGAAAACAATTCAATTCTACGATGTTTAATGAACATTTCGAGGTTTATGATATTAATATGGTGCAATATACAGTAAAAACAAATCTGTGAGAATTGCATTAATTTTGTTAACTCGTACATTGTTTACCATCGGTACCAATCACATTCATACATATATGATGGTGCTATGCATCTGTTTATTCTGAAAGAGAGATAGTTGATGGGTAAACATGAATCTCGAATTCCTGCTTTGAAAATTAGTGATGAACCACATTCATAGAGATAGTATATGATGGGCATGTGCATCTGTTTATTCAGAAAGAGAAATAGTTGATCGGAAAACATCAAAATCGAATTCCTACTTTGCAAATTACTGATAAACTCATATAGCAAATTCCATGAGCTTGCAAATGAATCATTCCAATTTACTAGGCAGTTGCGAGAAGTAGTAACTAATAGGGATGTTAATCAAAAGTTTGATTTCGGACTTCCATTGTCTATAAAATTTTGAGTATCACGACGTTTCGATTGATGTACTATCTTCAATCGTCTTCAGGTGAACTGGCGAACACGTTCCTTTCATGCCTATTTATACCCCGTCCGGTGACGTGTCGTTGTGCGCGGTCTGTTCTGATTGGTTCCCGATGCGCGGTATTCCGGTCTGCTGACGTGGCTGTTTGTCGGTCATTGTTTGTTGTGTGGTCCAGTCGTAGTCTATTCATCTTCTTAATGAGTGGCTGCCAGATTGGTTTAATGTCTACGCTGGGTTTGCTGTACACTCTGCTGTTGTTGGTGATGAATGCCGTCTCCTTGAATTTCCTTCGATACCTTGGACGTCCAAGGAATATCAGATGGAATCAAAAGAATAGTTCAGCGATACAAGATCCAAACAAGATTCTCTAGGAATGCCACCCTCAGGAGTATCCTAACAAAAACTAAACCGAGGAATGAATCTCAAGAGACGAAGGACTACATCTACCAGATACCATGTCAATGAACTTATATGTAAACTTTTTTCATTACCTTGGAAGATTCCGTTTCCGACTATTCAGAGATCAAATATAAATAAGTTTTATTTGGAGAAACCCTTGAAACAACTCGTTTAAAACAACATTAATGGCAATATATCCTCGCTTTTGCCTTTCCTTATTCTTTTCCATTTCCTGTGGGGAAACCGGCTACAGTAAATAAATACATTGCTCATTACAGCCAGACTACAGTGGCGCCGAAAAAGCAGTTGACTTCCTTAGTCGTGCATTTTTACAGAATGACTACCAGTGACTAATAGATTTATAATGTATAATTAGAAAATTTGGAAAAAATCTGTTGTCTGCGGATTTTGAACCCAGACCTCCGGTATTTAACAACTGCATTTTACCAATTACATTACGACATAATAGTTGTAGTGACTTGATACAAAGGCATTGATGTGAGTGTGATTCATTCATTTTTTTTGCTCTTCACAGTTGTAAACTCTCGAATCACCTGAGATTCAGTAGCTGCTGGATCCGGAAGATCTCTATTGGCTAGTTGTACTCCGTCGCTCAAAACGGATTCACAAATTAGTCGCCTGATTGAGTTACCAATGGTTCAACAGATCATTATTTGTAAGCTGCAGTTGGTATGTCAATAGGACAATCAAACATAAATTGGAAACAGATGTTTGTTTACATTTGTTTTAACGTGTCTGCGAGTGATTGTGAGGACGTTTCCGAGCCTTCATTGCCTTTGAAAGTGTGTTTCATTATGGATGTATTTGCGGACTTGTCTAGTAAATTGTTGCTTTTGTACCATATTGAAAAATAGGATATTCCAACTGATCGCTTGAGAGCAGTTTTTATACACCAAGGAAACACCCTAGATCCTAATTAGTCGATCGACCACCGACGGAAGTTAAAGTCAAAACATAACCAAGATGCCACGTCGGAAAGACGGCTGATTAATTTGATTGATTTAATAACTTGCACACATATAAATCATCAATTACAATACAAAAAATACAAAAATTAATCAAAATTAAACCATTTAATTTCAAAAATGAAATTCTCGGCTGTTTGCTGGCCAAAAAAACGAGTTAAATTATTTTTTGTAAACACACTTTTTAAGAGCAAAGCGTACAAACCAGTAAACAATACATTTAAATTATTCAGGTCTTGGCGATAGTTCTTTGTAAAAGGCCTAGAGACGTTGCGTGCTATAATAATTCAACACTAACAAATTGCGAACTGCGAGCGAAGTTTATAAATTCGGCTAATGGAACAATGTTTACAGGTAGTGCCATATGTGAGAAGATGCATGATAATTTTCCAAGGGAAGCTCATTCGCTATTAACTATAAAATTTGTATTATTTTTGGGGGATGGGTATTCATTTTATTTTCATACCAATTCAGGTAAAATGTAATTATTCCAACTGGAGTCCTTATTACAATGAAAAATATTAAAAGTTCATTTTTGCAATAAACTTGAGAAGGTTGAATCGTTGAGTACTTGTGATTAGCCTTAATCCAGGTTTTGTGTTATTGTAGGTTTCATACTTAATGTGCTGAAAGGTTAAATATTTATAAAAAATATGGGATATATTTATCCTGACAGATATAAGATATTTATAGTTGAGAAGTCAAGCAAAAATTTGAAAGTCAAACTACACTAAACATTAAACCTTAAGTGATTTCTTGTAAACTGTCAACGGTTCTTGAAATTTCAAAGGTAACATCTTGTTGAATCTGTATTAACATTACTCCGCTGTATTGCAAAAGAAAATGGAATCCAGATACACAAATTAACTTTTCTCAGTTACAAATTATGGTACAGGTTACCTTTTTTCAATAATGAATACATCAAAAATATCATTTTTACAATGATTAGTGCAAAAAATCCAGTTTACTGGTTTTTATAAGCAATCGTGGTGTTAGTTACTAGGATTAAACAGCACCTTTGGACTAAAATTATCCATCAACTACATGCGGAAACAGTTACAAATTATCATAAATATAGGACCTGCTATTTTAGCTCTAGTACAGTTATTTCAAAATACACGCGGTTTGATTTTATGCAGACTTGTCTAAACTGATACTTATCCAATTCCTGATGGTCATACTTTACGCCACTGCCTTACCTCTTATAGGCGACTGGCTATCGAGCTGCAGTTTCAAATTGGATCCCCGCCTAGACAGCCGGACCGTATGGAATTCGTTGTCGTTAACGTTCTGGCCGGCAAGCAGGATCTGGAAATTAAATCATCCGCAGTTGTAAGAGGCTAGATAATTTAGCTGCTAATATCTATCGCGCTTCACTACTATCAGTGCTAAATCGAACGGAACTTCATTTATTTTGTGGAAACGAGAAAATGTGAGGCATTTTCCAAGGATCCTATACACTTATAGCACTGGTATGGGCTTTTCGAGATTTTCCAAGGTGCACAATTAACTTTGATAGAAATTCAGAAATATTAGGTAACCTTTTGAGTGACCGTTGCAAGAAAATCATAAGAAAATTATTCAAATACAAACAATAAGAAAAATGCAAATGAAATGAATGAAATACACTGAAAATATTGTTGGCAATATATATAATATTTTTTTCTTATAAGGCTCATATATCTTCATTCCATATTACAAGGAACTCATTACACCTCATGCACTTAACTTCAAGATTTTATTCAGTACTGAAACACAATCCGGTGGACTCAGTTTTAGCATCAAGATGTTTCGAAATTTCCAGACGCCGGCGTCGATATTAAACTAGTTCTGAAAGCGACTTTGTATAACTCCCGAATATCAAGATAAACTTCAACATTATACTTATGAGAAAGTTTGTTTCTAAGCCATCAACTGTGCTCTGCGGGCTAGCAAAACTTTTCTTTGCCTCTAGTGTAAAATACATTTCGTCTATTTAATTTGTGAAGGTTTATGCCCTGCGATAAATCTGTCTACCTTGGTGGTAAATTGCTTTCTTGGCAATGGTGAAAAATTATAGAAGTCGTGTACGCTACTGCAGAATGAAGGATGATTAATCTTTGTTGCAGAGATTATGCTGTTGATCCCTTTACTGACTAGTTCTCATTTTGGGGTTCACTCGTAGAAACAGTGGAATAATACTTGATGTCTTTATTACTCACAGGCCAAAACAAAGACTTGTCTTATTTCGTAATCTTTATAAATGATTTTGATCCAATGCAATAATTCACTAGATTGCCAGGATTTATAAAATTTCCATAATTTCCAATATGACCAGAAGTGGTTCAAATCACCAATACACATGTACCAATGCAAATGAAATACATCGGATGTACTAGTTTTGTATTCATGATACGATCTGATTAGCTTACTCACCAGAAAAAAGGTTAGAGGAAAAAATTGAGTATAGTGGAGGGTTTGCCCATTAGTATGGCTTCAGAAAGGGACAATCAACGGCTGAGGCCATTGAAAGAGTGTTGAAAAGTAAGGATAATATCGAAGATAGGTGGTGAGCTCTTGTACCATTAGATGTAAGAAATGCATTCAATACCGCAACTGCTACCATAAGAAAATAAGAACGCTCGCAAATGATAAGAGAGTGGCAAAATGAATGGAACTTAAATGATCAGTTAGCGTAGTGGACAAAACGCTAATACCACACCTTAGTATGTGGTTAAACTGTACACATCGTGTTATGGATTGCATATAAATCGAAACGCGTCACTGTAAGAAAGGTAGTTTTATTTGTGAAACTGTGGGTATAAAATACACAATTATTTTATCGGAATGATAGAAGAGCTTCACTAAGTGAGAGCATCCACAATCCACATGATCAAAGTATTCAGTAAGTTTTCCTCTGAACGTAACACTCATGTTTTAATACAAAATCATATAAACAACGCATATTCATGTCGATACTAAATTTTATACCTTGTCCTTCTCTCGATCTTCTTTCTTTTTCTCTCTCACGCCCAATCTTAGAGCTAGTCTGATTCTTCCAGCTGCTACAGCTAACTCGATGCGGTCCCCAGTCTCTGCAGTACTTGTTATCAGTAACAATCCCAAGGGTTTACTTGTTCTGCAACATGGAAATCAATATTTTTACAAAACCTCATTTAAATGAGCGCATTACAATAAAGTTTTATGGCTGTAAATATATTAATAAATACAATTTTATATTCCTCATCTCAATTGCTCAACTATTTGGAAAAAATATGAAGGAACGCTATCGTATTTTTAACTGTTTTATATGATTATTTATGAGATCACTCACCAAGCTACGCAATAAAAACAATTAGACGTTTTGCACATATAATCAGTATTCGGAGATACTTTAGAAATAACAAAAAAATTCGTTGAAACGGAAACCTAGAAGCAATTAATTTTCAAAAAACTCATTTAATGTTGTTGTGACTCAACCAATAACAGCTACTTATAATCTACCATCAAAAGACAAACAAAAAAATGTATTCTCCAAATCAAAGCATTTTGTGGTTTTGAAGATTATGTATATTTTTCGTTTTCTTATGAAAGATCGGATCCAGCCGTTTGCTTTTCTCCAATATTTGTCCCTCAATATTTTCTGTAGACAGAAGCAGCTTGGATAGCTTTTAGCCTTATCGTAGCCTCAAACCGTTAAGCTTAGTTTTTGAGGTGCTTGAAAAGCTCCTTTTATGGAGACATACACGGGATCAACTTATCGAACGTATTATTAATTAATTCCAGGTGACCTAAATTTAACCTGATGAAGAAGTCATTGCAGAGTACATCACATTCTTATCAATACCAATATCACATCATAAAACAAAATCATAATTCTCCCAGTTATATGAGTGAATTATAATGAGTGAATATTAGGTGTGGCAACTAAAGCAAATAGTATATTGGAATCAGTTTTTTATATTCTTTCCAAATAAGGAAGAACATTGTCAAAACATTTATATAGAGTGTGCAATTTTAGAAACCTGAATTCTGCATTATTTTTGAGTTTGAACGTGAAATTGCAATGCTTTTCCATTAGAAATTTTAATACAAAATCGAAAAGCAATATGAATCAAATCTATAAAATACTCTGCATCTAAATAACGAATGAAAGCGTATTATTTAGAACCATTAAGATGATCATCTGGTTACGTATGTACATTCAGATCCGCAATAGGTAAATTTTATGAAACTATTCGCAAAGCGATTTCAGAGATTCCTACCTGAACCTAAGAATGATATCTTCAGTCTGCGTGATCTGCTCCTGGTCCATGGTGACAGCCATGTGCTGAGAGCCATTGAAGGCTAATGTAGCAGCTTCTTTACCACAAGTAGGGCCACCAAAAGGCGTGTCCGCGCAGTCGCATACGAATCTGTTCCAACCTTCCGCACAAACACCACCATTTAGGCATGGTTGAGATGGACACTGTGGTGGAGGAGTGTGGCATAGGGTGCGAATTGATCCTGGAATAGGAAAAAAATATTTTTAGATTCATAGAACATACTGAAATAATTTTATATGTTTATTTGTGTTATTGTGAATGGAGAATTTTATGAAAACCTTTGCTATTCCATGTCACTTTGTCCAATCTTGCCTCCTGTACACTAACGGAAAATATCGTAATATTGTAACGTTTCCGAGATTAATTGGTATTTTTGACGTTTCTGTATCTAGTCACTTAAAATCTTTGACCTGTGTCAACAGCTTTTGGTATTTGAATGAGATCTTCGATAGAATACAGATTATGATTTTGACGCTTTTGTGTATTGGAGTGTAGACCGTAGATGGTTTTATTCGATGGAAGGCTTCATTTTATTATTGAGATAAAATTGTGCAATTTTAACAAAACGTCTCACAAGTAGTGTGCTTTTGTTTTTGTGACGCATTTCGCTATAACTTGATGATGCTTTAAATATTTAAGCAAAACACGTCACAAAAGACTGTTTAGCTTATAAATTGCAGAATTTTATCTAATTGAAGAATAATAAATGATCAAATGCTTCCAGCTGTTGAAACTATAATTTAAAATTTTAATTCATGTGTTGACAGATCAGGGTGGCGATTTGAGTGAAAGAGTATAAGTCACACATATCAGAATATCATTCATATCAGATCAGATAGATATCATATTTTCCAACGGAAATGAAGAATAAAACATCTCGCGATTTCCTCCTAGTAATTCATTTACTTGTTAGGCATCGCCATATTCGTCAACGGAAATTCAGTGATCTCGTGTGTCCTTTTTCCACGTACGTTAGTTTCTATTGGATTTAATTTTTACCAACCGTCTCTCAGGATGAATGTACTGTTAGAAAGTTGGTGTTGTGACTGTTGTGAGGATCTCATACAAGTGTACAGGTGCTGATGTGATATGAGTTATATGTGAGTTCTATTACAGATGATGGACGTATATATTTTGGCTTAATTACAGGTACATATTTTTTATGTTCTGTTTATCTGTACAACAACTTTCCAAAATAAATTTGGAAAAATACTATATGATGCAGATAAATGTATGAAAGTTCCACGGTAGAGTTTTGATACTTTTTTGAATCTTCTTTTTGAGGTTAAGGAACCAACAGTAGCTTTGGAAAAAGCTTATCAAAGTTACAGAATAATTATACCAATCATAAATTATATAATCAAGTTGAACTATTTGCAACAAGATCATGAAATGCTTCAATCTACAGTATTCTTCTAGGTTAGATTTGCTCCGCTTTGAGGCAAGAATACGTTATGCTCAATTTGAGATTTTTGAAATTTTCTCACTGCCAAGACTTTCCCAGGTTTGAATTGAATGTATTTACTTACATTTACTTTATATGAAAATACAGTATTATTACTTCGAGATTATTACAGCTTTGCGCATATAGGAAAATATAGTATACTTGATTGAAAGCACATATTTTTGGTCGGAGAATTTATTTTTCAGCCTTATTATTAGAAAACAATATATATATTAAATTTTGAAGGAATCATAATGGAACTGATATCAACTGACTGTAAAATCAACTACAACAAAAATGTATCATGTATACCATCTCGTTGCTTATATAACATTAATGACAAGGTGAATATACTATGTAACATACTCATGTAACACATTTAGGATAAATAAGCGGAAAATTTACGCTTATTTATGAAATAACTTTTCTTACAGGATATTTCACGAAGTACAAGCATACAAATTACATATTTTATCGAATGCAGACATCATAATATTGATATTGTCTAAAAACCAAACTACTATTTTAATATCATAATGTGATTCGGACTGTCTGAAGTCGTTGAAACATAACATTATAAGATTTTTGACTGTCATTCTAGTAGTTTTTACTCGGTATGTACGAGTATTATGATTCCAGATACTTTACCAGCAGAACATTATTCCTGTTATAGCATGTGTACGGTTTTTATTTTCGATTTCATACTCTCTTTACCAAATTGCATTTCTTCGACGTTATATCCTTATTTCTTTACTCGCTTCATACGAAACATACAGCGCGCAGGAAATCTCCCATTTATTCTGTTTTTCTCGTGTAGCTCATACAAATTTATCGGAAGCGATGGAAACTTCATTTTACGGTACAATGATGAACGGGGCGGGGGAAGGGGGTGCGATATGTGCAGAATCGGATCTAGGATTTCAGTAGCAAGCGTAAACAAATTAATCCCGGATATCTGAGACCTTTTCCGGGACTTTAATTGTTTTTGCATTGAGTGATTAGAGAGTATAACATCAACTGACCATTAGGTACCCTAGAAACTGAATTTGTAACCTTTGCTGACTGAATTTTTCAAATGTGTGGAGAAAACCTTTAAAATATTCAGCTATTATGCTCATAAAATTAAATAAATAGGAAAAAAATCAGGTAGTCTCATTATTTCTGTCCTTGGAAAAATCCACATGACAGATTTTTTTTTTTTTTTGTTTGTTTTAGGGGGGCATAATGCCTTCATATTAAAACTGATCAAACTGATCAACCATTAATTGTCCTTTGAATTCTTACAAACTAATACTTATCACTAAAGTAAATCCATCGATGTCCTTTAGATTACATTAACACTATAACTACAAATTCGTACACATGCTCTGCTCTATGCACCAAAGCACTACACTAATTCGTATGGCTTGGTTCTCTTCAATCGTCGGACAGCGTTGTGGTTGTCCAGCAGCTGAAGAGCTTCTGCGTTTGGGTAGTGATGGAGCCTTTCTTCATGCCTGGCCGCCATTCTCTTGATCTCGTCGACTACCAGAGGTATATTCAAATCGCGATGAATATCCTTATTACGAATGTACCAAGGAGCATTAACAATAGCTCTTAAAACTTTATTTTGGAATCTTTGTATAATCTTGATGTTAGAATCTTTCGAACAACCTCACAGTTGACAACCGTAGAGCCAAACAGGTTTGAGAATCTGATTATAGATCATGATTTTGTTATAGAGGGACAGTTTTGAGGGTCTTCCCAATAACCAGTAGTATTGTTTGTAGCGAAGATTGAGTTCTTCCCGCTTTTTTTTGATGTGATGTTTCCACTTCAGTCTTGTGTCAAGGGTCATACCTAGGTACTTAGCGTTAGCTTCTCGTGGTACGGTGGTCCCATTAACGCTTATTGGATGAGGATTTATCTGTCTTCGGTTAGAAAAGCAGACATGGATCGATTTTAATTCATTTAGTTTGATTTTCCATTTTTGTGACCAAGTCACTAATTCGTTGGCAGCTGTCTGAACTTTGTTAGTAGACAAAGCAAGATTTTTGTCATGACAGATCTATTCTCAGATTTGTATTTTGCATATATTCTTTCATTTTTGAGAGTACTGGAAATCTTATATAGTCCATTTTCACTTATAGTGGTAAAAACAGGACAGATCACTGCTTGCATATCGAGCATTGTTAGATAGTAAAATGAAATCGACACCGTTTTCATGGATTGATTTGTGCATGAAATTAATTTATATATTATGATAGTGTTCTGTATTCCAGATAGTTAAACTAACATAATAGTAACTCCACGTCTATAAAATGCTATTCTCTGCTAGTTACACATGGAAAGTATGTCATTGTCTTTTGAAATATATATAAATTGTGTTAAAAAATTAATGGAAAATTATTACAATGCCTGGAAAATTTCCAATATGGTGATATTGCAGATTGACTACGTCTCTACTAATTTCACGGGAAGCGCTTCGAAGATCCTCAGATATTTGATACGGAACTAGGAAAATGAATTTCTGGTTGGCTGCAACTTATCTGCTAGGAAAACGTGATTGGCGTAGGAATATATTCGGATTTAAGTTTTACTGTAGTTAATAAATAAATGTGTATCCATTATCTGATAAGAAACTCGATATCTTGACCACAGAAGTATAATTGTACAAACCCAAAAGTATATTGAGGATGCTCATACTTGGTAAAACTCATCCATCATCCACTTTGATTTAGAAATTCAGTCGCATATACTGATATGAACTAAAATAATAATGGAATAGATACGAAAAGTTATATTTTTTGCTCAGGGTTTTGACAAAGAGATATAAACTACTACAATTGAAAAAGACTGACTTTTTCAATTACTAAGACGAATAGCTTAATCGTCTAAAAGCAATATGTAGTATGCAGATAATCAGGAATATCAAAAGTTTGATTTCGGACTTCCATTGTCTATAAAATTTTGAGTATCACGACGTTTCGATTGATGTGCTATCTTCAATCAAAAAACAAAGGACTGCATCTACCAGATACCATGTCAATGTGGTAAAATCTATGTTGGAGAAACAAAAAGGCCACTGGAAGTAAGAATCAAAGAACATCGTCTCAACACCCAGCGAGCAGAGACAGGAAAATCTGGAATAGCTGACCACGCATGGACGGAGCACCATGAAATAGCTTGGGACGACGCTAAGGTTATTGCCAAGGAGCCGCATTGGTATCGAAGGAAATTCAAGGAGGCGGCATTCATCACCAACAACAGCAAAGTGTACAGCAAAGCCAGCGTAGACATTAAACCAATCTGGCAGCCACTCATAAAGAAGATGAATAGACTACGACTGGACCAGACAACAAACAATGACCGACAAACAGCCACGTCAGCAGACCGGAATACCGCGCATCGGGAACCAATTAGAACAGTCCGCGCACAACGACACGTCACCGGACGGGGTATAAATAGGCATGGAAGGAACGTGTTCGCCAGTTGACCTGAAGACGATTGAAGATAGCACATCAATCGAAACGTCGTGATACTCAAAATTTTATAGACAATGGAAGTCCGAAATCAAACTTTTGATAAATCCACCTTGTCTACAAGTTTCAAACAACAATTAGGAATATATTCACTTCCAAAAAATTCATGATTAATTGTTTAACTTTATTTTAGTGGATGTTGTTGAGCAACTATTATCACATAGCGAGGTCACATTGGATGTAAGACTATCCATTTAGGGGCTGCAAAAATCCAACTTAGGTCTCACGAAACCACTGAATAAAACTGCTAATGAGAGTGTGTCTGACCGTCTGGAAAGTGAATACAACTTTGGATTTTTCATAGCTATTTCATTCTTTGACAGCAAAGAGGGAAGCGTATAATTGAAAGAAGCTAAACAATGCACATATAGATTGTAGGAGCTCTATTCTCTCTCTCGCAGAAAATACGTTAAAAAGGCCTTTTCAGCGATGAATCGTGACCCAAAGGCAGATTATTTTTGTGCCTTGACAAATCCTGAAAGATAATATTCTGCTGCCTACGCTGCGACTTGAAAGGCCTCGCCGAGCTTCAAAATATAAAATTACGAGTAAGTCACGCCTTTGAATGGATTTGCTTTATATTCGTTAAAAAAGAATAACGGCTTGCACAGTACATTGATGCATTTTTCAAGTAACAGTCAGGAAACTATATCCTGATAAGGTCAATTCAAAAACGGAAGTTATCTTTCTTTACTGCGTGTCGACTATTATTCAGTAATATTTAGATATCAGGGAATCAAAGTTTCCTATATTATATCAATAACAAATCACAGGAAATCACTGATATGGGGCATCAATAAAACCACTAATACAAACATATACAAATTAAGACTGACAACAAATATTTTGTTAACTTTTCAATTGAGTTTAATTATTATAATACGAATTACAGGAGAAATTAGATATTCATATGGATTCTTTGTTTCAATAAAATACAGTCAAGCGTTCACGATATTTAAAATGACAAAATTTTCAACAACAGTACCGGAATTAGTCTTACATATTTTTGTCAATGTACAGCCCATCGTTGTAAACTAAAATAGTTAATATTGCATTTTTACAATGTTTTTTGTTACTATTTGTTGTTTATTTTTGATTTTTTGGCTTAAATTGGACTTAATGCTACAGGGTGGAACTCACATTTTATAAAAATGTAAGCACAATTTATTTTTTCAGCATGTTTGGCAGTACGAAAAACTTATTATTTACCAAACAAAGGCATTCACTTAAGACTGATTAACCCGATAATGTGATGTTAAACTATTGAATCAGAACAAAAAAGGACATATACAGATTTCAGTTGGAAAGAAGACCTACTGAACGATTTAACACATTTATATGTTCCCAATAAGGAAATTAGTCCTCACTATACAATCATCAGTTGTCTATCAGAAACCAAATTATTTGTTATTCCCTTCTCTATGGTAGAATTGAACTGGGCCATTAGAAGATCCCATGTTACTGCTCTGGGCTTCGATACCATTAATGTTATATGTGGGAAAATCTGTCAGTAAACGCCAAACTATCTTCCCCCAATCTTCGACATTTGGGTGAACCATGCATGCAGAAAAGGACGCTTATTGTACAGACTGATATCACCACTGCCCTGCCTATTCAAAACTTTCGAAATATTGGTGAAATACAGGCTGGAATGACATTTAAATATGGTCTACGAAAACTATGACGATATTTATCGTGGTATCAAGATATCAATATCTCAAGATGTCATGTCATTTATAGTCGCCTGAAGTCCGAAAATGTCTGATATCCATCATTTTTATCAAAAATTGGTATAATTGATTCAGAGATATGTGAGGAATGTTATGTGCCTGAGAAATTGGACCATATATTTTGTGAATGTTAGAAGTACAGCAGACAGGAGCAGTTCCGTGTAAATATGGGAAGGGATCGTTTCTATCATCTTTTAAATATAGTGTGTGTGTCTAAAAATTATAACAAAGGGATGTGCAATCTTATATGTTTCTTCAGAAAAATAAAACTTTATAATATAACTGTTGTTTACCCTACCTACTCCTTGGTATATACCTCTTTAGAACTTGGCATGTTTTGTGTGTGTCTGAATAAAATGCTTTGAAATGCCCCTTCGCAAAAAAGTAACTCCACTAAATATCAAAACATTCGTATCGAATTTCTTCTCTTTGTCCATCTTGCAAGGGCTTCAATGTCAATATATTTTTTTACTCCCCGACAGCGCTGAGATTCTCCAAAAGAATGACTGCTCGAAGAGGCCCGTTCTAGGTGGTCTATAACGCTTAACCACCTATCTTCGATGTTCTAATCTGTGGAGGTTCTTTATAATGTCAGGCGCGACCATTACTAGTATTGTATTTTGTGAATTGATTGCAGAAGCCTGAGGTAGTGTTGTCAGAACGCATCCTCACACATGCAAGCAGTATTCCATTGATGGTCCGATTTGAGCCTTGTAGAGAGTAGAGTGTATAATTTTAGAATAGTAGCTGTTCTGGCTTCTGAGACGCCAACCCAGCAGCGCCTGATGATCTTGTCAGGGTAGCTGTCTGAGTTTTATATGCGATGAACTGGATTCTATTTGTAGATTCACATCTAAAATATTTTTCATTTATCTAGATAGAATGTTGTTGTCGCTAATGGAAGTAGTGGTTTGTCTGTTGATATGTTGGAATGTGGTGCCATCCGCAAAGTTGAATACCGTGAAATTATCGTTGCGGAAGCCGACTGGCTATCATTGATATTATTCCAGTCCAGGTATTTTAGAAGCTCTACAATAATGACAGCCTGCATAACCTTTGGACAGAATACAAAGAATCGCAGGTCTTTTGTCATTCGGTAAGAAACACTTTGAGCTAGTATAACTATTCAATGTATTCGAGATACAACCTAATTTCGTTGCTTCAAAATGTTCTGGTTTGGAAAGAGGAATTCACGGAATAATTATTCTTATATATATATATGAAGCATTTAATCAGCAAACACAATCTATTCAGGCTGCTTACCGGAATCCTGTTCCCTAGCGTAGGCTGCAACATCCACGGCCTCGTTGTTCATGACAAGGTCCTTGAAACATCCCACAAATCCCTGCTGGAGCACTGCGGTCCACAGACCAGGAGGCACTGGAATCTCACTGAACGGTGGACCTAGTCCACCCACGTACATGTTGCCATCCAACTCCAGGCTTGTAGAGCCTTCTGAAACCAACAATTTGCATTAACAGTATTCCTTGACTTTTATTCCTAAGACGTGAAGTTAACTGGTGATTGTTTGGCATATTTTTGTACTTTAATATCTCAAAGACATGTGTCGGTATTTATGCGAGATGTAGTCGTTGAAAACCATAATTTTACTGTTTTCAACTAACGGCTTTCATAGTTTATGGAAATAATAAGCTTTCCATTGAAGTTGTTCGACCGTGTCGCAAGGTTCTTGTTATATAAATTCCTGAATTAAGCATTGTTGTTGCCAGATCTAACAGATATTCCATTTAGTTATCTATACTTCATCATCTGTTGTTTATTGATGGAGTTTGTTGAAATATATTGTATGTTATCTTTTTGACATAAATAACTAAGATGGCAGACTCTCGGTATTAACGGAAATATCCTCTAGTTTGAATATTCTAATAGAACCTCTATATGTTTAGATATGTCGATTTTACAGGTCAAAACAAGTGTACACATTTTTAGGAAAATATGCAGTGTAGAATCGATCGATCAATAAATAATTCTAGCCTACAACGAGCTCATTCACAGCAGATCAAACTTCCTTCTTGTGGAGAACCTCAGAATTGTGAAATGAGCTGTCGGGGAGTTTTGTGAATGAATGGAAATTCATATCTCAAAAGTTTTTTGCGTACTTTCGAACCTCGAACTGTCATAAACCTGTAAAAATATAAAAATAAAGTTAGAATATTTTGAAGCCTTTGAGGATGATGTTTATTAAACTACGAACGGAATGATCGGGGGCAAGAAATAGGTGACATATATTTTCGTGATTTATACGTCATACAACATCCAAAAACAAATTTTCTCAAATTCGATCATGATGCCTTCCTTGCATATGCGTGGAAAGTAAAACTTCTGTCTGTGTCTTTCAGACACAGATATGTGTATTTTTTTAATTGTTCAATCCTTCTACAAATAACTTACTGATTATAGTTAGAAGACCTCAGTCCCTAATATATTCTATATTTTTGTAACGACAAAATTACTTCGATTTTAATCATTAATATAAACAACACAACAAATGTGAATTTTCCCGCTCGTACGTCCTGGAAGATGTTCTACTTCTCATGTAAATTACCGGTGTCTGAGAGCATGGATCCGAGATTCCTCTAATTAAAGAAGGTCACCGCGAATCGTGTCTCCGAATTCAATTATCTACTGAAATTAGCATCTTGCAAGGGCCTGTAACGTAGACATTCTATTAGGAACTTAGGACAATAGTTCGTTAAGATCGAGGTAGGGAAATTTGGAGCAGGAATGCACTGGATGTATGGGATGACACCAGAGGCGTACATGTAGGGTTTGGATGTTTGGGGGATATAAAAGAAAATGGGAAATAGCACAAAAGGACGTTCTATGGCGCATTCACCATTTTATTATATGGTAGTTTTCAATATGCCCAACTGTAATAGTAGGTAGTAAAATGGTACAGGCAATAACTGGATCGATATTTTGAAGATGCAGACTGCATTCAATTACTATTAAATTAAAGTTTCATGTAATTTTATGCTTAGGCAAAATCCTAATTATTCTTTAACCAAATTCGAAATTACTCATCTCCAACCGTTGCCCTCTATGGGAACGCCCATTGGCAACTTACAAAGTCAAAGGTCCTAACACCTGGACAACCTTGAAGCGGCAACAGATATCCCTTACGACATATGTCAAGAAGGGCGAACTGATTTACAGCAACATCTTCTTCGTAAACACAAATTTGAAATTTTTCAAAAGCGGTAGTTAGCGAGAGTTAATGGGAGTTTTGTAAAAAGGCGTAAGTTTTTAATAATTAGTATTAGGCGGGGAGCTATAATAAAAAGCTGCAGTGTTCCATCCAACTCGGGGAGTTGGTCACCCTAAGTATATCCTACGTAAAAGATTGTTGTTTTGTGTCATCTAAAATGCCTCGACCATATTCTGCTTGGCACTATAATTATTGAACATTTATTGCTAACTAATCAGGGATTTGAGAGAATGAAAAAACTATAAGTATCGTAGTTACTCTGAACACTAATAAGATGATTTGATATGGTATCATTCAAGAAACATCCAATTAAATTGATAGCGTCCTAATGAAACTTTATTATGGCTAAAATATTATAAAGAACTTAGAAATAATTGAAAATTTCGTTTGACTGTATCCATGAACCCAACACCAAACGATGACTTCACAATTGATAGATAATAATGAGCAGTTCCTTTGTTTAGATTTCTCCTGTTTAGTCTGATATGATGATGATCATTTCTCTTTTATATTGACTCCAAAGCTATGCAAATTAAAATTTTTTGGAGAAGTTTCCAACAACTGCTCTTTCAGATAGTAGTACGAGGGTAAGAGATTAAGTTTTTGAATAATAATATATAACATCAGAAAGCAGCACATTTTTGTCCAAAACTATGAAACACATTAAGAAACTTATTTTATCAGTAAAATGCATCAAACCTCATTCACATAATTTTGAACTTTTTAGATTCATGCAAATAGAAGGATTATGTGATTAACAGACAGTTTCACAAATAAAACTCTTTTTCTTTCAGTGACGACTTTCGATTTATATTTAAATGATCGACTGTCAGGTTTAAATATCAATCAAAACGTATCACTAGAAGGAACATAGATTCATTTTTGAAATGGTGTGTTAATCACTTATTCTTTTTATTTACATGACTTTTAGATTAATTCATTATTAATGTATTATTCAGGAATTGCAGTAGAAATAATAGATTAACTAGATTGAAAAATAAGACATTCACTATAAGCCAACTCATTTATTATACATTCTTCAAATGTGTATCATAGTAGATCCTTTGACGCAGTAATTACAAATACGAGACTCCACAGTTCGATCAGTAGCTAAATTGTTTTTTTCGAATACCCGACACGTTGTGAATAAGTTCTATTACAAATGGTGGACGTATATGTTTTGTCTTAATTACAGGTACATATTTTTAATATTCTGTTTATCCTACACAACTTTCAAACTTGAATTAGGAAAAATACGATATGACGCAGATAAATGTAAGAAAAAAGTCACAATTGATACTTTTTTGGTTCTTCTTTGTAAAGTTAAGGAACCAACAGTAGTTTTGATAACAGTTCATCAAAATTACAGAATATTCATGCCAATAATAAATTACATAGTGAAGTGGAACTACAACATAACACTATGTGTTATTATGATTATTTTGAGAGATCAATTTGAGATTTTGGTATTCTCACTCAAAGAAGTTTCGCAGGTTTGAATTGAATATATTTACTTGAATTAACTCTATATGATCAAAAATATAGTATTCTTGTTTTAAGATTATTATAGCATTGCGCATGTAGGAAGATTTGGTATACTTGAATAAAAGCACATATTCTTGGTCTGAGAAGCTATTTTTATTGAGGTAACGATCAAAAAGCGTTTCTTATTGTTGTCTGAAGATGCTTACGGATTTGACTGTTTAGTGTTTGGCAGCCAATCGAACTAGCCAATAGAACATCTAGTTTCAAATTTTGTTACGAACTATATCTTAAATTTTCACCCAGTTTGGTTCTGAGCAGCTCATGGTTAACGAGTTAATGATAATAGCCTTTATTAGCTCCAACTTTTGAAAAAGCTGGCGCCCATCACATGCCGTTCCATTATAATCTATCGATCTTTTTGGATTCCCTTCAAGAGCAGATGAATGCTACCCTTTTGCGAAGTAAATTTTTCAGTTAAAAGACGTTCAAGTTTGATTCTATAATATATTTTATAAAACTGCTTGCCATTCGGAAAGTTTCTCTAATCTCAATATTTGATATCGTGCTATTGTTAACAGGTATGCTCCGAGGATAATGAATCGCCTTGTCCTTTTAGTAATCGATTCTGTGAAGAATGCTTAAATTAAAAATGAGATAGAGTGTAATTTAAGCACGAAAGAATTCTATTAAATTTTTCAATGTACTACATTGATTTTCTTGTATATAATAGGGAAAGCAGAAAACGACAAATTCTGCAAGCGGTTTGTTAATCTTGTATTCATGTCTAGTGAATATAAATGCAGCTAGTTTTGCGTGCACCGTGGATCAAACAGCATCGCATAGTTTTGAAATTAGACCAAATAGTTATTTGTTGTTAATTTTTGTGTCAGATATATTCAATTATTTTATATCTGAAGCTTCGTTCTCAAAGAAGCCTTATGTTCATAAATATTCGTTAGCCAAAACTGTTTAAGCTATATTTCTATATATGTGAAATGTTGAAATATATATAAACATCAAAAAAATTCGGACAATTTCTTGAACACAATACATGTTTTATTCATGCGCGAGAAGTAAAATTATGTTTGTGCACGCCTTTGACAATGGTAACAAAGCGATAGTCGGGATTCATGTAAATGAAAGGCTCATACTTCAGCAAAAACAAGAGACCTGTCTGCGTTCACGACAATTTACCCTAGTGACCTGGGTGTTCATATGATAATTTTCATTAGTACAGACAAAGGAAATGGCAATGGAGTTAATCTTCATGATAAAGACAAGACAAACTGCTGCTCTTATTGAAGGTCTAGTTAGTCTTTTATCTCCCGTATATTTCCATTGTTTTTCAATATGTTTGTTAACTCATATTTCTCCATATGCTAGGTTGTTTCTCCTTTCAAAAATTTGTTTCTTATCGGCTGAGTTACTAATGGAGGTATATTCAGTAAAAAAGATGAGAAATTTGAGTAAAAGTGCAGTGTAGTACTCAGTACTTCCCACTCATTAATGCTAACCAAATCAACATGTCTAAGTCTTTCCAATTCATCAGT
Source organism: Bruchidius siliquastri (assembly GCA_949316355.1). Classification (NCBI taxonomy): domain Eukaryota; kingdom Metazoa; phylum Arthropoda; class Insecta; order Coleoptera; family Chrysomelidae; genus Bruchidius; species Bruchidius siliquastri. Next base: position 8,552,841 of record OX438536.1, on the reverse strand, counting down.
AGACTGCGATCCAGTTTGTTTAATATGCTCCAAACCTACGGACAAACCATATTTTTTTCTATAGGCTTTCTTATGCTTTGTTCTTGGAGCTTAAAAGGTAAAAATTTTCCATTTTTGCCTTAGTGTTACACTGCTGTATTTTCGGTTACTCTCATAAGATGGGACGCGTTGTGTTTTTGATGTGGGAATTCATTATGATGCCACGTTGAATTTACCAGTATTGGGATCATCTGTAATTTAGTGTTTCTTAGTTCAAATCAAAGCCTTATTTAAAACATAACAATATTTATCTGGAAAAAGTCAAACAAGTAAATGTCATAATTTCAAAATTTAATTTTTAATACTTTGTTTTTATTATTGAAGGAAATATCACCCACATGATGATTAGAGAGAGAAAGCTTGTAATTTTAGAAACCAATATAAAAAAGGTAAGAGTTCGAAATTAAACAAATGGCGTCAAGTAGGTTGTACTTCCCACTCAATAGTACCAGCCAAGAAATAAATATTTTGGAACTGCTGTACTTCTGGAATTACATTTGAAAGATATTGAAAAACTAACTGTTGTTTGAAACTTGTAGATAAGGTGGATATTTCAAAAGTTTGATTTCGGACTTCCATTGTCTATAAAATTTTGAGTATCACCACATTTCGATTGATATGCTATCTTCAATCGTCTTCAGGTCACCTGAAATTGGATTAAATATATTGTATTTGTTCATAACATTGCAAATGTTTCTAAAATATACTATGTATAAGTCAGATTGTGCGACCAATCATGTATATCAGACAAGTACAGAGGAATAGCAAGGCGAAAATTTTATAGATGATAGACCCCATTTTATTAATGTCAAAACGTTTGAGATTTCTTCCTCCCCTAACCACCAACCCCATTTTTTTCGGAAAATCATCTGGGGTCTCGGAAACGTTGAAAAAAGTTTGAACTTTTTTTAATTTCCTCAGTTTAATGACAATACTTCCGCCATTACTATACCGATTTTCAAAAACTATAAAGCCTTTTCATCATTGCCAAAGTAGCAACTAAAAATTTTAAACAAAATCCCAATGGTACTTTCCCAGTGATAGGGTTACAGTTTTTTCCAGTTTTTAGGAGATAACTCTGTTACCACTTCACCGATTATAAAACAACAAAGCATTCATATCAGCCTACCTTTGAAATATGTATTGTTAAACGTTACTGCTGTTATATAAATTATGTTCGGTCAAATGTATTACAAATTCAATTGATATCTGTAATACTCACTGAGAAATTGTTCACATTTTAATCCAGGAATTTAAAAAGCTATTGTTTCAAAATAATTTGTAGCTGAAGGAACAATAAAACAGTTACCACATCAAAGGAAAACAATAATATAAAACCGCGATGGCACGATCGGCGGAAACTTCAAACAAAAGCATCATACTTTATACAATAAACGGGAATATTTGCGTTTTACGCTGGCCGTTTTCATTTTATACGTCTGGCGAGAGCGCATGTAAATAGCGCTCGCTAAACCTGGGCTTTACGTTCCCTTTGTCCTTTCTTTCTGGCCTGCGAGCATCGTTTCTGCATGCAAATATTTTTTGACATCATCTAGCAAAGAATAACAGAAGTTCTTATACATCGGGAGTGAATGAATGGATAGAAAGAGGCATTCCGATGTGGATCATCGGTGCATAGGTCACCGCCGGGCCTTTTTGCGCCTCTATCAGCTGTAGTTCCCAAGGCCAGCCCTTTTCGCAAAGTTAAGTATGGCCTTGGGTCCTGCCCATCTTATATCCCCTGGTTCCAGAATCATGGACCCCAGTATGGCCTGCCTGTGGTGCCCGAGGGCTTCACAGCGGCATAGTATGTGTGCCGAGGACTCCTCCTCATCGCCACAGCGTGCACACGTTTGGTCACTAACTATCCCCATTAGGTGCAGGTGCCGCCAGCAATCTAAGATGACCCCTATCAAGAGAGAGGCAAAATCGCCCTTCTTTGGCTACAGGCCCTGTAATGAATTCCCGTGCCTAACGGAGATGTCCTGAGATGCTATTCCACCTCAAAGGTTGTTGAATTTATACATCGGGAGAGTCTATCGTTTGATGAGAAACTTAAATTTACTGTTGCTTGTCTCATTGGGCAACTTTTTCACAGATAGGTATATAACAGACTAACTAATAATGTATAATTACAGAAATAACTCATTTACAGATATCGAGGACCGATACGGCATAAGAGGGAATATTTTGAAACAATACACTCAAATACTTTGAGAAACTGGTCCGACTTTGTTTTTGGACATTTTTGAGTGCCCTTATCGTTATAAAAACTTTTTTGGAGGAATTTGAAAATGAGGGAAAGAGGAAGAATGGGATAATATTTGAAAGAGGATCTATGAATTCCGATAGCTTGAATTTTCACATACACTTTATATGCACTTACAACGTCTCAAACGAATAAATATAATAATTGCATTTTTTCAGGTTGTATAACATTACTCAAGGTTTATTCGATTTACTCACAATATAATTTTTGTACTGTAGCTTATATTTTAGATGTATCTGCTTTGGTAATCTCTGCCGTGGATATGCTTATGCATTGACTGATGACTATTTCTCAACATAAAAAAGCGGACGCTGTGGCTTTCAAAATGACGCAAAAACTCGAATGCTAGGGCACAGGAGGATGGAAAAAACATCGTGATACATGATTATTCACCATTTGTTGAACGGCGTTTAGGACGTAGCTAACTTTTTTTATAAATGTGGGAATCATTCCGCTTCCGTTTTAGCATGTTATACTATATGTTAATGAATTTTAACTCAAGTCAAGAACAAGGTATAATTACAAAAGTGCTATATAGACTTGAAAAAGCGGGTTGAGGAAGATTTATTATAATTTTGCTCACAACGCGTGTGAGTTACAACTTCAATTTTGATGCCACTTTCCGATTAACATTCAAAATTTCTTGATTCGGATATTTTTCTTCAAACATTACTTTTCATGCAATTGCATATATCTGTACTCTTTTCTTCACAGCAACAATACTAGTATTTATGTTTACAATACCTAAACCCGTCACATAAATAAGTAGAGCACCTAAAAACTTTAGTGGCACTTTTGCTTGCAACATAATCTGAATGTAATCTGGGTATATACGCTTTTACACAATGAAAATACAGCATCAGCCAAGAGCTTCTGTATGACTTGCCATAAAAATCATATAAACTTTTATCATCTACTCTTTGAGTGCAATGCTTCATAAAGAACCCAAGGACAACAACTTTATTGAAAATTACTGAAAAATTGTCATCCGCATTTTCATGTAGGTTGTATTATATACTCTTTATTAGTGAAATCCGGTCCTTTATTAGTTATAACCACGAAGACATTGAGAATTGAGAATTTTGTGGAATTAATAATAAAAAAATGCATTTTCTATGAAAGTTTGTTTAAATGTTTTTAAATTACAGACAGACATTTATGCCATCTTTAATTTTATGTGTAAGCAAACTTAACTATATTTTCCAACAAAGAAACTGTATCCCAGAACAGAAGAATTCCAAAATCCAATCATATCCACTTTTATTTTCAATCAATTTTTAATTGTCACTTGAAAATTTCATGAATCTATTGTTTTTTTTCCGCCTTGATATAATAGGGACTTGAAGTTCAAATTTAATCAGCTTGGATTTATTCATATAAATGGAGAACAATGACGACAGACAGACACACTGACAGAAATAAGTGACATGAATAATATTTACAATATGACGTATCAGAAGAATATATAATATAATAATATCAGAAGTCTTTTAGTCGTAGAATTCATCGATTTCGAAACGCTTTCTCTTCGAAAGTCGTACATTTTTAGAAAGCCTAATTCAGTTTCGCATGACTTTGAATTAACTGATCATTTAAGGACGGTGTGAAATCTAATTACAACTAATCTATGATTTTTTATAAGAAAAAGTTCTCTAAGATAGTAGTTCTTATTATGGAGATTGCAGGTGAGTTTATTTAGCGAAACACCATCCATCGTTGAGATTGAGAATGTATTATTAGAAGACAATATTTCACAAATTAAACCTCAGAAAACCTACAGCGGATTTGTCTGCACTTAATTATACATACTCAAATTAATGTACTTGTATAGAGTGTCTAAAAAGTACATTATTACTTTGTCACCTTCAAATCTTAGTTTATTGAGATTCCATTATCAATTAGAAGATATAAAGGTTAGTTTGATAGATAACAGTTTCAATACTATTTTTAAAATTTATTTAGTTCCTAATCAATCAATTACCCGATGAAAAATATAGAAACTTCATCAATCTACATTATCATCATTCCTTTTCGGAATCCTATATGGTATGAACCATGTATAATTTAGTTATTCCACTATCAACCTTTAATGCAAAAATCGAAGTCTTGCACTGATTGTATTGATTTGCTCGTATGTCAGTACGTTAATTTGTATCGGAAATAATGTCTGTCAGTTAGATCGCTCATTTGGCCTGCCTTCAGTCACCTCCTAGCAGTTCTTCTAGCATAGTAATATAGATGATTTCGTGATTTTTGGAATGACCCCTCTCCCTAATTACTCGTCATATAAGTATCTACGAGAATCGCGTATATCAAAAGTGTGAATTCCGTAGCGATTTTATGCTGTAGTGCATATGCATGTAGAGTGAAAATTGTGGTATAGAAGCAAGAGCTTTTGCAATCTGATGAGATCCCAAGCGAGTGATAGAGGAAGAGGTGATGGTAGGTGAATGAAAGATGAAGATGAAGATGTCAAGAAGGCAGAGTGTGAGCAGCAGTGAATAATATGAACTTACTATGATATATAATTTTATAGTTAGGTCCGCTATAAATGCCAAGTCTCTGTTATAATCTGGAGCCAATTATTTCATTTTAGATAAAAATAAATACTCCTAGAATAAATTCGGTCATGACAATGTTGAACTGTTTTTTTTGTAAGCTTTTGTGTAGACGAATATCGTTATACAGTAACCTTAGCTTTACTACAATTATAATGGTAACTAAACGTAATAAGCGCTAGATGCCTATTAGGCAATTTATTCTGAAAAACCTGGCTGTGTTTCTGTCGGACCGCACAGGGGGGACAATAGATCAATTTCATTATAATTTCTCCTGGCCGCTAATTTCATTACCACACACAATTGACGACTTGAAAAGCTTCACTTACGTTTCGGCTACCTAGACAGCCTTTTTAAAAGAGCAAAGCATAAAAAAATATAATTTGAAATTACTAATGACATTGATATTGTACTAAAATAGGGCGCTGGGGCAGCTGAAACGTTAGTAAATATATTTTTGTTAGTCAAGTGTGGCCTCAATTAGCAACCAGCAAAAAATATAATAAGACAGGGAGACAAGCACAGAATAAGTTTCAAAAGTTACATAAACCTACTCAAAATCAGTTTTTCGGGTGTTCGTTATATTGATGGCTTACAATGTATATCGGAGACAGGTCGGTCGATATTTGCCATGTTATTCCATAAACACTCTGTCTATCTTTTGAAAGTCATCTATCTTTTCGATTAGTGTTAAATGTACATAATTAGTGACTTCAGTATGCCATCCAATCGAGATATGAATGAGGCTTTTCGTGAAGGTAACAGCGATACAAATTGGCAAAATTACGTTTTAGCGCACCACCGCGGTTACAGCTTGTATCCGCTCATTTAAATTATTCAATTTGCGAATAGTTTAGCAGCACTAAATTTCTGGAGAGATTTGGAATGCTTTTGATGCATTTATCTGTTACTCTGTCAGGAGACTATCATTCGCAATTATTGGTTTGTTCGACGGCCAAAGCCAAATAATTAAATGAGCGAATCTGATGTGGGTCAATTGTATGTGAATAGTTCACAATGGAATCGATAAAAAAATATCGTATAGTACAATAATTGTGGGCCCTTGAAGTGAATAAGTGAAAAACATCTGAAACCATTTTTAAGAGGAAGCGTTGTAAAGAGAAAATATTAAAATAATATGTGCAGTACTGTTGACGTCACAGAACATCCAAAATGATGACGTGGTTATATAAAGAATTCAATTTTTTTGGCGATTATAACTTCCCCCACATATTGGCCTGGAAAGTTAAACATTATTTAACATATATAACTGGGCACATTTATATTTTCTGAAACTACCATTTATCTTTGGGAAGTACTGAGTTAATCTACTTTTCTCCATATTTTCTGCTCCATTTCGTTTTGTGAGTGCAACTATTCTATTTCCATATTTGTATGGGAGACCGATTTAGCTACATACATTTGTTTATTCAGTAGAAGCAGTAATAGTGCCAGTCGCTACATCACCAAAAAAAATCATCATTATTAATAAGTTTATCATTATTTATGATTAACGAAATTTTGCTGCAATTTGAAAAGCATGATCACACTCACCCACTGTCTTGAAATCAGTATGAAATCCATCAACAGTGATCCTTGACTCTCTTCCGGTTCTCCTGAAGATAACTTCATGCCAGTTTCCATCGTCGATTCTCCTTCGTGATCCTCTTTGTTTCCAGGGACCTGAACCAAGATCGAGATGGACATAGATGTGACCATTGTAAATCTCTACAGCAAAGAGGTCTACCTATAACATGAAAGTCAGTGGTTCAGAGAGATAAAAAGCAAACAATTTTTTTAAGGTTTTCTTTTCATAATGGAAATACAGTAAAAACCAAAAAATAAAATAAAATTATATTTCTTTTTATACACGAAATATCTTTTAGAACATAGCATATTTTAAAAAACCAATAATTATCATTTCAAGGGGTAGTTAATTCCCCAATAATAGCAAAATAAAAATAAGGATGGCTCCAAATTGATGCATGACATTCATTTTCCTATAATAAAGAGTAAGAGAATCATTTCTTCCGAATGAATGACAACAGAATATTCCATTTAAATGAAAGTGGGTTCAATAACTATTCTTTGAATCATGCATTGGAGATGATAGTAACCACCTGAGTATCTGTTTTTGGATTGTAGAAAGTTATTTCTAGTATATTTGCTTATCTATGTTGTTTATCTAGTTGCTTAATCAATTGGTATATATATTTCAGAAAATACTAGCTTCAAACTTCTTTCACTATCATAGAGATCTTTGTATTATATAAATACCATTGCCAATTACGTTCTCTATTACCTACTGGAAATTCCTTTATTATCAAAAACTATAAAAAAACATTTCGAATTATTCAAGTATGCCAGAAGATTCAATTCAGTTCTTGTTGTGTTGTGTTCTGTGTAATACTGATATTAAGGCAAGCCAATATTCTATACAAATGGGACTGGGTAATTTATGGCAATCTTGCATTATCAATAACCACAATAGTACGTTGATATTACTTTTAATAGTATTTATGATTAATAATTGCGTTACACCTTTTTCTGGACAAGGCGGTGACAGCAAAGCTATTCTCAAATTAATATAAAGGGACGCCACTCATATTTGCTTTCCTGGCAAACTTCTTGAAAACCAAATCACATGCTCTTTTCAAGTGCCCCATATGTCGAAAAACAAATACGATAATTGAAATATTAGATATCAAAATCACTGTCACTACGTTTCTTTTTTCTAAAAAACTTTATTCTGTTCTTTCAATATATTCTCCCCCTACCTCAATACATTTACGCATTCGGTAAAATCACTTGTCAAATTCTTGTGACCAACGTTCTTTTGAAAGGTTGCTAATTTCCCCCTCAAATGCAGCGATTGCCTCTTCATCGGTGGGAAAATGGTGGTCGTAACTTTTCTTTGATTTTAGGGAATAAGAAGAAGTCGCACGGAGAATAAGGTGGATGAGGCAACAGTTTGACACCCTGTTCAGCAAAAAAATCTAGCATTATAGTGGCGCTGTGGGTGGGTGCGTTGTCATGGTGCCATTGAATACCCCGCAGACCAGTCTTTGGACGGCTCTTGCATTATTCTTGGAAGACTACAGGAACACATTTGGTTGTATACCATTCAGAAGTAACTGTCCTTTGATTTTCCAAGGCTACTGTTGTGATGTATCCACTTTTAGGAAAAAATGCGGCCATTTTCTTTCCATCATTCTTGGAACGTCGAATTTTCGTTGGTGACTGCTAACTTTCAAAGCATCAAACTAATGACTGCTGTTTAGTTTCGGAATAATTATGATATAACTATGTTTCCTCTGTTTTTACTGTGCCCATTATCAAATTTTTCAAGCATAAACTTAGCCCAATCAACTTTTGTGGTTTTTTGTTCACTGGTCAACAAATGTGGCACCCATCTGGAACATCGCTTCCCTAGGCGAAGGTGATCATGAATGATTGTTCGCACCGCTGCCGATCCAATCCCCAGAGAATCCTCAATCTCGGTGTAGGTTATATGTCGCTTTTTTCCATATTTTGCACAGCTTTTACAGTTTCTGGAGTAACAGCCGTGGGCGGTCGACCTGTGCGGGGTCATCATCGAGTGGACTCGGCCCCATTTAAGCTCAGCAAACCAATTATAAATTGTAGCCCTGAAAGGGGCAGAGTCCCCAAAGGAACTTACTAAACTTTCATGATATTTCGCTTGTTGCAATCCCTTTTTATAGTCATAAAAAATCGTGGCTTGAAAATCGCGACTACCCAGTTCCATTTTCACGTTAAAATTCAGCCAACACTTAGATGCATTTGAGACTGTGGCAAGGCAACTATTAAACGATTCAAGCACTGCCTTTGCGTGTAAGCACTTACAACTTCAGCTAAAATAGCTGATTGCTCGAACTTGTTTGAACTTGTATAGATTAGGAATATCGAACGACTTTCAGCTTGATCCTTGTAATTTTTCATGCCACGAGGCAACAATCAGGACAAACAGAGACACGTTACCAGAGTAGAGAAGTTCAACTAAAGGCGTTTGTTGAAACTTTTATGATACTCGAAATTGTATAGACAATGGAGGTCCGAAATAAAACTTCTGTACAATAATCTTTTTCATATACTATTTTCGCAGTTCAACGCTCAATTTTGATATTTTTATCTACGCTCGGTAGATACAATAATGATTAAGACTCACCCTGGGAGGTCGGACGCCTCCATTGAACAGAATCAGTCCATTCGCTTCGTTTGTGCGGAACTTGAAGGAAATGTTGCCCGACTTCTTGGCATTCCAGGGTGGCAAAATCTGAAATGAGTAAAGCGAATTACACTCCAGGGATACATAAGTCTTTCAAATGTAACATAGAAAAGCATAATCTCTCTTGGGTTTGGATTTGTATAGATATACTGCACATTTATTCATGTTTGTAGTTGCTGAAACTTGTGTATTCATAGAATAGTTGGAAAACTTGTTGGTAGAATATATAATTGTAAGGATGTATGTGGAGGCTGTAGAATGTAGTAATTTCCATTAAATAGTGCAGAATAACATTATATAACTTGAGAAATCGGTCGATAATAATTGAGAGGCTGAAATCTACAACAATATATGAACAATATAGGAATCTTTCATGACATATACAGTACAAAAAAATCTTATTAATTTCCCTTGCTCTATCAGACGTCTGACGTCTGTCCTCTTGACTCCTCCCCCACTTGACTTGACTTGACTTGGCTCAAATTGATCGGGAACTTGAAAATAGTACAAAAGAATTCGAGAAACGGTTGACGATATGCTTTTAACGCAGTCATATCAGTTTATAAATAGATGCTTAGATTTTATATTTTTGTGTTGTTGAACGTTTGGAGTTAAATTTGAATCATATTGTAAGTATGAGGTCACTTTGAATCGTATAATCTCAAAATTGTTAACCCTTTCAAGTTTTTTGAAAATTTTAATGTTTCATAATTTTTTAACTGCAAGTGAATCAATAAAACTAGGGTTTGATAAAAATTTCCAATGAACTGATGTCTCGGCACATAAAATCCAAAGTCAATTTACTCAACGCAATTTTTTTAAGATTTGAGGTGAAATGCAGTAACATGTACAAGTAAATGCTTGCTAAAATAGTGCAAATTAGTCCTCTCTAGAAGAGAAAGTAGATTACATTCCAAAAATGCCATACAGTTTGTGAAAAGTGTAAGGTTTAAATTTGTTTGAAATATTAGAAATGCATAAAAAATTTACAATTTTCATAATTTTTATGTATCCCTGGATTCTTCACAGTCTACAGCTATTAAAATAAATGTATTTTGAAGGTAAATGTGTGTACAGTCATATATGTCTGATAGGCACGGGAGATTGCAGACGATAACACTTTAAAGGAGACTAGTTTTTCATTGAGATTTCACTTCCACCTCACAGCCACCCACTGATATTCACCTACTATTTTTTTTCTGAAAATTATCAACGATATCGGAAGCATCAAGTTGTAGTTGTTTTCTGTTTGTTGAAATTCCTCTGCCAATGCACCAATTACGCAATTTTAATTATATTAAATTAATAAATAAAAATCCGAATGGTATTAATTTACGATTTAAGGAAATAATTTTGCTCTGTGAAGTAAATTGTAATTTAGGGATTATTTGGTATATTTTTATGATAATAGTTCCATAACCTCATATCGCTCCCTATATTTGAACAAAAGCGGTGCAGCGGTTACTGAGTTCACGCGGTACCAACTGATAAACCTATACATACAAACCGATAGACATAGACATAGACAGACAGGTAGAGCAGGCAAACAAATCAAAAGACCGACGGGAATGAATGACATGACTTTACGTATTGTGTGTACCATAGAACGTCAGAAAAACTACTACAGCGTTTTAAGGTCAACGTGAATAAAGATTTAGCCTCGCACAGTGCTTATGAAGCGCGATAGGCTACCTTTGCGTGAGGTTAAATATGAAAAAAAATGTGAACGTCATTCACTTGGATCGGTACTGTATTTAGGTGAATGGTTTATCTGCCCATTAAAAAGCAGTCTATCAACGTGTGCCAGTTGGCATCTATTCCACTCCATCAGAAAATTGTATTCCTAGTACGTAAACCTAGCCCATTAATCCATTCTATGGAAAATATTGATCTGGTATACACGGGCTGATATTGCTTCCGGGAAAGCTATATTTATTTTCAGCCCTTTCACTTTATTGCCCATAAAGAATTCTCATTATAATACCAAAATGCAAACAGCACTGGTCGATTTTAGTTCCCGTAACTCTGCAAATCGTCATTTTTTCACAAATAAAGCTAGGAACACTGTAATATGCCCGATAATTTGGGCAGACATTTACATTCATATCAAGGAGGGTTTGATATACAGTGTGTTATGGTCATTGCAAATATTGCAACAGCTGATAGGATACATACGAGTATATAAAACAAATTTATTCAAACTTGATACCGAATTAATATATCTTGAGCTCCATATTATGCCCTTTTTCCTGTTACTAAAATAAAAATTGCTGTAGATGAAACAAATCGGCCAGTTAAACTCAACTCAAAATACAGAATGGTTACAAAGACGTCCACAATAAGTCATTGCAGATCAAAGTTTTATTTGTGAAACGTTACACAGTTTTTATTTGGATAAATTTGTGTGTAAATACTAAATAAATTATATAGTTTTTATGATAAAACTTTCAAATTCATATATGTCACTTGAATCTAATAACGTTTTTGTATTAAGAAATATGGTAGATTTAGATTTATAAACAAAATAAAATGTAAAAATTAATATTTTAGTCAAATAAAATACAGCGCGTTTGAGACATAAAACGGTAAGTTTCCATCAAGTTAAAAGATTTCTTTGTGGAGGATTAAAATCCGTTATCTACATTGAGTGTAAAATGATTATATTAGACATAAATCAGGTATTAACGAAAGACAAAGAATAGAGCATTCTTGAAAGGTGCAAGTGCGAAAAAGACGACCTAAGGAACCGCATATTTGGAAACATAGAGGCATGTTCGTTTCAGTTAACAGTCCAGTCAATTTAGGCTTGGCAGAAATATATATTGCCTAGATCGAAGCAAGCAATGACCATTTCAATATAGTAAAAAATTAGATTTTATGCAATACTGAAATGAATCGCATGGTGGTGTAACACGTACTTGCGAAATTAAAATTTATTGCATTTATTTTTATTAAATCTGATATTTCACAAGTGTATATTTCCTCAGAAAAGAGCTGGAAGTCCTTCCGTCTGACAATGATTTGCACGTTGATATCCCTGACCCTTGAGATGTATTATTGTATTCGGTTCACAGCTCTTTACGAGGTAGTTGACAGGGTTATTGTGGGGGATTTTTGACTTGTGCACCTTGATACACTGAAATTGTGCAGTTTTGTGTGAAATTGTACAATAGTCTTTTTACGACTGCAATTAATGCCAAGTGTCAGCAAACTTACAGCTAAGCAACACTTATCACAGAACAAGCCGTGTGCCTGAAACTTTTTAGAGCTGAGAAAAAACATGTTGACATTTGACAGTACTATCAAAGACCCACAGAACAGGCAACAACTAACAGAATAATGTTTGAGTGTAGTGGAAGCAACGAAACCAACTTGTGCACCTTTTTTATAGGGGTGCACTTGCACAGTGATGTGAGCTATTAATTGTGCACAATGATACAATCTGTAACATCACCGCAGATGATACGTTTTTCTGCAAATAATTTTGTTTATAATAGCTTTTTCTGATAGACATTATACATAGTCAGGATATAAGGGTTGTTTTTTAAGCGACCTTGCATGACAATGTCAAATTCTGTCACAAACCTTTTAACTACAAACGGTAAACTTTATATGTCGTTACTAAAGATCATTCATTAGCAACCAGACATCATTATTTTTCTGGAACACTGAATAGTTGCTACGTGCCTCTTAATAGTGAAAAACACATAAGAGTTCATCTGTTTAGTACAAATACGTAAAGGAAAGCTGACCGCAACCACTGTAGTTATTCATTATCACTTAGACTCAATAAAAGTTATCACGTTACATTTGTCATAATAATACATCCATATCATTATTTTACTACGTTGAATGCATTTTATTCTCTACGTTAGAGATGTACAACTGCAAGTGCCCCAAGGGCGGCTTAAAAAAACGATTTGGAGGGCTCCATTCATACACGTGTTTTCATTTGTGTTTTATAGTTCATGTAAGAATCATGCATATTCCGTATTTGAGGGTAATTGAACAGAGGCCGTAAAAACAACATACATGTTGGACAGCCCTGCTGTGCACCTCTTCTTCCACTGTAATTGTTCGTTAGGCTGGCCGTACATCCATGATTTCCTGATTTTATTTCCGTATTGGAAATTCGAGCACCCGAATGCACTCAAAAATACTGTAAGAGGTAAAATTTACAAATGAAACAATAGGGAAGTCTGCGCTGAGTTATCGAAATTCCGAATCTGTATTTTATATTCCTAATCCGAATCAGGAAACCGTACATGTGCCTTACCATCGTCTTGTCTAGCTTTCAGACTAACGCTGGCCATCTTTCTTTTAGTTAGACGTTCTACTACTTCTCGTTGTCTTACATTAGCGTTTGGCATATCAAGATTTAAAATTACCCAGACCAGTGGAAAATTGATCAGTAATGCTATTTTTATTTCGCTCATCGAAACTGCTTTACATATAGAGGTTTCCCAAAGTGCTTGGACATTTTTATAGTTTCACAGTAGAAAGAAAAATCTGTTCATTAATTTCGGTTCTGTCCAGTCAACTGAAAAATTCCTTTAACCTTAAACAAAGCAAATATTCACATAATAGTGTAGTGGAAAGAGGAAAATCAACGCAAATTCAAAACTAATACGAAGGCAATTAAATTTCACAATGTTTAATTACTATGGTGTATAGCACCAAATTCAATTCTGAACATATATAACAATTGATAAACCGTGGCGAACTGGGATTTATAGTTGATAAATTTTCAACGTATACCATGAATCTATATGGTGGTGACGGCAGAGGTGGATCGACATAGATATAGAAGGGTGAATACATTGAGATTTGACCATATTTGGAAGATCTGAAAGGAAGGAGAAGAACTACTTCAACTGATCTGGAATATTGTTGAAGATTGGAAAATAATCCAACAAATCATTCCACCTTACTAAATGTATAATTACGATAACAGCTTAATGTCTTCAACTAAGAGATATTCACAAATCATATCAACTTGAAAAGATATTAAAAATATATATTTTCCTCAAAATTCAATAATATTTTCCATCAATAGTAATTTTTCAAGCTCTATCGATAATCGGCAAAGTTAAATAAAGCAGTTTTTTTTCATCACGGTTGTCAGCGAGCATTGTGATTATTTGCAGTTACTGATACCTTAATCAAATAAGTTCCAAACTGAATGAAGTGACCATTTATAAAGTTCAGCAATGCTTAGGAACAGTTCAAGAACTTTGAAATTACGTATGTTATAGTTCCATCATCACGGAAGATCGTTAAATCATTCATTATCAAAGTTATGATTCAGCTGTCAGTGTGTTTCCTTCTCACCCTATATAAGCAGGCTGAATCCAACAGAAAATGTGGCAGATGGTATAGTAAATAGTGTAATATTGTTGCTCTGATGGTTATTAAGCCACGATGCGGATTGTAAAATATCAAGTATCTGTATTTTTTCTGCTTCTTTTATCTTTTAAAGGAGGGTCTATTTCATTTTCCATGTCATTCATCTGAGACCTTATTGACCATCTACATTGGTTACGCTAGCACTGGGCATATAAACGTCTGAGACTCCACGAAAAGCCTGGATTGCACAAGAAGGTGAAAACTGTGAATAGAATGAAGTATGATTTCCAAATGGCAGCTTGACTGGAACACGTACACGTTGTCTCTTAAAAACAAGAATTATTGGGATGTAACATGAATCTAATTTCAACAGAAGGGCCATAAAATCAAATTGGAGGATTTCAAAACCAATGGTACCTGGAAATTAGTTCAAGCTTTTCGAATATCCTATTCGCGAAGACTGACTCGGTAGAGAGACAGCCATCGAATACTTTCTGGGATGAAGAAAAGATGTGGATTTCATCTTTTGTTTATCCCTCTCAGATCTGGGTTTACAATAGGTGGGTTTCTGAAATCACAAATGATAGTGATGGTGAAATTACATCATACGGAGTAAGGCTGGTTGACAATTGCTTTCTCCGTTCTCGCTAAAGTAATCACATTTAAATGTCCTCGCCTGTTGTAAGTTATAAAATTCAGTAATTTGAGATTTTAACATCTATAGCTATTCAGCTAAATTTAGTAGCTGAACGTGAATGCCTAGAGTCAGCCAACAAAGATCATCAGTCTCTTATATATATAATTTGTACCAATTAGTAACTTTTTAGGATGCCTTAAAAAGGGATTTTTCAGCAAAGCTATAGCCGTGCAAAACCTTGGTAAATGAAATTAAAATTGGATTGAACAATTATTATACAAAGTTTAATATATTAAAATACGAAACGACATTTTATTCGTGAAACGATTGCACAATTCCATTCTTATGATGGAAAAGTTTCAACAATATCGTTCACAATCTGTTGTTTGAAATTTATAGATAATGTAGATGTTTCAATAAAATTGTCTTGAAAATTTTTCAACGTTTCGATTGGTGTGGTAATCTCAATCATCAGGTGACAATACAAGGATTTTCAGCGTAGCAACAGCCCTAGTAGTTCCTAGTGCTGTGACAGTACCAAATCTTTCATCTTTATTATTCTTAATTTTACGATTTCTGTGAGTAGAATTTTGTCTTTAGGCTCAGTTTCAACTTTGAAAAATGTAGACAGGTTACTCTACTTTTTGTATTTAACGCATTTGATATCCTGGTTTCAATGATGAAACGATTTTTCTGTGAAGTATATTGTGAACTGGTGCCAGCACTGATTTGTGGTTTGGACACAACGTTGTTCATTTTTCTATATTATCATCTAAATGTCGAACATATGTAAGCGTATTAACGGTTCGTTCGATTTTATGGGTTGAATATTGATGGTTTTGTTAGTTAATGAGCGGTAATATATTATGTTTTCGAAATGTTTGAATTAAGGACATTATTTGGTATGACTATCCAGCAGATACTTATATTCTGACATGACCACGAATGTGTATGAAGCTTGGTGTATGAAATAACATCTCTTTCGAATTATAACAATCACATATCGTTCAAGGTTACGATTTATTAGTTAACAACTTTACCACACCGTGTTCATAAGGTTTTAATGAATTTTGAAATTTCAAGTGGATTGACACTTTTATGTTAATAGCGACTAGCGATACCGTCTTCTCGCTGAAGTATCATTGACCATCATCATATAATTAATTAACATTTTATAAGGTACCGTAGCATATGATTTCATCTGTTGACGTGAACGAACGATTCAAAAATTGGACATATTTTTGCTGCATGTCTTCGATGTCTCGCATTGATGCTGCCATATTCGAATTGAGAATTTTTCTGTTGGAATACAATAACTTGATCTGTATCAATACAACAATTTATATATATATATATATATATATATATATATATATAATAGCTGGAAGACACAATTTTATCATACAAATTGATAAATTATTCACGCTTGGGGCATTTGATTTTATTCCAATAACATCTTCCAAAACTCCTTGTGCATCAATAGTTTTGAAGTCAAATTTTAATTAACTATCATGTCTTGTATTTGAATAGTGTTTAATTTGTTCTGCACATGCAAAATCACATCATTTGAATATAGATGTCAAATAGTGATTGATAAGATTTACATCAGCCAGATTAACAGATTTTGGGGCGTTATAAAATGCTTTTGGATTATTTTGGTTACTCAGTGCCTTGAGGTAGGACGTTTTTCTAATTTATGATTTACAGCTGTTCCTCAAAACTTTATATTATTCCCAATGTTCATTTCTGCAGGTACGTTTAAATTTCGATAAAGCTTTATCTCTATTTTTCATTAGTAAGCACACGCTCTTTGTTAGCCATGGTGATTGAGCTTTAGTTATGCGTATTGTTGAGTTATCAAATAAATGCATAATATTTTTTGTGAGAAAAGATATTTTATCATCAATACTATTTAAACTTACTATATCAGACCATCTGCCATACGATCACTCATGGAAAAACGTTATATTGAGAAAATATAACTTTTTTCTGATTCTCTGAATTTCATTAACTACTCACCAAATGTGACTCCCTAGTCGTAAACGTTACAGGATCGTGAGTTTCTCCTGTTGGACATTTGTAGTCGATTCTGCCTGCTACTTGGATGAGGTGACTACCCGATTTTCCTAATTCTAGTAGATTTAGTCGAAGAGTGTCTGCTACAAACTCCACCTGGAATATGAGTGTGGAATGGTGTATTTTATGATGCTCATTTTATACCTATTAACAAGTATAATAACCACAATAATTTTACTGAACCACAAGTGTTTCACCAAGTAAAAGCATCTACAATCTACAAGACCTATACATTGTTATGACTCATTGCAAAACATCTTCTGCTCAAACTAAAATTTACAGTATAAGGAGGAATTGTTATCTGATAAAAAATTCATTTGAGGGTTCCTGCCTCGATGAACTAGAGCGAACTCTGCTAATATCACCATTGGCTCTGCTAAGCTGAGCACAAAGTTTCTTAATAATTGCAATATGATTTTCCACGACTCATTCTTCAGAATCTATTGCACGTAAAAGTTCCCTATCTACTACTCTGAGTGATCTTAAAACTAACTTAATGTTGGCTCTCAGCCATTGCGTTCACACTTCTACCACTCCCATTACATGAAGGTGACAACTGAAGGTGTTTGGACTGTCTCCACCAACTGTGTCTTCTGTCAAGAGACATATTAAATGCTATCTTCCTAGCAACAGGCCCCAAGATATCCTCGGAAGTAGTCATCTGGATTCATAAGAGCCCAATTGCCTTGAGTCCATATCTGAGTGCATCCTTTCTAACCTCCCCTTCTGTTTCGGCCACTATTGCAATTATTTTAATAAGCCGTCAGTACAAGATTAATCGAAGACACAACCACAGGATAAGTTTCACTAGGTAGTTATTACCCACCAAAAATAATTTGTGATTGGCTGCATAAGCGGTTTTCCATCAGCACCAGCCCATCATGCTTTTGGGCCAATGCGTAGCATATAATACGCCATAGTGGCGGTTCAATTAGCTACTGCCCTAATTGCACCTTGGGTGCAAATTATGCGTCGTTTTGTTGCCCTAGCAACGTCCACATTAGATTACTATTGCAGCGCAATATTGATACCTCACACACGCTGCGCACTCATATTAAACTGACAGTGCACAGCAGGATGAACCGATGCAATGCATATAGACTCGGTAAATGTATAGCTGCTTTGGTAGAACTTTGCTGTGCTGCGATGTAGACCATCTGCTATTTGGATAAACGTTATTGCTCCGAATATGCAACTTCCATTTGAACTTTAGACAAGGCGAATATCGACAAAGTTAGGAGGTATCATGTTTGGAGTATCCGAATTTCGATGACTTGCAATTATTGTTTCTCGGTAGAATGGGAGGAACATAACGTCACAGCAGCTCATATATTTCATGATGTGTCTGTAGTTCTAGTAGTACGGGGGTGAATCAAATACTTTCTTGGAAACTGTAATATACTTGGCATCTTCTTCGTTTTTTAACTGAGTGATCCAAAAGTCGGCATGCGCATACACAATATCTATTGCTCGTTTCTGTATTCACTTCAGAACCTTCAGAGAGTGTTTGAGGTGAATCCTCACACATTTTAGCATTGACTAGTAGTACACCAGTATTGGTTTTCTAAGGAGGAAAGAGGAACCCCAGATTCTGGTAAGGCCAGCAACATGGTCGTTCGTGTTTGCGTTGAATTGAACTGTATTCGTGGACTCATGTTCAGTTTTTTGTTCGATGATTTGGTTGATCTGATAGCATGTTGCTGCCGTGTCCCTGAAAAAATTATCCTACCATGGATTCGGTGGCAGCTCATAGCTGGAAAGCTTGAAAGGAAGTCTCTCATACCACACTCGATACATCTAGTGTACAACTCCATTGGGAATTGCAGGAAAAAAATTGTAAAAAAATAGTCATTAGTGTCCTCGGTATAATGATACGTCCAATATTCGTAATAATAATAAGCATTATTTTCAATCAACAGGACTATCTCCATAGCAATCATAAAACTACTAGTGACACTCATTTGAGGTCAATAAAACACATTAATTCAAAACGATTATTTCTGGGCTGAATTAGTGCTAATGATACATTTTCTATACTGTGTGACATTAAAATTTATTTTACTATGAATAAATTGCATGCACTAATGTCCTCCCTCTCAAGTCCGTAATTTGGTCACATTGCATTCTATATTTGTTATATGATATAAATTTTTATTAATATAACAATAAACAAAAAAATATTTTGAGACTACATGCACAGATTTCCTGGGTAATGGGCCAGTCATCCTCTATTATCCCACTTCAAGGAAAGAAACGAAATACTAATGTCATTCATGTGTGAGGTATCCCGTTATTTATATTTGACAAAAGGAACAATATCATGCATACCTTTCTCATACAGCCAACAAAGTTATTGTGTACTCGTGCTCCCGGCAAAGCTCTCGTATTAATACTTCCTCCAACGTAGAGTTTCGAAGAAGACAACATTGTGAACTTGCCAGCTATATGCGAATGATCAGCATAGACACCATCTACCACTGCTGAGAGCTGAAAGACAAATTATAATTAGAAAAATGATCATGAACAACTCGCTACGAAGAAACAATTTTTACCGCTGTACGAGGGTCACGCTGAAAGTTTTTAGATACAGAAATACTACAAGGTACAGCAAACCAATTAAAAACTTTAGCCCTAGAAGGGGTAGAGTCCCCAAAGCAACTCACTAAACTTTCGCGACATTCCGTTTGTTTTAGTCCATTTTTATAGTCATACAAAATCATGGCTCGAAAATCGCGACTAATCGGATCCATTTTCACGTTAAAATTCGGCCAACACTTTAGACCAAATAGCTGCGTGCTCAAACTTGTTTAAACTTGTATAGATTAGGAATATATGAAGACTTTCAGCGTGACCCTGGTATATCAGTAAATGCATGAAAACAGTTCTACAATAATCAGTATCTCATATCAGCTGAAAAGAATCTTGAAAGAGTGAACACGTAATAGGTGATAATAGTTGTCAGTTCTAAGAAAAAAATACTACCACATGACAATAATAATTGTCATTCAAATATAACTGTATACACAGTATACGCGTGATATGAAAAATTTAAATATTAAAATTATACAATTATATGGGTATGGGAGGGCGAAGTTTATCATATTGGATTGAAATCCCCATGGGCGTTCTACCACTTGGTTAAGGTCTTAGGGTTCTCAGGCAACACAAGGTGTATCACAATCCGCGTGAAAATATTATAAACAATGAAAAAAATAACTTGTACCTACTTAGGGTTTTATCAATAGTAAATGAGGCATCACGCACTCACAAGAATTAGATAACCTTTTTGTTATTTTCATTAAAAACTGACAGATAATGATGAAGGAGGGAGCGAGTTAAATAATTTTGGTATAGAAAAGGAAAATATCTTCTCAAATAATGCTGTTATGTAAGTGAGAGAAAATGTCTAGAACATAAACAAATCAGCAGGGGGAATCTTATGATTTACAAATACTTTTTCAATTTTTTAACTATAGTTGCATAACCAGTGTTGGTTCTATTTAGCTATATAGGAAGGCAATTCATTACGAATTGAAACTGATAGAAAGTAGTCCTTTTCGATGTAGATGAATAGAACATTGTCCCACTTTTCGTATGCAGGTTGGTACAATCATATTGAGAATCTTTGTTAATTAATTTAATTAATAATTGATCAAGCGATATATTTTGAGTGTTGTTCACAAAGCGCAAAATTTTGTTACATAAGAAGATGTTGAGTATCTAAAAAGTTCTTCAAAAGAAGTCTTACTTTTTGATGTCTATAACGTCATCTTTTTGAATACAGTGTAATTATGGAAAACAAAAGAAAATAAAAGAAATTTGAAAATATTTGGTTAATCGTATGTGGTTTGACAAGCGGTCAGTAGAAAATATAATGAACCAGTTTCATAAAACACCATATGTGTTTTTATCACAGATGTGCAGAACGCTGTGTAAAGTTTCAATACCCCGCTGGCAGTTTCTCAGAGGCATCTATAAGGGGAGGAGATAACAGGGGTAATTACTCCTCTTCAAGATTTTTGACCAAAAATGTATTCAGTTGTTTTTTCGAGGAGTTACGTAATCTTTATAAAAACGTATTGTTAATTCGGTGTCTCTTTCACAATGCGTTTCAAATAAAAATATCAGCTACATACATGATGTATATCTATTTTAGGATATTTTGTGCACTGCTTTTTATTTCCTTTGCATTTTTGAACAGTCCTGATTTTCGAAATAAATGAATAAGTCTGGCATCATTGAAATCAACTAAAATTTCGTAAAACTTGTCTCATGATCAGTTGCAGATTTCTTGTGCCATTTCGTCGAACTAAAGTTTCTATTTGTCCTCTTGAGCTTAAACAAGTATCTGCTTTATCTTATTCGAGAAACGTCACGACGCTTCTGCTGTGGCGGCTTAACACAAATGCAAGCTTATCTTTAATCGGATATTTCAAGAAAATTGATTAGTGCACCAGTCGATGTCTTATTTCATCTTTATAAAATTCTTCACTGTTTCGCTTGCTGTTTAGATTATCAATTATAATTCTATTGATACACCTCAACTACCTCGACTAAGGTATTACAAAAATGGTGAAAGCACACACAAACTTCATGCTTTGCTGAGGACTGAGACCTGCACGTTGTAAATCTCTTCCTTTCTCGAAATATGGGTTATCAGAAAATATTTTCTGAGTATAGGTATAATGACTTTTTAAAGAGCAACCTCTGAAGATGAGTTGATCTTATACTCATTCAACACGTCTTCTAGAGATCACCCACAACTGTCTTTCGAATTGAACAAAAAAACATTTCGAAAATTGTTATTATCAAAAAACGATTTGTAGGTACGTTTCTGCTACGTTTTCATGTTGGAAATTGGCACGATTTTGGCGACGTTTGTTTGGTTAATAGTTTTACCAGAATTTTAATTTAACTTTTTCAACATATAAGCATTTGAGGGTAATTTATGTCAACGAAAATGTAGATAATAATTATTACAATTCATACATTCAAACCATACCCAAAATATGTATTCATCTTTTAGTATAAAATGAGTTTTCGCAAAATTTGAAAAAAAAGAAGAGTTTATTGATTGGCAGGATTAACTCAGTAATAAATAGCAATTCCTTGGGTTATGAATGTGACATCATTCAAATAAATTTATTGAAATTATTTTTCCTAGAGCGTTTTAAAAAGTAGTAAAAAACAAACGCTCACGATTGTGACTGCAAAACAATATCTATTTTTTAGGAGCATTTTGTCTCACGGAGACAAAATAATAGATTAACGTACGTCCAATCCATCCCTCTTCACACCTCAAATAAAATTCCCAGAAGATGAAAACTCAGATTCATTTACCGCACCACCAGTAATCAACTTTTAAAATTTGGTATTGATAATGAGATTGTTTTGCATCTCAACTTAACAGATTGACTATGAATACGCTCCTAATGAGTTTGCCAGCTATCTCATTTCATTGGGAATTGTGAAGTTACATATCCATTGTATAAGTTGTAAATTAGCCCTGTTAGACCACGAGCTCAGCGCGAGTGTCATTGTCAAAACCATCCAAACACGGCAAGCCTGCATGGTACACACAGGCATACACAATAGAACTTAATTATTAAAGCAACATATTCAGCAGGGAGGGAAAACCGCGCATAATCGCCGTAATAAGCTTTTCGTGGAAAATTCGAGTTACAACTCCTCTGCGATCTACATTTTGATATTACACGGGGCTTTTGAGACTTTTGTCGGAAGTTTTTAATAGACTTATGTGCCTCTTTTAATCGGTTTAGCTTTTAAGAGACGCGCGGTATGCTTATTTTGTGCTGCCGCCTCTAGAGCTTATAGAACATAAAAATATCGCTTTCGCGTCTGACAGCTTGATACTAAATACGTTGTAATTTGTGTCTGTTACTCTTCGCACAAGGAAGCGAGGTTCATTAGTGACATTAGTACATTCATTTTCTTCTACTGTTTTGTATAGACAAACTAATGACTGTTCGGAAACTGGGTGACTGCTGCCATGAAAGATAACTTCGCATGGCTTTAGATGAAAGGTTGTGTAGTGTACGCGTGAATGCGAGTAGCGATGGTGATCAAAGCAGAAAAGGTTCAAACATATGTGTCTCTCCTGACGGAAATAGTGAGGATTTGACGGATCAGATTGCTCCTCTGTAAAACGTTAATTCTGAGAATTCAGTGCACCTTCCCCTCAATTAAAAAAGAATCCTTGATTGAAGGCCTATTTCAATGACATGTGTACATCATTGTGCAGTGCCTACTGTATGTACTGCCTACCTTTTAAATCAAGATTAGAGATTATCATAACTTTTCCGTTTATTATAGAGCGACAATTTTTAATTTTAAGATGAGCATATAGTATTAATCCAATATGTGTGGATCAATCTACCTGTCTTCTATGAATGGGTGCCCATGTTTAGGGAAGTGGCTTTGACCGAATGAGAAATATTTTTGAGAGGTTAACCAAGTTTTGGCTTAGAAAGGTTGCTCTTTAAAACATCCACAAGTAGTAATTGCTGCCTTCCGGTCCTGATCCGTATCTTGGCCTTCAACCTGCCTCTCCCTAGGTGGTGCTATATAGGTGCCTATGCTGCTATTTAAATAGTTACAGATTCTGGCTCATCATGCTGTTTCACACGTGGTGACATCAGGCGACATTGCCCAGGAGATATACATATGCTCGCTTGAAAGACCAGAGGATCACTAGTCTGCGAGGTGTGTTCTCTAGACCAGTGCTCTATAGAAGTGAGAGATAATGTCATAGTGGATATAGTACTAGCACGGGATGCTAGCGGTACGGGTTCGAGACCTATTCCACCCAAAAAATGTATCTAGATATGTTCAACTACATTTGACCCATCGTTTTCCACATTTTCAGAATTTTATGGGGTTCCTTCGCATATTCTCAAATTGGAAGTATTCGATTTTTCACAATTTCACTGAGATTTTGTATTCGCACGAAGTTCTTTTTATTAAATTTTGGTAGCTCTGATGTTTCGCGGAATGGTTTCCTAGACATTGAGTGCAAATACACCAGCAAGGTTAGAACATTACACACATCCATCGATCACGCTTACTCTTAGCAAGCCAAAATTTACATAACTGGTTTGGATTTAAAGTATATATAATTTTGATAAGGGATTCACAAACATAAACGTACATCATTACGCTACAAATTGGTTAGAAACTTGAGAAATATGTAAAAATTAGGTTTGGATACTTTTCAAAATGGTTAGACATCCATTTTTTGACTACTGTTTATAATGATGGTAGATTTAAAAAGCATAAAAAATGAAGTGTGAAAATGTCTGTCAACTTCTCTTTTTTGGTATTACTGTGGCGTCAATGCCGTGATATAAAAAGCAATGTTTCATAGGACATGCCCACTTTATATGACACAAACAAATTCTAACAAAATTGGTGTATCGGTTACTGTCATTACGATGTTAGAGAAACATACACATACAATATACAGTTCATTTTGTTAATTCGTCGAGCTATGTAACACATTTCTATGTATGGTTCATATTTTATTTACTTTTTACTTGTAATGGTCGCTAATTGGAATCATATCTGATTGAATTGACTTTACTAACATTTCGGCTGCCTGGGCAGCCTTGATTGAAGTACAAACGATGAAGATTTGAATTGTTGATAAATACAAAATGACATAATGCATGCTTATGGTGTAAAGAACGTTTTTGTTATAATTCTGATTTTGTTTTCACAATATCGACGTACGTGATTGGAACAAAAATTTTTTATTAATAATTCAGGTTCCCAACTCACGCAAACTAATTATGAGTACGTAATATAATGCAAACATGAGAGGAGTTGTTATAGTGCACAACGTAAAACCTGCTAAGCTAGTACCATGCCGTAGATGAAAATCACCTGTAAATGATGTAATTTCGCGTAAAAATGCTAGCAGAATTTAATGTTGGAAGTGGTGGTTTCCATTTATTCGCCATGATAGTGTAATTAAAATTTTAATTACGGTAGATTTTATGTTTTATTACGTCCATCTTTCGGACTGTTTGCCCGGCAGCTGCAGTATATGCTGCTCCATGGTATCTGGAATAGCTTTCTTAGAGTAACATAGAACAGATCAGTAGTGAGGTCAGCTTAGAATCAAACTGTAACATACATGTGAAAAGTAAACAAATGGCTGTTGCTTGAAACTTGTGGACAAGGTGGACTTTTCGAAAGTTTGATTTCGGACTTTCATTGTCTATAAAATTTGTTGAGTATCACGACGTTTCGATTGATATGCTATCTTCAGATGAACTGGCGAGCACGTTCCTTTCATGTTTATTTAAACCCCATCCGGTGACGTGTCGTTGTGTGTGGTCTGTCCTGATTGGTTCGAAATGAGTGGTGTTCCGGTCTGCTGACGTGGCTGTTCGACGGTCATTGTTTGTTGTCTGGTCCACTCGTAGTCTATTGATCTTCTTTATGAGTGGTTGCTATGTTTTCCTTTCCTCGCTTATGCGTGGAAAGTAAAATGAATAAATGTTTTAAATAAAGATCGTATGATAAGCCCGCTTCATCTGACTGAGTCTTCCGCACTATTTCCCACGTGGTGACAACACGTAATTATGCACAGTGCTACAATGACTCGGAGTTACTGGTCTCAACGGTGTTTTCTCCAGCTTGGTGATAAATTTAGAAACGTTACTTATTCTCCCTGTATTTACACTGTTACGGATGCTGTCTGTTTTGAATTAATATTGAATCAATTCAATGCTTCCAACCCCTTTTGAATTATCACCCTATACCGCATATTTTTATATGCACTCCTGAGTACGACCCTGCCTATAGCAGGAAAGAGCAATAAAATATCCGTTGCAGATTTGATAAAAATACAATGTTGCAGTAAATGATGTATATTGTCGGCGGTCCTTTCTATTAGGGCTATTCCTGCAGCTCATTGAACTGCATTTCGCTGATAATCTAAAAATACCGAGCATAGCGTCATAAATTTTTCAATGAACAAACTTTTCCAATTTACAGATGCTCCGAGTCCCACATCTCACAGATCTACTAGTACATCGTTTGTACGTTTATTGTTTATATAATAGGATGATGAGATAGCAAGCGTCTGCCAATTTGTGAAGTAATCAATACGTAAAATAACATTGTATACGATTCAACTTAATTTAATATTTTTCTGAGGCTATTAACGCTTGTCATGAATGTCATGTAAGCGAAAAGCAAAATATTTTGGAAAGAGGGAGGCGAAACATAAAATTTGTGAAATTTATGTGACATACTGGTTACATAAAAGGCGTTGCCTTCATAAGCAAATACCTTTATTATTTATTTGTAAAATATGGAAAATGATGACTGATTGATTGAATAATATTGATTATTCTTACATGCAAATTTTAATACAAAGGGTTGTTTCCGGAACCAAATTTATGGTAATCAAATGAAAATAAATAAAAATAACAATTATGATAGCTTTTTATCCTGTTGAATAATATTCTAATCATTGTATCTTGTTATAGCAATCTAAATTATGAGTGCTAAAGATGGGCAATGGCTGTTTTAATCTCATGGGCACTATCGTCCAACTTCATTGTATTAATATGTTTATGGATCGTTTAGAAAACTTTCTCTCAAACGTATTAGAGACCAACGGATTTGAAAGTGGTAGAAGTAGTACGCAGGTGGTTTATTATTCTCTATCATCACCAAGGCCGAATTCGTTGTTGTCTAAGAAATTGATTATGATGTACAAATTTCCAAAAAATTCAGTTTGCCTCCAAAATGCATGAAAATGTTATACGGCAACGTCGTACTTGCGGCAAGATAGATAATTTACTGTTTTATCGGTTTTGCCGGTCGTGCAACTTTTCCTTTTGGCAAAAATGAAGCATTCAGTGGCGAGCTTGGTTTATTCGCAAAGTGTACAGTAGTACTACTATGTATAACATACGCGTACCTATCTTTTGAAAGTTATCGTAAACCATATGAATATGATGAATCAACTACATCCGAAAACCTGCCATCGAGCGAATATCATCTTCGCTGCGGGTTTAGACCTCAAACACAATACTCGTTACGAATGATGGGTAGATTTTGATTAATTATAATCTATAGAAATGTTTAGTTTTAATCAACTCATAATTTTTGTATGATAAGCATTTCTTTTAACGACTTTTCAAACGTTGCTCATTGACTGCTATATTCTAAATTGTGGAACTAGTTGATAGAGAAACCTAAGTGGAGGGATACACGTTTCCGACTTCGTGCCTGAATTAATAGCTAAGCTTCAAATTCTTACCAGTGGAAAGTGGAAATCTCACACAGACGTCGTGAAGTAGTAAAATACCCATGAAAGGCAAGACGCCAAAATCGGCATTCATGAACGCACGTGATAGATTTAATAAAAGGTTTATAAGCAAGCTTTTCTAACTTTGTTAGTATGGTGTGGTTTTCAATTTACTTTAAGAATGAATAGATTTCAAATTGTAGTGCATAACGTTTTCTCGTATGGTATGACTAACAGTTTTATTTTCACACCGTGGCAGAGTGAAATGTGGTGGAAGTAGGTTGAAAAAGTGACAAAACTCGAGATTTAAATGTCAATAAAACATCATGGTTTCGAAATACCTAAGCATTCATGTTTCGAATGCGATAATCCACGCTTAGATATGTCTACTAGATATTTCATAATTAAATTGTTAATTTAATTAAGTAAAATAAAAATATAAAATTTTTCAGAAAAGTCTATAGTTTTTCAGTCCGCCATGATTGGATATGCCAATAGTTCATTGAAAGCTTTTTTGATATATTATATAAGTAACTCAAAAAGGGGTCAAATAGGTTGACTGAATCGCAGCACTCAGGAAATGAGGATCGGATTTTTGTGCTGTTGCCTTAAATATGTTATGATTGTATCTATTTTTCCTCATAATGCTTTACTATCTCTTAAATATATGAGATTTCATTTTCTTATTTCTGTTTTTTATCATCAAATCATTTGCTGAAGTGATGTATGCTTGGGATCTCTGGAATTTTTTCTGATCAACTAATCAAAAATCAGATGGAAATATGTTTCATGCCCTATGCCCCTGATTGAGATTCGTCCATGTTTATTACAGCAACTATTTTCTTCTTCAGTTTCAAGTTCAAACGGAAGAGAGAAGGGAAAATAGGGCACGTGTACTCGTACAAGCAATCATTAGGTAATTAGTAATGGAAAACTTTCCAGATAATCTTCCGATCCAAAAGGACGTTAAATTATTGTGAATTTTTTTTATCATTAGTGTTGTAGGAATCAGATTTTCATACGTTTTATCTTTTCGTTAAAGAATAAATAAATAACTTTCGAATGTGAATTAACTAATAGTATAGAAACAAGGCTAGACCCGTCTAGAAAAAACGAATAGAGAACATTGTGATTTCGGACATATCGCAATTTTGCCAGATTTTCACAGCTAGTTTCAAATGAGTGAATAATGTACCATTTTGCATCTTGAGCTGTTTTTATTATCTTAGAAATACATTCAGTTATATCCAAGCATGATATGTTTTGGTTAAGAAATCACTTCACGTAGCTTATCTTCATAGTTACCAAAACTTAATGTGGAGGTATTCATGAAGTACGCACAGACCCATAATATATGTCAGAACATCAATAACCACATACTAAAACGATCTGGAGCTCCAAAAACAAAACAAAAATTGTACGACTTTTTCCAAGAAAATATGGCTTTATGGATAATTCCTGAAAACCACAAAATGATTGGTAACATATCATAGATCAAAAATTAAATATTGCATTTTTGAAATGCGCAAAAGTTTTGTTAATCATCTAAAAGATTTTTCTTAATAGCATTAGACAATAAATTGCTAAAAACCTGAGAAACAAATAAAAATAAATTCTTACTTCTCTCTCATAAGCCAAAGAACTATTTTATTCGCTGAAATTTATAATAACTTGTCTTCATTCGAAAACATGCATACAACTATACATGTATTTAGGATAGGGCATCAGTGGCGAAGTTTAGCAAATAGCTGCTCTTACACTTAACCACTGTGCCTCAAATATATGAGATGAAAATGGAATAAATATGTTACATAATGTGAAAATAGACAAAAGTATAAAAGCAATAATATTACACTAGTATTAATGGCATCTTGAATCTACTTGCCAACCTATTTGAGGAGCACTTTCTGTTAGAAAACTAACATCAAGCTCTTGCTCTTTTGACGGAAATTACTAATGTTAACTTCTTATACTGAACACTAACTAAGTTATGAAGGATAACAGCATTGTACGAAAAGCTACGTCGGAAAAGTGAGGTAGTTGTAGTATGGTGAGATATAGTTAAGTTGTAGCCACGTCTCATATGGAAGTTGTGAGCATCAGCTCTGAATAACACCTTTTTTCGTAGATACAGGGGTTTTTAGGTCGCAACTGTTTGATGACTAGGTACAAAATAGTGGGTTGCATTAAATGAGATATTATCAGTCACCTAATAATAGGATAGTTTCCAGTAATATGATCGTAACGCCTTACACCAGAAATCAACCTAACACAATTATTTTGAACAATTTGCTTGCGATATCTAGTTGCCTGATCAAGACAAGGAAAAAATAATAAATAACAGTAATTAAAAATAGATATGACCAGAGATTCACAGAATTAAATTCCCAGAATTTTTGAAGATATATGGCAGAACTTTTATGGCATAACAATTTTTAATAGGTATTTGCTCCCAAACATATCCTTTTAAAGTATTTTTTTCCAACACACATAGCATTATACGAATTTCACTCCAACTGACAAATCGCTTGCTCTTTACTATAAAAATATTAACTCCTCCTCCACAGTTGATATTCCCTTGAGTGTATCATTTACATTGTCGCATCGTCATAAGCATCGAGGTTATGCAGATCATTCTATCTGTATCGTATTCCACCTATTCAGTACACGATGCCTATCTAGGTTTGCTTTATTCTGAATACGTCCACGATTTGAGCTTCCATACCCCGTCTCATATACATATACGTATTCATCCCCTTCCATTTGCATTTCATTTCGTTTGTACTCGATCGTGATTACATATCTGTCATACGGCAAGTAATCACGTTACATATGGATGTAACATTATCATTTAAGATTCCCGGTTTCACATTCAACCATCTAATAATAGTTATAACCAAATTATAAATATTTCTAATGAAAGATAACAAGTAAACAAACTTTATAGGAATATATTTCTTATATACAAAACACTAAGGACAAACAACAACAACATACCGAGTTGTATACTCGCCTTTTTCATACAAAGATATAGAGGACGTTACGAGGGCACTCCTTGAAAATCGTTGCAGTGGTTACTGAGATTACGTGATGACAGGGAACCGATAGACAGATCGACGGATTTTTATGACGAAGAAATTATAAAACATCCAAAAATCATATCCCAAATTCTAAACCTCATCATATTTTTCGATTATGAGTGGGAAACGGTTCCCAGAAATTTTGTTATGATAATTTACTTTGTTGTACATACGAGTATGAATACTTTTTTGCGTGACTGTACGTAGTGTTTACATTCACCATCGATGAATTGGGAAGTGGCGAGTGAGGTGATAGCTGTTAACAGTTTTTGTTACGGCGAAGGCGTGGCACGAAGTAACTGGTCTGAACCTTTGTTTTAGTACACAAGACGCTTTCACGATTTTTGGCTAATTTCTGCAAAAAAATTTCTAATAATCTGCATTTATATTAGTCGGTGATGTTTTCCGGTAGTTTGTTATGTTCGGCCATCCTTAGTAGAAAGTTTGGAAGACTCTTTGTACTTTCGGAGCAAAAGTTTTACCAGATGTTATGTTTATTGCTAAGTCGTATTTTTTTTGTAAGTGGAGGACCGCATGTACAACATATAGCAATGTGAACAGAACATATTATGATTTATCGATAATGCCCATTAAATAAATTATCTTCAACTATGCTTTCTGTAGGAAAAATTGCTTAATGTTGCTGAGAAGAACGGTGAGGCGTTGTGAATGAGAAAATCTTTGACTGAGATGAAATCAGTTGCAACCGTTGCAACGAACAGTCCAGATTGCTGTCAGTTTGTCGAAGTGTCATGTTCCTCAATGGAATGATCATTACTTTATACTTGTTAACGAACAGTGTTGAATTAAATTTGCTTTGAAACAGATCTACTGGTTTGAATGTTAAAAAAATTAGTTCCTCCAAAGCATGTCATAAGTTGATTTTACTGCAGCTAATATTTAACAATTCTGTCGGTTGATATGTGTATCAATAACTGTATATCAATATTTAATTCTTTATTACTTCATAACAGAAGATATTTAGTTCCCGAATCTTAACAGCATACCATATGAAACGCATTGAAACATATCGGAAAATGCATCTACTGTTACTATCTACTTATCTTGTATGGTGTAACGTAGGAAACATACATTAGATTATGGTGTCATCATAAATTACAATTGAAAAGGATTCAGATAATAGCAAAAAGTTAATGAACGAAAAGTCAGAAGTTAATAATTATATTTTATTGTCTATACCGTTTGGTTAAATTCCACATCTAAGTTTACCATTGAACCATACTTTTACTTCGCCAACTGGCGAGGAAGTATTGTAGTCGCGGAAAATGTTGAAATCGGGATATTGCGCTTTTTTAATGTTTCATGACTCATGACTCATTACGAGAATCGAATGCCGATATTTTCAGCCGCTCCCCCAGTAATTTTCAGTACCTTTCCTTTGTGTTTCAATAGATTTTCTAAAAGATAGCAGACTTTTCTGTTTATTAGAACTTCAGTCTAACAGCATTGTAAGTGAAAGATTTTTGATAGAGTGGATATTATCTATTGTCAGGTCAATCATTCATTCCATATCTTTAGAATTACCTTTGGGTCAGTTGTGTGTCGTCAGCATATGTTTGCATAGTACAGTGTTCAATAAGAGTATGCAAATCAAATGTGTACACGAAATATAACAATGGCCCAAGTACAGAACCTTGTGGATTACCGGATGGAACAGCTGCACTAGTAGAAATTCCTAAACTTGTGTTGACACACTGTGTACGATTTTTCAAATAAGATTCGAAGCAACTGAGAGCTGTCAGAAAAATCATAGTCGAATGCTTTAGAAAAGTCTAACATCACCAAAACTGTAAATGTAGTACCTACTATGCGGAAACCAGATTGGTGGGGAGAAATATATAATGTGCATCAAAATATTGAACCAATTGCTTATAAACAATTTATTTTTCCAATTTTTTGGGTACGGTGATGATGTAAGATGTCTGTCAATACTCTATGCAACAAATGAGCATTCTGCTGTGGGTGCATCGAAGAAATGTGATTAACACTAGTTTTTTTCGGCAGTGGCAGGTGGCCATATCGACCACGTACGGTGGTGCCGGTATCATGGTTTTGCGAAAAATGATGTTTTCAGAGGCAATATCATGCTATCATTAACGATGAATGAAATATCGTTTTGTGGTCCTTCAATCACAAAGACAAGGAAAGGAACAAGGCGGAATAATTTATTTTGCTTCGGTTCAATTTTCGATTTGGCATCTAGTAATAATGGTGTGATAAGCTGAAAGGGGAATAGTTGCATTTTTCGGAGGGCTAATTTGTGCTGTCTCTGTTTTAGTTGCTTTTACTACAGATTGATGCATTTTAACTAAATAGGTATCCCGAATAATGAAAAAAGCTATTTGGTTTAAACATTTCAGGAACTTTTGAGTTTAGTTCTCCTGCGTGTTTAGTGCACTCAAAAATAATTAACTGCTGTTCGATCATAAAAGCTCAATAACGCTGTACACAAATTGGACGAACGGAGGAGATTATATAGAAGCAAAATAGGTTTCATTGTGTGTTTACTTTAATCACTGTTGGGAAATTCCATAATTAAAGCAAGATAATTTCATTCACCTCAATCTGTTAAAAATACAAAATATGATGGAATATATATCTCAATTTATGATAACTTTGTATAATTCTTATTCAAAACTCACCCTACAGAAGCTGGTAATAGATGATATCTGCAAAATAAAAGAGCAACATTAAATTGATGTGAATAATTTTCCTGAAAGAATTATAAGAGTAGATAATGATATTATTTTTAAATTGTCCAGCGATAATTAGGTATAATTGGAACTTTAATAATGCTCACGATTATATAAATAATGCCTGAAAATAAAACAACAGTTGTATTGAATTTTGTGATTTTGCTTGATATTATTTCACCATCTCGACATAAATGTCTATTATTTTCTTTGCTGTTAGGATGGAAAAAGTCAAATCCATTTGTTTGATTACAGAAGAATCCTTATTCCAATTGATTATTATTTGATGTTAAATTATGGCAAAGTGTTTAATCTTGTCGTGCTAAAAATTAGAAATATATGTTTGTTGCCTTTTTATTATTCATTTCTTGTCTAACTTCCTAATATCAACTGTTAATAATTCTATATTCTCAAATAAATAAAGACATTTAGTCATTAATATAATAACCAACTCCCCATACTTTTCAGCGTAGAATCTACCAGTAATGAGAAAAGGGGAGTTACCAAATTAAATAAATTAGTAACAGCATTTTTTGGATAGGGAAAATCGTAGCATTCCTAAGCATCTTTAATATTTTTGAAATGTTTTATCTATTTACACAAAACCTAAACAGTTTTTATGTTACTAGCTCAAATATCAGAAACATATTTTTTTCTGTGGATGGCTGGAAGTGAAGAAAATAACCTAAAATGACGCGATCTAGTCCTATAATGTCTTCAATAAAATTATCCTTCAAATGCAACGTAGATTATATAGAGGATGTAACTATACACAATTTTCAAAAAAGTAGTTTCAGTAGTCTGTATAGCTGGTATTGAAATATATTGAGGTCAATCGCATTCCTTCAGATTTATAATATTGAAAAATTCAAAACATGATATTTTGGCAGATTTTTAGCATTGCAAATCATTTTCGAGTCACATTGAATAGCGATTGAGGTTAAACCCAAAATTATGACACTCACTAATTCTCTACAAAATATATATGCGATTCCCTACTGAGAATATAAACACGACGATTAAACTACGTAAGCTTATTAATAATTGGAAGTTTTTACAGAATGCTAACTTACTTCTTGTATTCTTCTATGGACGCTAACTTTATGCCATTGATTGTCATCGAATCTCACTTTATTCGGCTTGATTTGCATTTCTTGCTTTCCATTGGACAGGCCCATAGTCAGACTCAGACACCCATCTTTCAACGCCACATTGAGGTAGTCACTGCCTTCACCTAGAAAAATATAACAGTGCAAAAAACGCAACCAACATACCTTATGATTCAAATATTAAAGCATATACAATATATTGCAACTGACAAAAATCTTGCTTTGTCTACTAACAAAGTTCAGACAGCTGCCAACGAATTGGTGACTTGGTCACAAAAATGGAAAATCAAACTAAATGAATTAAAATCGATCCATGTCTGCTTTTCTAACCGGAAAAAGATAAATCCTCCTCCAATAAGCGTTAATGGGACCACCGTACCACGAAAAGCTAACGCTAAGTACCTAGGTATGACCCTTGACACAAGACTGAAATGGAAACATCACATCAAAAAAAAGCGGAAAGAGCTCAATCTTCGTTACAAACAATACTACTGGTTATTGGGAAGATCCTCAAAACTGTCCCTCTATAACAAAATCATGATCTATAATCAGATTCTCAAACCTGTTTGGCTCTACGGTTGTCAACTGTGGGGTTGTTCGAAAGATTCTAACATCAAGATTATACAAAGATTCCAAAATAAAGTTTTAAGAGCTATTGTTAATGCCCCTTGCTACATTCGTAATAAGGATATTCATCGCGATTTGAATATACCTCTGGTAGTCGACGAGATCAAGAGAATGGCGGCCAGGCATGAAGAAAGGCTCCATCACCACCCAAACGCAGAAGCTCTTCAGCTGCTGGACAACCACAACGCTGTCCGACGATTGAAGAGAACCAAGCCATACGAATTAGTGTAGTGCTTTGGTGCATAGAGCAGAGCATGTGTACGAATTCGTAGTTATAGTGTTAACGTAATCTAAAGGACATCGATGGATTTACTTTAGTGATAAGTATTAGTTTGTAAGAATTCAAAGGAAAATTAATGGTTGATCAGTTTGATCAGTTTTAATATGAAGGCATTAAGCCCCCCTCAAACAAAAAAAACAAAAAATATACAATATACACAGCGACTAGGCTTGATAGACTTATAAAAATCAAGAAATTATCACACATTTGAATTGATGTAAATTTTATGAGTTGATTGGTCAGACGTAATAAATATATATTTCATGTACCTACTCCTTCACGATAACACGATAAATATTTAAATCTATGAATGTATGTTTGATTTCTTGGGAATGTAAATCCAATTCCTCAAACATTCGAACCATTTTTGGACGCATTGAATAAGGTATTGGTTAAAATATTGGTCTATTTTGAAACATACACAGTTATTGCGTCTTGTTTACTTTTGCCACAGTTAACTATTCTATGAATGAAAAATCATGAGCAACTTGGTAACTGTAATTATGTGAATGGGGGTGTAGAAAGTTCCAATTAACAAAACTAACATTGGAATAGTTGGCTGGAGGAAATTACATAAAGGCGCACCAAGTTTATACGCTTCTCTTCCATTTTAGTTTATTTTCCCCAATTGGTGTACAGTCATATAACAGTTACTTGAAAATTTAATATGGGAATATTCAATTGGAGTTCTAATTTACTACCAAAATAGTAAAGCAAGCATGTAAGCTTTCTTGGATGTGATTTAATGAATAGAAAGCTTGACTTTATTGCTATATTTTTCTTACAGTTTGGGTTTGATGTCCCACAATAATCCGACCCAAACGTTCTCGTTGTGTGGAGCAGGCAACAGATTGCTACTCGTTACTCCTTAGACCGACTGACCGACGTGGTTAGTAATCTGGCTAATCTGAGTTGCACCAAGTGTGACCATGGCTTACAGCCTGGACATGCGCAGCAAAACTCCCACCGGGGCTCTGGTATGTTTTGTGGGGAGATATCATTTTGGGTGATTTCAACGTTTACAATACACACTGGCTAAAACAGTCAAACACAGCAGACGAGGAGGGACGCGAGGCTGAAGCCTTCGCTATCACCTGTGGCTTGTAACAGATAATCAGCGAACCAACAGTAGTTCTCGATCCATGCCAGAAACCGCTCCACTAACTACCATCAGTGTGGATTCAACAATGGCAGAAATTAGATTTCAGCACCAAGATATGAAACGCATTCTAGAAAAACTGAACTTCAGGAAAGCTAGTGATCCAGACGAAATACCAGCAATTCTCCTAAAACGTTGCAAACTATTCAACCTCTCCTACCGAGGAGTGTTTCATACTGTGTAGAAGATTGGTCGAGTACAACCTATACTTAAGAAGGGTAGGAAAAATATATCCAGCAACTATAACCTGTGGCACAGCTCTGCACGATGTCGAAGATTGTCGAGATTGTTATTATCGAGCAGCTTCTGAAGTATCTGGACAAAAATAATATGGTAAACGATCGCCAATATGGTTTCCGCAAGCATAGATCCACGGGAGGTCTTCTGGCCTATGTCCCAGATATGTGGAGCAGAGCAATAGAGCTTCAAGGAGAGCCTCGATAGGGTGTGGCATGGGACACTTTTGGTCAAGCTTGCTACCTATGGGCTGCCATCGGGTCTGTGCCACTGGTTGGATAGTTTTGTCAGGGATCGCTCCTTATTTGTGGTGGTGGATGGATATGCTTGCGATGCACTTAACATCAATATGGGTGTTCCTCAAGGATCTGCTTTCTCCAACGCTCTTTTTGCTGTGCATCAACGACTTGTTGGAAATGATATTTAATCCTATTTACAGCTTAGCTACTCCAACAAGGGATACCGTATTTCGGCGAGGGCAGCATGCTGGTTCAGATCAATGAGGACATTGAGAGAACTGTTGAATGGGAATACACAAACGGAGTTCAGTTCAACCGTGAAAAAGAAGTCGCATGCTGGTCTGCCAGCCGTGGAGATGGAGGGAAACCCAATATTTGAATCATCTTTCATCAAGCTTCAAGGAATTAACATCAACAATAACATGTCATGGCACGATCATTTTGTTGGCCTCGCTAGGTCGGCTCCCCAGAAGCTGGGGGTTCTCTTCCGCTCTAGGAAATTATACTCTCCAGAACAGCTACTGGTACTATACAACGCCGAGATCGGACCATCGCTGGAGTACTGCGATGTACCCCAAAGCACTCTCTGAAGCTTCTGGACACAATCTACAAACGACCTCCAGAGTCTGGAATATCGAAGAAGGGTGGCTGACGTGTCCCTATTCTATAGATATTATCATGGCATATGTTCGACTGAGCTATCTCGCATAATGACTCCAAACGTCGCCAGAACAGCATATACCTAAGGAGCTTATTGGGCGCATCCACACCAGGTCGAACTTACAACGCCTCGAAGAAGCCTGTTCCAAAAGTCGTTCTTTTGGTGAACCTCGGCGTTCAAGAATCAGCTACCGGAAGCATTGTTTTCCGATAGTTACAATCTCCAACGTTTTAAGGCTAATGAGAACAGATATTTATTCTCGCGTAGTGCTTATGAAGCGCGATAGGCTATTTGCCTTTGTTCGCGGTTATCAGTGAGAAGAACCTAGTTATTTCTTTTCCAAAGAATATGTGTCCACCACATCAATCTAGAAGATATAGTCTTTCACAATTATTCATGCATACTATGGATCAAGATTTATTATTTTTTTCTTCTATATTTGTCTAACCTAAAAAATATATGAATACTCAAATTCTTGGGCAATTTATTTAGATTTATCAAATACAAAAACCGATGTGTCATCAAAGTGAGTACTTATCACGACAGTATAGTATTGCAGTAGTTAAATAATGTAATCAAATTTCGCTGTAAGAGATATCTTACCTGTGTAGAAGAGAAGCCCGCTCGCCTGCCTGGTTTTAAAATAAAATGTGACTGAATCCTGAGCGCTGACGATGGGTTCTCCTCCCGTTTGACTAAGATCGTACGATAGGAATTCTGTGCCTCGGAAGACGGCCTCTGTCGGAGCCTTATCTGCAATAAAATTTACGGTGTTAGCAGTGGCGCTCCATCGGCAATAGTTTTCAGTTACAAACGAAAATTTTATAAATCGTCTCATAGTTTGCATTCCTTTAATAAAGCTGAACGGTTCAATAGATGAAACTGAGTAAAACAATGATTGGAACTACTATGAGGTGTAATCAATTTAGATCCTATTTTTTTCAATTCTGGTTAAAGTTGGAGTTAAAGGGTAACATATTTTCATTATTTAAGTGGAACGCGTCACAAAAGTTAATTTGCTTGATTTACTTGTTTTGCTATTGCTACAAATTATAGTTTTCCGTGATTTAACGTGTCTGAAAAATAAGTATTAAGTAATACTGAACTTTGATTATTTTATCTTTTGTTAGTTTTACTCAGGAAAAACGCTTATTATGCATTGAAGTCTCATCTTTAGTTCTTCCTTAGAATGTTTGGAGGTTGAATACATATCTTGTTGATGTGAATTTGCTACCGTTTTAGTCGAGCATATTCTAGCAGACATCATAGCAGATTGTTTGAAACTTGTAGACAAGGTGGATTCATCAAAAGTTTGATTTCGGACCTCCATTGTCTATAAAATTTTGAGTATCACGACGTTTCGATTGATATCCTATCTTCAATCGTCTTCAGGTGAACTGTTCACCTAGACAATGGAAGTCCGAAATCAAACGTTTGAATCATAGCAGTGTTGTAATGCGGATTCCAAAAGCCTTAATCCCAGCAGAGTGTCTGTACTTTTAATGAAATTAACAAAAGCGAATTTGTGCTAGTTCTAGCAACAAATGGATTGTGAATCGACCGCAGGGGTCTCCATATTTTTGTGTCTGTGGAAAATTATAAGTCCAGATTCACCAAAAAGCTTACATTGGTATTTAAGGGTCTCAGGCCTTGTGTATGGTAGATAGCAGATATATAACGCTCTAAATATTAGCTCGTATAGTCGTAACATGGATTTGACCAGCAATGGTGCATTAGAAACAAAGAAGATTTGGCGGCTTAATCTTGTTTGGTTTCCTTCGCGGAAGAAGCGACGCGCATACGTCATTGAAAAATTGCTCAGTGTCAGTGTCTACTTTTTAAATTTGAGCTAAAATGTAATAACTTTTTTAGAGTTCTAGTAATGCCAAATATATGATATATGAGAAATGGCATTTTCTGGATGAAGATTCAGTTTTGGAAATATTCTTTTTGTTTGAAAAACACTGCTCAGCCTCCCAATGTCTATAGTATAAATGTTTCACAACGTTTTAATCGATATTATACTTTCAATAGGTGAAATAAATAATCTTCAGGTTCTTCAGGTTCAAGATGATTGAAGATATCGCCTCAATCGTAACGTAAATGGGGTAAACACCTAAACTCCTTTGCGTCGAATTTAAAACATGCGATTTTGCAATTATAGATGCAAAAAACAAAGTATAAATAACACGTTTTCTCTGCCACGCTCAATCGTAGCATTTCTGCTATGATCGCGGCTGGCATCACATTCCTGTGGCCGTATGATTTCGAGACGACACTGTAGGTAAATCCATGAAACGGCACGTGGACGTACTGACAGAATAAAAGCTCCCCATCCAACCACTACTCACGGCTGATTGACAATGTACTTACACTTTAATTAATTGCTTTCGGATTTCCCTGCCATGCCAGAGGCAAATGAAAATGTAAATGCTTACATTTTTGGGCTTAGTTAATATGCATTTTTCTGTCGTAATATGGTATACATAAAATTTAGTTTCTTTTGGGTTTTCGTCTTTCTGAGTTTGTACTCCGCTTTATTTCATAGGGTAATAGTGATTTTTCACTATTTTATGTCAAAATTCTGTGTGTGAAGAATGACAAACTATTACAGATCCCACATCATAAACAAGGGACGTATTTTGATCCTGCCTTATATAGAAAACATGCATGGACTTAGAAAACCTTAACTGAAGCTTTTGGACACAATCCAGAAACGAACAATATGTCTAGTGGACGTGCACAGAGGACTATCACAGTTTAGAAGAATTGTTGCTGGTGTGTCTCTATTCTATATCTACCATCATAGCAGATGTTCGACCAAGCTGCCTAGGATACTAAAACCAAGAGTCGCCAGTACAGCAAAGACTAGAGGAGCTCAACACAACGCCTTGAACAAGCCACTTCCAAAAGTCGTCCTTTTGGAGAACCTCGACGTTGTGGAATGACCTACCGGGGACGTTCTCCGATGGTTACAATCTTTCAAGAACAATGTGAATAGACATTTATCCTCTGGCAGCACTCATGAGGCTCGATGAGCTATTTGCCTTTGCCTGGGGTCATCTATAAAGAATGAAAGTCAAATCCAAGGTCATACGTTTTTATGTCGTTATATCGTTTATGCTTCCATATTCGTTGGCGTTATTGTCTCTGCATAATCTGAACACCCTCGGCAGCCTTCATCAAGGCTGAAACACTAGAAAAGCTGATAGGTCAAACAAAAACACATTACTGATTTACTTTAATCGATAGAGAGCATCCAATAAACGAAAAACCTACTAATATGCTGAATAATTTCAGTTCCCTTCATGTCAACTTAGAGCAATTTACTTGAGCTTGATAAGCTGGGTTTTAACGCAGATCAAATATTTATCCATCTTCATGGAAAGTCGTCAAAGGCAATTAGCTTTGTATTTTATATTCCCACGGTATAAGAATTAGGAAGTGTTGGAATTTTAATAACATACCGCGTATGATAGAGCTGTACTTACGAATTAAATTGAATAATACGGTTGAAGAATTTATTTAAGGTACCTTGTCATTGAATATTTACGATTTTTTATACTTTTCAACCTTAAAAATTTCAGCTGATTGATCTATGATCACCATATTGACATGGAAGCAGAGAGTATACATTTTTCGTATGTGACTAGAATCCCTATAATAACTCCTGTCCGCGCAAAGAACGTATTTTGAATAATCGGAATAAACGGAAAATTTGATTCGTGATTGTTCCATAGGCTGAGAATACTCATGAATAAGGTATTTACATTATTTATTGTGGAAGTGGAGCTTTTATATATATATATATATATATATATATATATATATATATATATATATATATATATATATATATATCATGCTGTTGTAACACTCCATTTCATAAATCTGTAGTTGTACCAGCAAGATTGGAGGTAACTGAGCTTGATTTTACAATATACAGTACAATTTATTTAATCGCTTAAAATTACTTATTCTTCTTCCTTTTAGTATAGGCGAATCGCTTGTTTTTTTCGTCGTCATTCTGCCTAATACATCGCCAAGTTGTCACTCCATAGTTTTAGACAATTCTTTGTCAAAATTAGGTACTTGTCTTCAAGAAATATTTGGATTATACATTTCATTAACTTGCCTCGTATATTTTATCTGATGAAATGTATCAGTATAACGTACCCGCAATTAAATTTCTGCCTACGAATCCCGTAGAATGAAAAATTATTCATGGACAGTGTTTCGTTAGGAACGATTAAACACACTCCGCATATTCATGAGGTTGGATAATAATGTAAATGATTCTTAAAAAATGAAAATTCCCCAGGAAAAAGCGGACGATCGAAGCCTTATCTTACTTTCAAATTAAGTAATAAGATAATCGTTGTAATAAAAGGCAAAACCCTAGGGAAGGAGAGTCTCTTTCCTTTAGCCTGAAGGGTTTCCTAGTTGCTTTTATTTTATTTTCTGCTTACACGTAACGAGAAGTACAAATACAAGTTTACAAAGGACAGGTGTAAGCCCTAGGGCGAAACGTTTTAGTAGAACTACTGGTATTTGGTCTTGACCACTAGCGTTCCTCGAGCTCAGTTTTTCTAGAATGCGCTTTATATCTCGTTGTTGAAATCTGATTTCTGGCATTTTTGAATCCACACTGATGGTAGTTGGTGGAGTGTCTCTTTGGAAGTTAATGGTTGAATTGTACGTACCAAAGAGACAGCATGGACGACAATGTTTCTATACTCTCTTTCAAACGAGCTGAAGCACTTCCCATTCATCTGTTTGATCTCATTTGGAAAAGGATCAAGATGCCTCCATTGCGGCGGCTCAGTGCTCAGAGCTCAAAGACTCAACTGTTTCACTTGCTATTAGCTTCTTCTTCTTTATTATAATTAATATTGACATATCTCTTTCTATGTTGCCTCAACTACCTCAACTACTTCTTATACCTTATATCGCTATACTACAAGTACTACTATGTATTAAAAATGATTAGTTGCTTAAAAACAGGCTCTAGCTATGTATTGAATATTGGAGAATAAATACATTTCTGTTGTACTGAAATATTCAAGAAATCAAGGTCTGCGAACAATAAGTAAGAGAAGCTAAAATACAGCACAGTTGAGTGAGTGTAGAAACAATGGATCATTTGTTTATTCCAGCTATTGTCACTGTCGGGAATTTGTTAGGCTGCATGCTCTTTGCTTCGTTATATATAAGATGCCTAGGCGTAGGTTGTGGTAAAAGTTAATAGTATAATGATTGAACAAACATTTCAAGAAAAATCACAAATTTAATCGAACTGGCGCTATAGCCCTAATTTTGCTTCATTTTAATTCTGAGCGGTTATTTTTGCAATAATTATATATATTATACATTTAATTAACTGTTAAATGAAAGTCAATCAATAATCGGCATGTACTGGGCACTATTAAACTTAATCAAATAAAATGAATAAATTGGCGAAACATGTGCATACTGACATAGCATGAAGGATTTTTTATAGATAACCTCTCGCGAAGGTACAAAGCCTATCGCGCACTAGAAGCGCCGCGCGAGGGGAGAAGGGAAACTCTCTGGCAGCTCATTTCTCAGTGCCGAGGTTTTTGAAGATCGGACTGGTGAAGATACACCCGTTTGGCCCTCTTGAGTTTGCTGTACTGACGACGACTTATGCAAGACAGCTCGGTTGAACATTTGCCCATAATAGTACCTATAGAATAAGGAAAGTTCAACCCTCCTCCTTCTCCGATTTTCATGACTGTGGAGGTCCTTTGTAAGCTGAGGCGCATCTACTAGATGCACTGCTCGTGTTTGAATTGTGTCCAGCAACTTCATCTCCAGAAATGCAAGCAGTACTCCAGCGAACAGGTTAATATTGTATAGCGATTTTATATTCTTGAGATTATTGCTCTTACTATTCGTTTAAGGATTTAACAGATGATTTTCACTCGAAATAAATGGCTAAGAGCAAAATATAAATATGTGTGGGATAATAATGGATATCATGAAATTATTGAAAAATTAGAGAATCTCGGGCGTTTGGATTTATACTGATTTTATTTCCAACTCTTCGTTCATCCAATAACACAATCTTTATCGTTATAGGCGCTGTGTTGAAAATAGTCAATCATCAGCTTGCCATTTAGATCATAGTAAAAACTTGACTATCACACAGATTTCAGAAAAATCTAAATCACATATAAATTTAAAATATTTCAGTCGACATTCACAAGTAACTACTAATCTTTAATTTTTGAATATCTAACATTTTGACAGTTGTGCCTCACGTAAATATTAGATATATCACATCAAGCGTATCGTTGTAAAGCCTATAAGCTAAATCAGCAGTGAAAACCTATAAAGAAACATACAAAAATTACTGTCGCACATTTTTATCATGTCTCGAAGCTCCCAGCTACTCCGACACTGAAATAAAATCCCTTTGCGAATATCTTTTGTAACAATGAAAGAAAACTCTTTTGTGTCTGGTTATCTATTTAAGAATTTTCTGTTTTCCAACAGTACAATAGGCTTCTGTGTAGGAAATGGGCTATTAAATGCTAGATGTTTTCAAAACTTTTAGGAACGGTCCGTCCTTTTGGCTTAAAACAAAACGCAATGCTTTTCAGGGATTGTTCACAGTGTACTATTTAGATACTTATGCACATTGTAGGAAATAATTACTTAAAACATATAATAAATAACACTCGAAGATGTAATCACATACTTTAAGGATATATAAAACAATAATCAAAGCCAGTGGTTCTTAACGATAACGCCCCCATGTGGGCGTTTGAGACTCTCAGGGGGGCGGGACTGAGAAAATTCGGGGGCATTAATATCTTATTAGGGGACACAGAAGCCTGATGTCTGAGATTTTATTTTTGCTCTCCAGATTATTCGGAGAAGGTGAATGGGTAAATGTACCGAAACAGCGGCAAACGTTTTAAGCCGATAGGATTTGTTTGCGCTTCAAGATTTTTGGATGGGCCGA
The DNA here is from genome assembly GCA_949316355.1 of Bruchidius siliquastri. Classification (NCBI taxonomy): domain Eukaryota; kingdom Metazoa; phylum Arthropoda; class Insecta; order Coleoptera; family Chrysomelidae; genus Bruchidius; species Bruchidius siliquastri. The sequence goes on along the minus strand of OX438536.1, from coordinate 8,508,288 downwards.
CTTATTAGACATAAGGGGGAGCAAATAAAGGTGGGTGCAACTGTCCGTGGTTAAAAACACTGATTTTTACATTATATTTTAAAGAGCTTGGGAGGCTCTAGAAAAAAGTTATGCTCAACGTGGGTGATGGGAAAAACAAGGTTGAGCACCTATGATCCAAACTCAAACATTCTATTCAAGTAAAATATTGAAACAACAGAAAATCAGTTGCAGCTAAGGCCATTGTTATCTTTAATCATATTTTAATCGTATACATGGGATGCAACCACAATATTACTGTAGTTTTACTGTTAGTCACGCACTTTTTTGTCCGAGGTTAATTGTGTGAGCTTGTTTGTCTAATGGTTTAAGTGTCATACTTCGCCAGAGATATTCTGTGGAATGCTTGACGTGGATGTATTGTGAGTGCTAAACATTTCGAATTCAAAATATTGTGTTTTCTTGATATTCGATTGTCATATACATCACGAGAAACCTTGCCACTCATGTCTGTCTACCTGTCTGCCTGTTCTCTCTCCGATAATTCTTGTCACTCTATACTTATGGTATATTGTAATCTCTGAAGATGGAGTGTAAAAGGTATCGTAATTAAAATATTGCGTTCTAGATTTGTGAATTCGGCATATACGTAATAACTAAAAATTTTGAGGCCTGACCTGTGGATTGAGCTTCCACCTCACTGTGGGTTCTTGTACAGCGAGATTTATGTGTGTGTTGATTGTCTTTATTTATGTACTTAATAGTCGCCTTTGATTTATTATTGCTATCAGTGTCATTAGCTTCAGCTCTCTGATGAATCTGTTACAAGGGTTGATTGAATATCCCCTTAACCATTAATAAAAATGCTAGTACGTCTCTGATATGACTTTAGTATGTCAATATATCGGCCTATCGCCGCCGTTCCCGGCTCTACAAACATCACGGGATAAACTTCCGACCGCTGACAAGGATAACAAGCTGCTCTGTCCCTGTAATATCCTGTTCATTAGCCAACCAATCATCTGTGTACAGACGTGATAGAACATTGTTGACGAACTGCCTCCACTGAAGCAGTGTCGGACTTCAACGAAGAGCGTTAATATGTGTGAAATTCTGATACTCGTATAATCATGATAATACATTTTAACAGTCGGAATGAGTTTGAAATTCTCAGTAAACGGGTACACGGATTTGAAATGTCCACTGAAAAACCGGTGACATGAAATTATTGTTGTCATCGATGGTTGACACTTTGCATGTGTAGATATTTGAAAGGCCAAAGCACTAGCTGATCAAGTCCAACTATGTAGTTGGTTGATATGCGTGTACTTATAAATTTACAAATTTAGTATAAAATAGCAACGGTGAGCTGGATGGCGATCGTCGCCTGTTGAGCGTGATGCCACTTTTTCAAAGAAGCTCAGAAGCCTGTTTGATTAAAGATAACCATTTATGCCAAGATTATATTCCATCGCCAAAAGGTAAATAGTAAACGTTTCTTAGAAAATGATTAGGAATGAGAATGAAATTAAGTAATAATGTTCATATTATATGCTACATTATATTATAAGAGAATAATCTTGTAAGTTACTTGATTTGTCGTCGTTTAATTATAGAATGCTATACCCTTTTTTCAGGGGTGATTCTGCCTCTTAGGGACCTCCTCCACGCTCTAACATGTTTGTGCAAATATTGAATTGAGATCAACAGTTTGATTCCGGACTTCCATTGTCTATAAAATTTTGAGTATCACGACGTTTCGATTGATGTGCTATCTTCAATCGTCTTCAGGTGAACTGGCGAACATGTTCCTTTCATGCCTATTTATACCCCGTCCGGTGAGGTGTCGTTGTGCGCGGTCTGTTCTGATTGGTTCCCGATGCGCGGTATTCCGGTCTGCTGACGTGGCTGTTTGTCGGTCATTGTTTGTTGTCTGGTCTAGTCGTAGTCTATTAATCTTCTTTATGAGTGGCTGTCAGATAGGTTTAATGTCTACGCTGGGTTTGCTGTACACTTTCTTGTTGTTGGTGATGAATGCCGCCTCCTTGAATTTCCTTCGATACCAATGCGGTTCCTTGGCAATAACCTTAGCGTCGTCCCAAGCTATTTTATGGTGCTCCGTCCATGCGTGGTCAGATTTTCCTGTCTCTGCTCGCTGGGTGTTGAGACGATGTTCTTTGATCCTCACTTCCAGTGGCCTTTTTGTTTCTCCAACATAGATTTTACCACATTGACATGGTATCTGGTAGATGCAGTCCTTTGTCTCTTGAGATTCATTCCTGGGCTTAGTTTTTGTCAGGATACTTCTGAGGGTGGCAGTCCTAGAGAATCTCGTTTGGATCTTGTATCGCTGACCTATTCTTTTGATTCCATCTGATATTCCTTTGACGTAAGGCAGAATGAGTAAGTGCTGAGATTCTTCGTGTTTAATTCTTCTACTGTTGGTATTTTCCTGTATTGTTACTTCCACTAGCTTTTTTGGGTATCCGTTTTTCAATAGATCTTGTTTAATGATATTGAGCTCTCTTTGTAGTCCCTCTTGTGTGTAACAAATATTCCTAGCTCGGTCGACTAAAGTCCGGATGACGCCTTTCTTCGTGGCTGTTGGGTGGTTTGAAGTGTAATGTAAGTATTGACCTGTGTGAGTTGGTTTTCTGTGTACTGTTGTTTCTATTTTGGTATTTCTTCTCGTTACTAAGACATCTAAAAATGGAAGGCAGTTGTTGCTCTCTTCTTCTTTCGTAAATTTTATCGAAGGTCGCATGTTGTTCAGATGACTGAAGAATGTTTCTAGTTGGCTCTCTCCATGGTTCACGCACAACGACACGTCACCGGACGGGGTATAAATAGGCATGAAAGGAACGTGTTCGCCAGTTCACCTGAAGACGATTGAAGATAGCACATCAATCGAAACGTCGTGATACTCAAAATTTTACAGACAATGGAAGTCCGAAATCAAACTTTTGATAAATCCACCTTGTCTACAAGTTTCAAACAACAGTTGAATTGAGATACTTAATTGATTTGAGCAAATTTATTCGGTTTGGCTTGTTGATTCTGATTGATAGGCTGATTTGTGTGTGCAGCCATCTTACCCAGCCTACGTTCCGCACTGTTCTGAGTTGTGCCCTAGATTGACTGCATCACAATGTCAGTTACAGAGAAACAGTTTTTAAGTGAGTTTATTGAGCTGTATACGTCATGTCCATGTCTGGCGAAAACAATATCGAAGCATAGAGGAGCTAATTAGTGTGATAATGCCCTAAATAAGGATAGATCACTACCAAATTTCATAATTCCATCCAAATTAGTAAAATTGTATGGATACAAACGAGGTCGATTGGTTTTGCGTGTGACTAGCTTGAAAACGGTTTGAAACCCGCATTGCATTCGGATCATGTGCATATAAGGGACTATTTTATCTTAGTTTGTAAATTGACTACTTTTCTGGCATTTTATTGAATTCGTTAGAATATGTCAATTATGGTTTTTGTTTACTCATACACTTTAGTGTTTAAATAAAAACACTAATATAATTTTATATCTATAGGAATGTTTTATAATGTCTACGCATCACCAATACTACTCAGATTTGTGTGAATCAAATATATATTATAAGAGTTTCGCACCAGATCATATGATCTATTATGGACATTTTGAGATATATATTTCTATGATCGGACATTTAGAATAGACAGAAACCAGTCTCCAATTTCTATGCTCAAATGATCCTTATACGACAATGTACTACCTGCCAAATATCAAAACGTATTAGTTATAAACTAGATCTTTCCTTGAAGCAAAGTCTAACGGAAAGCACGTATGTTAGATGATAGCATCTTGAAATATCATTGAAACATGTGTCAAATAAATGATGGAACTGTTGCTTCATAGTGAAATCTCTTTGGTATATTGGCACAGAATGTGCTCTGGGAATCGCCTGATATGTTCGGTTAATTGTCGAACCTCTATCTGGGATTGGAGTGTTCACTCGTTAAGCTTGAAATTATAATTCGGGTATGCACTTAATGGTTCGTCGCGTTGAAATCACGCCGAAATTCGCGTTGTTAGTGGAATGTTTGCACCCTCAGCAACGCCTCGACCAACGGAGCATGACCTATTATTTGAACAGCACGCCGGCCAGGATGCTAAGGGTGTTTAACCGTTTCCGTACCCTTAATGACACCCTTAAGATGCATCATCTCGTAACATGATGAATCAATTAAATTGATGCTATACAGTTGGCCATGCTTGCAGTAGGTACCACCTGACGTTTGACAGTCATAATTCGAGCCATATGTCTAGTTTATATTTTTGGAAAGTAAAACTATTTATTTTTTTGTAGAAAATATTACCTCATTTTTTCCTGGAGAACTGGATCTTAAAATGGATGAAAAAATACCGAGTTGAAATCTCCGATTTCTGCTAATCATTACAGAACTAAAACAGTTCGTGGAATTCAAATTTGTTAAAGTATACAATGTTTGAAGTGTTGCATTAAAACATTAAAACTCGAATACATTTCCGGAGAAATAGAAGCTTATCATCTTGAAATTATGCAGAAAATCTTAATTAGGATCTCTTTTATGTGAACATATTCACCTAACTGGTAGGTACATATATATTTTATCCTGTATCGTGTTATATATCATTCAGTTTCAACTATACTCCCTATACTCATTATTCAGTTTGAATTTGGCAAGTATAAATAAGAATGAGAAGAAATAGTATACTCAGCTTCTCTCAAAGTGAGTGGTAGTTAAAGCATTCACAACTTTATATAAATTAAGACATTTCTATCCAATCTCTAGCGAACTTGATTGATACGGCCCATTAGAACATTCTCCGAACTCCATAAGTAATCTATTATGAAGCGAATCTATCAACTATTCATTTTAAAGACTTAAGATTCCATTCAACAAAATTTAGCCAAAATATTGAATTTACGGAATGGTAATGATTTTTTTTTATTATATAGTAGTTCAAAAAGTTATCTAAAGTCTTCGAGGGGAAACTTGCTTAACGCAATTAATATGGTATTCAGATGAATAAACGACAAGTATTTATTATGATCGACTTTGAAGGAGTTGCCCAATTTGCGGTCCCATTGGTTGGGGAAAACATGAATATTGAGTAAGATAGTGCCACCTGTTCACCAGAACTAGTACATTCAAGAAGGTTCTAAGGCACAACCGCGAATAGTACTTTCCTATGTGTAGCTTGAACTCAACTTAGAGACCCCGAAACTCTGAGCCCCAGGTTTCGATTCAATGTCTTCGAGAAAAATAGGCAAGTGTGTGATTAATATTATGTTGGAAAATAAAACGTAATGAACTGTATCAGATTTTCTTAAAGTTAATGTAATCACGAGATATACTTGTATCCCTGAAATTTACTCTCGAGTCAGGGTCCATAGCATAACGTGTGCACAAATTATGCACTTCAAAAATGATTTTCAAACACAAACCTCCAACAGCATTTCATAGAGTCAAACGAACTAGCAACATCCACCCATGGTGTATAGATTGTCTTTTATGTTTTTGCCACTCCGCAAAGTCATCCTTTAAAGCTTATATTGGAAGATTCCAACATTCCGATAGTATTTTGTCTCAGCAAAAAACATAATCAAAATATGGCGTTGTGCAACGGCGTATTTTCGCACCATATGTAGCGTATCTAAATTCTAGACACTACTGAATGTAAAACAAATGTGTTTTTTGTTGTCGTATATCTTGAATGCGCGGAATTTTCATCGAATTATCGCAATGTCGGTAACGCCAATGGTCAATATTTTCGTTTGGAATAAACGAAATATGAGTAACAGAGAGGACTATTTACAAAGGATGGATATTTACTTTTTCGCTTTTCTCCGTAATGATGTATCCTTCTTTCCCACCAAGATGTCGCATTATCCTTTCAAAATGGAAAACCAGCCCGCAGGCATTTTTTTTGCTTGTGGTCTCTTACGTACGAAGGCTACCACGGACGTGATCAGGTTACATTTTCGAGGGATACTCGAGAATAGGAATTTATTAATCATAATACGTAGCGCCAAGGGCAGAAAGTCGCTTTTGACCTTGACATGAGTGCTCATATTTTATTAAATTGAATTCCAAGCTCGTAGCTTTTATACAGATAAATGTGAATTAGTTTATTATATCTGAAATTCTACCCCTCACGTGTATATGGGGTCGAATTACTCTGTTTATGAGTAACGAGAGGCAGGAGAGACTACGTAGCAAAAGCTGATGGATCATGGATACCTATTAAGTTTGGTTTAGTTAGATGAAATCTTCTATAGACCTTTAATCAGAATGAGGTGTGAGATTTTGTTGAAATTTGGCACAGATAAAACTCCTAAATATGCATGGTACTAGGTGGAAGAGCCTTTCTTCTGTGGCAAGTTTGAATGTTTTCTGATTAATTAGAGGATGGCCTGGTGTTCAGTGTTGATTGTTTTTAACATTACGGCACTTTTGTGAACATATGCACAATTCGATAATTTCGCTCGAAGGGACACATCTTTTAAATACAAATTTCTAGAAAAAAAAATTGGAAAAAATCTTCTACATAGTCTAACTGTCAAGGTAATGACATGGACAACCGGAGATGTGGATTAGAATCTCGCTACTAACATATTTTCTCATTGTTTTCTTCTAATTACTAGTTTTCATTTACAAGGACCTTTGTGGACTCTGATGGAGGGAAGTTTCGTATGAAGGGTCTGTCTCCCTTCGAACTGAGTGCATAGATGCCTTTGAATTTAAAAAAAATACAGGTGCTGATATAATATGGTGGAGATATGTTTGAGGAAAGCATCGGATCTCAAAAAACATTAAAACATTTGGTGTCAAAATTTTTCGCATAATTCTCAATTCAAATTCACCTTCAAATGTGTTTAATTACCGCTGTCAGGAATAACTCTCCACCAGTTCAATCGACCTGGTGAGGATAGGCCCGTTGTGCTTATTTAGTGTTTGTGATACTGATGAATCTCTGTGTTATTATCAGAGAAAGCTTGGTTTACTATGTCCCATAGTATCATAGGGATAGATAAACAACTTTTCTTCTATATTGCGAACTGTATAGGTCCTTTAGAATACCAACCACATCCAGTACACCTATTTTTCTTTTCTGGATTGAATCCAGAAGCCTCAAGGAGGACTTTCATACACATACAAGCAGTATTCCAATGATATTCTGACCTGATCCTTGTAAGCAGGACTTACTTATGGGACTCCCATCTAGCAAGGATGTCAATATAGTCATGCTAGGAGACGTTATTCTTGATGTTAATCCCCCTTCATGGATTTTTAAATCTATTCTCTTTTTTTCAACCAACCTCTAGGCAATAAATTGTGCATATCTGTATAGATAACATGACAAAGCTCAGAAAATAAATGAAGCTCTGCTCACTTTGTTATGTCTTTAATGTCGTTTTATTGATTTCACCATAACTGGTAATTCATCAAGATTTTCCTGGGGTATTCTTTCATTCCAACGTAAGCATTACTCACTTGTGTGATGGCCGTTTGAATATTTATTAAGCTCTTCAAAGCCTTTCTCCCGGCAACGCCACTCGATTTTTTCTTGTTCCAATTCCAAGGACTTCATTCTCATAAATACGCGAAGATAGGTAGCCAATGTTTTGTTCGGTCACGTTTTATATAGACTTCTTAGTATGGGCAATATAGTGTGCAACAGACTTTTAGATAAACTATATATGATATTTACGATGAAAGTAAACATTTTGCTCGAAAGAAAGCTGTAGTGAAAATGGAGGATATTCTGCGCAGCAGATTCCAGAATTACATCTCAGTATCTATTATATGTTCTCAAAGTTGAACGTCTAAGCAATGTAATAAGGTAAGAATTAATATAAGGTATTGTAAGGAAGTATGGAATGTTTGCTTTTCATTTATTAATGTAAAAATTAATCTCATTAGATCTGAGGATGTTAAGCAAGTCCAATGACGGCATTTTTCCTAGCTAGCTGACTGTGAGCTTGAATTTTTGTATGTCTGAGCAAGAGTCATTAAAATCCCACGTATTGAAAATCTCTAATTGTATCATTGCGTTTTTAGATATTAATTTATTTCCTCGATAACCAATGCATTATATTAATCTGAAAAAGTTTATTAAATATATTTTGATATATTTCACTTTTAGTAGCAATCTACAAGCGACTAAATCAAGCATTTCATATCTTTATCAAAATATCCAAAGGAAACAAAGTAGTTCGTCTAACTGAAAAAATCATGGAAATGTTTTTATCTGTACTCAAAATCTGTTTGTACATGAATACTTTGTTAATTGAATAGTTTTTGACTACCTATTTTGCCGTCTGAAGCGATTTACATGAATTCTTACGGAGAAATGTGAGTGCCAGGCACAAAATTTATATTAATTATAAATAATATATTATAGTAGATTAAAAAATGCATATTAAGTGATGATATAATAATAACAATGTATCAAACCATCAAAAATTTAACGAATCTCATTGATATGATAAGAAAATTATTACAGAATATCTCGTTCACATCTAAATCAGTGTTGTTAAAAAACTGCTAATAGAAATGCAGTCATTTTCGAATATCTTATTATATCGGTCTGTCTCTGTCATGCTTTCTGTCGAACTGTTGGTCAGTCTGTATGTCAGCACTTGACTTCAAAGCAGAGACATATTTTTAATCTCATCAACATCATGCTTTTACTGCACAACTAAAAACTAAAGCAGGTTTAACAACGTATCCATATATATATAATATTTATATGGTAAGTATATTCTTCTGTCCAGATTCACTACAATAGCTCAGTTCTATACGCCTCTGATAGACAAGTTAACGCCGCGCAAATCGAACGCGACGTGGAAGGAGGATAAACGCATCAATTAAATCCCGTTTTTAATTAATTAATCTAGTTGGCGTATAATAGCGGAGGCGGCGCGCAGTCAGAGGCGACTGCGGTCGTGGCCTACGTCGATTTGGTTGACTGATTTTTGGCTGTGCAATTTATAGGGCTGCTTTCTGACATTCGAGTTCATGATTTTGATGTTTTTATTGCCTTTGTTGGGAAGGGTGTTCTACTATAGTGATCTTTATGCATGCCGAAAGAACATTGAGCAGCCATATCATATTGAGCAAATATCTTTAATTTGTTTTGAAGTACAAAGAACTGGATGATACAAATTCCAACACCAGAACCATTTACAGGCAGTATAAATACTATATTTCTACAACGCGAAAACCAACAATTGAAAATATCGATCAAGCTGAAAACTGAAACAAAAAATTATAATTCATGAATGTGAATAGTCTACCGACTCTATATCTCCTTTTCTCCATGTTTACTCATATTTAATAGCGCCACCATTAACATAATATAACTATATTCAACAATAATACAAAACCCACGCATTAAAGTGCCGATGTAGGTAAAAAGGGTCCAGCAATAGGAATAGGCTCTTTTCAGCAATGCAGCTAATGTTGTTACCTTACCTAAACCGTTAATTTCCCTTGATATTCAGTAAAGACGTATTCGCTAACTCTAAGGAAAGCCACGAAGCGTGAGTTGAGGGGCTTCCAGTGAAGTAATTTGAGCTTATCTTCGGTACAGTCCACGTTTGCTGGCCTTTTACGACTCAACGAGTATTTAGTTGGCAGATGACATAGAATAGGATACGAAGTAGGGACGCGAACCAGGTCAATACATTTCAATTAATGCACAAACTATAAAATGTTGTGTGTCAGTGAAGTAGCTGTCTAATTATAGCTATTACTAAACGACAAGCTTTTATATCATAGAAATTGTGCAATGACGATATAGGTTGGTAGTAAAAGTTTTAAAGGAAAAGTTTATTTTATTCTTTTCAGCTGATTTAAATAGGAGCTTGTTTTTAGAAAAGTTTACTTACTTTTGATTTATTCAGCTTCATCGCTAGAGTGAGATAGGAATTTACAGCTCTAGGTAAGGTAATTTCAAAATTGGACAAGCCTTACTGGATAATTGAAACAAATGTAGCACTATCAGCGCGTGGCATGCAAATGCAAGCTTTGCGGACCACATATGCTTTTATGTCATTTCATCACTTTAATCTTTTATATCAGATCCTGCATATCAAATATTGAAAATATCCGAGTTTTATGTATAGAAATATTGCAATTCGTTGACGTACCTTTCTCACAGTATTCGCCTTCATAATCTGGATTCCTGCACTCACAAATTGGCCCGCTGTCCGTGGAAATGCATATACCTCCATGTTGGCATGGATCACGGATTTCGCAAGCATCACTACTGTTTCCCCGCAACGTCTGCAACAAAGGAATTCGTGACAATGGACAGAAACAAGAAATATTTTAGTCATAATAGACAATAGAGATTCATCTCATATTTATCTACAAGCCACTAATTGAAACCACACCAATGTTTGAGTAGTAAGAAATATGAGATAATCTGGAGAGACAATTAGATAAGCTTCAAAATAATGTATGACTAGAGAGATGCGTATCACCATGTGACCGAATTATAATTTATATTCAAGATAAGAGACTTTGAGTGATATTTTTGAGGTAAATTTAAATACGTCACATATTTATTCACATATTTGTTTATGAAACTTTGTGCGCCGTTGCAGAATGCACGCATACCGATACCCTGGTAGTTGAAAAATGAGAAAATATCCGAGTATTCACATCCATGATCAAATACAGTACCATAAAGTACAAAAAGAAAAAGATGATAGAATGTTAAGCGTGACTTCCTGCGACTGAGCTTACAGCAAGAAACGTTTAGGTGGAACTTGGCTCACTTGTGTTTTAACCACTATTTTAAGATGTTTGCGAACTCATCAGAATTAAGAAGAAGAATTGGGTTCATTCTAAACACTCAACACTTCCAGCGATAAATAGAAAGCAAAGCGAATAAGGAAGCTGATCCAAATATAACCCTGATTTTAACACCTAATTTAGGAATGAATACATTGTATCACCTCCGGTTCTGAAATTCATGAAAACTAGATTTCAGAGGGCTCCGAAGTTATCTCATGGCGGTAAAAAGTTCCAGTCGTGAAATATGTATCGTTTTATGTAGATGAAGATTAAAGTTCAGCTAGCTGTGAGGTACCGTGCTGAAAGAAGCTCACAACATGCCGTAAAGTAGTAACTACCTTATACAACTTTCATGAGATATCAGCGTACGAGGATGCAGTGGTTGTGCCATGTTTGGTTTCTGAGAAGTACAAGATGCAAAGCAATGGTTTCAGACTTTCTTTCCTAGAAATCTGAATTGAATGTATTCATGTTCTATTCTTGTCATTTACTGAGTTGGAGGGTACATAAGTAATGAGTATAGAATATATATCCTTTAGTATTCTGCTTGTATTATTATCTTTGCTGTTTCGATTGCTTCACAATAATCAAAAATTGCAACAGAAAGAGAATTACTTCAATTTTATGAAACGATAGCATATAGGGTGTACAAATAAGCTTTGTTCTCATATCCAACAAACAAATTGTGATTCTTTGACTCAACATTCATAGAGATATAATAATAAAAAAAACTGAAATTCTAAATTCTATGCTTAGATTCGTCTAAATAGATTACATCTAAAAACACCATTGATCATATCTCAATTAAATTACATTTTGAATCATATCTCATTTTACGCTTGTACTGGTCAGTACGCGTATATAATAAATCGCAACTCAATTAAAATGGAAGTGTATTCGTTCACCTTTTTATTGTTATCCTCTGTATCCAACTTACGAACATGTTCACTGGCTACCAATTCTGACGTTTCTTACTTATTTATTTATATATTCCTCAATTCAATACTGTATAGGCTGTAAAGAGTAATGCGATGTTATTCTGTGCAACGATCATTAGACAATTCAAATCCTAATAATTATAGTTTTTATAAAATTGGTTTGACAGCTTTTCGGTATAACTACAACTGCTTGCATTTACGTGATGAGATTCAGTAGATGTAGATGTAGAGAAATGGTAACGGCAACATCCACAGGTTCTTGGTCGTATGTATCTTTGAATATCCCGTCACCTACTCCAGATATATCAACAGAGTTAACAAATCAAGATTCATATAATAATCAAATAACGATTAGCTATTTTCTCTAGAGGTTATGTATTGTGATACCGACAGTCTTATAAATTTTGAAGCATGGCATTTTTTGGTGTGTGCTCTCCGGTACTACATAATCAAGACAAGATGAGGATCCAATTGACATTTCTGATGAAAATCGGTGAAACGATATGATAATAATTATCATATATGTTATAAGTACACCTGATACCGATGGTGCCGTTATCACTCCATAAATATATTTATAAATTGTCTGGTTCCAGGGGGATTAATGTTATATTTATGGATATATGATATATACTATATAGAGTCTTGTTTACATATGTATATTGGGATTGATATTGTTTAATTAAATAACAGCACAAATTTCAGCAATTGTAAACTGTGCACGAGTACTGGTGTTGGTTCCATCTTAGACGTCTAAGACTGCTGTAATCATGGTCTATGCAATTACAAAAGCTCGAATAGACGGCACCATACATCTACTACATGTTCTGCAATTAAGGTTTTCATTCCAAAGCTGCGAAACTATACTCTTACACATTTTTTTACAATGTTCCGATCTGATCTTTTGGATACAACCAATGCCAATTATAAGATTCTATGTGAAATAAATTATCCTTCCTGATTCGACTCCTTGATAGCCCGTAATTAACTCCAAAGTAAGTTTGTTTCACATGAACTGTTGGTATTCCAAAGCTAGTAGAGACGTACTCTAGTATGATGCTTGACTGTTGTGAATTCAGCAGTCCTTCTGTTATCATATATTTGCTCATTGCATAGTTTCGCAGACTGTAAGATGAAATTTTTTTAATTTTTTGACGCATATAAGTGCATTTCACAAGTAGATTACTATGTTTAGAGTCACGTGTTCTCTAGATCTAGATAGAATGCCAAAGATGGAGAGGTTGATGAGTCTTACCACCGTGGCGTACTGCCAAATGGATTAGATATATCTGAATATATACAAAAAGAGAATTCCTGCTTTCTGATGCCCTCTAAGCTGTCCTAAATTTATCGAAAAACACCAAAGCACATTAAAGGATTTTCGGGGCAATAAGCCTCGCCTGGAACTTTTCGATCATTAATTATAAACTTTCAAGAGCAATATGTAACTGCGAAAGAAAACTTCCATCTAGCTAGGTAATGGCCAAAATGTGCTAAATATGCTAATTTATTTCAAGATATTTTGCGCCTGAAGCAGGCGGTACCGTTTAATAGGTGAAACGAGGATACTGAACTTAAATTACGGGCGACATTTGCATATCTTACCTTAATAATTTCATCTTTACGTTTCAATAAATGAGCTGTTTAAGAATTAACATGAATGCTGAGTAATTTCACTTGGATCCTCCCCTGATTGAAAAAAAACCTATATAAGAGTTTCTTCATATTATTCAAATATCAACAAAATGATAGACATATTTCTTGGTTTTAAAATCAATTAAGGGATGGTAGTAGAACCTTTCAATTAATTTTCAAGCTCCCAGCCTGAAATTTCCGTGAAGAATATGTCTCACAATTCAGGAAGTTGTACTGATTACCATTACTATAAGCTATCAACAGTATACACTCACAAAGGTTGTAAATAATAAAAAGGAATATGCATGTTGAACACGGAATGGTTATTCAGTATATGTCGAATGTGAGTGAATTCAGGTACCCACGACATTTATTGAATAAGGCAAACTATTTTGCACTTTTTACAATCCTGATGATATGGATTACTAAGACAAAGTTACATGAATTACGTATGCATGTATCAATATTGTTTATGAGAAAATAGGATGCGAATAAATGCCTTTCTATTAAATAAATGCTAGTAAATGTTAAATTTTTAATTTTTTAAATAAATATAAACTGCTGCTCTTTCATCGATATTTACCATATCTCGGGAGGATTTTGTGAATATGCACCTACGGTTTCCGAAAAATAATCTCAAAACCATCAATTGGATTCTTCTAATGTGGATTCTAGTCCCGAGAGAGTCATGGGCGTCATTTGAAATATAGGCGGCCCAATAAGGTTCTCAACATTAATCCAATTAATATTTTTCTTTAACCCACTGCATATTAATAATGTGTTCTCATATTTCACATAAATCATTATGGCGAACAAAGAACTAATTTTATTGTTGGTTTCAGTTCCTAAATAAACGATTGTATATGTCTTCTGGGCGAGTTTTTCATTCAAAAGGAGAGGGTTAGAAGTTAGCAAAGACTAAATTCATTAATGCACTTTATGAAACAGAGAAAATTGGTGTAGAATGAAAAATTAAAATTTTTCTTATTTTTTTTCACCCCTTGATTCCACCTCATTAAAAATCAATATTTCTGATACTTCTATTAAATTTTAAGACTTTCTGGATCACAATTTTCATGTTCAGAGGAAAACGTTTTCTAAATCTACTGTACTATTTGGTCAATCAAACATAGTGGATAAAGTGTTTTAGAAGTGTTATTTAGCTAAGGAACATCGTCTTTATCAATACGTAATCTCTGTGAAGATATTGGCAGTAGATCGTAAGTGTTCTTATTCATATCATCAAAATGGTGTCTACATGTCCAAATTGCATCTCGAGTCGCATAAACAACTACCAACATTAGCAATAAATTCGCCACACCGTATTTTCGGAGTAGAGAGAGCGTACACAATCCGATTGCGCAAGTTCTTTTACGAGACGTCACGATAACAATGAAACAAATTGGACAAAACGGGTGGCGGATATATAAAAGTGCGCCTTTACATACGAAATGAGAGACGTACGATGTATGTATGCACTGCTGCTGTCAGAACGATACAAGGAGCATACGTGTGGAATGTGTGTGCCAACCTACTTTGTGCCTCTTGAAGAGTAAAGCACCAGCACTACTTTTCATACTATAGAGATTAATGTAACTCCTATAGTCTGTCCCATCTGAGGACGCTAGAATGTTATATGATATCTACACCGCGAACATCCATTACACTCATTTTGCCCATATATCTGTCTACCTGTTGGAATTATTGTCACCACGGTGTTTTATCATTCACCAGATTCATTTTTATCACACTTTTTTGACATGATGTGAGACCATACATCAATAGCGCTACTAGAATAAAGCACATTGATGATCGTTGTTTGAAACTTGTAGACAAGGTGGATTTATGAAAAGTTTGATTTCGGACTTCCATTGTCTATAAAATTTGAGTATCACGACGTTTCGATTGATGGCCAACTTGTACATGGAATGGTTTGAGTCAACTGCCATCGAAAGGTCAGATATTAAACCGAAGTTATGGCTTCGCTATGTAGATGACACTTTCATCATCTGGAACCATGGAGAGAGCCAACTAAAAACATTCTTCAGTCATCTGAACAACATGCGACCTTCGATAAACTTCACGAAAGAAGAAGAGAGCAACAACTGCCTTACATTTTTAGATGTTTTAGTAACGAGAAGAAACACCAAAATAGAAACAACAGTACACAGAAAACCAACTCACACAGGTCAATACTTACATTACACTTCAAACCACCCAACAGCCACGAAGAAAGGCGTCATCCGGACTTTAGTCGGCCGAGCTAGGAATATTTGTAACACACAAGAGGGACTACAAAGAGAGCTCAATATCATTAAACAAGATCTATTAAACAACTGATACCCAAGGAAGCTAGTGGAAGTAACAATACAGGAAAATACCAACAGTAGAAGAATTAAACACGAAGAATCGCAGCATTTACTCATTCTGCCTTACGTCAAAGGAACATCAGATGGAATCAAAAGAATAGGTCAGCGATACAAGATCCAAACGAAATTCTCTAGGACTGCCACCCTCAGAAGTATCCTAACAAAAACTAAGCCCAGGAATGAATCTCAAGAGACAAAGGACTGCATCTACCAGATACCATGTCAATGTGGTAAAATCTATGTCGGAGAAACAAAAAGGCCACTGGAAGTAAGAATCAAAGAACATCGTCTCAACACCCATCGAGCAGAGACAGGAAAATCTGGAATAGCTGACCACGCATGGACGGAGCACCATGAAATAGCTTGGGACGACGCTAAGGTTATTGCCAAGGAACCGCATTGGTATCGAAGAAAATTCAAGGAGACGGCATTCATCACCAACAACAGCAAAGTGTACAGCAAACCCAGCGTAGACATTAAACCAATCTGGCAGCCACTCATAAAAAAGATCAATAGACTACAACTGGACCAGACAACAAACAATGACCGACAAACAGCCACGTCAGCAGACCGGAATACCGCGCATCGGGAGCCAATCAGAACAGACCGCGCACAACGACACGTCACCGGACGGGGTATAAATAGGCATGAAAGGAACGTGTTCGCCAGTTCACCTGAAGACGATTGAAGATAGCACATCAATCGAAATGTCGTGATACTCAAATTTTATAGACAATGGAAGTCCGAAATCAAACTTTTCACATTGATGATCAATATATCATAAGTTACCCAAGAAGACTTTCAAACAATTAGATTAGTATTAGTGTCTTAGTTTTGTAGAGTAAGTTTACTGGCCTTTTTTGTTTTGTGTGTCATATTTGAGAACCACTGCCCACTCGATTCTGAACGACGATGATGTTAGCTGAGCTCCCTCAAAAGCCATTCTCCTCGCGAATTTCATTCATTGTTTCCGGATTTGGAAATACGAATTTGAATACATTTGGAGGTAATAAAAAAAGTTTATTCAAACCACAATGCTAACTTCCAGGAGTTAACCTAGTTGAAAATAAAACCGAGTTGATTATCAGATAAAACGAACTTTTCCGAACGATCAAAAAAAAGTTTCTAACGAACTCCACGTTACCGCCGCGCCACACTATATCCATTTCCTATCGAGGTGTGTACAAAGAGAACAGATGAGCTTTCCTGTGGACTATAAAAACATTCTGCTTTGTACCTACAATTCAAACATTCACCATATCAAGCGAACCGTTAGGGATTCAGTTTTCCTGTTTTTTCTCTTGCGC
Organism: Bruchidius siliquastri; assembly: GCA_949316355.1. Taxonomy (NCBI): domain Eukaryota; kingdom Metazoa; phylum Arthropoda; class Insecta; order Coleoptera; family Chrysomelidae; genus Bruchidius; species Bruchidius siliquastri. The sequence goes on along the minus strand of OX438536.1, from coordinate 8,491,231 downwards.
TAACGCTGTTTAGAAGTAAGGACGTTAACGCATGCCTTAGCACTCACATGGCGCCTATTTGAATTTAACACCAGCCACTTCCACGCAGTGGTTGGGGTTGAACCTCGCACTTTATTATACGGAGATGCTGGTAAAATATTAAACGCAGTATCTTTGAGGAATAGTTCACCGAACTTCTTGAACAATAAGTATCTGTGAAAAAGTTAACTATCGATGTCTGTGTTGAGCATTCTTGGATCACATGGATACTGTTTTCATACATCATATTAAATTTTCTAAATTAATGTTAAGTACAAACACAGAACGATGGATTTGATGACATTTATATATCACTCGAATCGAAATAATGCAACTAGAGTATTTTCCAAAGTTAATCAAATTCAACTGGGCTATAGGAATTTTGATACATTATAGTATTTATTTGAAGTATCGACATGTTGAAGGCATATTAAGTTAAAGGCATGTGCTTTGAAAAAACAGGAATATTCACAATGCAAATGTTTAATCAAATTCTTCCGCTTAACTGCTTGGCACGTCAAAATAGGATTAAATAAGTAATTCACTAGTTACATTATTGCGCCTTCAGAGGAATGTATCGATTCCCGTAATTTAGTGATATACTGTATGTTAGTTTATTGATCGATGTTTACTGGCGTGAGTGAAATGCAATCTTATTTCAACACTCTGTCGTTGAAAGTAATGTCGGTAAATATTCGAAGTAAAATTTGATGGTGAAGAGTGAAGTTTTTCTAGGAATATCTCCCAACCCTTTTATGTCCGACGCCTATGAATGGGGAAGTAACTCATTTCCGTCGGTCTGTCTGTCCGTTTCTTTGTTTATCTGTTCGGTAATGAAAATTTGATTCCTTGGGTTACAAATATGACAATAACGAAGAAGGCTTAGAGTTCTCTAAAATCTGTTTCGTGGCGGCGGAGTTATCGAGAAAACACACTCAAACTTCATTTTTGGACGTTTGGGGGTGAAGTTATGGGAAAATTTCAAGGTGTTGGTAGAATAAGTTTTTTAAATATTCTCAGTAATACTCAATATTTTTTAGACACACACCTGTATCCACGTAAGTTGCTACTGTTTAATGAGGATTATGTTTGGATTTTAGAGCTGCTGATCCCCTCGAAGTATGGGAAGCACAATGTCAACTTGCTTGATGCCATTACAGACACATGATGTAAAGAAAGAATAAAATATTTACAAGAAATAGAACTTTGTTCATGAAGGTATATCAGGCTTTATATTACTGCCAGATATTCTGCTGATGCAATCTAATGTAGTGGAAAGCATCGCATATTTCTATCTATCACCCGTTATCTAGTCGATTTTTGTCACATTGACGGCTGGCGAAATGTTATAGGTTATTTCGGACAATTACTTTCTCAACGTCGGGGACTAAACTGATTTATAAGTCGGGGCCAATAAGCTATGTGGTGAACTAAACTGTTCCACTATGAATAGTTGATAAGTTTCTCAGTTAAACTCATCGTTGGACATATTGTTACTAATAGAGATGGTTCTCTCCAGTCAGATCGAATTCAGATGATCGAGTCCACGTAAGGATTGGTTTGAATCGCGCCCATCCTTATCGGTCTGATTCACTCTTCACAGATCTGTTATAAATCTGGTTGGAAAAGACAAAAAAAATAGCATACCAGAATACCCATCTCTATAGAGCTACTCAAAATTATCAACTTGTATAAATACGGAAGAAAAAAGCTTTAATGAATCATTAGAAGGCATGATTATGCTTCAGGAGCATTGAAAGTTCATGCAAATAAGCTGATTACAAGTACAAATTAATAATCTAACGATATTTTGGCGGACTGGCAGGCAAAAATTAGCGGAAACTTCCAACACAAACTTCAAGAACTTAGATTGGATTTTTCCAGCCTCTTATTCCATAATTTGTACCCAGATGAAGTAAAAGGGGACAAAGAGCAGTAAAAAAGTTTTTAAAAAGCTTTTAAGTGAGCGCGAGACGGTGGCCGTCGAAAGAAAAACCGGCAAATTCATTGGAAAATTAAATTTGCTTTGATGAAGTTTACGCCGGTGTGGCGGTAACGTCCCGAAAATAGTCGAAAGTCACTTGCGTACTGATATTTTACTCTTTAAGGAACTTCACAAGTAGTACAAGCTGAAATTATTGTTGCATCAATTATAGTATCGAGGTTATAAAAAATATTTAGATCAGGTTGTGTGACCGATCAATAATATCGACAAATATATAATGGATTTAGGTATCTCCTTTAACCTGCAGTCAATCTTGATTCTGTACTTCCCACGCTGTAATAACATTCTCCTCTCTGAAATATCATTTTACTTGATAATGCAATAGAACATTTACAAAGCCACCCCATTGTAAACTAAACTCATATTTACTTGTTCTTTTTCTGTGTTTGATGGAGATACGTTTATAAGTAAAATAAAAAATTGTGCAGCGCCAGCGAGTCAAAGGCTGATCGATTGCGAATAGACTGTACTACCTACGAGATCTCCAATATATCCTTTGTTTACCTTTTTACTTGCCTGAAATATCTGAGAATAGTTTCAGTTCAGTCTTTTGGCTTTCGTCGGACTTCTAATTTGTCTATACGCAATTTAAAAATATATATTTTCAAATGAAGAGAGACTCAGAGTCTGAAAAATCAAAATTAAAATAGGTCAATGAAAAATAAAATAGTATTTGCTTGAACAAGACATCGTCGTTTCACGATCCATGTCAACTTATCTTTTCAGAAAACTCATCTCTCTCCTTAGTCAAACCTGTCTTGGTCTCAAAGAAAAGTGTCTTCCATTGAAGCAATTCAGCTTCTTTCATAAACAACTCGTCTTCTATGATGATAAAGGATTTCTGGGGGCACTGACATGACTGAAGTTAATTAATTCGCCTTGAAAATATGTACATTTAGATAGATTTATTTGTTAAAATAACTCTCCGACTAATAACATTACTATGGCTTTGCTGAACGTCGAAGTTAACTTTGTTCAAGTACAATACAAAGAGAGGTATTACCATGTGTCTGTAGAAAACGAGTTTCAGACTCAAGTTACACAAGCTCATATAAATAGAAAGCTTTGAAATGTAAAGAATCGTTTACAGACTTCTTGCGTAATCATTTCTGTAGAATCTAAAAAGTAGTGCAGATTGTGGAGTTGGTTGGTAAGAGTCTTTGGTAAATGTATCCGATTATTCTTTTGTGATTCTGTACGCTGAAAAATGCGAGAGAACCTATAATACGTACAATTACATGACCGATGTTTAGTTTTATGTAACAAGAACCAAGATGGATTAAATGAATCGTGCCATACTCTACGCGCTTCCATGGAGCATGGATTTTGATATTTGCGAAATTATTTTGGGATTAACGGCACGAAACTACGCGGAACACTTGTATCTAATTTTATATACCCTCCTTCACACGGGAAGGTTTATATAGATGAAAACAGTTGCAAAACCTGTCCATTTTTACCCGCTCTTTCACTTAATGGTAAGAAACAGGACTGCAATTATTAAAATTATAGTATTTTATATTTTTTTGCATGAATGTATGTTGAAAAATGACAGACACATAACAGGCTCAGCTTTTTACTAGCGCGAATAAATTTTTAAATAACTTCATAGTAACAAAGAACGGTATTCTAGCCATCAGAATACGATGTCGCTAACCTAATTTCGTGAGTTCAAAAATTAAGCCATTTGCCTGAATTCAAATAGGATAGATCAAATTCTTTCCGAACAATATTCCAAGTGCATTTTTCGAAATTCTATCCCCACTGACTGGGTCAAAATTTACCCGCGGCGTGAAAACAATCCAAGCGACATAATATACGCGACGACGTACGCATTACCAGTGCTCTTAATTCGATCCTAAAAACCGCCTTAATTCGCCGATAAACCGTGCCCTATTGACTATATCTTCCCGGCCGATTTTGAAATATGATTCGCCAGAGGATTACAGCCCGTTAAAGTAGATAGCTGGAAGGTATATTCGTTAATAGCTACAGATGAAAGAGGATGCTAATGAAAGTACGTTTATTAACCAGTGGGCGAGTAATATAGGTTTTCCTAGTCCTAGTCTCTGATAGTACTAGAATTGGCATCGAAGGTTTTGAGCAAGAAGTGCCGTGCAGATGTGATGTGCAGTCGTGGACGAAATTTAGGCGTTTGACTTATGTACATGATGTGGAATTTCGTACTGTTAAAAACAATGTCACCTATGGAAGACTAAATCATGAGGGATTCGAAGGAGGAGATATACATAAATGTGAGCATACTCTATGTAATCTGGTTCAAAGCATACATGTAGTAGGGATAGTTGTAAGATAAGCTTATTGAGTAGGTAAGCTAACCACCGGTATCTATATGCCTATATGCAAGAACACTCACTGCTACTTAATGTATATTTGCTCAAACAACATTACGTCAATGTACAGCCAAATCAATTCAACAAGCCCTAAAATGATCAGGAACTTAATAATGTACAAAATAAGAGTTTCGAATTTAGATAAATTTTGACCTTTCCAAAGAAATTCATTGACTGAACCTAAAAATAAGCAGAAACTTGAGAAAAATACAAAGTTCAAGGATATCAAGACTCATCCCCAAGCGTCGCACAGAGCATATACTTGAGTTTGAGGATATTTTGATATTTTTTGTTGTTTGCTAACTAACCCGCCACTAACATAGTGATTTCTAAAAATATAGCAACACCACCTATTGCGACCGCACAGCATATCACTTTCCAAAATACATCAAAATTGGTGCAGCGGTAGCTGGCATTACCCGATCACAAAGGCGCGAGCATTGACAGTTGGTTTACCGAACCTCATTCTAACTCAACGGCCTCACTGTAATCCTGAGCATGTCGTGAATCCTAATTTGAATAACACCCTTCTCGACACGTCACAACAAAACTCGACGCGGTGGCGATGCGACATTCCGTGAGTTTGTCATTGGATACATAATAGTACAGTAGACTTGATATCTGATTAGTATTACTCGCCACGCCACCTGGCGGAGGAATCGGTTTAATGACGGCGGAGTCACAATTTTTTTCAGCAGCGTTTCAGGTCAGGCAGGCGATAGGTGTGACGTACAGTGATGCCACGCGTCGTATACTTTTGCGGGAGATCATGCTTTCAAAGGGAATTTCATACTTTTAATGATAATAAGATTTCATCCTTTTTGAATCACAAAGATGAGAACAAAGAAGGTGGAATAAATTATGTTTGCTTCAGTTCAGGTTTTGATTTAACAGCTTATAATAGCGATAAGCTGAAGGGGGTGTATTTAAATTTTTTCTTAAGTGGTGTCAAATAATTTGACTATATTTCCCACACAGCTGTATCAGTTGTGATGAGATTTCAAAGATTCTGACCTATTTGGCGTAAATTTGGGAAATATGGAATTTTTTGATTTCATTAGAGATTCAATTTTTGCAATATTTGTTAAATTGAATTCCTAAGGTCCTAAACTCTTGACGAAATCCTCATTTCTAAACCGATATCATTGCGTGGGAAATACTGCATCAAAAAGCAGGTTAATGCAATACTTCCTAAGATAAGATTTCCGTTATTTTAGGAATTTTGCAAAACTTTCAATTCTCAAAGCAATGGAAATCACTATAATTCAATCATCCGCATTGTATACAAATTCCAAATAACAGTCTAGCATTATATTCCGTTTTTCATGTATTAAAGGAACTATAAAGTAAATTGAAATATATCTTATGTCTAAAGACGTTAGTCGATTGGAAATAAAGTAGCTATCAAGGTGATGTTACAACATTATAGCTGTACAGTAACAGGCAATACATTTGTAGATGCCAAATTAAAAAATGTAGAATGCTAACATTTTAGTAACTCGCTTTGCTTATTAAAAATTGGTCATGAGTACTGTGAGGCCAACTGTAACTGAGTACAACAAGCATGACATAATATTGGTAATTAATTGGTGACTTTCTCTTTGAATGGATCACGCACCTTAGATAAGTTTTAGATATTTAGTCCGGGGCAACGACCAGTATAGCCAGACAATCCTTCTAAATATTTAGTGAATGATCATTTTATTTTATTTTCAACAATACTCGAAGAAAAGGATGAAATATTATTTTTTTTGTTTCCTCTCCTGTTCCAGGGCAACGAAAGAATTTTTGGTAAGTCGATTAACAGTCGATTTGTGTGTAAATAGGACTGTCTCGAGCAGACATTCGATTTAGCATACGAGATGCATATCTGAAAATGTACGACAAGATTTCTGGGCCGATGATCACGGAAACGCATAAATTCCACAGCGTTTACCATCTAAAATGCTTAGTTATTAGATGAGGGTAGAGTATCAAGATCATCAGGCTTTTTGTCATTTGGTTTCCAGAAACCGCTTAGACAGGGGGAGGAAATGGTCTCATCTGATTCATCACTACTTGTCCTGGATGTCAATTAAAATCACATTTTAGGTTCGTTCCAACAGCCAGTTCTTTTGAAATCGGAGCTTCACTAAGGACTGCTTAGAATCCATGCGCAAACGTTTATGTGACGTGAGTTAATCTCAGTGATGGAAGAGTCTTACCAATTAAGTTGATCTACAATCTACATATTCGAAATCCATCAACCAAAAATATTGATCTATAAATAGTAACTTTGTATTAGAAACAAATCGAGCTGCACACAATCGACACTTTTAATTCTGACGCCAATAACAAGTAGATGTATCGTAATAACCAAATGGAGATATGTTTGTTTGATTTGTGAATCCTTGGACCCAACGAAAAAAAAATTGCTGAAAGTCCTTTCTTAGACATTTCTGAGGCCCCTATTCATTTTGCAGTTTTTTTAAAGCTCAATAGTTAGTAGGGTGTTGGTAAAAAGCATTTTATCATCTATCGATTTTAGACCCTGGTAATCCTCCGTATTTGATAGACATAGATGATTCACACATTTGACTTCAAAATAGATAAATGGATAGTTTTTCAATAATTGTAGACAACATAGGAGCTTTTGATTGCATTCCGAATGAAACATTAGCATTTTTTCATGTACAATATTTTAACACGAAGTTACCTTCTCTCTTAAACGGGACTAATTTAAGCCGTTCCTAGTAATTTTTACTACAAATCTCTTAAAAAATGGCGCCAAGTCAGACTCTGTATTTCACGTGCTTCTTCTTAGAACTGCAGATACAATAATGAAGATTTGATTATTTTAGAAACTTGAATCAACAGTTCAAAAATGCGATCCTCGAACATACGAATATTCCAATTCTCGCTATAATACCAGAAATCAGATCTACCGAACAGAATACGTTCCGAAAGAAAATTGATTTTATTGTTAGACGATCATCAACGGCCTGGTGCTTCAGACAGCAACAGCAGCGTCCCGATATTCAGCCATATTTTATTTCCAGCGGGTTATCATAGCGCTGTGGCATTATGGCCCTTTCACGATCGAGCTCGAGCCCTTATCGGATTTCCACCTCGTGAACACGCTATACGCCTCCACGATTTGAATATATTTCGACATCAGGGGCAATTTCAGAAGAATAAAGGGCTAATGTTACTTTATGGCGGCATCTAACCCAGGCCAAACAATGTTACTCCCTAAATCCTTGAATCGGATATACTGATTTTTTGCGTGCTTTGTGGGGTACAATGATGAAACATAATGTTTTCGCCATAGTCTGAATGAAATTTGTATTAGATCTGTGGAATGTGATTTGTAACTATAGGAGACACACTCGATCCATAACATATATTGGTTGAATCCTCATTCTTATATTCAAACTGGTGGTGGATTCCTTGTGAAATTATGAAAGTTTTCGTGAACCATTTTTGTAGTCCCTCATAGAAGCCTATCGCGCTACTGAGGCGATGTGAAAGGATGAATATCTATTGAGCTTAGTCTTACAGTGCGAATAAATTCTTGGTCACTTCATCCCACAACGTTGAAGTCCTTCAAAAAAAGATGTTCGTTCAAGGTGTTGAAACTTGAAATGGGTAGATTTACATCTAATTCGAACTTTAACGTCGGTTTTTTGCTTCGAAAACGTATACTTTTGCATTTTTTACTGTACCAACATTTTTTTAACTGGTACTATGAAGTCCCTGTTAATCAGCCGTATAAGATGTTTTCCCACTATTTACGCTGTACACAGGTTATATATAGTTCAACGCACTATAAGTTCCTGCAGCTACAATGTGTTTTTCTGTAATATTTTGATATTCACATAGAATTATAACATATTCCAGTTTTCAGTTTCAAATAAGCCACGAAAACAATCAAAACCGCTATCTTGACTGTCGAAGATAAAACAAATGCCACTAACGCAAAAATCAATGGTCGCGCGGTGTTGTCAGATTTACGGTTTTTTACAAATTCCCCAGAATTGCTAAGTTCTCGGTGCTGAAATTGTATTCATAGCACCATCTTGTGTTCATAGAATGATTGAAAAAAGACAAACATATTCGCATGCGCTGCGTGTGCAGCTGCGGTTGCTCCGCCATCTAACTTGTGTTGAGATAAATGACTTGAAAAAATACAGTCTCATTCTTGTCTCTCTTCCTCGCCATCTGTTTTGGGTGAAACAATACGATTCTCCAGGTCGAACTTACAACGCCTTGAACAAGCCTGTTCCAAAAGACGCTCTTTTGGAAAACCTCGCCTTTGTGGAATGAGCTGTGGTTATAATCTGCAGTGTTTTAAGGACAATGTGAACAGAAATTCATCCTCGCGCGTTTCTTATCAAGCGCGAGGTTATCTATAAATAAATACAATAAAAAGCCTTGGATCTAAAAACGCCGCCTGGTTTGGTAAGGAACCATCATGCATATTTCCCTGTCATCATTTCCTGTTTAAACAATATTTAACAATATCTAACAAACGTCAACTCATTTTCAATCACCGCCTTTGTGAGCATCTGGCGTATGGATTGATCCTAAGCAATAGCATCCACGCACTCCCAATCAACGAATAATGTTATGTAAACTTATGGCAGTCAGACTCTATCTGTGCTCGTGAAATGAAGAAAAGAGTAATACATTGTAGAACAAAAACAATATCTAGAAGTCTTACCTGGAACAATTTCAAATAATTTTTGAACAATTCTTCGGTTACATCCTACTTTTTCGCTACCTTAAGGCCACTTTTCTCTAGCAGAAAGATTATCAAAAATCTTTTTAAGGCAGCATTCCGAATGCCATTTTAGTGAGTCCATATGCTGGTAGTTTTTCTAGCTTAAAATCTAATGTTGCCCGTTGAATCAAGATAGTGGAGGTACAGCATATACGGGACTCATTTTTGTATTTTTCTTTTGCGTATGAAACTAACTCATCCAGTCGTGTCGGTTTCTGTTGAATTCTCTTGTATTAACGTCAGTATCTCAATGGGGTGCTAAGTGAATTAGTTGTTTTCCAGATACTTCTATGATGGCCGTCCTCTGCCCACTGAAATCGCGAAAGTTGTCCTTTTATGGCTCGACTTTTCCATTTACGACAACCCGAATGCCGGATAAGAAGGGCGTTACATTTTTTCTCGCTGCTGTTAAATCTGTTTTAGTAGCTCGTTCTGATCCATACTTTCGTGCGAGAGTAACATTCAATAGCATGGCTTGGATGATTACACAATTTCTATTGATAGGCTATAATTATGTTTGATGTTAAGTAACATGCATAGGTCTTCTCTGCCAGGATTTTCTTTAAAATGTCGGAGTCACTATTGAAACCTGCATGTAGTGTTTTTGTGCTAAGCTGAATTTGTTGTATTGTGCTAGTATGTATCATCCATAGATCGCAGTGATTTTTTATTATATTCAGTCAAATGACAGTTAAAATTCACTATGCTTTTCATGAGGAACTCAGAAAGTGTGGTTGTCCTGCTACCTTCATTGCTCAGAAACTGTATCTTATAAAAACTATAACCGAGCCTCATGTCTTTTACCACGAAGGTATTTTGTACCTCACAAAACATGTATTAAACCTCCTAGTATTTTGTATTTGAATCTATGCATGATATCAATGTCACTCTCACTTGTACGTTTCATATAGCTACAGGTTATTACCAAATACCAGTCATTATCTTCATAAGTTGTGTTTCTGAGCTCACACCAATCATCAGCAAACTTTTTAAAACCTCCTACCAGCGTGGCGTCTTTCCTGTTTTATATACTAAAAAGGTCACAAAACTATCTCAGGAGTTACAGACCTGACAAGGTTGCTGCCTATGGGCAGTCACAAATAGAGTTGAGTTCACGCACACAAGACCCAAACAAGTATCCTGACAAGACAGTTACGTCCAGCTCTGATGGCCATGTAGATGAAGGAAAGCCCACTATTTGATAATGATCCATTAAGTTACTGTGGATTAACATCACCAATAAGATTTCCCACCACCATACTGCCGACAATACTAGGTTGGTTTCTCAGAAGCTGCGGATTTTCTTCCAGAATATTGTAATCACCAGAAGAGCTTTTGGTACAGTAATTATTATATTACGAGATACGTAAGTTTTACCCACACTCGATGTTTGCATGTTTCTGAAGTATTCTCCTAATTTTAGAATGTATATAATTTTGGAGAGTCGATAAAAAAAATAATGCCTGTGAGTTATTGACCCAATCTACCTGAGTTTATTTTTTTGAACACAGAATCACTGCTTATGGTATTTGGTGCGTGCTGGTTTTGCGAATAGCTTTATAGCAATGCGTAAGCAAGTCAGTCTACTTGACATGATTTTTCATTGTTCTACTTTCAACATAGTCTGGCAACCAAATGCTACCATTATTCCAAAATGATGAGTTAATTTTTTGATTATTATATAAATGATGATGTACCTTTCTTGCCAACCTTTTGAAACTCTAAGATTTATATACGCGCCTGTGTTCTCCACTAAGAACAGTTTTCTTGACTTCTAGAGCATCCAAGTGCATCTTGATACGCGCCTGAAGCGTGGTGAGCTTGGGATTCCTAGGATCCGAAGTTAGGGAGTGTAAAGACTAAAGGCCGTGGGAGGTAGTTTTGGAGGATGTGCGGCCCCACACGTTGAAAGAACGATCGATAGGGTTGGCGCATCAGGCGTTGTAGGCGTACAGATATGCAACAGCTTTGCGTTGGATGTATTTTTACGTGGGATGACATCCCGGTATAAAGCTGCAAGAGTTCATACATTCGTGTAGGGGAGAGAGGGACAAAATTGAGAAATACTCAGTACTTAGTAGGGATTTCTTATAGATAACCTTTCTTGCCCCAAAAGCGCTGCGAATGTCTATTGAGATTGATCTTGACTCGCTGTAGATTGTAACCATCGCATCGAGGAACAAACTCCATGGTTGCCCTTTCCAGAACGGTGAACATGTGCCCATTAGGTCGTTCATGTTTGTTTTACTGATTAGTGACTTTCGGTGTTACTATGCGAGTTCTTTTTCTATGGCGCACTGTGGAGGTCGTTTGTTGTATAACAATATACATTGAATGATAAAAGAAGGGTTAATACCTAATTATATATTCATCAGAATTAACTACCTAGGTACACATAATGAGGACTAACGCCCCAACTATGATTAAAATGTATCTATTTCTCCATACTCCATTAATAAAGACAATATTATTATTATTATTAAACTTTTAGAAAACGATTAGATTTTTAGTTATATGAGATTGCTTACTACAAATCTGGTTCAATAGTGAGTTGGGGATCCACGATTCTGATGAAGTCTTCTTACGGTATCTCGTTAGAGCTACTTCAACTTCATGTTTATGGTTTACCAAATACTGAGGAACATGCTGCAATATCAGCAGCCTTTGACCCATCAGGCATGTTTTATTGGTGATGTATCAAGAGAATTTGATGCCCAAAATAAAAGTTTAGCTTATTTACATTAAGGAACTCTATACCAACATGCGATCTGGCATTGTCTTGCTGGAAAATGGCTTTGGATAGTGTCAAGGTAGGGAATGACATATTTGCCTTCAATGAAAACTATTGGTAGTGGTGGTACCACATCAAATGGTCTCCATAACATAATGCCAATTGTGTGGTATGACGTTCTCTATCACACTATGGATTACGTTTCTTACCATGTCATCTTTTTACTCTTGTTCGCACCTTGTGCCACGTCACGCAGAAGCGGTATTCGTTGTGGAAGTCCAAGAAGCATGAGATCTGTTAATTCAACATACCATTACATTTCAGTATCAGAACGCTTTATTTGGACTATACCAGTTAACTGGGATCAACCTCGTTCAAACGCTATTCTCGCCTCTTGCAGAGCCGAAGCTCTCAATACGTGCAGCAATGAAATGGCCCACAACGTATAACAATGCCTATATATCAACGCGTGCACTTGTAACTTTACAGAAACAGAGGTAATAAAACGAAGTGTAAAAAGAGTCCCATCGAACAGGCTACATTTCACATCGAACAGCTACATTTTACGAGCACTTCCCCGATTTAATGTCAGCAACATGGTAGGCAGCCGTTGCCTATATGTTAGCGCAGGCAATGGCTGCTGTAAAATGTACAAAGCTTGAGCATGACTAGAATTATTGGGCTTATCCCGGTAGAAGCTTTCTCTATAGGCTCATATACGTGTATAAAGCTTTAACGGCATGTTTCAACAATTTTCATGTTCCAAACTGCCATAGAGCGGACATGCCCAAATTAATCAGTTGTTGCTTAAAAACAATAAGTAAATTCAGACTTTTGGGAAATCAAAAGAAACGTTTTATACTCGTAAATATGATTTTAGTAACAAATTTTCATTTTTAAAGGAAAATTGGGATATAAGGCTCACCAAAAAATCATTTATTTAAATGTAAAACACATTGTGACGTAATACATCGAAAACAATGACTTAAGGTCTTTTAGCAAAACATATGCAAACAAAACTCACATTCTTACATAATATTTCAAAACCAAATTATTTTTGAACTGGAGACTGGTTCTGCTTGGGGGCCATTCGTTTCCGCTGTTTCGTTTTTCCTCTGGTATCCATTGTAAGAAAATTTTGAGGTGCTGTGTTTTACTTTCTAAAATTTGAAGAGGACCTTTGTATGCAGGAGATGTAGGAAATTACACTGCGACTGGCGATTGTGATTTTTTAGCATGAGCAAGATGAAAAGAATGAAAAATACAGCCGTTTATGTAATCAGATGCCTTCACAACTCCGGGTTTGGTGGGGTCATGAATAAAATTCACTCATAAAACTCTAGACAAGTTCGGCATTTCTTCTGATACACAGTTTTTTCATAGTAAGTTCACCAGGATGGATCTGAAATGTCTTTATGATCTGCTCATGAACCGAAAATCTGTTTTTTAAACTAGAGGAAATTATTATTTCAGTATATTCGTGCAGATCGAAAATGCGATCATACTTTTTCAAATTTCATTCAATTACTGCAAAATCTCTATGGTTACGTGATTTTATGCATTCATTTGTCACTCAAACACTTCAAGTCATTGACTTAGGGTTTTTAAGCGCTACATCGATTAACATTGTGAGTGGTTTAAAGTGTACTTAGGGTGTTTCAGCGCCATTTGACGGAAAATAATTTATTCAAGAGATTCCCACGCTTAACTCATTTTGGCCAAAAAATGACTGAATGTTTAAGCAACAACTGATTCAAATATGTATTTATAATGCCGTATGATTCTTATTGAATATATGCAGATATAAGGTACTCTTCATTCGGTAATAGTCTTGAGTGAATATTCTTGTTGTTGAATCAAGTTCCGCTAGATTGAGATCATAAAAATTATAGGAGCAGGTTGAGCGGCTTCCACACAATGATTTCAGTTCAGAAAGGGCAAGGACAGGTGCATCACTGCGTCTCAGTAACCGTTATAGGGGGAGGATATGGAGAGTTATATCGAATGGTAAAGACAACGGATACAAACAGATCATGGCCACATAGGAAATAAGGCTGGGCAATTCAGGGTCATTAGCAAATTGTTGTGTATTAGATAATGGTAGTAGACAGGTGACGAGACTAAAAGCATTTTTCCATAGCAGATACCGGAAAAAGATACAAGAATGTATATTCAACACATTTTGTAGCATATGAGGCAATTTATAATGATAAAATCATGTACAAAAGCCGCTGAGGTATTCAGGATAGAAATAACCACAGGTATGCGGAGAGCGAAGAAAAAAACAAAGCAAGAAGGAATTAATGGATTTTAACCATCCAGATATGGGCTGTTGAAATTTTCCTCTGACCGAATAAAGTCTACGTAATCGGAAATAGAACTTCATGTATACAATGAGAACAATTAAATACTTCATTGTAACAGTTTTATTTCCTTCAAGAAATCTCCCAACTTTGCAGCTGACTGCCTTTTTTGCTTTTTCGGACAAAAAGTTTTAAGTGGACTATCCCATACCGATTCATCTGAAGGGATAAACTTCTCGATGCCTTTTGCTTGAGAAACTTAATCCTTCTTCTGTTGGGAGTTCTACAGTTTGCATTTCCAACAATGGAGATAGTTGAAGTGTATTCAGAAATTACAAAATCTCCCTCTGACAAGGAGGATAATAGGCTGCCAGTGGCAATCTACCCTCAGGGAAAATTCTGATTTGAAGCTACGGCTCCCCCAAAGCACCAACAGGTGATGCTATATTAGAGAGAATTATACCTCTTTGCTGACATTGAGGTATTTTTATGAGTATACTACTAACATATGGAGATGTGGCAACTATGTTTTTGTTCGCTATGAGACCTATGTTTTTGACTTTGAAGCTTGGATTTCAAATTGCTTCAAAAAAGTTCCTTGATATTTGATTTACAGTCTTTTTAAATTCTTAATACTTTTGCATTCAATTTTTGAATAATTGTTGATTATAATTCTTATGGCCGGTAAAAAATGAATAGAGGTAATTTAGGTATATTTTTTTGTCGCATGTCAAATATTTGCAGGAATAAGTTTTAATCCAATCAACCAGATAGAGTTGATTCCTCAAAGTTACAGTAATAAGATCGGAGAAATATTATAGACAGCGCGTTTATACCAATCTCCAAAAAGTTTCTGCAGAACAAATATTTATATTGTAGATTGTTGGCTTTAATATACGAGGATCACGCTGAAAGTCTTTAGATACTCCTAATCTCTATAGGTCTGAACAAGTTTGATCAAGCAGCTACTTTTTCCAAAGTTGTAAGTACTTAGACGTAAAGGCAGCGTTGAATCGTTCAGTAGTTGTCTTGCCACGGTCTCGAATGCATCAAAGTGTTGGTCGAATTTTAACTTGAAAATGGAACCGGGTAGTCGCGATTTTCGAGCCATGATTTTGTATGACTCTGAGGGACTAAACCAAGCGGAATTTCACGAAAGTTTAGTGAGTTGCTTTGGGGACTCTGCCCCTTCTAGGGCTACAGCGCTTTTAATTGGTTTGCTGAGTTTAAAAGAGGGCAGGTCTCACTCGATGATGAACCTCGCACAGGTCGACCACCCACTGCTGTTACTCCGGAAACTGTAGAAGCTGTGCAAAATATGGTAAAAAAAGCTCGACATATAACCTACACCGAGATTGACTCTTCTCTGGGGATTGGATCGGCAGCGGTCCGAACAATCATTCATGATCACCTTCGCCTAAGGAATCGGTATTCCAGATGGGTGCCACATTTAGACCAGTGAACAAAAAGCAACAAGAGCTGATTGGGCTAAGTTTATGTTTGTAAAATTTGATAATGGGCACAGTAAAAACACTTTTAATATCATAACTGGAGACGAAACATGGTTATATCATTAGGATCCCAAAACTAAACAGCAGTCATTAGTTTGGTGCTTTGAAAGTGAGCAGCCTCCAACCAAAATTCGTCGTTCCAAGAGTGTTGGAAAGAAAAGTGGATACATTACAACGGTAGCCTTGGGAAATCAAAGGACAGTTACTTCTAAATGGTATATAACCAAATGTGTTCCTGTAGTCTTGCAAAAGTATGCAAGAGCCGTCCAAAGACTAGTCTGGGGGGTATTCAATGACACCATGACAACGCAGCCGCCCACAGCTCCTCTAGACCAATCGATTTTTTTGCTGAACAGGGTGTCAAACTGTTGCCTCACTTACCTTATTCTCCAAACCTAGCTCCGTGGACTTCTTCTTATTCCCTAAGATCAAAAAAAAGTTACGAGGTCGCCATTTTTACACCGATGAAGAGGCAATCGCTGTATTTTAGGAGGAAATTAGCAACCTTTCAAAAGAACGTTGGTCACAAGAATTTGACAAGGGGTTTTACCTAATGAGTAAATGTATTCAGGTAGGGGGAGAATATGTTGAAAAATCAGAATAAAGTTTTTTAAAAAAACCTTGTAGTTTTTCTGTATCTAAAATTTTTCAGTGTGACCCTCGTATTTACTTTAAATATACTCCTTTATAAACATTGTTATCTAAATTTTCATCGTTTCAAATACACAATATCAATAAATGTACTATTATAATAAATGTATTTTTATTGAAGATAATTATCGTTCTGCTTGATTTTGAGAAACAGTACAAAATAGGTTGCGACGTCGGGATCATCATGGTAAATACACTCCTTGTACAATTGGGCACTTTGTGCTTTTGGCATTTTAACTCTAACCGTTGCTCTAAAATCTATCAATTTGGAAACATGAAGGTTTTAATTTTGTAATCATAAATTTATTTTAAATAGCTTTCTTAACTACTTCCCAATCAACAAATACTCCCACTTAAACTGCTGTGACAGATATACCATTTAATGTTATATATTCTTATTGCGCGTTTTGCAAAAATCATCTTTTACTGATTATGATGACGCATTTCACACAACTCGAACATGGCAAAATTATGCTTCTTGTTTAGAGAAGTCGTCACGGAGATAGTCTCTAACTAAAACACTCCACTATAGTGAATTCTGCCTACTGAAAATTTTCCCACCTGACTTAAATAACAGATATTCCAAGTATTGAACATTTTTGATAGGTATGATCCCAAAGAATAAAAAGACGTTTAACAATTGAAATTTGATAGTCCAGAAAATCGGTGGATCAAATTTTTGCGAAGTGCTGCTGATTTACAAGTGTAATTTTATTTCTATTAAAAATTCCTCCAGCAACTATAATAACGATTATATAGTAATTAAAGAGCAACTCATTATTCTCTGTACTTAAAAAACGGTAAAAAGGTTTCCCGAAAGAAAAGTTTTGGAAAGTTTCAATCCATAGAAACAATGGAACAGCAAAAACTGCCCTTCTTTCATCCAAAGGGAATTAACTTAATAAAACGAGGCAAACGACATAATGCCTTTTTGTATCATAGACAATGCAATTCAACTTTCTTACTGATACTTCGGAATTTAATTACAATTTCTCGGCAAGTGCTGATGCTGTCTCGTTGTTCGATGCAAAACTTTTAATCACTAGCGTTAACGGCATTGGCGTAACATAATAATGACATTTTATGTGTAAGGGGAGGCATGATGGAAATACGAAATAGCAGTCTATTAGTATATTAGCTCTGTACTGGTGATTCAGTTGAAACTACAAACTCTTCAGCAGCTATAAAAGTACGAGTTAGATATGAAGCGCAAGAAGTAATTCTATTACTTAAATATGTTTCGACCAAAAAAACCTGCAGTGGTTATACAATTTTTTTGTTACCCACCATATAGTTGTCTCTTTCACTTAACTCATCCTGGCCATTGATTACCAAATTACCTCGCCAGCCTTTATCCAAGTACAAAATAAAACAAAAATACTGTGTTCTAATTTGAAAACAGAACCGCTATACTTTAGATTCAAGTTATGTTAATGTCAATGAAATATCAAAACTTATATATAATTCATTTTTTACTTTGTCGGTAGTTTTTTTTTTGGGTTATATGTGGTATCAGTTAACGGCCACGATTAGTAAAGATGACTCGCCATATTTTTCGGAAATGTTAGAGTTTTTACAATAGTGGAAATGTATTTCAACGGGTTTTGAAGTATCCTTGTTCGTTTGAAGCGCAAATAAATAAAATTTTGAGAATTGTTTACCAGTTGCAGTACGCCGTTTTACGATTTTGTTGGCGATTCTGCTCGATCATAGGCCAACAAATGTAGCAAAAGCCAGCAAATTCATTTTGAGCATCTATAAGAGGGACAATCTAGGTATCTGATTTCATTATGGATACAAACAAATGGTCATCCAAACAAACTAGAGCGTGAGATGTAATGTGTCAGTCTATTTGATATTATTTCTCGAATTGAAATGAATGATTTATCACTGTAACGCTAATTAATATGTATTAGTTGGCTCATGGTTTTATTTGTTACTGATCCAAGTGGATTTTTATCGTCTTCAAATAATGACAGATTATGATTCGCATGCCACAAAATTCTATTCATTTATTAAACTGCAGTAAAAGTTGTTATGATTACATATAGGTACTTTACCCGTTGAACCTTCTAGTGTTCATTCAACTAATCAAACTCTTGGTGACCCGGACAGCTTGAAGTTTAGCAAAGTAGAATCGCCAAAGATGGTATAACTTTACACCAGCCAGAAAAACGAATTTGATTTGTGAAACCTTTTGTGTAAAATGCACAATCTTACCTTGATGGCAAAATTCCTCCAAGTACGAGCATCCATAATCTATCTAAGATTCCTGTTCTCGTACTATACGCTAATGGATACAAATTCTCTATGAAACTTTAGGTGTGCAGTAACGTTAAGTCGGGATTCGTTGAGGCTTGAGGGTATTAGGCACGTAAAATGTATCTCAGAAACTTGAATGCAACTTTAAGTTACGAATTTAAAGGGAATCTGGTACACGCAAGAGATTTTGACGTTAAATTTACATATTCATGTTTCGGCTCTCCAAAGGTATTATCTATAACTTAAGAAAAACTTTGACGGTGAAGTTGGTGATTGAAATGTGAAGATAAACGAAACAACTCGTCGTAGTAGTCGCATAACCAATGCTACGGAACGGTATCAGGCTTCGCTATTTTTCTTGCATACTTGCATGACAATCATTTACTCAGATGATAAGTTCTATTCGAATCATTCCCCTTTTTTTTGTTGCCCCACTGGGGTGAAATAATAGAACCAGTTCTGTTGGTCAAGTCTGACAAGCAAATTTTAAGCAACTTTTATTTCTTAGACAGGTTTAATCCTCTTCAAAATCTTGATATAACTTTTTCATCAGTCCTTCGTCTCACTGGTAGTGCTTAATGTATTTTTATTTTATTTTCATGCCGACCTATAGCACTATAACTGTGATTCGTAAAAAAAATGGATAATTTTAGAAACTGCGTCCAAAAGCCTTTACATTAGTTGTATGATATTCTTATCAATTCGAGTTTTCAAGTGGCAAATAATCGATTATAACTGAAAGATCAAACGACTTACCTGTAGGAAGTTCGATCTTAATTTTTAGAGCAACTTCGTCGAACCTCATTTTTGTTGTGTAGTGTACGATTTCGTTCCCAATCGGCACAGTTTTTGTAGTAACCCAAAAAACCACCATTCGGAATTCCGTGATTCTCGGCTTGTTTATTCAGTTCAATATGATTTTGGGTATCATCGATAGTTAGCTCTATGAGAGAGAGGCCTTAAGGGTCGGGTTATAATGAGGTTCGACGAAGTTGCTCGAAAAATTAAGATCGAACTTCCTACAAGCAAGTCGTATGATCTTTCAATTTTTCTTCGTAACTTCGTCGACCCTCATTTTCGTTGTGTAGCTGTTTAAAGCATTCCAAGCTAACGCTGTGAGCACTTGTACTGTAAATACTATAAAAGATATTTCCTAAAATCTCTAACTCGATAGTTAGTTTAGATATAATCTATTTCCAACAAATTTGAAATAAAGCAATTATAATAATTCTATGCAACAATTTAATGTAAAGTTAAACACAATACCACCATAATTACAGGATTGTGTTCTGCTTAATCATACAGGATAGGTATCTACTACTTGTTACCAGTCAATATTTTTGTTGCAAATTCACAAGGGTTAGCTTTTACAGGCTTTGAAATATATTTCGATCCATACCGCCCATGTTAATCCATCTGCTAATGGTTTGACTAGTTGCTGAACGGAAGCGTCTTTTGTATGTGCTAAATAAATAAATTTTTGCCCCCCCCCCTCATATTGAGCTGGATAAACAAGCCGAGAATCACGGAATGCCGAATGGTGCTTTTTTGGGCTACTATAAAAACTGTGCCGATTGGAAACGAAATCTTACACTACACAACAAAATTGAGGTTCGACGAAGTTGCTCGAAACTACCAGATTTGACTGCTAACAAGGCTACCCAGATTACTTGCCAACTAACTAATTAACTGACTAGATTTGAGAGCTCTAGTTTTGTATCGATGATAGGATCGAGTTAGGAAGTAATCTGGGTAGCCTTGTTAGCAGGCAAAAAATTAAAATAGCTGGTTATATTTAAATCCCACAAAAAATAACTCGCAAATTGCTCCGAAACATTCGCCGCCATTTGAAAGTTAAATATTATATCAATGAATAATTTCAACATCTATCAAATTGTGTAGAAATTTGCGCATTATAATGATACTAATAATAATACAAAAATATTACTTTATGTAAATTTGCTTTTAGTTGTAGGTAGTCAATAATGTCAAATGACAAAGTTTGGCCATACCAAGCTTTAAAAAGTTATCTATGTAATTTAGTACCAAAATAAGTGGATCTACATCACTCAAACATTTAAAATGGTATAAATATGTGCTATAACTAAATACATTTTGAGGTCCAAAAGCATATACTGTACACGTTTAAGCAAAACAATCAACCTGTCAGTGTCAAATGACATCAACAACTACATTGTCAGGTATGAAAGCTAGATATTAAGCATCTACCAAGAATGTTCCAGTAGATAATGCGAACAATAGTGAGACAGTGTGTAGTTGAGCTACTACAAGAAAAAGATATTGTGTAGATACAACATTTATTCAACTAAAGCATCAAAATCACAGTACTGAATCGTTTTTACACACTTTGCACATGCAGTTTATATAGTGTTAACCGCACTAGTATGTACTCGTTGACATTATTTAATTATTTTGTTTAGTGTATTCAATTGTAAAGCAAATGAAATAAGCTCCCAATCATACAAGTAAGTCCAATCACTTCGCGAAGCAAACACACTTAAGCTACGTTTATACTGTATCAAATGACAACTGTTAACAGGTTACTTTGAAGATTGGAACATCACTTTTAAGTAGCTTCAGCGCACTTTAGTGAGTTTATTTAAGAATATCAATTCTTTCACAAAACAACCATGCCATCTGACACAATGATAGTGCAAGGAGGTTCCTACGTCATTGGTTGAAGCAAGGTGCATTTTGTTATCGACTCTGATAGTCATTATTGGTTCGAGATCGATATTTGCTTACCAAATATACTTCTGGAGGCTGAACAGCTAAATTATAATTTTAAGCTTGGTTATTTTGAAATGGAAGCACATTGAATACATTGCATATTATGGCTTTTGCTTCAACTCAAAAAGTTTTGCAGAAATCTCCTTCAAGCTTTCAGGCTACATTCTTTTCAAACTCACCCTGGACTGAGGTAGACAAACCCCTTCTACCCCTGCAGCTATAGGGCCATCACACTGTAAAAATAGGGGATTATTGTACTTTACGTATTCTCCACTTTTTCATTTGTTGCTGCGTGTGTTGTTGGGTGTTTATGGTGTTTTTGGAAAAGTATATGAAGGTTTGAAACTGTTTTGGTTTGGAAATATTCGAATTTTGATTATTTGTATTGGCTGGTTTGTTACTGTGAGATTTCTTGGAAATATCTAGACATATAATGTAAAAAGGATCAACAAGTTTGCACTCCTTCGTATGGAAGATGTCTACTGTACATTTTATTAAGATGGATCTTTTCTTCAATATATGTGCGGGTCATCAGTTGTTAGTTGTGCCCTCCTCCACGTTTATATAGATAAAGTCTCACAAAGGTATCATTCTCCAGAAGCGCTGCGAGAGAGAAAAAATGCTATTCATATTGACCTTAAAATGCAATGAACTACAACTGTCAGAAGGTAAACTCCTTGGCTGACTTTCGTGGATCCCACTGGTGTTTAGTGGACTAATGACTCTTGGTGTTATCATGTGCGGCAGCTCAGTCGCTTATTCACCATAATATAATGTGTAGAATAGTGACAGATTAGCCACTTTTTTTCGATGTTTTAGAATTTGGCAGTTCAGGTACTTCTACTGGACGTTTTGCTCTTTTCTCGATTGAGTCTAGTAACTTCGGTACGCGTCTCCACACATGCGAGTAGCATTCCAAAGATGGTCTCATCTGAACCTTGTAGAGTAGCAGCAGCTCTTACGGTATATATAATTTTCTGGAAAGCAAGATAACCCTTAGCTTCTGAGAGGCCAACTCAGCAAGACCGACAACATAACCGCGTCATGACATGTTATTGATGATGTTACTTCCCAGATGCTTGATAAAAAATACCTCGAGTATTTCCACGACTGGCAGGCAGCATGCGATTTTCTTGTCAGGGTAGTTACCTTAGTGGTTGTGCGTTAAACTGATTTCCATTTGTAGATCCCCATTCAACAATTCTTTCAATGTCACATCGCAATGAGAGGGGTTCTGAAGTTCCATTGATTGATGATAATCAGTTTGAATTTTTAACTTTAACATGTTTTTCAGATACTGCATTGACAGACTCGTCAGCCTTCTAGTTGTATTATCAAAATATCTTCTCAGGCAAAAAGTAATTAGCGCCTCATCAAGGGTAAATAGGGAGTACAGGGAGGTCATATGCTCCCTTGATTTTGGCCTTATTAATAATATTCCTGAGAAGGTATCTGTTTATTGGTATACAAAACGTTGAGAAAGCCATCACTTCTCTGGACAGTGGACGATGAACACAGTGTTATCGGATGTTCAGGATGACGACGCTTGGGGACATGAGGGAATATTCACTTGCACATCCACATTGGTAACAGTTTCGTAATATATGAGAAGGTTCATCTCATAGTTACACACCCGAATGGCTTGTCGATGAACATCACATCATGAGAATAAAGCACAAGAGGCTATTTTTTACATCCACTTTTCAATGACAGTAGGTTCCGGTAAATAGTACTACTTTATTCAGTATACGAGCAAACATTAGTAACAAATATACCTTCGAAATAACCTAGTGAACATGAAGCTCGTATGTCTACATAGTATCATATCAGATGAATCCAGCAGATATCTGTAGCATTACTCGGATGGCATGCATGTAATTGATACAATTATGGCACGAAACTGTAACCTGTATCTATCTATCTTTCTAACCCATTTCATGTGAATAAAGCAGTTTAATAATTCGTTATCACGCCATTCGCAATGCACGACTGCCACGGCTGCTGTGAAACTTTCCAACTTTGAATTACTATCTGAAAGCCCAGTGGCTTGATTATGTTTATTATCGTCATTTTTAAATTATAATGAGGCTTTTCGCTGTCGAAGAAAATCATAAATTAGTGCTTGAAGTGCAATAAAGCTCGTGTTTTTGGCGTTTAATTATGAAAACGGAAACAGCAATTTGTAATAAAAATGTGTTTTGCTATCGCTCTCGCGAAGATTTGAGATGAATTATGGGGAAAATTGGATTCAAGGAGGAAAAATGTTGATGAAATTGGAGATAAATCATAAAAGTCGTGAATAATAAGTGTTCCATGAAGTGGTATTTTTTCTAGCTTCTTTGTCCAAATAATTTTTCGCTTTTTGTATTTAGCTTTCTACTATAAACTTAGCAGTGAAATCAATTACTTATTTTTATGTACGAACAATATGCAAGTTGAGGTAGGCGGTTGTTGCTTTAAATAAACTTGTGAGTGATATTGTCTGTATACAGGGCTTCCGACAAGTTTGGAAACCATTGATTATTGGATAAAATAGACAAGGTTTAAAAAAAAATCGATTTGTTGAGTGTCTAGTAAAACATGTAATTACAGGGTAGGTCATAGAGTTGTGGCGCACTTAAGCTGCTTTTTTTTGATGGAATGCCTTGGATATTATTGTATATTTTAACTTTTCCTTCAATTTTAAGCAAAAATATATATAAGTAGCTAAATTTCTGAGTTATAGGGTTTTGAGGAAGATAAGTTATTGCGTTCAAAATAGGATAAACAACTAGAATATTTGTATCACTCTTCATATGATGAGAGGATACGATGATAGGATTCGAAGCTACGAGGAAGTGTCAAATTTGTTTGATATCACTTTTCCAGATCCGTTATTTTCTGTAACGATTACAGATTTAAATCGTAAATATTCACACTCCTTCATTAGATTCGATGTTTATATCAATCAATTTGTCGGATCTTCTGCACCTATCAAATGTCAAATCAAGGAACATACAAATTATACTAGACTGTATGGGAAACTTCAAAATCAGTAAAGTAAACACGTTTTAAGAAACAGAACAATTTTTCTGTCAGCTACGATTCAATTTGGTTGAGTAGGCTTCAGAGAAAGATCTAATCAATGTTGTCCAGACCTACAGATTTATATTTTTTCTCTTGGCTTTCTTAGATCCTACATTTATGTCGTTACTTTGGGACGACACTGCTGTATGTTTCTAATGCGACGATATTTATTCTGCCTTCCATAATAGGTCTTATTTGAAAACAACACTGTTTTTTTGAGGAACAGCCAGTATCATTATAGTTTCAAAATTCACTTTTATTTATTTTTTTACTAGACGAATGTGATTCATCTTAGCTGAATGGTAGTATATAACTATTATACTATACTCGTACTATGACCGGATTTTGATTGAACTAGCTACTTTATCAACCGCTTATATACATATTTTTACCTTTTCCAATCAGAACAGCAGTTCGGTAAATAATAAGATTTAAATTCGAGCGAACAGATCTGAGGATATTCAATTATGTTGGTGGGAAGTAGCTTAAATATTGCGGTGCCTGTCTAAATGCAATTTACGGCCTGAACTTCCTTAAGCCGTAGCTCAACAATTTTGGAGAGTCTGCGAGTCGCGTACTGAATACACAACACCATAGTAAAGAGGTTCATATTAGGGAACAATGCATACGCTGAATTCGTAGCATCGCAAACGCCAACTTATACCATAGAATGGAACAGGTTTTATTTCATGAAGCATATTATACCGACGATAAAAGGCAGAAAGGGCATGATCAAAATATATTTCTACAGAATTCTATGAAATATTTGGGAACTATTTGTCATACCATAGGTGGAAAAAATGCAACATTTCGATATTACCTCTTCAGAATAATGCTATTTATTCTTATTGGCGGATTTTATGGTTTCCTCTTAGAATGTCAAGTAAGCTCAAAAATATCCAGATGTCTCTTTTTTTTAAAGTGGCTGCTCTTGCGAGGTGGGCCTCCTACTTGCCGCCATTCTTCTATTTTATAATTTTATATAGTGAAAACTATTGAAAGTATGGTAGAAAAATGTCAATTACTTTTCCTTTTAGTACTAATAACTACATAGTGTACATTATATATCCGTAATAAAAATATAAGCCCATGCCCCCTGCCGATGTAATCAACCGCAAACACATGGTGAAAGTTGGTTGACGCTGCAACGATATCAACACAGAAATAAATATTTTGTTCGCATTGTGCTACTGTTAACATTTAAAAAATATTTAATATATTGAAAAATTAAATTAGAAGTAAGTGGTCTGATGCGTAGTGGAGAGCATACACTTAAATGAAAAATTGTTATGCATTATTATCGTGGGGTAAAAAAATCACATGCTCAGAACATATAAAATTCAAAAGATCCAGTATTGAATAGCGTTTAAATAGCGAACATTAGTTCTTGGCATACTCTGATAAAATGTAGGGCATCTTCGTGAGTTTAGTTTAGGCACATAAAAATTAAGCTTGATCAGTAAGAGAGGAGCATCTAATTGATTATGCAATAGTTTGTAAAGAAATCGCAGTGCGTGATTCCTTCTTCTAAGTTCCAATGGCTGAGCATCAAACCTCATGAGCAGTACTGCATGATCACTTCCTCGTGGTGGATAATATCCATCTAATTTTAAGGCTAGATATTTTAGAAAGCGTCGTTGCACCTTCTCGATTGCCCATATATGGTTTTGATAAAGAGGGTTCCACACAATGGATGCATATTCCTGTTTTGAACGAATCATTGTGTAGAAAAGAGTTTTTAGTGCAACATCATTTACAAAAGATTTGCTGTTTCTAATAATGAAACCTAGATTTCTAAGAGAAGATGATGCAATATGCTCAATGTGTCTGACGAAGGTCAACTTGGAATCAAAGAGTTTGCCAAGATCTTTTACTTCAATGCACTTTGTTAAGCTTGTATTTCCTAATTTATAATCAAACACCACATACTCGGTCTTACGAGTGAAGGAACAAACTTTACATTTGCTTATGTTTAAATAAAGTCTGTTGTTCTCACACCAACTTTTAATTATATTGAGATCGTTTTGAAGTAATGAGCAGTCATTGATATTATTTATCCGTAAGTAGATTTTTAATTCATCCGCAAACATCAATTTACAACATTCCAAAGACTGTGTGAATCATTTATGAAGTACAAAAATAAAAGTGGGCCAAGATTGCCACCCTGCGGCACTCCGGAGGTTGCGTAATAGGACATTGAATTGAAACCATTATAAGTTATATATTGCATTCTGTTATTCAGATAGGAAGTAAGTAACTTTATCAACTGCCTACTAAATCCAAACTGAGGGAGTTTGAGGATGACTTTTGAATGGCTTTCTACCTGCATGATACCTGAATAACATTTTTTTGTTAATAAAAACAAATAACGATCTTTCCGAGGGCTTCGCGACAAAATCACCTTGGTTTTAACTACTGGCAGAGTGCCAACAAATGTCTCGGTACTCTAGATTGCCCGAACAGTATATTAGAATCTCTATGCTGGCTGTTCCATTGTCCACTCTAGGTTGATTGTCTATCATATTTATGAGCGCTTATCCTGATAGGGTTAATAATAGGAGTTGCAGGCTTGTCTGTCGATCTTCTCTGATCTCAAACAGTACGTTGAGTGTATAGCTTCATAACATTGGAGTTCTAATACAATGGGATTTAGCATGCCAGACTGCTTATTCCAATACAACACTCCAGCAATGCTCGATTGATTACAAAGGAACTTCCGACACGGCTAAGTAGCTATGAGATAGATGAATATAGGAGCTGAATATACCAAACCAGCTGAAATGAAGGATTTTTATTGGAATGCAGTTTTTGATAGCAATCTAATCTAAAAGTACTTGATGAACAATTGGTTTGTAAATGAATATATACATTCATCATTCATGCATTTGACCATGGAATATGTAAAAAATGGCAGTACAAAGGATCAGTTTTGCAGTATGATTGGTCATATTTCCGATGAAGAGGTTGTAGATTTGATTCCCTATGGCGACTAGTTTTTGATTTCTAACTTTTTAAATTGTCTATACATAAAAAATTAGCTTCGTATACGACTTCACGATAAAAGAGATTCTGTTGGTGGATCTGAGTAGATATATTGCAGGATAAGCTTATTTATATTTCAATACTACATACGCCTGATGGTCAGCTTTCGACCTTCTTGGATCAATCGATTGCTGGAGTAATGGAATAAAATGCAAAGACTCATTAATTCCTACCCCGATTTTGATTAGGATGGATGTGATATGGGGTCATAGTAGGTAACGCTGCATATTTGTGGAAATTGGTACATATTGACGGCGCAGCTGTCAGCAAAAAGAAGATCAAGACGTTGTTTTTTACCTTTCTCAAGGCCTGATCGTTTTAGGGCAGAGTCGATTTATTTTTTAACGGAAAATAAATTTGAATGTATTAATTTCTATTTTTGCGCATGAAGTACTTTCTCATTTTGCTCTGTCAACAATTATATAAACGTAACGTCCCAAGGTTCATTACTCGGGCTTACTAGCCTTCAAAAAATTCTGTGAAATAATCAATCACGTGATTCATGTTCCCTCAGAAACTGTAAGAGGGATAGGTTCAGTACTTCTCAAGCATTCTCAGACTACCAAACACTTCAGTATCCGTTAAGATCAGGCAATCCTAGACTCTTGAAAATCAGCAGTTAATAATTATCTATTAGTCGGTAAATCGGTAAATATGAAGAAATGCTTGTTTATGTTTACAATTCTTTCGTACTCGTTTTGTATCCGTAACATCTACAGATAACGTTCACCGGTAACAGTCACAGAATGCCTCTTTCTATTCATTCATTAAACAGTCACAAAAATGGCTGCGTCATCAAAAATGTATGGTCAAATTGTGTGAAACCACAACAAACTTTAAATAAAGTTAAATCAAATTATTGGAGCAACTAATTTCTATTCTATAATATTTAACATCTAGCTTGATTTTTTTAATTTTTATGAGACTTGAAAGTATAGGCTTTACCTTATGTTTACCACAATTAGCCGATATAAATGATCCAAGAATAAATCTCATCGCCACATACTTTACTAAAAAGTTGCCACGTCATCACCCTTTTTCCATTCACTTATATGAAATAGCATCACTGTAATCGCATCACAGCAGCTGTGTGTGTTTGTGGGCGATCATCCGTTGTTTTTAATTGATTAGCAGCCGACCAAATTGCTCAGCTCATCGACCAGCGACAATGAAGCGCCGGCCTTCGTGTATAGAGCAACTGACACCAATACCAGTGCCGTTCATAAAGCGCTGAAGGAAAATCAGTACCCCCAATATCGAGTCAAGTATATGGTACATAGAAAAACTCCCTATACACTAAAAATGTTTTTTGACTGCACCCCACAAGTTTACCGGAGATTTAAATACCGTAAACAAATTAAGAATTTTAAATTAAGTACTAAGTAAACTTAGGAAACAAACAAAAATAAGGTGTATTTCTTCTGGCATAAAATAATCAAAAAATTGAAGCCCTGAAATATGAAGCTACATTTCAATCAATTGCGATATCTCTTTCCAGTGCTGGTCACACCTCCTGCGGTCTCTTGTCAGTCCCGCCAGTGGCGTCGTCACCGTCGTGCGCGTTCGATGGTGATAACGTACACCACATGCATGATGTGTCGTATGTAAACTAGCGTAGGAAACAAATGTAAAACGCAATGGAAACCCAGATTAGTCTTAAATGTCTAGATATAAGTTAGCTTAGAGACCTCATGTTTAATAATGTCGAATAGTGATATGGCGCGAGTTGACCCTTCATATTCAACTAGTTCCAAGAGTAGGTACTTCGCGAGTTGACTCTTACTACCATAGTGAGTGTACAACACTGGTTTACCATGGTGAATACTCTGGAATAGCACGTTCAACTTTATCCCCCATGGCGGAATGTTTTACGAGTTGAC
Source organism: Bruchidius siliquastri (assembly GCA_949316355.1). Classification (NCBI taxonomy): domain Eukaryota; kingdom Metazoa; phylum Arthropoda; class Insecta; order Coleoptera; family Chrysomelidae; genus Bruchidius; species Bruchidius siliquastri. The sequence goes on along the minus strand of OX438536.1, from coordinate 8,461,895 downwards.
CCCTAACATTTTAGGCCTGGCAAAATATTTCGTTGAGGTTTTCGCGAGTTGACCTTTAAACTGATGACACGAAATGTGTTTTCAAGTAGGGTTTCACTGTTCATTAATAATCTTTCTGTCATTTTGACCATTTTATACCACTGTTTTCTTCAACTTTATGGTCATGATGGTTAAAGATGAACACTATAATCTCTATATTCGACACGGTATGTGGTTGCTCAGATATTTTTTACATTTTTTCAGATCTGACATCTCGCATCTTTGATCTCTACGTAATCTTTGGTCACGGGTATCGAACATTACGACAATCGGCCAATTAATTTATTTGGTGCCTATTTATCAAGTAAGTTTTGCGTCATCTATTTTTAATTATTTAAATATATTGTATTCTTCTTTATTTACTGACTGTGTTTGGCAAAGAACAGATCTTAGTTAATGTGTTATTTTGAAACAAGTTATTGGAAAGTAACAGCATCTACAATCTACAAGATTTTTAATTTTGTCAACTCTAAAAGGATTATTTGAAATATATGAAAAGCAGGAAGCGAAGCAAAAACAAATTTCAAAATTAAATCATCCAAATATATTAGAGTTCATGTACTCAAGTATGCTGTTTAATCATTTTGTTTTAACAATATATCCTTGACACATTTTTTTAAATAATTGATAATTATCGATTTATCGAACAGTTTGTTGTAAAGTGTGTCGCAGTTGTTATATGGGGAATTTTTAAAAAGTGTGGGGAAATGCTTTTGAATTTCTTTCAAATTTAAAATTTTTGTATTACATTAATAGAAAACCTCAATATTTAGAAACATGTAACCATATCTTTTTAAGTTAGCTAGACACTAGTTAGTTAGGTAGCAACTGTTAGGCTGAATAATCTCTTTTTTGCTATAATTAGTTCCAGATGACCCTTCCCACACTATCATATATTATTATACGATATATGGCTAATGATTAGAAAAAAATAGAAAAAAAAATTTGTCTTCAGTGGGGATCGAACCCACAACCTGCTGTATTCTAGGTAGGCGCCTTACCGTTGGGCCATTACGAACTGGTCAGACAGAACCGCAAATACAATATGGAAGGTACATCTCGCCCACGCAATTCTTCTAATTAGTATTAGTTGTCCACTTACGGATTGTACGGAACCGATAAAACTCTGTAATATTCATAATTGTGTTATGCATGTAGTCAGTACCTTTTGCAGATAAAATGATATTAGTATCATCAACAAGCATGATTATATGAATCTGTGAGATTTTACTGGGCAATTCATTGATATATAACTCAAATAACAGTGATTCCAATACAGATCCCTGGAGTTTTCCTGTTCAATATAAGAAGAAACTTCGTATTACCATACATTTACTTTAACCAGCAAATAACAGCTGGCTATTACCATAGATATTTCAGTATTAAAGCCGCGTTATTATATGCACAATATTTTTATTTGGGTTTTAAACTAACTCGTATAATATTTATACATAACATTCTCTAGGAATGAGTATTAAATGAGTATAGCTTTATGACGATAGTTGTCAACGTTGTCAGCATCGCCTTCAAAATAATTTAATGCGTTGTTTTTATGCCCCATGCTCAAAAACTGCGCTAATAATTTTCCACTTTTGAATTCATCTTACAGATGAAAATTGTAGAAATACGGCACTACTACGCAGATCTGATATTTCGTGATAATTAGAAAGCTCAACTGAAAAGGAATTTCAGGCTCAGGTGAGAGTGGGTGTATCCGGTTGGAAATGATAATTAAAACAGAAAATCTCATTTTAATCTGGCGGCAGGCGTATCAGTCTTAATCACAGGAGAAGTTAATAGATTGAAGTACATTCAAGAGATATTAAGATACTGTTTTATATAATGAATTATGCCGTTTGCAGTAGATGGAGAAAACGAAATTCGTAAATATTAAATCAGATGCGAATTTATGCTCTGCCGGCAACATACCAGGGAAATTATAAAAATATACTCTCCTGTTTTGAGTTACTCTAAAATTTGATATTTATAAGTAATATATTAAATTAAAAGTGAACACCTTCATAACAAGACACAAGTTGTTATATGGTAAAAAAATAACAACGGGAGCACACCAACAATGCAATTTGAATCACTGATTAATAAAATTTTAACAGATGAAATTTCAAGCGAAGTAAACAAAGATTTAGGTGTTCACCAAAAGAAAATGATAATGACATAATAATATTTTAACCACCTCTGAAAAAAATAAAACGCTGAAAATTAATACATCTCGATAACAGATAAAATATCCAGAATACTAGAAAAGATTGTCTTGTATTAGCCCTTATATATATGGGCATTTTAGAAACCTAAAAATCGTTACGCAGGAGAAAGAGAGACAAGTTTTGATATGAAAAACTGGGCGATCATTGTCTATTATTTGCACAGGTTCTCTGTGAGATGAGAGGTAAAAATAAACCCACGTTAACCTCAAAATGCTTTATTTATAGCCTAACTCTGTGTTCAATTTATTCTTCACCACCAGGACCAAAGCAGCGCCGAGTCAGATATCAAACACGCATTAAATAAGAGGATTTTGAGCTTAACTCGAAGCGGTGCAAACAATCCTATTGTGGGTAAGAAACTGCTCTAAGAAGATGGTTTAATAAAGAAATTATTTTCGTTTTGTATCGCAACTCAAAAAGTAATGATTTGAACACTGTAATGGTGCAAAAATAGTGGTATTACTAGACTCCTAGATTGAGAATATATAGTGAAATAAAATAGTTTTTTCGTCATCTTAGTTAACTTTATACCTCAGTGAATAAAGACGTGGATTCCTAATCCGGCGTTATAGCGTCACGCTTTCGATTCCTGTCAGTGATAGACCAATGATAATAACTTTTTTTTGTTTCTTCTAGGATGAATACTTCAGTACTTTGAAACGCAAGAACCCTTTTATTTCCTCTCGACGGCAGTATCATTTAATATCTACTACTTTGAATGATTCTTTGTCACTACGCAGTTCACAATACAAACTGTAAAGTAATAGATATTACAAGATATTGCCATAGGATTGAGAACTTGCATTTAGTCGGTCCATTTTTACAAACTTTCATTTAACTTTAGATGCACCATATTCATGTATGTATGTATGTGTATGTTTGTCAGGTGGAATCTTGCATTTCAATTTTGAACCAGATATCTTCAACCGATTGAGCTGAAAATTCATATACACGTTCAATTTGGATGACAATGCATGGTTAGCTGTGTGACGTTATTCTAAATCCAACAGGATGGAACACCCAACATGGCAGACTAGTTATTTTTAATGCACTGCTACAATATGGGTAACAAATGAAAGAGCTTGCTGACTGAAATACGAATGAGAGTAAAAAAAGATAGTGGCCATAAACTCCGTTGATAAATTGAAAGTAAAAAACTTTTTTACAAACAAGCTTTTATTTGAATGAGCTAAAAAAAAAATATAATTTTCCTTTAAAACTTTTACTATCAACTTATAACGTCATACATAATTTATATGATATAAAAGCATCTCGATAGATTTACCTGTGTAGATGAACAAGTAAATTAAATAATTTGGTCTGATTGATTTTGATTTTTTTAATTTCAAACTAAGTAAATACGAGTACCTAAATCTTACAACAAGCTTTTATATCATATAAATAAATTGTGTAATGACGTTATAAGTTGATAGTAGAGGTTTTAAATGAAACGTTTATTTTATGCTTTGTATCGCATTGAAATAAAAGCTTGTTCTTGAAAAGGTATTTTTACTTTTATTTTAGTACTTATTAAAAATAAGAATTCCATTATGCGTCGGATTATACAAAAGAAGCTTTTGAAATGAACATGATATTGGGAGGGCATCATGTTGAATGATAAATAGTAAAGTCTAGATTTGAAACCCTCACCTGAAAAAAAATGTCCATCAGTTTTTTGTATAACCTCCTTACTTAGGGCTATTGAAAATTGGTTAAAGATACTAACTTGGCTTTTCTTCACATTTCTTATATGTAGAACAGTAGTCAAAGACTTAAAGATACTTTCACCTGTTAATGTCCATGCGCACAGTCATAGGGACTGCAAGAATCTCAATCATTGAAAAACGAGTAATCCATGGTCCTCGGAAACTACTAATATAATGAGATTGGATATTTTACGAAAATATTTAGAGCTTTTAAGATTTAGATTTAGATGCACTAGGGCAATGTCAATGTCTCTAAAGCTGAGGGTCTATACAACAATCCGCGATATATATCCTGGTATATTTTGAATTTCTCTTTCCGCCCTCTAATCTTTGCTGACAAACGGTCTATAATATGATATAAATAAATGGGTTTGTTTCGCTTTTGTTTCATTAACTATTACTAGTACAAATTACTAAGTACATTTTAACTGTTTGAAGACAACGTATAATTAGCAGAATGCTATTTAGCCTCTGTATTTCACATGCAGTTTTGACAGCTTATTGAAGATTTTGATGGAATTTCAGAACTATTAAAATACTTGAAGTAGTTTTAAAATAAAAAAAGGTTAATTGATGGAAGTATTTTCAATATTTTTTTAATTTAATAAACCAAAATATCAACAATTCCAACATCTGACTAGAACCTTTATTTAGTGACTGATGCCATTGCTGAGCAAGTACAGACTTAATCTACTTGATGCCTTTATCTTGGCTTCTAAACAGTATTCCTATGAGAGAGAAAAATGCAGCTGCTCTTATGCAAATTTCAAGTAAAAACCTACAACGACTGTTATAATATGGGTATTCTAAAGAACAAAGCGAGTTCTTTGAAGGGGTGTTGTATGGTACCCCGCCCCGGGTACATCCAAGGGCAAGAAAACAGTAAGTGATCATTAAGCAACAATCGCCCAAATTCAAGGAAAGCAACCCACGTCACAAAAGAGAGATCATTAGGATAATGGTGGTCGTGCTTACAAGGAAAATTATGTCTAAGTGACGCAAAATGTCTCTAACGAGTATATATGGATATTTTTCCCAGACAATGTTGCTTCAGCATATGATTTACTTGCGGCACGTTATATATTATATAGGTGTTCATAACCTCAATATCACTGATTGGAGTTTTTGATTCGATTTAGTCACATACAAGATTCCCAATATTTTCCGTTGGGTGCTAACTAAAACCACGTACGTTTGAAATAATATCTTTACTGAAGTTTCTCGGCTGCCTTTATAAAAAGACAAGACACAATGCAAATATTATAATATTGCCTGTTCTATGAGATAATATGGAACATACAGCAGCACGATTTCAAGCAATACCTCCAAGGAGCAACCATAAGGGAACCTGGATAGTCCATCTGTAGGTTTGAAGTAAATTGACAAGATCTTTCCATGAGGCATAGTCAACCAAACTGGGACACAGTTTATTGAGGAATTATGTGGTTTGAATTGACGGTCAGCGGAAAACATGATGAATCAAGGAGACAACCACAGGCTAGGTTCTAGAAGCGGACGCATTGTTAATATGGACCCTGGAATAAGTACATATTAAAAAACTCCTACAAATAAAAATTATCAGTTTATGACTAAGATTGTCATTTGACCAAGTCATTTGGACATCGCATTTGATTGAACGTAGTTCCCTTGCTCAACAATCGAATAGTTCCACTACTAAGAGCCTCAACAGCATCTACATGCTATACAATAATAAATCTATGTCAGAAGCAGGGTAATATATGCTTTTTAAGCCGGACTTGCCTACCATCATATTGATAAGATACTCCTGCTCTAACTGACATCATACACAAAATGTGTATGTAGTCTTTTCATATTCTAGCTCAATGGACAATCACGATTCAACGAATCAAACCGCTTACTATCAACCAAAGTAAACCCATCCTGACCGCCCTTCCGTCTTACCCAGTCTGATATATATATAGCATGCACATATCAAGTGAAGCAATCTCTTAAGTGTATGTATACAATCCATATACAGTTTTCTTAATTGAAGTGGGTGATGAAAGAGACCAACTCATCCATGCTGTCTCCCTGTCCCGCCCACGGTCGTCTCTTCCCTCTTCATTATGCATTCATTCCGCTCTCAAGGTGTCTGTGTAGACTGGGGAAATTAAAGTTCCTTTAAGCGGAAGACGAACGCTTTTTATTTGTTGTTGAGAAAAATGTATTATACACTAGATATTAGAGCTTTGAAGTTTTAAAAAGTAACTATAGACGCTATTATGAAGAACAAATTTTCATTAAATTTAGATTTGCGTTTAATTTGTATTATGAAACTAGTTCCTAGGGCATATACATAGCATCTTCGTACACAGTTAATAATAGTTTGTCAGAGTGGTCTTGGAACATTTGCTGTTAGTTTAGGTTTTTTCAGTTAGTTTGTCTGTCAGGTCTGGTTGTCTCGACAGTTTTATTTGTAAAACTCCTCTTTCTCTCTGTGTTAAACGCACATTTCTTCATCTGAATGAAATATAATCTGTACTTTCGTTTTTACCGCTCCAGTGTATCTTTGCCAGGCTAAGACGTTGTCAAGCATGAGTTCAAAGTAGCTGGCAGAGTTTTACCATGGTATACGAGCTTCGTTCACTGAAATATCAGACGCAGCGTTACGATATTGCTCAGTTATATAATTGTCTGCGTTTTTGAATGGTTAACTTTGAATAGCTACTCATCTGCCCATTCCAATATCTCCTTCAACATAATCTATCATGGACTGGATCCATAGCATGACCGGGCCACAGAAACAGTGTCGTCGGAATAGGATTTCACAGTCGGTGTGACTATAAACGTAATTAATAAAAAGTTAATGAAGGTGAGTATCTCTTCATCACCTTTTCGGCGAGCTTAAAGGGAGCTAAATGCAGATTGATGAAGCGATAGTCCTGAGGAAATATCAAACCCTCCTTTTTGTAAATCATTATTACCTCAGAGGTATTCTATGCCGTAAAGAAGTTTGGAAAAAGCTGCTTCAACGCCTTATTGGTGATCTGCTCATCTCCAGAATTTTTGCTCAATTTAAGGTCTTCAATGTAACTTAGAAGTTTAACTGACATGCACAGAGGGTCTCGGACAATCTTGCTGGTATAATAGGTGAAAATCTTCAGAAGAACCTTTTCTGAGTGCTGCCGCTGAGGCTGCCATTGTCCCTGAAGTATTTCCTTATGCATCATACTATTTCTCGCTTATAGTCAAAATCATTATCCAGATTTTATCTGGGGGAGAACCGTCATCTCAAAATTTAGGTAAAAACCTACACCTTACGCAAATCCGAAAACTTTTCTGGTTGAAACCACTGAAGTTGAATATTCAGTGTTTGATTAGTAATTGAACACAATTGAATGAAACGTTTCTCTCGACATGGCTATGAAAGCAAAGCCTACCTCAAATGTATCTATCCAGACGCCATTTGTTACATCAAATCGTGTGTCTCATGGAAATTCAAATGTTTGAGGCTAATCTGTGTGAAACAAACACCCTGGCTTTTTATACTTAATGAGACGTAGTGAGAATTGATTTATTGTTATTCTGCAAGGTTCATTAGTATCTCGGAATTAACAGAAAGCTATTTTTAATGGAATAGAAAAATCCGTCACGACGTATTATACAAGTTTCGTCATTATGTTTTCCTTTATGCCTTGCGTGACAACCTATCATTGATCATTCCGGAGGAATTATTTTTATTTGGATAATTTGAAAATATAAAAGCGATTTCCCTACGTGTGGCCAACAAATATCATTCTGCCTAGCTAAAAACCATGAATTACACAGAAAAATTAACATGATATATGAGAACTGATCTTATCTATAGTTGAAATTACAAACAATTTTTTGACCGTTTTAGTCACACGATTTCCATTCGCTGTTCCCTCAATGATATTTTCCAATAGTTATATATTATTAAATTTTATACTTTGCCTAGAGCACTGATACACCATTCATATGGAATTCAGCATTAAGCAAATGAGCATAGCTATCAGCAATATCTGAGAAAATCTCTCAGAATGAGCAATAAAAAAACTAATTCTGCTAACTTTTTTCTCAATAGGCCATTTGTAAATGTTTACACCACCTGAAGGATGAGCTGGTACAATCGCACCAACTCGTTGGGAGCCAAATTGTGAAAGACGTTGCTGCAACTCTTATATGAATATTCAAGTTTATTAAAGAATATTTGGTTTTATTAAATGATAATATGGCCATCTATGTAGGTAATGCTCTGTGTTTTATTGCCAAAACGCATGCAGAGTTTACAAGTTCTGGTAAAAAAAGTCGATATGTCAAGTCTACTATGTGTCAATTTCATGAGAAACGGTAATCTTCGAAAACAATAAACAGACACATGAACAGCAAACGAATTACCAGTTTATAAAATCGTCCAAATATAATTGTCCATAATATAGGTTTTTATGTTGCACGTCTATGAAAAATTCATCATTTTTTCCGCTTACTATTTGCTAATTATAAATTGGTTTACGTGATTAATATTATTTTTCTTCGGATGTTGTTTCAGCAATATATAATGGACAGATTGTTTGTGCTTTTGAAATACATTCCTGAATTCATATTTGACCAAAACGTAAAAATATCCAAAATCAAATCATTATCGTAGGCATATGACCGTATTGTTTCCATATTATTGTGAAATTATTAACACATATTTATTATTTCTATTTTCCAAATATTTTTTGACCATATTTCAAGGTATTGGTGGATGAGCCTCATAAAAATAGCAAACTCTTCCACCATTTATACTAAATATATATTTACATATAAGTAAGGGGAGTCTTCCGGGGATTCATTTATTGTGCAGTCATTTTCATGTGCCTATTACGGTATTGTTTCTATATTACTATGAAATTATTAACATTTGTTTGAAATGTTCACTTTCCAAATCTCTTTTTACCAAACTTCAAGATATTGGTGTGTAGTAAACTCTTCCACCATTTATAAAATATGTATTCACATATAGGTAGGGGGAGCCTTCCGGGGGTTTATTTATTGTGTAGACATTTTCTTCTGCCTATTTCCGTACTGTTTCTATATTATTTTTTACTTATTAATACTTATTTAAAATTTTCATTTTCGAAATATTTTTCTTACCATATTTCAAGGTAATGGTGAATGAGTCTCATAAAAATAGCTAACTCTTCCGACATTTATACAAAATATGTATTTACATATAAGTAGGAGTAGCCTTCCGTGGGTTTATTTATTGTGAACACATTTTCTTCTACCTATTTCCGTACTATTTCTATATTATTTTTTACTTATTACTACTTATTAAAAATTTTCATTTTCGAAATCTTTTTTTTAACATATTTCAAGGTAATGGTGAATGAGCCTCATAAAAATATCAAACTCTTCCACCATTTATACAAAATATGTATTTACATATAAGTAGGAGGAGCCTTCCAGGGGTTCATTTATTGTACAGACATTTTCTTCTGCCTATTTGCGTACTATTTCTATATTATTTTTTACTTATTAATACTTATTAAACATTTTCATTTTCGAAATCTTTTTTTACCATATTTCAAGGTAATGGTGAATGAGCCTGATAAAAATAGCAAACTATTCCAACATTTATACAAAAAAAAGTATTTACATATAGGTAGGGGGAGCCTTTCGGGGGTTTATTAATTGTGCAGACATTTTCTTGTGCCTATTTCCGTACTGTTTCTATATTATTTTGTACTTATTAATACTTATTTAAAATTTTCATTTTCGAAATCTTTTTTTTATTATATTTCAAGGTATTGGTGAATGAGTCTCATAAAAATATCAATCTCTTCCACCATTTATACAAAATATGTATTTACATATAAGCAGGTGAGTCTTCTGGGGGTTTATTTATTGTTCGGGTGTATATGAGCTTCATTACAATGATAAATTGTTTCATCTAGAAAAATATTTTTTTTAGCATTCTCCTCACATTTATTTTAAAAATTTTGGTGATGCCATCATGAAATTAATCAAATTTTTCACGACTTGATGTCTCACTTGAAAGTGATAAAACCAATTATCAGAAACAGTGTTTAGCTTGTATTACTATTATTTTTGTCATCTAAAGTTTCCTTTAATGCGAACATGTCTAAAATTTCCAATTTTGCTCTTATCCATATTGAAGGGAAGCTAATCTGCCAGTATCACAGCACTTAGGTTCCATTGGACTCCTTGAACGTCCTACCCAGAAGTTGCTCAGAACTAGGTGCTCAGCCACTCCAAACTATGAATGAAGGTGTTGACACGACCGAGCGGAGCATTTCTAACACTGGTTACAAAGGGCCAGCGTTCCTTTAGAATGAATCCTCGAATTCATAGGACAACAGGGCAATCACACAACAGATGCTTAACTGTCTCATCTTGCTTTTCACAACCCCTGCATAGGGATGTTTCACTCATGCTCAGGTATTTCCTCAGCTGACAGTGCCCTGATTCAATGCCAGTGGTAAAGCGCAGTTGTTGTCTGGACATAGACACGTAACACTTAGCTACTTCTTCACTAGGATATCCGAGAAGTTTTCTAAAAAATACGCAGCAGGAGTTGTCATATAACATATTTTAAGAAATTGGGTGGGTGTTCTCTATCAATAGAGCCTTTTTGACTCAAGACCAAGGACTTTAGTCGCCACAGTCTTCCTTGATATTCAATCAGTTGGAATATTGCCTTTGAAGAGCGATTAGTGTCCTTTTATCCAACCAACACTTATGCTGCTGCTGGTAAAGGCATTCAAGAGTGTCTGGTGGCAATCCAGTGCGGATCTCATTGTTAGTTTTTGACACTTGAGATCTCAATGCACCGACAGACTGACAGACCGTCAGACAGGCATAAATTTAACTGTGTCAAAAGTCACACCAACGACGAACTGCGGGCTGCAAGTTTATAGATTCATCTCAAAAGGGCAGGAGTCACTCTTATAAATGAATCAATTTCTGTTGGAGTCTTGCAATAATGCGGCGAAGTTAAAGCTGATCGTCGGTTTATGCGCCGTTTGCGTGACAAATATTCCAGTTAATGATCGACAGAGCAATTCGACCAGTACGCCGCGCCGGTTCATTCACATTCGACTCAAAAAGGAGCGTAAAAGAAATCGACCGAAAAGAAATAGTGGTAAGCAGTTTCACCTTTAGCATTTTAGCGACAATTTCTGCGATAAAGCTCGACAACGGGCACGATAGATCTCGATGCTGATATATAATATGTAAAACTGATATAACCTTATAGCTAAAATTGTACAGTATTGGTTGAATATATCTGTGCCTTGCGAGTTTTTTTTCGCCAAAACTATACTTCCTCATCATTGGCGTGCAGAGGAAAACTAAAATCCCTTTTTATGAAGGTGAAATACAATGAAGATAGTACTAACACTAGTCCCATAAAAATATTTCACGTCTCGATACATTCTGCAATTCGAGACTTAACAAAACTTTGATTATTTGTTAGTCTGGAATGTCCATTCGAGTATCGTGAGGTGAATTTCGCCAAAGAACATCCATTAAAGTTCTTTAGGTAGAACCGTATCCAAAGGTCAGAGACATGGTAGGCGACACTTACGCCCAGCGATTTCATTCACCAGTACATGACTTTCTCCACTAGATTTGATATCGTGCATACTACAACTACTATTGAGATTAGGTTGTGCTATAGTCTAATAGTCTTAGATTGCAACGATATTGTTTTTGCCAGTAATTCGTCGTGAGAACATAACTATCCCTTGATGTGACCAATTTCTCTTAGGTCCGACGGTTCCAAAAACCATTAGATCCTTTTCTCGAAGTTTCGAAACACCGCATGCGGCTTTTAACTCAATGCCACAGAAGGCATTTAAGGATAGCAAAAACACTCTATTATTCCACTGATGTGATGCATTTGTCCTTCGTACAATAATTATAAGCTGAGGCGAGAGAAGCTCGAGCCATAGACGTGGAAGAAAGTACAAATTACAAGAAATATATCCGTCAGGATAAGAGAGTTATTTCTATTAAATAGCTGTTTAATTGGATGAGCTAAGCTATATGAAAAGTATAGTCATGCCTTCAAAGAAATACCCTTTATAAAACTGGGGAGACAAGCTTCGCCATGGATGTAGAAGGGTGGTTAAAAAACATGTTCCTTGTATTTTTTATATCTAGACTATACGAAATATTATCCACTTACTAAAACACCATTTCAACTCATTAATTAGCCTACAGTATCAGTACTGAATATTCTGCAAATCTAAGATGAAAAGGCAATCCAAAAGATACAATGTTTTTGCTTTAACTATGATGATATATATGATCCCCCAGGTGTGATTAGCGGGTAATGAAACAGTTTATGTCGTTTCTATATTACTAATTGACATAGCTACACGATAGAAAAAATGTTGTTTTCAGCTAAAAGCCATAACTACCGATCCTCATATGATAAAAACTTGGTAACTCCGCCAAAGAATACTCGTAATGTATTTCAGTACTGACGGTTTGTGACCATTTTCTCGTCATTGAAGGATTCAGGCAAGGTACAAAAAATAGATACGTAAATTAAAAGTCAGTTGCTGCTTCTATGTGATGCATTATTTATAAGTCTTTCATAATAAAAGTCATTGCGAGCATTCTAATGAGTATTGATCGACTGGAAGCAATAATATCTTGAACAATCATGGCCAATCACTCGATGCAAGGGTCTGTCAGTTATCGAAGTTGGCGATTTTTACAGACCCTACGCCGGTGTCCTAGATCGAGTGCACGGACTTCCTGCTTAGCTCAGTTTGCTGGAGCGTCTGACCGGCAATCGTAAGGTATGCGGTTCGAACACCGCAGTTTCTTAATTCGCAAGCTTCTTAAGGATTTCGTATCCTGGTAGATCAATTCGACACGTGACAAACGCCAACTAGACATATTGACTAAATGACGTATTGATGTCTTCAAATAGGATAGTCAAGTCATTATTTTGAATAATTTTGTCTTGATATTGTATGAACTTTACTTTGGTAGGTGCGACAATCTCTTATCCAAAGGGCTGAGAAGGATTGCACCTATAAATTTCATATATTACAGCCATTTGTATAGTATTAAATTGACCATGAATTTTAGGCTGGCACTGTATAACAAATTCAATAATCGCTATTAGGAACCTTTTTTCTTAATCACGACGAAGCTCATAACAGACCTACAAGCTATATATAGCTTAATCATCTCAGGCTCTACTAATTGAATACAGCACTTAATAACAGCAACGCTCAACGCACGACGCGGCATCACCAAGCGAGGGTGAATCAGTAGCTTAAACCGTCCTCCCCGGCATTGCCTCTAGCTAATTACAGTGAAGATAACAGACGACGTGCGGCGTGCTGATAACTACATTTTGGATCAAAATTCAATGTCATAAGTGACGTGCATAGACGTACGTACTTATATCGATACAAGGGACTTTATATACAAATTCGCATTTACTCAAAACAAACTGGAGCTACTGCGGGATTCCGACCTTTCGATCACTCTCACCAATAGAGCTAATAAGCACTACGATTAGTCATCTTCTGAATTTCATACTATGTGCGTCGTTCGTATCAGGAGGTATAGCCTCGCCAGTGTTTGGGTCAGTAAAGATCTCCAACCGCGGATATTGACAACAAACCCCTGCAACGAACAATCTTTTTTACATTCCAATCCATGGACGTAGTCGGAGATTTATATTGTCCTAAACATTGAACGCTGTAGTTCGAGATACGAACGACGACATTTCTAAAAGGGTCAATGTATCAAAATGATTATTTTAATATTTATACGATATTATAGATCGACTAAGCGGAGAGTTTCTTAATGAGAATTTGAATATCGGCTTCCATCTCGCTGATTAGCAAGTAAATTTTTGTTAGAAATATAAATTATAACTATTTAATAGTAGTATTTTTCTCACATAAGAGGGACGAAAAGTATGAGGTAACATTATTTAAAAAATTAATACATAAAATTGAAGGTTTTGGCGCAGTAAGAAATAAAACAAAAATCGAGTGGTATGCTATATAACTGCAACTTTTTATGGAACTTTATAGAATCAGTGAAATTGACTAACCAGTAATATGTGATTCAATTGACTGAAATGGTTAAATCCATCATCTACTTCTTTCTATCACACAATGCAAAGTGGTAAGAAAACAGAAAACGATTATCAAAATACCTAGCAATTCGTAAATTTCTACAAAATTATGCAATATGTTATATGTGACATCGCTGATTTCGAATCCAGGGTCAAAAATTGTTGGATACAATATGGTGGGCCGAATATGGCGTTTAAATCTACAGAACAATATTTTATTCTCATAATGATTGTAATGTGTGATGTTTTCATGACATGTAACTAATGTCTACTAGACATGATTATACAAATTTAGAATTCTATATTATAAGCAATTGAAAGTATATTTTTCGAGGGAATTTCTCAAATAAATGTGGAAAGTACATTAAAAAGTAACAATTGTTATTATCGTTAAGATAATCTTTGAAAAAACATGTATCAGTTTCTCCCTTTTCTATTACAAAATCAGTATATAACATACCTACAGTTATATTTCTTGACAAGATGCTTTCAAGGAAACTTTGACATGAAAGTCAAATTGGCAGTTATTCGTCACAAGTGTTTTATGTAAAACTAATTATTTTAGCGGTACTCGATGGAACTTTTATTAAATCATTGGAATATATGAATTTGTGGTTTCTCTCCGTGAGAATTTAGCTCCGTCTTACAAGTATAGTTAATTTCACTGAATTAATTTATTTTCACATTAAAAAAAAATCGAGATACCAGATTCCATATTGGCGCAGATAGTTTCGGCCGACTAGTTCGGAAAGGGTAAATGGTATCAATCAGATGCTCATTTTGTAACAATGTGTCACACATATACTACAAACAATTTTATATTAAGATAATGAGATATGAATTGCTAAACTTATCCGTAGAAATATCTCTTTAAGCAATGACCTACTAACACACATTTCCATGCTGCCAAAAGCTTAAGCCGTAATCTAAAAATCGTATAACTGCAGACATTCGTTTGGGCTATTTTATGTTATTGGTAGCTTCACGATATCTCGGACCATTCTCTCCTTCTGTCTATCCGAGAAGCTATCTATCTTATAGAATATGACTATTTTATGCATTGGTATTAGATAATATTTCATTCTGATGTTGGAAGACAGCCCTTCGAAATCTGTTACGCTAAAAACTATGATCCAAGTAGGCCGCAACAGAAATATGTGATAAAATAAGTTATTTGTTTTTTATCTTGAGTAGTTCCAGAATTACCAAGTAGATCTATCTAAATTCAGATAGAAGCTTTTATTTACACTTCTTGAATACTTCTATAATGAGCAAAGCATTCCAAAAATGTCCAGATCCACAGATAACAAGAAACTTCCCGCAAACCCATCTATATTGGCATTAGTGTATACGATTATAGACAACTTGGCATTAAACATTCTTTTTGATGGTTTGGTCAAGAAGGTGAATATTTGTGCAAAATCTTGAATACATTTACGAGGCTATCCCACAAACTAATAACATCTTTTGTTGAACTTGAAAGAGAAACCTTATTGAAGCATCATTAGCCTAAATAATCAATATCTTCTAACAGAAACAAACACTCCTTTAACGTGATCATTTAACCATGATTTATCATGTAGATCTCAGATGCTCTTACTTGGTGGAACTCTTCCGTGATTCAGATGAAAAATACTGTGTTAACATAGAAGTTGCACAAACAGAACTCTTTAATACAACTGACATCGTTTCCAACCGAATGCAGAGTTACCTATTCAGTAGATATCGCTATCACCAATGACAACAATATTCAAATAACCCATTCTGGTAAAATACACAGATCTCATAATATAAATTGAATGGCTCATTATCTCAATGTCGAGTATCACACCAACCTCATTCACACCACACATACATCAATTAGGACTAGACGAAAAATTACACAAAACCTTCCAAAAGTCTGTGATCCGCTACCTGTAGGTACCTAAGATTCCTTCAGTCCGCCAATACCTGATCATACCGCTATCTTGAGAGAAATGTTTGAATAATGATAATAATAAAATAAATGATAATACGAGTAATAATGATAATAATAATAACAAATGACTTAATGGCATCATTATTAAACATGATACAAAAGGCAAAGTCTAGACTCACGGTCACACTGCTCAATCATGTATTTTGTCAATCCGCATTGTATATTTAACAGTACAATCACATTCCTCATACCAGCATAATTAGCGCAAAAAATCTGAAATTCATTCAGCAAACGATGAACGCATATCAACATCGATTTTTATTGCTTAAACAAAAAGTGTTTATATAAAAAAATTATGTAAAAGGTTTTTATCAACAAAGTTTCTCAATATATATACCAGAGAGAGAAGGCATATATCGCTATGACTTAAAGTTATTGGAGCATAAGGGTTTCTTTGTATTTGTTTTATAAGTATAAGCTTATCCCTTGTAAGGTTTCAAGGCCTTCGAGATCAAGATAATTTTTTGAGAAACAATTTTTGTAAATTTTTACTATAATTTTTGATTTATGAGTATTCGATTTCTGAGTGAATGTTATTATGATTATATAAATGAACAATTTTTTCAAAATTCAGTATCTAGAATATTAATACCTAGTACACTGAGCTTTGCTGACATATCTTTGGTCTGATGTTGGTACGTGAGAGTTAAAGGATAAAGTAATAAACACTAACAATGGTAATTAATACTGTTCAGGCAGCAAATCAGACTGATCAGTGTTATTCTCCACATAGTTCAATTATGGTGAATGTTTCTCAGCTCTCATCTTTTTTTTGCAAATTGACTAGAATATTGATGAAAGTGACAAAATAAAATTTTAATCTCTATAGTACGTCAAATATTTAATCTAGATTTATACCGTTTCTAAATCTCTTAGATCGTCTAAATGAATTTCTGTCCTTGACTATTTGAAGTATGCGCATAAAGTACTTGACAAAGACTTGTTTTGGCACCTCGAACGTTGTTTGAAGTAGCAAGACCCAAGATACTAACTTTCAAAGGTGGTCAGCAAGACTTGACACATGATTAAGCATGTAGCTACAAATATACCATTAATTAGGTTTATCTACATAGTTCCCATGCAATCTTTCATAAATAGCTCATTTTTTATGTTTCATATACGAAATGGGAGCTAATGAATAGGGACAGAATGATTTAATGTGAAACGTTTGAAGTGTTAATAGAAACCGTACTCAAATCACTTCATGTACATGTCTCCAAAGTTTGATTATAATAAAAAACACGGGTATACGTATATAAATTCTATAGGTGATTTTTTATATTTTTTCTAAATAAATGCTATAACGATTGCAATGTTTGGCCCTCAAGTATGTTCAAAAAATTTTCAGAATCCCCAGTGGCTACAATTTATTCCATTATTCCATCAGTAATCAAATTATGAAAGTACTTATCGGCTTATCAGATTGTGGCAATTGCAGTCAAAACTCAAATAATTAGTTATTTTGAAGTAACAATCTATACTTTCAGGTTGAGGTATGTTCTCATGGTTCTGAACATTAAATTCTTGATTTTTTAGTTATGCAATTTCGAAACAGCATGCTCTACTGTCTAAGGTCTATGCATTTATTCCTTGTAACTTATAATAAATTGTAAAAATTAACTTTTTCTTATACTTTGAATATGAGCATTCATTGTGCCAATAGCAGGAATCCTCATTTCCAAAATTATTCCAGTCTTTTCAACAATAATGAATATGAAATCTGTTGCTTTTGTTAAATCTGAATCGAATCGCTGGCGTACTATAGATACTTGATAATTTTTGTAGATTTCTCTCTTGGCCACACATTTGCAAAAATTATGGAGGTGATAATATATCATTCACCATTTTAATCCTAATTTGCTGTCTAAACAGTATTAGAAATGAAAAGTTTGATTTCGGACTTCCATTGTCTATAAAATTTTGAGTATCACGACGTTTCGATTGATGTGCTATCTTCAATCGTCTTCAGGTGAACAATGGAAGTCCGAAATCAAACTTTTCATAAATCCACCTTGTCTACAAGTTTCAAACAACAGTATTAGAAATGTAAAGTTTTTTACAAAATCCTTTTACTCCATGTAACTGCATCACTCCACAAATGGATACAATCCCGTTTGCTTATGCTTTGTGACATGAAATGGAACTGTCAAATTGACGCATAACGCATATATCGGAGACCAAAGCAAATTTAACTTTATCGTGAGCTACTCAGAGATCCAAATATTGACTTGTACGATTACATAAATAAATAATGTGCACCGGCAAACATTTTGCCAGGTGGCCGCGAATACCTACATCAATTTAAAACTCAGCGTAGCGTGAAGCAAGCTGGAACGTGTGTGCGTGGGATCAGCAAAAAATGCCATTTCATGCATGGTGTACGCACATATTATGTACCACCGGGGAAAATTGATTCGCTTTGTTCTGTTTTAATTGCTCAGCTTTTGCGGCTTTGCCAGTTTTAATAATTTCACTGAAATTCAACGGTTGGGCATTTTCCTCTTATGTAGTCCCTCGCTGTAATGTACATTGAAAATGTGCTTCCAGGAATATACGTATATTTGCATAACAGCCTAGTTTGTGTGAATCATTGAAAATCTCATATACCGTTTATAGAAAAATATATACAAAGTTATCTGTTTCTGAACGTAGCTCAAAGCCTGATGAAATCTGAGTATGATAGCAATTATTCCATCGCAATGGTGTTCTTCATCGTTTCCATATGCTGCACTTTTTTGAGTTTGAAAAACAGTAGCTCCAATTGAAATAATTAAATATGCGGATTTTGTCTTCGACTCTTTATTTTCATCGCTAAATTTCAACTTAAAGTGCAATGTTAAAAAAGATGAGAAATGTAGCTTTATTCTTCTGACACTGAATTAACACAGAATATTGAGGATCCAATATCAAAATATCTAATCTCTTTTTATGCAAATACATTTATTTAATCAAATTATGGAGAATGAGGAAGAAATAATGAATATAAAAGCACCTCAATTCATTAAATGTCATTTCTGAGCTCATTTATGAGATATATTTTAAAAATTGTTGTACAGCGATCTCAACAAGATCGCCTAGCAGTTTATCAAGTAATTTATTTTTCTGAAGTATCTCCCAGTGATTGAATTGTTGTTTTCAAGTGGAGTAAGGATAATATTGGTACTTTAATCAGTGACCTTGTACCTCACATATTTTTCGTTCATCATTACTCAAATCTTGAACCTGAAAGATATCATCTATTACATCTTAGATCTAGCTCTAGTGTATTATAAAAAACGTTAATGTCAACGTGTTATCCAGGTTTTACCAATACTTATGCCATATATTCCACTTTGTTTTCTAACTAGCTGGATCACAATTTTAGATTATTTCAAAACTCCTCTTATTTTACAGCCCATTCCTCTTATTCTTTTAGATGATGCCATGTTTAACGGTTGCTTTCATAGCAAGCTGAACTTAAATACTGTAATAAAAGGGAAGATCCAATTTTGCACAGTATCTGAATGACCACTTCACTAGGTTGTATAAAGAATGTGTTCTACGACGAACAACAAGAAGGTGATACTAAAATGATGTTAGCTTGGAATTCCTCTAAATCTGTATTATTAAACTTCTAATTACTTCTAAGAAGAAGAAGAAGAAGAAGAAGAAGAAGAAGAAGAAGAAGAAGAAGAAGAAGAAGAAGAAGAAGAAGAAGAAGAAGAAGAAGAAGAAGAAGAAGAAGAAGAAGAAGAAGAAGAAGAAGAAGAAGAAGAAGAAGAAGAAGAAGAAGAAGAAGAAGAAGAAGAAGAAGAAGAAGAAGAAGAAGAAGAAGAAGAAGAAGAAGAAGAAGAAGAAGAAGAAGAAGAAGAAGAAGAAGAAGAAGAAGAAGAAGAAGAAGAAGAAGAAGAAGAAGAAGAAGAAGAAGAAGAAGAAGAAGAAGAAGAAGAAGAAGAAGAAGCTTCTTTATATCATATTTTCAAATTGTTATCATACTAGCAAGAATAGGCTAGGTATTCAGATCTCTAAATGTCTTTGTCAAAACTGCCTCATCTATCTGAGATTTTCTTCAAATGAAGCCTCTACATTTTTTAGTAAGATGAGATTGTTTGCACAACTGAGTCTTTTGCACTGTCAGTATTCAAAGTGACGGTGATAGTGACTATGAGCTTTATAATTCTTCTATTAAAAATGTTTAGATAGAAGGATTATAAAAACAGTGATGTGCTCTTACTATAAAGTGTGGCTTAATGTGCCTCAATTTCAATAATAGAATTTTACGTCAAAGCTACGATGTAATAAATCCCAAGATCACTTGATAAGACTTTTCACTTCCTGTTTCTGGAATGTGATATTTCTATTGCAATATGCTTGCATATTGAAATATTGTATCATGATCGGAACAAATGGAAATTCCACTCAATTTACATGAGGGTCTAAACTACGTTTTGTCTTGTGTTCGTTAACCACATATGTTAAATATGAATTTTTCACTCACTCTGTGGTCTTTCGGCCTAGTTTCCTGTCTTCTGGGAGTCCCCCCTTCAGTATCCGGATATATTAAGTTCCTGACAGCTCCGACAAACCTGGGCTCAAAGATGACGCTGGGCAGTGCGAGCAGGGTCAACTTGGTATTGTACCACGAGGGCATCCCGCCTACGAACACGTCAGAGTTGGTGACGAAACGGCCAAACCGAAACTCTTTTCCGCGTGATGTGCGCATCTGAGACACGCCATCTACCGTCAGGATTGTGCGATCTTCGTGACGTTGGACGTGCACCTGTAAATGAGCAGAAGGATTAATGAACTATACGGTTGAGATGCTCTCAGTCAAAGATATCAGGGTATCCGTAACGTAAAATAGAACAGACGAACTCGAACTATTTGCCCAATACCATTTTCAGACGCGTTTCAACGCCGAATATGCTTGCTGGCTATCGGCGCGTGCTCTAAACCTGTGTGTTACAACTACCAACGATGCCGCCGTCATGGGGATGTAAATGCCAATCTGCGCGTCTATAAATGTTACAGCAAAGTGTATCTTCTCTCCTTGTAATATGTGTCTAGCATGTTGTAACATGTTATCTCTCTTCAATGGTTGAATTCTATTGAGGCCGCTACTGACTTGAGCTGAATATTATAATTTTATGTCTCATTATGCATTGTATTAGAGATATCACAAACTTCCATTTCGAATACACTGCTCGATTGTGCTAATAATTTTTTAAATAATTCGGAAGCTGCAAATGCTGCATTCATTAGGATCAGATATTGCCAGGCATTCCTCATTTTCAAATCACTTTGGTGCTTTGGATCCTCATTATTGGTCTATAAAAAATAAAACCGGTTCCTGACCTATTTCAGGGGATAAAATAGGCAGCACACATTGTATAAAATATTCATTTTATTTATCTTGTTCGTTAATTGAAGCCATATGGGAAGAAAGTAAAACACAGGATAAATTTCAGAAGCTAAATTTCAATACTGATCACTAACGAACGATTAGGACTGCTAACAGTAAGCAATAGATGACCTGTAATGACTCGTTGCTCATGTCAAGCGACTTGATTTAAGCTGAACATTGTAATGGTATGCTCGTGGTGAGCATCGAAGGAATTCGCGAAAAAATCGACAGACTGTTGCTCGGTTCGAACATTACATTAGAAAGCTCATGTCAATTGATGCCACGAATGCTCACAACGAATGTTAGGTTACATTATTTCTATTATTCTGCTGCCTTCATTGCAATTGAGCAATTGATTATTGCTGCTTAAAATGATCTGAGGAGACACGAAAAAGGTGATGGCAAACTGATTTATCAAGAGAGATGGAATTGTGGAGCGGTATGAATGAATATATTTGAGAACCAAGAAATCGCTGGACAGTAAGAAAAGTTTGTACAAATGTTCGCGATAGATTTGATTATTTTACTTAATTCAATTCGGTCAAAAATTGTGAAACAAGACACCATGTCACTAGCCTGCAATTTCTTGCATTATACATATACATGTTTTCCTTAAGTCCACTCCATCTTTGTTATTTATTTCTGTAGGACAAATAATATATAATTCTCGCGTTAAAAAGTACAGCTGTTTAATTAAACATATACGTTGTCCGTGACAGAAATTTTGAGCTGAATGCAACTGCACTGACTTTCAATGCAACAAACAAAGGGATTCGCATAAGCCTGACAACCTAGTGCAGCAAGCCGTTTGGTTCTCCTTTATTTTCCGGTGCTGACTATCGAATAGTCATGTGTAACATTACAAAGCTCGGCTCAAGTTAGTCGCCCTCTTTACAGTGTTAGTATTTGATTTACCTTAACATAAGACCACTGAACAATAATAAATAGAATACGATTTCCCAAATGCAGCCTTTGATCTCATTTATATACATCGGTAACACTGCATTTGGCGGAAAAGACAGATCCGCATTAAGAAATATATGAGAATTGAGTACAGGACGGTAATTATTTTTTTTAATATTACATACATACTCTATGCATATTTATAATAGTAAAGTTCTTAATATCAGGCTTTTAGTCATAATGCTATGTCTCCAAGTTACACAATTTCAAACTCATTCAATTTATTGTGAAAGAATCGTTCGCTAGAACTATTTTAATAGTAGCTAAAGCTTTTTACAGATGTCCTCATGTCTGAGATCGTCGGAACTTACCTTATGCCAGTGCCCGTCATTGAGATCCCTGCCGACAGTGATAATCTGTGCTCCTCCTCCAAGATTATACCTCAGCCTGAGTGCTCCCTCCACGAGCTTGATCTCGAAAAAATCATACGTTCCCCCATCATCGGTATACAAAAGCAGACCGTTGGGCTGGTCCGTCTTGAACTCGAACTCCAAACTGCCGTTCGCGCCACCGCCCCATTTGCGGAACTGCGCGTACGAGTTAGCCGAACCGTCCAATAGAAAGCCACTAGCCGCTGCGCAGAAGCAAGCCAATACTAGCGCCACGCTGCGCACAGAAGGGTTCGCGTTTCTACTGCACAATGACAATTTACCAGCTACGTTGCGCAATGAGTGACTCACAGCTACGTTGTGTAAACGGGCCGATGGCGATGTTCGCGCTGTTCGACTGCTGTTCAACCGATCGCACTTGTACCGCGTGTGCCGCATTGTACTACGTGAGGATGGTAACCGAGGTTGCATTAAAATGGCACTAGCAATGAACCGGGGCACTGTGACACTGCATGTTGGATGCTGAATGATGAACGAAACTCTTCGGGAGCCGTGGAGTGTTCATGATTCGGTATTCTTCCACGCGAAGACGGAACGAAGATTAAGCATTTACAGGAGAGCTACGTGCAGCATTTTCTGCTGACTGGATATGTAGAAAGCTGTAACAAAAGCAAGAGTCAGTATAAAGCGTGAAAAAGATATAATAAACCAGTACAAATGAAGGCAAATTTCATAAAAATTAATGACAGGATAAAAACTGTGGGAAAGGGGAGAACATATGGCGCAACCATCGGGGAAGATAAATTAAAGTCGATCCGAGTTACGAGGGTGATGTGGGGGGGAGCTTTAAGGGTGGAAAATGGTTTTTCACGATTTCTAACCAAACTAGACCGATCAAAAAAAGTTAATTTTAAGTTTTGTGGGTAATAAAACTAACTTTTGTATGAACCATAATTTCAGCCTAAACTAATTTTTTTCCGTAAAGTTTGTGGAAACTTGCCGTTTTATGCCTCAAACTCCGCATTTCTTTATCAAAATATTAATATTACATTTTATTTGATTCCGGTGGAAAGAAAAGTTCGCTGAAAATTGTACCAGAACCAACAATACAGCGAATAGTAGAAAAGCCCAACGGGCTCATCCTCACAACGAACTTCTTCCAAAGTTATTCTATTGGAGAGACTCAGCGTTGTGAAATGAGCTAACGGGAAGAAGTGTATTCATATTGACTTTAAAACGCTGTAAGATGTAATCTGAAAATCTCCCAGATGGCGGTATGGAATCAAAGTCTATTTATACTGTAACGGTTCAACCGTTACTGTTATATGGTATGCTACATTTATATGTAATCGACCTGTATGATATTCTTATTGAGTAAAAATGTACATGTAAGTCACTCCCACTGTTTGGTAAATGATTAATACCTAGAGGAACACACTTTTTTCTCGGGAGTTATTTTCACTGAAGCCTCTTTTTTTTCTACAGAGCTTTTCTCCGGCATAGCCTCTTCCCCATAGCCCTGTTTCGCAGTCCTTCGCGGGTGCAAATACAACAATGACTCTTGATGGCAATTGCTTCTTCTAGATGTCTCCATTGCCCTGGAGTGGTTTCCTCCATGCTGCCCTCCAGTTGCTGAGGCTAACCATCTTCGCCATGGGGACATGGGGAAGCCAGAATATCCCCAACCCAAGATAAGTTTATTTGTAATGTCCATCTATGGCTAATACAGAGACATTCTATTGTTTTTTTCGAATAAATTGTTCACATTTTAACTTGTATGTGTTTCTCTTTTCCATTCTTTCCACCTCATGCCTCGCGGCTCACACCCTCATCAGAATCTCATTTCTCTCTCAGCTATCGGTTGCTAGTTAGCACTCTTCACCCAGTTTTCTTAGGAAAATTGGGGAAAGTAGGGTAACAATCCTCCCATAGCGTTTCAGGGGCGTGATGGGCTTTTTAACTTTGTGGTAGGATATTTAGAAAAATATTGTATTGTGCGGTATTCCGGTCTGCTGACGTGGCTGTTTGTCGGTCATTGTTGTCTGGTCCAGTCGTAGTCTATTAATCTTCTTTATGAGTGGCTGCCAGATTGGTTTAATGCCTACGCTGGGTTTGCTGTACACTTTCCTGTCGTTGGTGATGAATGCCGCCTCCTTGAATTTCCTTCGATACCAATGCGGTTCCTTGGCAATAACCTTAGCGTCGTCCCAAGCTATGGTGCTCCGTCCATGCGTGGTCAGCTATTCCAGATTTTCCTTGTCTCTGCTCGCTGGGTGTTGAGACGATGTTCTTTGATTCTTACTTCCAGTGGCCTTTATGTTTCTCCAACATAGATTTTACCACATTGACATAGTATCTGGTAGATGCACTCCTTTGTCTCTTGAGATTCATTCCTGGGCTTAGTTTTTGTTAGGATACTTCTGAGGGTGGCAGTCCTAGAGAATCTCGTTAGGATCTTGTATCGCTGACCTATTCTTTTGATTCCATCTGATATTCCTTTGACGTAAGGCAGAATGAGTAAGTGCTGAGATTCTTCGTGTTTAATTCTTCTACTGTTGGTATTTTCCTAAGTATTGACCTGTGTGAGTTGGTTTTCTGTGTACTGTTGTTTCTTCTCGTTACTAAAACATCTAAAAATGGAAGGCAGTTGTTGCTCTCTTCTTCTTTCGTGAATTTTATCGAAGGTCCACCTTGTCTACAAGTTTCAACAACAGTAAGATCAATGTATTATTTCCTTGTTAATATCCATTTCCTTTTCCAGGGAACTGATGGATTAAAATTCATTAACAATACAATTTTATTTCTTAGAGAAGTGCTAATCAGAGTTTATTCAAAAAATCCTCATAAATTTCTGAACGGTCTCTACGTTTGATTTTTCATAATATTTCCCTATTAGAAGATTCTTTAGATTCTACCAAATAATAGTCTTCAATAACCAATTCCAGACTTCATTGTCATGCACCTACAAAAAGCTCCTACGCTATAATGAAAAATTATCCAGAAAATTGGAAAGCTGAGTGATTCCGAAAGAAAATGATAAAAAATGTCCTTGCCGAGTTACGAGATGAAAACACGTTTTCCCGGTATTAGTTATCCCTGGATACCATCAGAGGTGAATCGCCGACCTATCGATCTCTGGGTAATTTAATTTATTAAAGTTTTGTTGCACTTCTAGCCATCGATTAGCCCAATTTGCTATGTAAAAGGATTCAAAGGCAAGTCTCGTGTTACTTGTAACCGGAACAGTTTAACGACGAAAAGTTTGACCTGGTTTTGCATGTTATCCATATTATGTTTTGCTAGCCGATGTTTGGAATAGAGTCATGATTCCAATATTTTTTGATAGAACGTCTGATATATTTATCGTCACAAAATCAAACTGGATCAGTTAAATTGATAGATTTGAAAAAAGAACAAACAAGCCTTAAGCATTTTAGTGTGGCAGGGAGAACTGCGTACCTGTTATTGCGACATAATATGATTGCATATAAATAATATTATGTGAAATTATGTTATAATTTGAGACCACACAACATCATCATTTTCTAGCACCTTCTGTATAGGAAATTATCCGCAAAAGTTCGTAGTATCTGAATTGCAATCATGTATGCAGCAAAGTACACGGCAATACACCTCGACGGTACGAATTGCTTACGTCAGAAAACCCATGCCTCTAATTACTAGATCAACATTACAACCGCAATTTCTATTTATGTTTTGCAGAGTGAAATGGAGAAAATCGATATTAGCTTTAATTGTACGAACGTTTTGTCTTGTCAACGGCTTAGGCGATAAGCGTGACGGATTAACGGCATAATCTTAAATCTAGCTTAACGTTATACACATATCACAGTGGGGATGTCAATACATCTTTTAACACGCTTTTATCAACTTCACGTGCACTATGTATGTATATTTCTATGTATCCATGTAGGCATGTTTGTTACAGAATCTTCGAACTCTATTTTCACCCACTTCATAACATCAGATTGATTTTAAATTTTGCACTTACTAAGGAGCGATTACAATACAATATTTTGATAAGTTTGTCTAATGTTTTCAATCCATTTCCCAATTCTTACTGATTAAAATTATAACCAAGTCATTCGCATATAACACGTCTCTTAGAAGCATGAAATACAAATCCGGTCTGATCTAGTGACTAATATATCTGGCTCTCACCGAGGAGGCTCTGGTACGCTTCAAGGTACCGAAGACTTTTTATATGACCAACATTTTTTTACGCTTTATATTCGATCTAAAAAATAAATTATAGTTAAAAAACCATAAAACAAGCTTTTATAGTTGATCGAACTATAAAGTAATATGCAAATATCATTGTGATAAAATCGTGGGGTGCTTGATATCAATTGTTACAATTTCTTACTAGTTCTATAGCAAAATGTAGAGTTACTGTAAAAATGTAGTACAAAGCGCCCTACGCTCTTATGAAAATAACATCAATTTGCTCGTTAGTCATTTTATTTAAATGTGTGTTTTTTAACATTTTTCAAACTATAATTTATTCCAAGTAGATAGGAACAGTCTTATTTTTGAAAGTGTGTATTCACTACACAATTACTTCATCTACATAATACATATTTTCTTAAATCGAATTTCTATATACTATGATTATTAATGTTTTTCAAAAGTTTAATTTCGGACTTCCATTGTCTATAAAATTTTTAGTATCACGACGTTTCGATTGATATGCTATCTTCAATCGTCTTCAGGTAAACTGTCGTGATACTCAAGATTTTATAGACAATGGAAGTCCGGAATCAAACTTTTGAAAAATCCACCTGGTCTACAAGTTTCAAACAACCATTATTGATGTTATTATATAAAATAATATTAATTTCGTAATTGACCCTCACACTTCACGAATTTAGCAGCGTTGTCGAGTGATATTACTGGGAAACATACGGAGGAGCTCACTTTAAACGGCAGGTCTGTGAGGATTTTAATCTTTATCAAAAAAACGACAGGAAAGAAGTTAAAACATCCGAAGCACCTTAGCCAACTTGCATTAAACAAGTCCCTTCTTATCTGAAATAGAATCCCGACTTGTGGAAATTAGATGAACTATAAAACGAACTGCTAGAACGGTTACTGCGATGGATATGACAACGGATATAAGAATGGAGAAACTGATACAGAAACCGAAGAGAAAGAAAAAATGTTGGAAGCAACCACGTTACAAGGTGCATGGCTGAAAAGGGTCCCATTCTAGTATTTTGATTTAATTAATTAGTAAAATTGGAACATAATTTTGAAGAGTGATAGATAAATATTCCAATAGAAAGAATAAAAATAGCTCTTTTGTCACACTGAAGTATAAACCAAGAAAGTTGGAATGATGTAATAAACGTCAGCCAAGATATTAGTAAAGACAACAAATATGGACTTACAACGCATCGAAGCATATTTAAGTGAATAGTGCATAAAAAATGAATCAAATAAGTTGATGCAGATAAAAAGTTGTGTAATTTACACACAGTTTCACAAATAAAACTCTTTTTCTTTCAGTGACGCGTTTCGATTCATAATTAAATCATCACCTCCGACTGTCAAATTTAAATATAAATCGAAACGCGCCAGTAAAAGAAAAAGAGTTTTATTTGTGAATTCTAAAATATAAGTTTACCAAATTTCCATAATTATGCTTACTTAATCAACAATTCAAAAATCTTCATGAATTTATATTACTGCACGCAAAATAAATAACCAACCCACGTTATTTTTAAAAGGTTGAATATCACTTTAGTAATGATTTTTAATAATTATTCAGCTAAAATGCAGTAACCTGTAGCAGAAGTTACTAAAACAGAAGTGAAATAAATAAACTCCACACAATAATCCGTATAACTTGTAAAAAATTAAATGATTTCAATTTGTAACATCCAAAATTCATCGAAAATGAATTGTGTTTATAAATCGGATTTATTATAAAATTCTAAAGTTATTGAATTAAATCGATAATTTCTTTATGTTGAAGAAACATGTGTGAACACTCATATACATTACAATTATGGAGGATTGCCAGTATCTCAAGTTTATAAATTATAGGGCATATATTGCCCACTCAAAAAAAGTTTTTATATTCTCAATGCCCTGGCACTGATTTATGACCCTTAAAAGTTCTTGTAAAATGATCAGGAAACCGGAACCGTCCAAATTTGTAAACTGCAAAGCTTTTTCGAACTTGTAGTAGTAACGCAGTGTCAAAATTTCATTTATTTATTTATTTATTTATTTATTAAAATACAAATAGCACTTTCGAGTTCAAGCAGTGACTGCATGCTTTTTCTTTATTTATGTCACCAAACATTAAGAAAATATAATATCTCGATCCAGACATTTCTTGCAATTACAATTCTTCACCTGGGTAGTGGCGCAGGAAGTAAAACCCTGTTGTAACGGTAGACAAACTAGGGATTCATTTGATGTGGCTGGATTCTTCCTCTCCTATTGACGTAGGAAGTAAAACATCAAAATGATATTATGTTCGTTATAATGTAGAGGGCTTGATAAAACACACAATCGAATAAAAGGTTACTATGTACAACGGAGTATAAGGTCAAGAAGGTATGTTTGCTGTAAACAGGTTATATAGAATATTACCAATATTCAGAACAGTAGTTAGTTAGTTTATGTATTTTGATGGTGTTGCATTCTATTTCAAGTTATAAAATGGAATTCACCAAAACGTCCAACTGAAATCCATAGGCAACAAACAGCAAGCAATTCCATGACAATGCAATAACGATTAAGTGTTTACGATACATTTATCTACGTTTAATGGCCTGCAATCAGTGAATAAGCATAATCATGGGATCATTCAGGGTTTAGAAAGCACTATTCTATATGTAGCGTTTCACCCATTCCATTATCCATATGATTTTAAGTCTCACGACGTTTCGATTGATTTATTTTCTTGGATTGTCTTCGTTCGGTCCAGCTGTAGTTCATTCATTTTTCTTATGAGTGCTTATTGGTTTTGATTCTACGAAAGGTTTGCTATAAATGTCCTCATTATTTGGCGATGAAAACTGGCGTCCTCCCAAAAAATATTTGGGTGACGCTAAGGTCATTGATGGTTTTTTTATTCTGAAGCTTTGCAAAGAGTCACCTTACCTATCTATTCATTGCAAATGCAGTCATCAAAAATTATATTCCCATTATGCATATAAAATATAAAATAAGAAATATGAGCTAGACAGCATACATTTTTAGAAAACCTCTCACAAGCCTAAAACGCCCCCGAAGCATTGTGAGAGGATAAGTAGCTATTCACATGGAGCTTAAAATACTGTAAACTATCTGGACATAAACCCCCTGGCAAAGTTTTCCAAAAGAATTACATTTAGAAAATACATGTTAGAGGTGTTAGTAATTCTACCTGGCGACGATGAACCCATTCGACACTGCTATTGTTCTGATGGTTCCACGTGGTTTATTATCACAAACCTATTGATTACTTAATTTTCAAAGGCTAAGTTCGGAACGCATCCTCATATATTCAAGCAAAATTCCTAAGATGATCTGAGTTTTTTAGGTTATTAATAACTGTTTCGGTAAATATGATTGATGGGAAGAAAGAAAATCCGCAGCTGCTGGCAATATTAACTCTCAGCAGCTTGGTGGAATATGACTGGAGTGTTGTGAGTCCCTTCATCTCCATAGCTGGCAGACCAGAGTTTGGTTGCGAGGAGTCAATAGCCACTGTAAACAACAGTAAGTTTGGCAGTACTTCGATGACTTGGAATTCAAGCGATACCCGTCAAATATCTACGGATTTTGATCATGTAACAGTTACACAATTACACTTAAGATAATCTTCACCTTCAACACCTGTTACCAACAATGCCCCCTAAGATCAATTTCCCGGTCATTTTTTTGTCAACTCTGACCAGAATACGTTGATTATAAGAAATCTCCCCTCGCAACAAGCAAAAAAGGCCAAATGAGAACGACGAAAACAACGGCTGGCGGAACATAATTTCATTAATTTTACAAAAAGCGTATTTCTCCCAGTTTTCCGGCCGCCACAATTTATGGATGATACGTCGTAATAAATAGGTGAAATACAGAATATTAATGACGTGTTAGTGCTCTTTCGAACTTTCCATCTAGTTAGGCTTTCCAGACAATAAAGTTACCCCCAAACCGGGTCAATGACCGCATGTCGCAGCTTGAAATATAGGCTTCATCCTACATATATGTGTCCTCCCTTTTTAGTCCAGTTGAAGAGTATATAGTTAGCATAAAATGCAGTCTGTCATAACTTCCCAAGATAAAAAAAAACACTATTTCTATCTAGACTTACTTCAGATGAAATACACATTGATAGTACCAATACAATACATTGGATTTGAATAGTATTAAAAACAATTTAATAGCTTAAATTCACTCTATATCCATTCCCATCTCTCTTCAACTGACTAACAATTAGAATGTGTGAAAAGATAATAACTTAATTTTCAGTTTCAGCTGTGCCAGCAGCTAAAGGTTTCTTTGGTAAGTCTAAATATACATTAAATATTTAATTTTGAATAAAGATGCCTAGGAACTGGAATAATGAGATTCTAAATCAGTAAATACCGTAGAAACGGCAAAACTCAGCTTAAAACTAAGACATAATATAATAAATAAAGTCGTTTATTATTATTATTATCTTCGTATATGTAAAATCAAATCATGGAATCGAGCCCCAGGACGAAAGAAAGACTAATATATATATTGTACCTGAAGAAGTCGAGAGGTCAGCTGATCAGCAGGGAAGAAAACATATTTTGCAGACATATTTGATTCTTAAACCAAGTATATTAAAAACAGCTAATTTCCTTTTGCAAATCTTAAAATTAGTGTCTGTGATGACTGAACTAACCGGTTTTACGATGACACGGCTAAATTGCCTTGAACCTCGTATGTTTTTGCTCGTCGTTATTCCTCCCCGTTCGCGCTTCACTCTCACCCGTTTTTTTATCTTTTCTTGTGGGGTGCGTTCAGCAAATTTCAGAAATAATACCAAAAGATGGCTCGAGCAAGCTGACGCTGGACTTAGCAGCCAACTGTATCAGTTCAGAACTAAAAATTCTGTTCGAATTATGGAACTACGTAACTCTTGATAGAATTGGATTTAACAAACTATTTATTCGATAATCGATTAATTCTAAAAAAAGGTATAAAATAATTCACAATATATCCAAAGTTTAGTTCAAGTGGATCGACAGCTTTGAAATCCAATCCCAATCTTCAATAATTTGAATTGATTTGAAAACAAATACAGAGACACAGCTGCTAGAATTCAATAATTAGAGCAATACACCGGAATTAACCTAATAACATAAAGATGGTTTACATTTTAACCCTACTTCCCCCAATTTTCCTAAGAAAACTGGGTGAAGAGTGCAACAAGTAGCTCAGGGAGAGATGAGATTCTTCTATGTTTCCATGGCAAAGATGGTTAGCCTTAGCAACTGAGGGCAGCATGGAGGAAATCACTGTAGGGCAATGGAGACATCTAGGAGGATCAGTTGCCATCAAGAGGCATTGTTAAATGTTTGCACCCGCGAAAAAGGGCTGCGGGGAGAAGGCTGTGCAGAAGATAAGCTCTGAAGAAAAGGCTCCGTAGAAAAACGGCTCCGGTGTTAAAAGCTCAGGAGAAAGAGGCTCCGGAGAAAAAAGATCCGGAGAAAAAGGCACCGGAAGAAAAATCTCCGGAGAAAAAGTCTCTGGCGAAAAGACCTCCGGAGAAAAAAGGGGTGTTATTCTTTGAGAGAAGGGAGGCCATCGTCATTAGGTATGGTAATGTTCAAAATACTTCTGATGTCTTGTGGCGATTACAAAGAATAGTAAATTGTACACTTATGGCGGGAAGATCAGAAACATTTTGTCTATACAATAATTAAGAGAGAAAATAATATATATATACAGCCAAAAAGCAGTGATTTCAATCGTAAAAAAATGCATAATAAAGTTAAGATCTTACAAAGTTATAAATACAGAAAAAGAATATGTAGTTGAACATGTTTAAAACGGTAATATAATCCCTCAATCACAACATCCCTGTGAAGCATACATTTTCAAATATTTCTCCAAAGGAGAAAAGCCTTACATGTAAAGGATTGAATTAAATTTCGGTGCACATGTGACTAACAAATTATCCAATGTACAAAATGACGATTTTTCATTGGGGAAACCTCTTTATGCAATATTGCAGCGTGTTAAAACGTAATTTGTGCACCCAGGGCACATGGTAGTAGTAGTACTAGTAATAGGGAGGCAAAGCCTGGCAAGTAGGCCACCTTTGGCCCTTTTTGCCGACTCCGAAGACCATCACTAACTACGGCAGACCTGGTAACTCCCTAGTGTCGAACCTTCCAGACCTTTTATGATGTCCGACCATTCCGCTACTCCCTGTCAAACTCTGCTGTGCCGAACACCTCAGCCCTAAGGCCGTTGTATACTGCACACTCGCCCAGGAAGTGGAACGAGGTCTCGTCCTCCTCCCAGCACTTCTGACAGATTGGGTCTTTGACCACTCCTATGAGTATTGGGTGCCTGTTCAATCTGCAGTGACCTGTGAGGATCCCCACTAACAAGTGGAGTGAATCTCTCTTCCGGTTCAGTAGCCATAGCTCCCTACGTTTGTTGGGGCCTGCTATGAATCTCTTGGACTGCCTGCAGCCGTCTCTCTCCTACCATGCTTTCGCAAGTTCGTTATGTGCCCAGGCATCTAGGGCATTACTAACCTGGCATCTGCAAATGCCCAGCAAGGGTTCGGGGTCAATGCATGTGCCCCTTGCTCTTATCCTCGCCAGGCAGTCTGCTTTCTCGTTATCTGTCACCCCGCTTTGACCTGGGACAGGGCACATGGTGCTAACTCAAGAAAAATAATGACTTCGTACGCCACTGGTGAAAATACATATGATATTCAATTCATGAAAACTTTTCTATGATTTTTGTTGCACAAGATGAAAATAGGACATGAGGATCATCGAGATATGAAGTGATCTCAAGAATACTCGTAGATATCTGGAAGAGATTTTTTGTTTAACACAGTGTTTCAGCGTGAAATGCGAATTAATAGCATAATCAAATGTCTAATAAACCTAATTAACAATCTAATACTTACTAGGTGTTAAGTATTTTCCAAACACTAGGATAGCCTTACATGTGCATTACTATTTATACTCAACCAATTATATTTTATTTAATCGTGGAAACCGGACGCCATTGCGTCACGCATTCCTGGACAGTAGTTGTCGTGTGGACGGTGAGAATCAGAGTGGGGAAGGTACCACCTTCTACGTAGCCAGATCACACGATGCACGAGATAAGAGCGCAAGTGCGAAACCAGGGATGGGATTGAAAATCGTGATTACAACACAAGTTAGGGAGAGACGACAAAATAACAAATTGATTTCCTGATAATTAGAATTATGGAGATGGGGTATTAAATTTCACGATAATGAAAACTAGGTGAAGATCGGAGAAGTATAAATGAGTAGAAAATTATTACTAAAAATAGAATATTATACAATTCGATTACATATAAATGTAACATACCATATAAAATAGAATTTGTAAACGGTTGAACCGTTACAACATATCAATTTGATGCCATATGGTAAACGCACGTCTTTGAGTATTTGTTATTATTTATCAATAATTAGTTGTGTAAAACATTGTTTGAAGCGCAATTCATTATCAATCTTTCCTCATTAATTTGGCAAATGTAACATAAATATTCTATATAATTGGTATTGCTCAGCGAGAAAATCAAAAGCAGATAAAATATAATAATCAATCAACAACCGGTGTGATAATGCATGCATATAGATAGTCTTTCAGTATTCACTAATCTAATATTCTCAATAATATTTTACCGATCAGCATGCCTCGCATGAACTATGCGTGGTATTTGGCAGATTCCTGTTCACCTTTGAACTATATGTTAAAGCTAAATATAGCCTACGTGTAGTGTACCAGATATGATTTTACTGTAGTTACGAGACAGTGTAACTAATAAGGCACTATGACTTGTGCTCTATTAGGGCGATCATCGATAAACTATTATTTATAGTCCCTTCATTCATGACCTATGTTATATGCCATAGGGTTTTCAAATTTACTTGCTATCATGTAGTTAAGCTATACGTGTGGGAAATGACAGATGACCTCTAAGTGAAATTACTAAAAATTATTTTCTCTTACACTGCAAGAGTATTGTTGTCTAACGATTGCAGTGAATTGAAAAAGGTGCTCCAAGCAACTGTTAATTAAATGGATACAAACAGCCAGGGCCGGAGCCAGGAGAGAATATATGAGATATTGATTTAGTTTAGTTAGATCAGAGTTTCACCTAAAATGTGGTCTAAAGTCAAGTTAGAAATTACGTCAATTATTGTTGAGGCATTATAGTCTAATAGTAGTGGTGTACCATTGATTAAAATGATCCTAGGTTTCCTCGTACCCAGTCTAGATTAGCTAATGTAAAAGTGATATATTCATAATTGGGAAATAGTAAAATGAACACACCTAATCAATCATATCGTTCTTGCAGCAGATCGATCAGCGCAACTCCAGTAATCACCTACAAACTACGTTAAAGGCAGCATCGACTTCTTAGAATCAATTGTCCATATTTTTGCTTTTGTAATACCTTCAGATAGACAGGAGCTTCTTATTCTATCGGTACCATATCAGGTCTCCCTAACATTGGCATTACATCGTACGCGATTTTCAGCTAATCTAAATAGCTGTTTGGAACTGCGTATTCTGGTCAAATCACGACTGTTCTTCATACATGACATCTGCTTCCTTTCAATTCCTCTGCGGCCCTCGATTTCACTTTTCACTATTAGCTGGAGGATTTTATATCGGTCTCTTATAAGGTTTGGTTGGTATCAAATAGTTCATGAGCCGAATTTATTCTATCTAACACTGCCTCGTTGGTCTGGATAGCTGTCCAGGGTATTCTGAGCATTATTCTATGCAACCACATCTCGAACGCTTCTAGGTGATTAATCGTATCGGCCTTTGAAGTCCAGGTCACAGCGCCATACAAAAGCACAGACCAAATAGAACATTTGATCATTCTGTGACACAATTTATTTATTCAGGTCTACTAACAGGAGCTTCACAGACCATAATATTATTAACCATCTTGCCGTATTTTCTGCCTCTCGCTGCTGGACTCTCCATCACACGGCTCCAGGCGAATCAAGAACGTAACAGTCTTGTTCGCCTCTACTAGGCTTCGCTTTATATGTTTAATCATGTTATTGTTGTTACCCAGGTCGCACGTATTTTATTGTATTTTTACTCCCGGTGTTTCTAAATTTAACTGTCAAACAGTTCAACGTCCGTCTTCGTGAAAGTATTACGAATTCAGTTTATTCCAGAGCAATGGCCAACCCGTCCTCCTCCGACTTTAATTAATTTCATACCTTACTAGTTCTTGAAGCATCCCCTTTTCTACACTGGTCACAACCATTACGACTGCTCCGGACCTGTCAACGAAAATAATCTGGGACTATTTGAACAGTATTTAGTAGATGCAGTTTGCAATTTTCCTCAAATTCTGTTTTCTTGAGTACGTACAACTGCCAGACGGATTTGTTCCAACATTAATACCCAACTTCATTATTGCCCACAAAGGAATGTTCTGCAGAGCTGACTTTGTTGCTTTGGGTACAAATTGGTAATATTTAAAAAGTTCTTTGACCGTATTTGAATATTACTTCATAAGTATGTTTTTGAAATTGTAAACTCTCAAAGCAATAAATGGAGAATATTACATTCAGGCAAAGTTTGCTTTTATTTTCTTGGTAACTTAATGAGTTGAAACCTCATCCATATTTCTGCCAGGTTATTGACCGTAAAATATCTACTAATTGGCTTCCAGTGTGTTTACTGAAATGCTGAGGGTTCACAAAGCGTCTCTTTAAATGCAATAAATACTTGATGACTTCCTCCACGTTCGTGTTGCATTAAAAACCACGCAATAGCGCTAAAGTATTTTGATCATGTAGATTTCGAATACTTTTACTTGATGAAACTCTTCCATCATTCAAAAAAAATCAAATTGTTGTAAGATTTTTATACCAGCTCTGACCGAAATGACTAAAAACTTCAAATCAGTGGCCCGTGCCTCTTTTTAAGCGTTTTCCATTATTGAAAACTTAAGGAAAACACCTCATGTATTTGGGCATTTCATTCTTGGGAATTGGTTTAACAATGCAGATAAGAAGATCGTGTACTTAACACACGAGCTTTTTATATGCATGATGTAAGAATTTAACCAAGTAAGTGCGTCTACAATCTGCATGGTGTAATAATTACAAAACATTATCTGTTTTTTTCATTTCACAATTAACAATACGTTTTTCAAACGCTTAATATTGTCTAGAACCGAATAATACATGTCGCTTATTCCCTTTGCCGGCCTGTCGGTCTGTCGGTCTGTCGGTCTGTCGGTCTGTCGGTCTGTCGGTCTGTCGGTCTGTCGGTCTGTCGGTCTGTCGGTCTGTCGGTCTGTCGGTCTGTCGGTCTGTCGGTCTGTCGGTCTGTCGGTCTGTCGGTCTGTCGGTCTGTCGGTCTGTCGGTCTGTCGGTCTGTCGGTCTGTCGGTCTGTCGGTCTGTCGGTCTGTCGGTCTGTCGGTCTGTCGGTCTGTCGGTCTGTCGGTCTGTCGGTCTGTCGGTCTGTCGGTCTCTCTGTCTGTCGTCTGTCGTTTGTCGTGATGGATCGGCCGAATGAAACATTTGTGAGGAAAATACAGCATCAATCTAATTAACACCCTATCTTTTCTAGTAACATGAACATATTAGAGTTAAACTTTTTATGAAAAGTTACTCTGTAAATTATGCATGCCTGATGCAGACTATGATAGATAGATTTAATTATCAAATAATGTTCAACTATAAATGCTTGCTATGTTTGAGCTTATAGCAGGGAGAACATATTTAGATCTTGGATCCCTTGAACGTGATGCATTATTCTAAGATGTTAATAGAAACACGTCTTTGTCGCTTTTAGATCACAATGGATAAAATTATACATTAAATAGCACAAATTGCTAATAAGTATGTCATACAAACAAATATGTCATTTATAAGTTCGAAGGCTTCGTATTATCTGTAGATTAGCTTATAGATACGATAAATAATCATACCAATTTAAAGGCAAAACGAAGGGAGA
The DNA here is from genome assembly GCA_949316355.1 of Bruchidius siliquastri. Taxonomy (NCBI): domain Eukaryota; kingdom Metazoa; phylum Arthropoda; class Insecta; order Coleoptera; family Chrysomelidae; genus Bruchidius; species Bruchidius siliquastri. Next base: position 8,423,962 of record OX438536.1, on the reverse strand, counting down.
AAACGGGCGTTGTTAACTTAGAAGACCAACGACGATAAACTGTAGAGATTCTTCTTTCGAATCCTGATTTCCAGTATTGCCTTCATCTCCTGAAGTATCTAGAGAACAAATTCTTGTGAACACGGGCGGAATCATATTAAATTCTTGTCCATTTTTTGGAAAAATAAACTGTTTTAAGTGGCTGCACTACTACCAAACGTAATTTGAACTAATTATACATTAACCTGAAAATTTTGTAAAGTTATTTACATAACATATCCTAATGAACATTAAAAAGACTGATCATCGTCTAGGACACCAGCAGGTACCCAAAAATTAGTATAAAAATATTCCTGGGCCATAGTTCTGCAAACAATGGTGCAAGAAAGTGAGTTCAATTAGAAGATCTACGAGGGCCAATACCTGAATCATCAGCTGGGGGGTCCTTTTCCATCCCAGGAAATTGTATTCTCCGAAACAGCTATTGCTACTCTACAGAAACAAGCAATATGTCAAGTTGATGCACCTGACCTCACTAAGGATCTCCATAGTCTAGTAGAAAGGTGGCTGACCTGTCTCTATTCTATAGATATTATCATGGCAGATATAATAATGACAAAGGTCACCAGTACAGTAAAGAATAAAGTAGCTTAATGATCGCATCCTCACCATGTTGAGCTTATAACGCCTAGAATGAGCCTCTTCCAAAAGTCGTTCTTTTGGAGAACTTCGGCGTTGTGAAATGAGGGGACTTTCTTCCCCGATGACTCTCACAGCTCTTATGAAGGATAATACGCTTCCTGCCTTTGCGTGAGGCGATCTATCAAAAAAGGGGATCCTCTCTAAATTCTAATTGCAATATACCGGACTGAAAACTGCATAATATATAATAATACAAGATTAATCAGTGAGTCCTATAATATAAAACCTTTCCCAAGAATCTCTATTCTCTGATAAATATTCATCTTGACATATACTATAAGATTTTTAAGGATCTTTAAGGAGCTGTGTGTATCGATCAACATTTACAGGTCTTGGTCTAACAAATCTTGGGTGAAATAAGCAGAATCCCGATTGAACGGAATCAAGTTTCCAGCAATTGAATAATTCGTATGTGCTTCAGGCAGGTGTTGTTAAAAAAACCACTTGTATCAACTGAATTCTAATCATCTTCCATGTTAAACATTTCATAAGGTTTGGTAAAAGTAAATACATTGACTGCACTACCAGACCAAAGCTTGATTGAGGCGGCGTATGGGCGGTATTCGGTCGCCGTTTTTTGTCCGCGTTCATGAGCTGTAAAGAGTAATTTGCGGATAAGCAACGGGGGCGGTTTAATGCCTATACACATGGCTGACACATGACTGTAAAAAGGAGGAGAACATGATTGGATCAACCCTGAGCTCGACCGCCTAAGCGATTTGCAAATACAGTCAAATTTTAACAAGTAAAAATGAAACCTTGGGAGCATATCAACCGATTTGAGACGGTAGAAATAAGATGAGACACAACAGTGTCTGGTAAATTGATGATAATATAGAAACAGTGCGAACAGAAACTGTAAAAGTGAAAAGTTAATCCGAATATTTTTAGGCTTTTCAACTTGAAGTTACTAACGTAGTTAGCAAAACACATGTCGGACCTGAAAAAATGGTTTGGCGAGTGGTAAAACTGTTCAGTGTCACATTATTTTCCAGGCTTCGTTTTCGAGACAGAGGTTCACAAATAATTGTGAAACTGTGTGTTAATCATATCCTTTGATAATGGTTGAAAAATATAGAAATGGAAAAAGCAAAGAACCTAGAACAACCATCTTTTTGGCGTTAGTTAATCATTTTCCAATAGCACCTTTTAAGTTTATAATAGATACCAACGAGAATAGAGGAAAAAAGAGCCCTTCCCCATTGGTTCAGGCTTTTGACCCGTACGTTGAGAGGAAGTTGAAACCTGTTTAAGCTTCACAGATTGTTAAATGTGATTTTAATTTTTGTTTTTCAGGTTTTTAGTGGGCCCAGATCCCAGATGCTCCTCCCTGCACAGGTCTAGATTTTCTGTCGATCGACCTGGCTATAAGCAACAAATAAACAAAACTCGAGTAAGTACCTCTTTTCACGATCAATGACCAATTTAATCAGAACCAAATCAACGTTTTGATCAGCACGCTGTCGACGACTGTGCCATGTCGTCATAAAAATTATTTTGACATTTGTTTGTAATTTATCAAAATCGCGCCCAACTTTTCACTTTTTATGTATTCCTTATTTTCAGAGATATTGAAATAATGCTATATTTTGTGAAATTACTTTTTCCACATCGTTTCTGACAGTCAATAGACATACCCACCTAGCAATAAGGTTTGCCTTCTGCAGTAAAATCATCTGGAGAGAAAAAAGACAATCTGTAATAAAACATTCAGCAAAACCAAATTAGGGAAAAATGAAGATTTATGGAACATATACGTGACGGTTATACTACGCGTATAAATGGTAGGAAAGATATTCGGTGTTGGGGTAGCACAAAAACTACGTAGGCGAAAATAAATTGGCCACATCTGGAAAACAATATTTTTAATCAAACCAAAATATACTTTTGATGTTTTCGATTTACTAAAAATACATCCGAAAGGTTAAGGGTTATAAAAGCTATGAAAAAACATCATGTAGAATATATTATGCACCCAATGATATTTTTAATTTGACACTCTTGAATTCAGTTTCAGTGTCATAAATACTTCTCATGCTAACAGGCGTAGAAGTGTTGCATTTCGAATTTGACATATTGATTGATATTTCATGACATATATTCGTCACGAAAATCTACTTCACTTATTTTCGTCAGTCTGTCTGTCATTTGGCTGTCATCTGTCCGGTAATCCTTCCCAAAATAGATCCAGTAGCGGCAGAATAGTCGCCTCAGAATGAGTAGTTATTGGCCTCTCTATAACTCGGTTAGTACTGATCTAGTGCCATCAGAAGCGTATCCCGAGGGGGAATTGATCCTTTTCAGTTTTTGTTTGACAAAATACTAAGATTCCGAAAATGTGACACTTGAACTACAACAGTTTTCCCCTAAAATTCTAGTCTGGATCTGACTTGGGTGTCATTGAAATTCTTACGGTAAGTTAGCAAGAATAAAAAAGCCTCAGAGTTTTTGGAAATCGCTGCAGTAGTGGCAGAGTAACACTAAAGTTAATTATAATTAATTATAATATTTAATTGTTATAATAATTATGTACTAAAGTTCTTTCTAACCTTTTAACCAGCGGTATCAATTTATTAAAGACTTGGATTAGATTTTAAGAAAATGTATCTACTTCATGTAAGCTTTGGAAATACTGTGAATTTTTAAACACTCATTTTTGGGTTTTTAAAAAGATCAACAGTTCTAGAGTCCTATTCAAATCAATATTACTAAACTGATACCATGGTTTGGCAAATGCGGTGTCAAGATACCTGACTAACTGCGACAAAACACCGTCCCTTAAAACATCAAAAAATTGAGATTTCCCGTTCCCAATTTCACCCAACCAAATCTTTGATCCCTCCAAACGAAGCTTGATATTTTTTTTTCAATTAAACAGAACCGGAAAGGTATAGGTATAGATAAAAGTATAGATAACCCAATATTGATCTCACCTACCCCAGATTATAACTCAACAATATCAATGACAATAATTTAATAGATATTTAGCTAGATACTGAAATATTTCGAAAATTGTTTTCCTTTTCCAATGACATTTTTTCCTGATTATCACTATGCACCTTATGCATCTCTAACTTTTGCCAGACTTTCCGTGATTTTTCAGAAAGTGGACACACTGATTACAAATATACATCTATTTATTTATAGTTTGTCAATAGTCCTTCAACAAAATATTGTGCACGCCAATGTATGTGGTGGGAAAGGTCTATCCGAAAGTGTGTACTATAACTACATAATCCTGTTAACAGACATTCCCTTATTATCATGCTAACTTTTCTTTTTCTATCCTAGTCCAAAACCATTGGATACATCCAAATGAACTGCTATCGACCGTCATTTACTCTACACACAACAGTCACAACTCCTCTATCCTGCAAAGTTCCAAGCGATGGGAATGGGACTTACCAGGACTGAGCAGTAACACAGACACTACACAACCACCGTAGTATGCAATAGCAATAATGTCACAAATGTCCCGAAATGGCGTTAAGAAATGAAGCAACGAATTGTGTCGCGATCGTGTCGACTATCCTGCTGGCGTGTCCTGCTGCACTGCTGCGTTGCGCCCCGACAGGACGAAGGAACGCAGGCGTCGGCGCCGCCACCGTGTTCGCAGGCGCCATGCGGCTGCAGGGAAGGTACGGAAGCGTGGAGTTATAGAAGGAGAGCTGGTGATAAAGTATTTTAAAAAAGATTTTAAATAATTATACCGCTAATTGAAACAGATACGATTGACTGAAATATATTTCCTAACGTTTCGGCTACCTCTAAAGCCTTTTTCAAAGTCCATATAGCTGAAACGTTAATAAAGATATTTGAAAATCGTCTGTGAATTCTTCTTACACAGTTTGTTACATAACATGGATGTTTTGAGAGCTACCTAAGATGAATGGGCAAGAGAGAGAATTACGTATATTGCTCTGACGGAAGGACACTCCAAACCATCTACTCGATTTTAATAGAAGTTTAGATGACCAGAATAAGCTGGAATTGGCCTTCACTAAGAAACGCGCCGCTGAAAACCTTGACAAGTTTATAAGGCAAAGATTTATGACGAAAAAATAAACAATGAACCTTGTAATGGAAATTGCATTTTAGTTTGACTGGTATGTCGGTAGGTATGTCGGATTTTCGAAGAAGAGTCTCTACGGGTGGTGGATATAGAAAAACTAATATCTGCAAGTTTCTTTGCCTAAAAAATGCTATAAAAGCTATAAATGCTTTCTCCTTTCCCCAATCGATAATATACAATAATGTACAGATCTGCTGTAAGGTTCATCTGTATTTTATCATAAGCAACGTGGAAGGCTGTAGCTGTTGAGATATCTTGCGCACCACCTAATTAAAAGCCGAATAAATGGCAGACAATATAGATCTCAATACTAGAAACTTTGGATCTCCAAGCTTATGTAACACACCTGTAGGAAGTAAGCTCAATCATTTCAAGAATCGCGTATCACTGATATTGCAAAAGCATTCGGTCAGCTGCATCATTATTCTGAATAAACTCTGATCTTATGATACCTTAGAAAATCTTTATAGATGGATAGAAAACTTCCTTTCCTGTCACAGAATGTCCGTTGTGTAGATCGAATTGAAAAATCGATTTCATTCCCAACGCAATTTTAGCGACAATAAATCCTATAGTTTTGTAACCTTGTATGCGGGTTCTTAGACTTCAAAACAAACTTTCCTATCGAAATATCTAGAAGCCATCATTTCCTAGGGGCAACTGAATATAATGATGTTTGATTTTTCCAAGACTCTTTATTGCATCCGGTTCTGAAGAATTGCGAGGTACTTTTTTAAAATATAATTTAATGTGAAAATCTTGAGTCAACGCACGGCGTGCTTGGAACGAACATCACTTACGTCCCTCATCAACTACGAGTCTTGAAATGAGTAGGCTGCTTTAATAACGAATTTATGAACAATACCGACCAGTACTAAAGGAACTGTGCAAAGCCGTGTTGCATTCGTAATGGAATTGAATTAAGATGAAATTTTAATTGGAACTAAATTATACATGAGATTAATCTAGTTGTGTTAATTCTTGAAACTAATTAACTGTGGTTCAAAACAAAGGGTCTTCCCGAAATGTGTTTGTCATAGGAAGAGAAACGTCAGCCAGAGAGCCTCTTAAGCAGTATGGTAGAAAAAATATCTAATTAAAAGAATTATAGTAACACTTGTGAACCATGCAGTGTGCAATTAACACACAGTTTCACAAATAATTATTTTATTTTTTATCTGCATGATGGAAGAGTCTCATCAAGTAATAACATCTACAATCTACATGACTGTAAACTTTCTTAGGTTATATAAGCAGAAATTAGGCTTAGTCTGAATACTGCTCTCATATTTAAGGAACTTCTGCAACAATCGGTTCACGTATACTTGAACCAGTTGAGAGGAACACAATTCGACTAATCGGAGATATGCTATGTCTATGATCCATTTTTTATGTCGGATTTTACCACCATCTGTAAGAAAAACTGGGCCGCACCCTCAAACTTACAACCTCTAGCATTTTAAGCAAATGCTTCAAAATTTGTCCATGACTTATCTTCAGAAGTTTTCACTCGTTATAGTAACTGAACTCATAATTAGAAAAATTGCGTGGGAGGATGTACCTTCCATAACGTATTTGCCATTCTGTCTAACCAGTTCTGCATGGCCTAACGGTAAAGTCGCCCGCCTAGAATGCAGGAGGTTGTGGATAACGATCCCCACTGGCGACATTTTTTTTTTATTTTTCTAAATATTATTACATTTCATACAATTTGATATCACTCATGGTCGATATACAATTATTTATTATGTCAATGATCGGTCCATGGGCTTTTGGACTATATTGAGGTATAGTCGTGAAAATACTAGAAAAGCGTGTGCAGAGATCTGGGTGATATAGGTGAAAAAGATTCTCAGAAGTGTCCGGTAGTCGCATGAACTTTAAGAGCGCCATATATCATAGTAAGATTTCGGGGATATTTGGACATCTGCGATAACTTCTATACATACATTTTTGGTGTGTGGTCGTCAAGCTAAAAGTAGGAAAACGTTTCGAAAATGGATTGGAGATGCATAGTGATGAAACTTAGGCTAATATTTGACAGTTTACAATTATGCAAGAAGTTGTGTATTTCACACACAATGAGTTTCACCAAGAGCATCTACAATCTACATGAGGAAGAATTATCGTCCTTAGATGATACCCGAATGAACAGGATCGTATGAACTGATTCGGTAGCTACATGTATGAATAAAACGAGAGGTAATTGTTTCGAATCCATCCTACGGCATCCACCGAAACACAGCTATTAGCTGAAAGCTAGAATTTGAGTCATTGCTGCATGGCAGAGACGTAGCGTTGTGAGGTTAGGAGGTAAGGCCCAAACTGGGCGGATCGTTTTAGACGTGGCATTATTTCACTAATAATAATAATATGTTATAATCTCACCATTTCACTTTATACTTTAGGGTCACCTACAATTCGGATATCTTCCATTATATGATGGATGTGGGGATGTGGAAAATCTCCTATCTTTAGTTATGTAGCCATCTCGCTCATTCTAGTCTAGGGAACTTTATAACTGTTAGATAAAAGGAAAATGAATGACAACTACTTTATACCTAGTAATATAGAGACGAGGATGATGTTTCACTGTAGAGATTCCATTGAAACATGCATAATTACAGATCGATTTTGTATTTCAGTCATTATAGGAAGCATATACATTAAAAACATACAAACCCAGGATCAATTTTTATTGCACTTTGTTGATGACCTTGAATTTGGGAATTGGTATACTGTAGATGAAGAACACTGCTTTATTTTAACATAAATGAAGAACGCAAGTGTTTACATTCTCCAAACAATTTTATATTAAATATTAAAGCCTAACGACAAGTAATTAAAATATATTCCTTACTCACTCTTTCACGCGATTATAGTAAATACGAATATGCTCAATAGTTTTCCTGGAATTTTAATAAGAATTTCCTAACAACCTCCAGACTGGACAAAAGAACGAACTTCGAGGATAGATTATATGAACGAAAATGAAAACAATAATTTTTCATATACACATACATAAAAGATGCGTTCATCACTATTAATTGTGAAATTATTCGCGATTTTTCAAAATAGGCTATTGAAACAAATGAGACCTTTTTGCGATTTTTAGTCTCTATGACTAGAAAATGCAGTCGCAGGAAATGGAAATGATGAACCTGCTGCGACTGATAAATCGTTACTAAAAACTACTATTTGTCCAGTAGCTGAATCCAAACTTGTTGTATGATCTCTCTTATGCTTGAGGACGAGAACAAAAAAGCGTAAGTGGTTATTAAAAGGAATATTTCTGAGGTTATTCGGAGATCTTACAAAAATTTTATCAGTTGGACGTTTTCTTTCACCATTAAATGAATCTCATCACCCCTGTCCGATTCCTCGTCTGACATTTTGGCGCGCGTGTTGCACAGAAACAGGGCAAGATGACATCTTAAGAGGTTGAATTGTTTGCAATGATTTTTGAGTCAAAAATTGCCACAATGCTGTTATTGTTTTTCCAAAAAGTTCTTTCCCTAGCAGTTATCCTATCATTAATTATCACGATAACATGATCGAACTTAATCAGTCGTCTAGTCGATTTCAAATTTTTGACACGTACGTATAGCCAAACCATATCAAAATGTATGCAATATATTTACATGATATTAGTTTGGAAACAGAATATTTTATTATTTGCAGATGGAAATATCAGTTTCTGGAGAATACCTAATACTAAACACAAAACAGCGCTACATCTGGACAGATCCGACGTGCTAGGACTGCGGGGATCTCTGTCGAGACAGAGACGTATCTAAAGATGGAAGGATCGAAAAAGTATATTATTTTCAAGCTCACATCACTGTATCCCAATACCTTAGATAGATCTGTACAAACGGATGAAATAAATACTACTATCATGATAAAAAGTATGCAGTATATTATCTTTCATCGGACTTCGTTTTCAAGACATCAATGAACATATGTCGGAATACTTGATATCTTCCAATAATTAGCCATTTTCTGGCCTAACAATAATTTATTGTGTTTCATTTTCCGAACTATGTGCCATCCATTTAATGTTACTGCGCGATTTGGACAAATGAGTAATATTCATAGATACAAGCTTTTTGAAGTATGATCTGCAGTCTACCTCTCTCTGGGTTTGCAATATGGATGCTCAGGAGCAACATATTGTCTAAAACCATCGGCCTTGCACTACCTACATTATAAAGTATGCTGTACAGTTTAAAAGAAACCTAAGCAACATACAAAATTAAGAACTGGAAACTAATTAATATTCACAATAATGTTTCAGAGAAATTAAGATGGATATCAGGTTTAACAAAAACAAAGTAAGCTAAATTATTCGAATTTTATTTATTTTTCAACAAAAAAATAAAATCACTCCGTTTCATGTCAATCAAGAAATGAAAAGGTTCAATTTTTAACTGCTCAATCAGCAAAAAAAATGAATCCTTAACAAAAAATGTGCATTTGGTGGTATGTATTCTTTGGCCAATATTATTCGGCTACCTTCTGCTGCGTCTTGAAAATCAGACTTTTTAGAACACGTGTTTATATGAACCTTTCTAATTGAATTTGGTTGAGGAATCGACCCTGAATAGTAGTCTAAAACCTGGCACCGTGTGCTACTAATATTCAGTTTACAATAATAGGTTTCTTGTGATTGATGGGTTCACAGCTTTTATGTGAGCTCTCAAGATATGTCATGACTTTAACAATTTTCAAAAAGACATAGTAGTAAATGAATTAATGATTGTTAGGGCAGTCGCTAGCAAAATACCTCCTCTACTCATTTTATTAAAAGGTTTATTTTAAGTAATAATACTTGCTTGTTATACTTTGTTCATATTTTATGTTTGAATTTGGCAAATCAATTAATACGCGTCTTTCAGTATTCAAGCCTTTCCTTGTCTTACTACTCTTACCCGCCTATGATTGCTGATCATACTAGCAGAGCGAACTATATTTCTGAGTATGCAGCATTCTGTACGAATGGAGATCGATACACTTACAATTTTTTATGCTCTTCTAATGGCAAAAGCTTCTACGCAACCCCACACAACGTACAAACGTTGCTCAATACAGTCGCATATGCTTTGCCGATTTGGGATCTTATGACAATAGCAAATTAAGGCATATATTCCCAATTGCCGAATGAACGATTTCGACTTCAAGAGACTGGTGCTGAGGTTTTCTATAGATTATCTACTCTAGTACAGATGCAGATTTTTGAAGTAATGCGTCCTCAGATATCTCTTGTACAATAGTTGATATTGAAGAACATAGTGAATGGAAGTAATTTTACTAATCTTAGAGAATGTAAAAATTGTTTTTCATTGTTCACAAAAACGGATCAAAGCATAACTGTGCGCTATATAAAAGTAAGTCGGTTTATTACTTTTCCCACAATAAACAGCAAGCTCATTATTTCTCACACTAATTATAGTATCACGGTTCTGCAGTTAAAACCAACCATAACATGTTCTGGTACGACCATGTGGCCGTCGTCGCATTCCAGAAACTGGAATTTCTTTCCCTCTGCAGAAAATTATAATGCTCAAATCATTGGAATATTGCTTCCATATGTGGGGCTCTCTTTGAAGCTTGTGGATGCAATCCGGAAAGAGTAATAGGTACAGTGGGCATGCTGACATTTCGATGAACCTTACCATCGGGGAACATTAAATAAAAGTGTCTAATCCATTCCTATCTTATAGATTCGACTATAATGAATGCTCGACATCGAGATACATCATTCAACGAAGACTTGAACAGCCTAAGCGGCTCAATGTCGAGGTAGAGGTGGAGAACTTCAGCGTTGTAGAATAAGCTATCAAATAGTTCATTCCATAAAAGTTACAATCACACATTTTGAGGTCAATGAAAATGAATATTTATCCTCTTATACGACTTCTACCACTCGATAGACTTTCTACCTTCGGGGTAGATTACCTGAAATGAATGTAATAATGCAATCAATCAAAATAAATGCATACTATACCTATACAACTTATACATATTATGAAGCTGACAAGCATAATAGATTCAATCACAAACATTCATTACAGCAATTTCAGAAATACGTTATCTTAACTTCACATAAAGTCATCAGGGTAGTAGAATGAATCTAACGATGCATTTGAATACAGCAAGAATAACAATTCCTGTTTTATTTAGTAGACTATCAACTAATATATCTGCAATTGACTTGAATGATGGAACAGTTTTACGACCAGCTACGATTTGTACATATATAGTTAAAATATTCCAGTCTCCTCCGGGAATTAAATCGCATTTACTCTGCGTCTGGAAGAGATGGTCTAAATATAAAAAAGACGGCTGGTAAGTAACAGCAGATGAAGGATAATTTTGGCCGATAAGGTATACAATTTTTTAGTAATATGGATCTGTGTTTTGTATTAGTCTGTATGTTGTGGCTAGTGCTTGGTGTATGACTGTTGCTCCAGAATTGTGCCTCTCGGTGTATTCAGTTCCAACTAGAGTTTTGCATGCGCTGGTAATATGTTCTATCGTTTCCTTTGTTTCGTGGCATCTTCTGCAGTTCTCATTTGTTACGGATTGTTCTTTTATTATGTACTTTTTGTAGTTTCGGGTCGCAATTACTTGATCTTAGATAGCAAGCATGACGCCCTCTGTTTCTAGGAATAGTTGGCCATCCTGCAGCCAGGTGTATGACTGTTTTTTATTAATGTGGTCTTGGGTCACTTGATATCGATGTTTTTGATGGAGAGTTTTCTGTGTCCAGGTGTCCAACTTTTCTTGGTGTGATTGTGCGTGATTATGTGTGTCTGCTGAGTGGTTTGGATGTGAGAGGGCAAGAGGTAGTTCTTGTCTGCTTTCACCATTGCTCTATGCATGCTGGTCTGCTTGCTTTGAAAGAAATGTCTGAGTGTTTGTATTTGTTTTGCGTGAAGTATTTGTATGTCTGTTATTCCCCTGCCTCCTTGATTTCTGTCTACGGTAAGTCTTTCTTTGCATGAGTTTATTATTATTATCATTGTTATTATTATTATTATTATTATTATTAGAAGTAGTAATAGTAGTAGTAGTAGTTTTTTTAGGAGGGGGAAAGCTTTTATAGCCGAAGTGTGGGAGTCTCCACCGGCTACCCACTACCATCATGATTACACAGTAGTAGTTAGTACACCCGATGACATACCCACTAAAACCCAAACCTCCGAACGCCAATCGCCACCGCGGAACTGTTTAACACATAACTTCACGGTGGCAGCCTTGTAGCTAGCGCCTACAATCAGGTTTTGCCCAACCCATAAGAACCAGACTGCTGTAGGCGGGCACTATTGCCAGCGCCTACAATCAGACTCGAATGTTTTGGGCCACCTGCTGTAGGGCTCTTTCCTCTGATTTTCTCTCTCATAGAACCATCTCTACAAATCCCGCCACAGCATTCCAATTCTGAGGAGATCGAACCATGCAGTTCACGTAACAACTTCGCCCATCATTGATGCCCTCCACACATTCGACCTTTCGCAGGTAAAGAACGTGTGTTCTGGTCCATCCACTGTACCTGGACAATAAGTGCAGTTAGGCGATTCGAGTAGAGTCCTTTTGTGCATGTAGCTGTTGAAGTGACCGTGTCCTGACAGAAACTGGGTGAGATGAAAGTTGATCTCACCCAACTTCCTGTCATGCCACGGTGCCACTTGTCTGATTAGGGTAGTAGTCTGATTAGCATTAGTGGTAGTATCACGGAATCATATTGTAAATTCATTCTAAAAGTGTGAAATTAATGATTTACCTCATCTCCTCCTAAGTAGTTGTACTCATATTCTGGCTTGTAATAGAAAGGATGTTTCTTGAAAAGCTTTTATCTACTTCACCTGTTAATCTACTTGAGTTAAATCTTGAAACTGAATTTTAAGCAGAATTTCCCATTCAACTGGAAGGGGAATCAAGCTGGAATTTTTACATTAGATGTTGATGAGAATGCATGATTCACCAAACGACATTCTAAATTCAATATAGTAACCGATGTTGCTTCTGAGTGCTCAAAATATTTTCAGCCAAAATCTGCTTTTATTCCAGGTCAATTTTATCAGCTCCGTCAGTTCGTATTTCACACATAAAACCAAGCTAGTGTAGATGCAGCGAAAAAAATCAATTATATGCAAAGCGGTAGATGGGAGAAGGAACTTCGCAGATCTCTCGTGGATAGAGGTATTTTCTCATTTAAATATCTGGAATGTTTGCTTAAGAGAAGCTTCAGATAATATAATAACTTTTATTATACGTGGGATGGAAGTGAAGTTGCAAGACTTTACCTTTTTACGGATCAATAAGAAGAGTAACTGCAACACAATCTCTAGCTTGCTTTGTTTTTTATTGTCGATCCCACAGTAGGTCGCTTCGGTATTACGGTATTACTTGAAAACGTTAAAAATGAAGTATAAACAATGTTTAACCCATAAAATATCAATTAGGTTAATCGCTATAACAAATTAATACACACCTAGGCGTTGTTCAATGAGCTGAGGGGATTTTACCCGCCAAATATAACTGTTTGTAGCAATTCAAAGTCAAAGTGAATAGACATTTATCTCGCACAGCGCATCTGGAGTGCGTGAAGCTTTCTGCCTTTGTAGAGGTGGTCGTCTATTAAAGAATTAGCAACCATGGATGCATGACATAAATATCTTCTGTACAAATATGATAGTATACTAAGCAACGTCTTAATGAGGGAATGAAATATATTTATCCCACTCTCAATATCCGTAGTTGAATTTGTGAACTCAGTTGGAGAATAAGCCTATGACAATGACAGATGATAAAATTGTATATCAAGCACCGTCTAAAAAAACATTTAGCGCTGGGTATACATCAACTCCAACACGCTGATCGATCAAAATGACATAAAGAATGAGGAAACAAAGGAAAGCCGCGCCATATTTTCACCTTACAAAATAGGGTGCAGAGAGAGAGAGAGAGAGCGAGCTGTTACCAGGCACAAATGATCTCGAAGAGATAAAGAGTTAGAACCAGAAAAATATCGTCGAGGTTGTGAGTGATACATTTCTTGTTATTCATTTACATATAAATTTACCTGTCAGCAGGGTATACCACTTGATGTGCAGATATATGGAATAAGAAATATGAGGGTAAAAGGAGAAAAATAAATGGGCCTCTTTGAATGATGCCATTTCCAGCTACGCAACGTTAACGATGTATTTTTTACGGTTCAAAATCCATGGTACCAATAAATATCATGAGATTACCGTTTATACTTTTCAAAGAAATTGTAATCAGAGGTCGTCAACTGACTAATTAATCAATTATTTTAATCACATGTGTACTACCCTTCATAGCTGAAACTACATTAATCTAATTATTAGCCAGCAAACATGAATAAACAGGTGATTTTAATGAGAAAAAACAAGTGAACGTTATTCAAAAAAACATGTTTATAACATTTGATAAAACTCATCATGCACTTTTATAGAAAAGACCTCAAACATTAAGTTTCAATTATCCGCTGCATATAAAGTACATTAGCTGACACTATGGAAAAATAGACTCAAAATGACGGGCGACCTTAGGCAGTTCGCTCAGATTGGTTGAAAGTACTTCAAAGAAAAATCGACTGAATGGGAAGTTGGCTTGTTAGAAACCCAATATCGACGAATGTTGGACTATTGATTGTGTGTGTTTCTGGATGTATTTTTTCGCACTTCACAATGAACGGTTGGGGGAAAACAGTAAATCATTTAATCACCTTAGATCTCACAGTAAAGATATCAATTCTTGTTCTAGAACTGGTATTGGGGTTGGATTTACATCATATATTATCCGGCCAACGTGGCCTGGACAATTTGAATTTATCCAAGTCTGTGATCAGCCTGAAATTGTACAAAGGTTTATGTAGTTCTAGTATTAGTAGTCATCGCATTTTATAAGATATCCTTAGATATAGCAGATTATTCGTCTGCTGAAAAGATATTGTGGCATATGTAGAGTATTTTCATGAATATAGTTTCTCCCCACACCTGTTTTAGTGTCATTTTTTTTAACGGCTGATTATTAATTTTTTTACCTTTGAATAACTATCAACATTTTTGCATTTGTACTGACATCGTGGTTTTAGAATTTTATATATACACCAGCTGTGAGGACAGTGCACAAGGTTTACTGTAGTATATGTAATGGATTTTCCATTTTCGACGTTATGATTTTCCTACGCCCGTTTGATTTCTGAATTTTAACAGCATATTGCTAATTTTTACATCTTTCGTTTTCGTTTTGATATAAATAGATATTGTTTCGTAATGTAATTTCATTACTGACGAATATGTATATTTAACCATTGGCAATAATGGTTTGAAAACTTCAACTACTAGTTATTATCTATGAATGTAACCTTTAGTGTCTTATTGAAAAATCGCACAACAATTTTGAAAACGATAAGAAGTGCTAAACCGTATGCAAGCCCATTATGACCTCAATAAATTATTGACCAAGCCTGAACGCATATCGAATTCCTACCCTTTGGCATTAATCTAAAATTTAAATCCAGTATCAAACCTAAAGCCGAATAATCTGGAATGGTAGCATTCTCATCATATCGAGCTTAATTCGTGTATGCAGATAATTCGGAAGGTCAGTTCGGGCAATGTTCGAAAAAATGTATTGTACGCGGTCTATCCAATTTTCTGTGAAAATTCAAAATTGCTGTCATGATATTTTATACGGTGTGTTTTAAGGGGATGGTCTTACTTATACAGCGCTGTTTTCAACGCACCTTCACATGGATTGCACGAAATTACAATATCACAGTCGAAACGGTTACATAACTTTTGAAAGCAAATCGTTCCAAAACAAAGTTTAGGCTTTGCACATATAGTTCGGGAGCCCACTTACTCGTAAACAACTTGTAAAACAATTTGGATAGTCAACAGCTATTGAAAATGAATATACAATTCTTGTGTTTTGAAGGCAATCAGATAAGAAAGACCAGCGAGGTAAAAAGTTCATAGATAATATAATGTCTTAACCAATGCCAAAATAAAATAAAGATTATCGCCACCGACCATCATTACACGTTCAAAAAAGCGGCTTCAGGAAATTTGAGGATTTGTTTTTCAACGCTGCATCGATTTTCTACAACCTTCGACCTGGTTATATTAACAACCTAGTGTCAAAGACTATAGAGTACAAACTACACACTACAGACAATAGATAAACCTAGTGATATGATTTTTGGTGATATATACGTCACGAAGCATCAAGTCAACATAATTTAACTTTTTACAATTGCAATAAGTCTCCAACTTTTATTCGCGTGGGAAGTAAAATCAGCTGTATATTTATCTAAATTCTAAAACGACAAGTCCAATGTCACCGTATAATCCGATTTGACTGTCCCCTTAAGAATGACAGAATGCTTCCAGTATAAGCTCTGAAAAAGCTACTGCGACAGAACAACGCTTTCCATGAATTGCGGATATGGCGGGCAAAAAGTAGAGCTTTTCATTAGTATATGTACCGGTTATTGAGAGAATTATTTTGTCTATATTAGTTAAAAAAATTGGAATTGGCTCTATTGCTGTACATCTGAAGACTAACACGTTAAAAGTTCGCCAAACACTCTAGTGAAGCTAAACCATACCATTTCTAGGAGCGTAGCTCACTAAACTAAATTATGTATTCATATATAAGAAGTGAATAAAGGATATTACCAAACGCCGACCGAGAGACACTGACTCCTTATCGATCGTGTTTCTGACAAAGCAATATTCATTTTGATTCGAAATTTCCTCATGCAGATAAAATAGTTACGTGTATTCAACACACTTTCACAAATAAAAATCTCTTATAGTGACACGTTTCGTTTTATATTTAAAGTATCGTCGGACTGTCAGATGTGACAGTCAAAGAGAGACAAAGCGTTTGCTGAGACACACCTTACTATTACCTAGACGTTTGCAGAAGATTCCACACTTGTATGTGTGACTAGCACCGTAACAAATCATCCCTTAGCTCTGTCATCCACCTAAAACGATAGTCGTTATCGGCTCCAATCATCGTCAATTCACCATTTATCAACAAGCTGAACAGTGACAAAATTTTTTAAAAATTCGAAATCTAAAATGTGGCAACGTCCCCGTTTCCTCCAATAACGTGTGTTTTATCTGTTAGGCGGCAGTAGACAGCTCATCATTTGTTCGCAGAACGTGTCGCTAGGAGGACAATCGAGTTTGCCTCGGATCCGGTATGTTGATGTACAGCTGTTTGTACTCCGAATATACGCGGTTGATATACAGAGAAATGCTTTCGTCACTCACACTCATACCGAATATTTTTCAATTTGGATGCGTTCGACCTTTGGAGGGATTTATTCATAGGTTGGAGCAGAGATTGTAAATAGATATAATTATATATATATATATATATATATATATATATATTATATATATATATACTCGTATAAATATGTTGGTCACAGCTGGTGAATTGGGCTAGTGGCCGAAAATTACGATACGATGCGGCATCTGGCTAACTTAACTTAGACATATCGAGAAATGCGTATATCACAAGCCAATGTCGAGCCGATACATGTTATAAAAAACCTCCAAATAAGTTTGTGAAGCCTTAAGTGCTGCTTATTTTTTTAGTGTATGTTCTACAATATTTACAAATTTGTAGTGTGTGCAGTCATAAAACGTAGGGTAGTCTACAAGACTGCAGTTGAAGAAAGATTTTGACAATCGAAAAGTGTAGCAGTAATAATTCAGCCACAGTATTGACCGATGAACAGTATGGAAGTATAGTAAATAAAGTCAAGGATATCTTTAGAAGAAATGCGAAAAGCTAAGCTGTAACGATTAGAGGTGTTTTAATCGCTTTGAAATTATAAGAATATGAACGATGACGACGTGCTTCTTATTAAGTACTACTGTGATTTAAGCAAAAATAAAGTGACTGGCTAGTTGAAATAAAGTGATCCACTACATGAAAAACTATTTATAAATGGAAACAAGGTAAATTCCAAAATCTTTCAACCCCTAAAAAAATATTTTTGGATACGACTTAAGTTAACCAAACGCATGAAATATGTAAAAATGTGTGTGAGTAGTTATTAAAACCCGAAAAAATGTAAATGATTCAAAACTCAAGAAATGAAAAACGATGCTTACTGGAAATCTGATAAATTTTCGTTTTTATTCTAACTTTACCATTAATCAACCGATTTTAAAAATCAAATCAGCAGATCATACTATGTGCCCACCCCTAAATTTAGTCAAAATCAATGCAACCATTACTGAAATTACGTGGTTACAAGTACGCTAATATACTGACAGACTGACGGAAATGAGTGAAACGGAATATCAAAAAAACTTATCACAAATTCGAAAATTTCCCTATTACAATCACTTATGCATGATAAGTGAAAACATCACACAAAATATGTGTCAACACCAAAAGACACTTATTGATATTGATTCCCATAACGAATGTAACAATGGTGAAATATGTTTCGCAAAAACATCGTATAGCAGGTAGCGCTGCGATATCAATTTGGTTTTCCAATCTCTACCCAAAAGCTGTAACAGAGTGACTGGTTTGTAGAACCTGGAAGGTATTTGAGGTGTGATAAATAGTGGCATAACTCTTGTCCTGTGTTTGTCTGAAACGGTTAGACTGGCTTCATTGTATTCGTTATCGCAGAGGTATTTTCATCCTGAGAAGCTATGAACGCTTACTGCCTCATCTCCTCGTCTATTACGTAGTTTACGCGGGCCGTTGGCAGATGATGAGATTTTTTTATATTTTCAGATTGAAGTGGTTTGTAGTGATCTTCAAATAAGTGAGAGGTTTGTCATCTCACTTTAATTTGTGTAAAAAATGACATTGTTAGAGCTTTATAATAGGTAATTTTGCAATAATAATAATAATAAATCAAGGAACAGCGTTATCGTGCGAGCATGTACTGCATCCATAATCTCAGAATGATCATTTTATGTATTTTTGAGCGAATATAACTGTTAATAAGGTATGTGGCGCTGAAATTGGTATAAAATTCCATACGCTACATCCAACGACGATAGAACAACTGAAGACCTGGCATCTCATTCATAAATTCATTTATGTCTATAGTCAAACATGACTTTGGGCGCGAGGACCAGCGGGGAGAGGGGAAGGTGGCAAGATGGCCGCTTGATGGGGACCGTAATTTCTGTTTGTAAACATCGATGACATTTGGATGATTCACGAAATTTGACATGGCGGGAATTTGAGAAACTACATAATTATACTCACTGATGGAAGGTTACACCTGCAGCTTCAGCCTGGGTGCTGAACAGCTTAAACACATAACAATATATCATCATTCTGGCAACAATAAGCAAAATTCAAACCAGATCAAACAGAGAAAACAAACAAAAACTACGATGTCTGATTCGAACGCTCACGTCAAAATTCAAAGCGATTGACAGTGACCTGACGTATGGTTCCGGATATTGTGCTGTCTCACTGTATAGCACTATGGTTTTCCCCGGTTCTAATCTAGATGAAAAAGATATTTTTCTTAGATTTTTGTAAATCCTAATATATATTACTAGATTAGATATAACAACATCGTGGGTACGGCGTTTCTATCAATGTACATCATCTGTTCAGTAATTTTGTTTAGCTTCACTTTGAAAGTAGAAATGCTATCTTTGATGAATGCGCAACAAAAATAACAGTGAGACTGGAAAGTAAAGTATAGTTATATTCAGAAATTAAAAAATGATTTATATATGATGTTCCTATCATCTATTGAGCAGTTTGCAAGTCAGTTTACTTTGATTTCGAATTCAAAAATTTGTTGAATGCGCATGATACAGAATCATATAATAATATAACATTGCCAAGAAAATGTGTGTTCAGAATCGTTATTATTTCACTTTACTTCAAGCAGGAAATTCCAAATATTTTGTTCCTGTTAACTTGCATTATCTGTTAAACCATCATTCGTTAAACGCTATCTGATTACTTTAAATTTCACAGCCATTTCTAATTTGTGCCGAATTTCAGAATTTGGTGAATGCGTAAAATAACTTAAATGTAACATTAGAAAAGAAAGAATTTATAATATTTGAAAACAGTATGACTACAGCCACTGTATGTTGAGAAAAATAACTTGAATATGCTATTTCTCTAGACATCCATCAACTATTCAGCTGTTCGGGGTGATTTTGAATTCAATAGCCACTTTTACGATGCTAGATTTTGGTGAATGTGCTTGCAACCTAAACAATCTATTGACCCAAGTTTTTTAATAAATTTATTGAATACATTCAACTAGAAAAAACACGCTTTTATATGCGCCCTTTGTTATTGTGGACCATATTTTTTTTTAATATAATATTTTAGTGTCAAAAAGTACAGCGATTTTTCTCAAAAATTGATGTTTTGCTTCTGAAACTGAAGCTGCGTCTATAAATATGATCAAAATTTTTGTTTTATAAAAAGCTTCTCACGCTTTTACACTGACGTATCAATATTATTATTATGATTATTTTATTATGAAAATGACTTACACTAGGGCCCTTACTGAATAGACAAGAATAGGTGAATATTAGGATTGCTTATTATTTTTTATTTTCAGTGGAGTAAGCAATAATTCATTTTTCTTCTGTGTTTTTCAAACTATAGGTATATAAATTTTGGATTGAATATTTTGCTCTCTCCCTCTCTCTCTTTCTTGCACATTAGCGTTCGAATAGACATCTCATATATAACATTGAGCTTTTGGTCTTTTTTAGGACATAGTCCAAACGTTAGTGAAGTCTATATACTTTTCAGTCATACTATCCTAGGCAAATCAATGACTAAAGTAGCTTAGACCTGTTTTTATAATTCCGTTACAGCATTTTTAATACAACATGTTTAGTTCTGATGGCCAATGATAACGAGATATTCATTTGTCTTTCCAGACCCTGTCGAGACAAAAGACCAAATTACTATGAAATCGGATGGATAAGGTTCTGTCTATCAAAAGTGAAGCAAATAACACAATATTTCCCTAAAACAACATACGACAAGTCCATTGAATACAA
Organism: Bruchidius siliquastri; assembly: GCA_949316355.1. Classification (NCBI taxonomy): domain Eukaryota; kingdom Metazoa; phylum Arthropoda; class Insecta; order Coleoptera; family Chrysomelidae; genus Bruchidius; species Bruchidius siliquastri. The sequence goes on along the minus strand of OX438536.1, from coordinate 8,403,127 downwards.
AATATTTCTGAGTTGCTATCAGCAATGGTAAATTTTCAAATAGCTAAACATTATGGACATACCCCTTAAGAGCTCAAAAGCCATTACTCATCTGATAAAAGTAATTCCGTCGATAATATATATAGATGGTAGTAGACATAATAATACCCGAATCATGTATATTCAAAGCAACCTTAGGTAGTTTATCTCGTTTTTGATTGTATATCAAAGAATTTAAAACTACATCAGTAATGTTTAGTGACCTAGTTAGTAGCAGACCTGTAAAATTTATTGACATGTTAATCCACAAAACGTTCAAAATGGCATAAAAGCTGCACTACAGCGGGAGTCGTAGGGTAGGTTTTTCCGAGTTTCTAAATACGAATTTGTATAATTCTCCTTTTTCCATTTCACATACGAGCAGCGTGACAAATTGGTATGAAAATAGCATCCATTAATAATACAAAGCATTAACTGGTTGGCATATCCTGGTCTGCTAGAACATTAAAATGTACATCGCCTCCTCTCCATACTGCATAAGGTTGCCGAAATATAACTTTTCAAGTCTCACAGTGACGAGTAATTTGTGGAAACGCGTTACGCCATGACAGCAGACTGATTTATGGAGGCATAGGATGGAAATAGTTTGTGTGTTACCATATTTGGCCTTATTCACAATATCGAAGCTGGCCCTACATGCAAAAGTTTAGCTTGCATTTGGCATCAAAAAATAATTATTTAGCATATTCTCCTTCTCTATGCAGTTATAACATTAGTATAAGCCATATGTTTATAATTGATTATAATATTTGAACATCAAAACGTCAGGCTTTTTTTCTTGAGATCCACCAATCGTTTGAGAAACATAATAATTTATTTTTGAGAAAGATCGCCTCATGCTTTTACACAGAAATATAATTCCAAACATGCCTTACGAGATAGACTATGGGTTCTCAACGTAAGAGTTAAGTTCCCCTTGTGGGCAATAGATGACCTCGAGGAAATTAGGGGATGTCGATATCCTATTTTTCGACTATATAATATCGTACGTTCAAATATAATCCTGAGTATAGCTATTTCAGATTAGCGATAGATGGCAAGTTGAAAAATTGGGGCTCTAGAAAAAAATATTGTCAAAGTAGTCGGTGAGCAAAGTCAGGTTAAGAACCTATGAGAGAGACGAATAGAAGAGATTCGATCTTTAATTTTCATATTTTATGTTCACATTCAGATAAAATAATTGTGTACTTAACAGACAGTTTCACAAATAAAACTTTTTCTATCAGTGACGCGTTCCGATTCATGTTTAAATCATATCCAGACTGCTAAATTTGACTGTTATCAAAGGCTACCCAGATTACTTGTCAAATAGCTAACTAGATTCGGTAATCTTAAAGTGCCTCAAAAATAGAATAATAAAATCATTCAAATCTAAAGCAAGTGAAACACAAACACAACAGAAACATCTGAATTATCTTCCCAAAAGTAAAGTGGTATCAGTAATGAGGGTTCTAAAAACAACTCATTTTCTTAGCACTCCAAGAGTTGTTTATGAAGCGCTTCCACCAAATTTAAAAATCCTCACAAAAAAAGACAGGTGCTGAGGTCACTCAAAAAGCGCCAAATCGATGATCCACGTTGATAAAAACATATTTGAATAGATTCTAGGAACTTCAATTGACTTATCGTTGCTGAATACAACTCCTCTACTTTCCATTTTTACAGTTGTTTGTTCCTCATTCACAAATTTACAAATTCTAAATAACTAAAAATGATTTTAAAATGAAATTACCTAAAAACCAAGAAACAGATTGATGATGTATGTTGACAGAAAATAAAACACTATAATCGCAAACTCTATGCTATATGTCTGGGGTGATAGTCTAATATTAGCAACCGTTACATGAGGTTCAATCATACCTACTTCGATTTTCTTCATCATCTTACTCTAGTCTGCGCACACATTGGATGCAGTGGTTAGGCGTAAAATGGTATCTGCCATGGTGCTCTTGAAAAAAATCTAATTTTCGATGTACTGTTTAACCGCTTTTCACCGAAGGAGTATTTGCAGACAGCATAATCTCAGCATTGCGGAACAAGCTAGCAAGAGTAACTCTAGCAAGTTCAAAATGTACACTAACCCTTACCCCTTTTCCTATTCACTGATTTTTCCGATTAAACTTATTACTCCAATTTATTGGATTAGTTTAATAAATATGCCTTTCTTACTATTGATCTTCTGATTGATCGATTGGTGATCATGTTTTAAAATTCCCTTTCACATCTTCGGTAACTGTGTATCCTACATTTTCGCATGCTTTCAGCGATCTATCTATAAGTTATTAAGGAGTTTCCAGTTATCTACTTCAAAACAAGCAACAATAAGATGCAAAAGCAGTATTATTAACATTTCCCTGGCTGTGTTATGAAATGACTGTTGCGTAAAAAAGATACAACCACTAAAAGGTACTTAATATAAATATTTTGGATAATATATCAAACCCTTGGGAGGTACTGGTTTTTGTATAGCGATTTCAAACGTGATGTGTCTATAAAGGAAAGGGTTAGTAGCCTGCTCTCACAAAGAAAGGGTGCAGACACGTGTTTCCAGTAACATTAAGCCTACTGCAGACGTAGACATATCCCTCAATAAACTGTAATATGTATATCATATTGTGAAACTACGTATCCGTACATAAACAATATGATGTGTATCGTGAACATTCCGATGTAACTTTATGGAATACCATGGTACATTTTCTGGAATATAAAATTTTGAGTATAGTATTATCAATTATACTTATTCAACAAGAAAAAAGATTAAGATTTGAGAAAAATCAGTAGAATTACGAAATGTGTCCAAATTTTTATGCAGGCATTGTTTTTTAAAGGCTTTATCACTACACGAACATCTTTTTTAATTCCATGAACAAAGAAATGGTTTATATTCCTATAATGTTATTCTTATCACATATTAAAAAATGAGATGCGACGTGTTTGGGTCTCGCTATTTTAAATTTCATGTTTCTGTTGACGTCAATAAACCGCGACCAGAATTTAACAGACGATAGCATCACAATCTGTAACACTTTTATGTAATTTTTTCCTTAAATATTGGACAAAGTTTGTTGTTAATAGTAGTATTTTTGATTTGAAAGAAGGTACTCAAAAGCATCCAGCTGTAGATACCGACAAATGTCAAAAAAATAGCAACACAATACTGTCTTCTTCCTGTAAATATGAAATTGTTAGACTAAAATCCGGAAAAAAATGCAGAACTAGAGGTAATTAACACCATTCCGTATAGTCCAAAAGTTGTTTTAAAAAAAAGGGGGGTCATAACTTGCTTATTGCTCCTTAGAACAGCGCATACGCCTATCCAAAAGACATCTGGCTGACCTGACCCTTATATGACACCCAATGAATAATTTCCTAATACTCCATAATATAGATTTAAATGTATCTCATACATATCTGTTGTATGTCTGTATACTATAGCCACCATCCGTTTACAAAGGATTAAGAAGCATTAACATTCTGCTCCGCATTACGGTAGGACAGTTAAATTCAGTTAATTCTCTCTGTTACAATATTAAATTATGCGTACCTACGGCAACAACAAAGTTAATTAGTTTAATTTAATGGGAATATTCTACATGCAGTATCCATTGGTGGTACCTAGGTTTTTTTGTAGATGTGGCTCCAAGGAGCCAGAAAATGTTTTCAGGTGGTGCAGATGCTATATCATTAAACTTCCCATACTTGTCGTGTTATCTACATGTTTACATATGCTTTTCATAAAAAATATAACCACATAAATTTAACTGCTGAAAGTTATCGTGTGGTTGCCCCTTTATGATTAGTCTTTACTTGTGCTTCCATGTGAATGACAGCCACACATGATATATGATAAATCCAAAATGAAACACTTAATGCATCCTGACACCAGAAATAAACGGTGCTTGTCTGATGTAAGTGCAACTTATACAAAACTTTAATCCCAAAGTAACAACACATCCACATTCATAAAATAATTTGGAATCTCAAAACAAACCAACCACAAAATAAAAGCGTATCGTCATACCTAACCAGACTCCTGATTGGATCACACCATAATTGGAATAGTTATTAAACAACAATGAGCACAAATTCTTTGAAACTGTTGTTTTCTTCATGTTCTATAGAATATTTCTACTATTTCACTGTCTTCCATTTATGAGTACTGATTTTCATGTTTCTTTCTTCATTATAATTCTGTTCGTAAGAATTTCAATACAGAAACGTTTACAAGAAACATTAAACTAAGAGCTCTTCTTTGCCATACAAAGCTAACATATGAAATTATAATACAAGACATGCATAGACTGCCTGTGTGGGTAGTATGATGTTGGTGAGTGTTATAGACATATGAAGTGTCGATTCGGAAAACAAAATTTGTATAGCCAAGGAGAAAACATCAAAAACAGCACTGAGTAAGTTATAGAAAACGAAACCCAGTAAAATCGGAGCACAAAGAAAACAACAATTTCAAGAGCAAGGTCGAAAAATCTACCTTCAAAATGTTGAATCGTGATTGTCTTTCCAATTCCTTGGTAGACTGTTCTGGTTTAATATGCGTCAAGAAAAAATCCAATCAATATTCCATAAACCTACTTTTTTGTCCCGGATACATATTGGATTACTTTTACTCATCCCCTCTAAATTCTTCCATGTTTGGCTGATGAGGTCCAAAGAGGCTGAAACACGTGTCGGCAGCTAACGTCACATATTTATTTCGCGTGCTTATGCCATGATCTTGTGCAGTAAATTATTGTCATTGTCATTGTAATTTTAAAATTATTCCATTTTATAACTTGCTAAAAGCTGCCTCGGCAGCCTAAACTTTGGTAAAGTTATTTTTATTAATCATGTCTTTTCAATAAACGGCCAAGGACAAGTTGGAAATAAATAGACAAAGCAATCACAAAAATCAGAACTTACATTAATAATTTGTCTGTAAGGATGTATCCTTCAAGTTAACAATATAATGTGAAAGGATACCTAAAAAAAAAATATGAAAGTTAAATAAATACTGTTTTCTTTACTCTGTAGTAGTATTTAAAGCAGAATATATAATAATTTAATATACGTAGATGGCGGCTATCTGTACGCTTGTGGCCGCATAGCAGAACTGACTTAATTACCTCACGGATGCAAATTCTGCAACAAAAATTGTTCGCCGCTCTTTGAATTTTAGAGTAATGAGAAGCGTGCACCACGGCAGGCCCTAAATTATCAATTTTAATTTTATCCATTAGCTGCTATTAAATTTTTCCGCCAGAGATTGTACCGAATTCCTATCAGGAAAAAATACTGTTAGTAGAAAATAACACCTTTGATTAATTTTTAATGAAAATGTTACATGGCATGCAGCATTTTACAGGGCAAATACAAGTTCAGACCTACCAGAGGATGTTCACAGGGCGGAGTCGCTACTACCCTCTCTACTGCGGTTACTGCTGTTGGATAACATAATTGCTATAATCCAGTAATAGCAATTATTTTTTTATAGATAACCTTTCGCAAACTTTGCTAAATGGGTTGAGGTATGTGCCATTCAGAACTAGGAAGCTGAAACGGTAGCCCCCGTTTTAGTCAATGAACTCATCCGCCTCTTTGGGATACTGCTAGAGCTTCACTCTGATCAAAAGCAAAATTTCGAAAACGAACTGTTCGGAAAAATGTGCCAGAAGTTGGGGATCCGGAAGACAATGAGTCTACTGGGCAAACCTCGGCGCGGCTTTAGTTTGGTAAAGAAATTAGGCTGCCCAGATACCTAGTATGAAGATAGCTGTCAGCTAACGACAAAATAAAAATCTGCTAGATATTCGAACTCATAGAAGCATGTAAATTATCTGTAATCGCGTGCCAAAAACGATAAACTATACCTCTCAGTAATAATCTCGGTAAGGAGGAGTAAAAGACCTGACCTATCGAAGGCAAACTTTTGTATATACTAGATTACCGTAAACTGCGGAATATGAATCTTAACAAAAGTTAACAACAATGTAAAAGAAATTCGATTCTTTGAAAAATGGTATTGTTTATATCCAACAGTGGTAAAATCTTCGCTATATCTTCCATTTTGTTGTTTTGGAATTACCATTCCGCATAAAAATTATATTTTCCGTTCCTTAGTGCTCACGATGTATCAACTAACATTTGCTGATACGACTGATATCTACCGTTCACCTGTAACAGTTACATATACGATTTCTCTATTGCATTTATCAGCATGAAATTGTAGTCCATGAAAAACTAGCTGTGAATACCTGTGAAACACTTAAACATCTTCATTTCAGACAAAACTATCAGCTAATAAATAGAATACTGAAACATCATTACCAACAGTCAAGATTGGCTTTACAGGGCGGTGGTCAGAAGTAGAATACATTTCGATTGCTCAGTCTGGTGGCCTTGCATAGAAAAGGTCACTATTGTAGAGAAGTTTGCCAAGATCAGAAGAATTGCAGTACTAGGATCACTTTTGCTGTAACAATAGCACCATCCGCCGTCCTCTTGGATTTGCCACCCCTGTACATCTGAATAATATGGGAGGCGATGGGAATGTGGAACAAGGGTACGTGGGTTACAGTAGTCCACACCAGCCTACCCAGGTTACTTGCCAACTAGCTAACTAGTTCCTATTATGAATACAAAACTAGATCTCTCAAATCCAGCATACTATTTATTTTGTTTTATCTATTTTCCTGTTAAATTATTTTCTCTTTTGCCTGTCTTAGGGAAAATATTTTCACGGAAATGGAAATATTGGTCATTTCTGAAGGTGTCTCAGAAATTTTGGAAATTTAGTTCAAAATACATTTTAAGAGGTTAAAAGCAAATTTTTACATGAATCTCATATAATTTCATGTGTTAGAACTATCACACTAGGTAAACAATATCTGAAAAAGTACGACTTTTATGAATATTTCGGAGTCTTCAACTATTGGCAACCTTGCTTCCTGCAATACTAACAGATGGTACAATACAGTTTTATTTGCTTTGTAGTCTTGAGTCCTTGGTAATCCGTTTTAAAATGGAGAAAACAAAGTAACATTGAAGGTAATGATGATAGCAATGAAGACATGCCTCTTCCTTGACTTGTTTTGAAGTTGTGATTGTTTTCTAAGAATGCTTGTTTTTTTAATCTGACAAATTTCTTAGTATTCTTGTACATTTAACCCTATGTTTATGTTCATGTTTTGTGTTTAATTTTCTTAATGTATTTTTCCATTAAATGTTTAGTTTTCTCATATAGTTTTAGTTGCGAATTTTCCATATATTTCTGGAAATATTCCACATCTATATGTTCCTGGAAATATTACAACACTAGATGTAATACATGATTTAAGAAGTGATGTATCTGCAGTTTCTAGGTACCCCATAGTCAATTTTATTTGCTGCCTGAAGACAACCTAACAAGTAGTCTGTCAGTTCAACATCCACCGTACTGTGTAACTTTAATCATTTTTATTACATGATTATAGTCCAACCCATAACACAAATGTTTCTTGAAACAATGTTCATGAAACTTGCTTCTAGTGTATCACCTGCCTTAGTGATAGTCATTCTGTATTGTTGAAATACACTCCCATAAAGTACACACCTCTGTAACCTAAAATTGCCACTTCAAGAGCATTGAATCCAGACCCTCTCTATTTTTTTTGTCTACAGCTCTGTCTTTCTGATTCCTAGACCATCTTTTATGGACTGCTACATTAAAATCCTGGCATCTAACCACACTCCACATATTTATGTCCTGGTACCAACACAAGTCAGTGACTTAGGTTCCCCATTACTCTAGTCATATTCACAGAGCCTCATATTAACATTTCTTGCTTTGTATATTATTCACAAAACAACAAAACAGCCTACATCAATTAAAAACAATTGTTTTGAAAAACTTTTATATTAATTACATACAGACAACATTCTATGTACTTTTCTTTACTGGTTTTCCACCTTCACGGAATCCATTACGGAACCTCCTTCGAACAATCTTCAAGTGACGCAGTCTACCAGTTCCAGTGGTCTTCCTCCTCTTAGCCTTAACTGACCAATTGTCTGTATTGAAAATAAAGAGTTGGTGTAAAATACAAAAATCTTTTCTGCATTAAATAACAATGAGCACAAAATTTAATAAAATCACAGGGATAAACCTCTCAAGGGTTTTTATAATTAATATTGTATGACTGAAATGAATTAAATTCAGGATTGAATATGGAATTTATATACAAATATCAGGTAGCAGTTTCTAAGTGATCCAATGTATACTTATTTTCATTCATGATATATATTTTGCAGGTAAAAAATCAAAATCTTGCCCTTGACAGTCAAGACCAAAGCTATGACTGACTTTTATTTGCTACTTCCACAAAAAGTGTACTGTTACATGAATATAATCAGGCTTTTTTCCACTAATAGAAACCATGAATGAGGAGAATTTCTTGTCATCATAATAAGTAGGTAGTTATTAAAAATCTGAACCATAGTTGCTTAATAATTGGATTTTGCTATATCTACTGTTTGAAGTTGACTGTGATTGTTGATGAACAATACTTAAGACATAAAAGATAAGTAAATCAGGTGTTCACTGCTGTTTCAAGCCAGCATATTAATGGCTATGGGGTTATTTGAAATATTCAGTGTTAAGAGCATGACCAACAATGCTAAAAGAATTAAAAGACTTAATTAGGGTGCAACTTACTGAAATTGAACCAAAAATACTGAATACTGATGATGATGCTGGGTGAAATTTCAAAATTGATTAGGTAAACTGAATGAGAAAATGTTTCTAACACATTCAAACAATATGTGGCGGAGAACTGACCATTTTTTTAATGAGATACAAAAACTCAAATAGGTATAAAATAGGTGTATAAAACAGTGTTAGTATCTAGCTGGCATCCTTCATACTTACAAGAGCGCATTTTTGCTGAAGGGTATCCACATTGCGCACACTGAGATTTCTGGATGTGGTATGAAGATCTTCCACATCTTCTGCAGAGGGTATGAGTCTTATTTCGACGTTTACCAAAACTTGACGTACCCTTCGTCTGTAATAAAAGAGTATTCTAATGAAAATAGGGACCATAAAGAAAACAATCAGGTTATATTGTCAGAATAATATCAAAACCTTAAAATCACAAAAATACACCGCAAGTCAGTTACATCAGTCTTTTCACAATAAGTATTATTTATGGATTATCAAAATAATTATGTGATTATTCCGATAATTATAAATTTAAACATTTTAAGGAAAACCTACCATTTTTCTTATAAAATTGAAATGAAAGAAATGTCAATGTCAAAACTATAAATATGTCAACTGTCGACTGTCACTTTTGTCGATGTTTCATATTATTAGGCCGCGTTCACGAGTAGTGCAAAATCGCGAAATACCCGATACGACCAGAGCCGTCACGTCGATTGAAAATTCTGGAGCCTGGAGGTTACAAGCATTCCTACCACTTATCGTTTTCTATTTGAAGTTATTTCGTGTTTCTAGATTATTACACATATTTTTACAAACATTTCAATTCCGACATTAAAACATGAACAGAATTTTTAATTGTTAAATAAATAAAATAACAGAGTAATAAATTAAATTCTGAAGAAACTATTAAACCAATATATTTTGATCCTAATGGGTAGAGTGAATAAGGTTCAAAATAGAACGAACAAAAGATCAATAATTTCTTCAGGATTGTGCATAATCATAATTGTCATGATGTTTATATTATGATCAAAAACATACTGTTTTCTGCGTCTTGAAACTCGAAAAACGCAGGGTAAGGGTTTGTGCATTCCTTAAATATTTGATCAATTCCCGTGTACACACCAAGCGTTCGTGTGAAGTCACGCACAAAACATGTTGCAAGTGTAAATGCTCCTTTCGCTGTTTGTCACACACACACTGATATGTCAAACAGGACTTTTGTATTTTTACTGTTTTGTTTGGAGTCAGTTTTTTGTTTTTTTGGTTATAATTATAAATATTTTATATTTTACGAGAGAATGGCTTCGTGAATACAAACAATTCAACTAATTATCGATAATGGGAATAGATTTCGATATTTTGGAGCACTGCAGAAAAGTAAGATCTGAACATGGCCCTCCCTATCCATGTCCAGTTGAAAAATGTGAAAGGGTGTACAAAACAGTATGTGGGCTACAACATCACTTGAAAACTTTTGATCATGATAATCCTAATCCTACACCTCAGCCTCCTACGACCCCGAGTACACCAAAGAACAAAAAAGGTAAGAAACTACAAACTTTCAATTTCAAGTTTACATGGATATGTTTTAGGGAGAAATAGGTTAACTAAAGGAAAGATGCCACCAACTCCCAGTGCACCAGAGCCCTTAACCTTTGAAGAAGCTCAGAAAATGGTGCAGTTTGAGGTTAATGGTGTAGCTTGTAGATGGAACATAAATGAACCTCTTGCTGTAATACCGCATAAAGGTTTTTCAGAAGATCTAGTAGATACAAAAACAAAAGCTGAGCCAGAAAAGTCACTAGGTGGGTTCATTGAAATGACAAAGTAATAGTATGCAGTAGCCTATTAGGTTTCACTCAAACTACTACTGATCAAACTATTACTATATATCAGATCTTATTTGAAGTATGGTATGGTAGCATGGGCATAGACAAAATTTGTGTGGAGGCTTGCTGAGTTGTCAGTCTGAGGCATTGGGATGTAGTCTAGGAGGCGGGAGAGGGGGGGGGGGTAGAGAGTTATTAAATTCTTAATGTAAATAGATTATGCATAGGGTTACCAGATAGTTAGATTGAGCAAACCAGACAAACTGCATTTATTAGTAAGTACCTTGATAGAGCCTATATTTGCCTAGAACAGGAAATCTTAAACTTGGACCCTTCAGATACATGAAAAGCAAAAAAAAGTTTGTTTCCCTCTTTTGTCAAAGAATCAGTTTCAATGTAATTCCACATAAAAGAAAGTCAAATGAAAAATCCTGTGAATACTCAGCAGCCACATAGTCAGCACCACTGTATGGTAGAGACAATTGAATTCAGAATAAGTTAGAAGGAGCAAAGCCTAAATATTAACATGAGACATATTTCTTGGACGGTCTAATGATGAATAAATAGACTTCAGTACTTAGCAGATATATATTGTCACATACACACTGGTAATGTTGAAGCAGAATATTCAAAATATTTCAATTTCTTGCTAAATGTGTGAATTGTGTAATTAATTCTACCTGATCTGAATTAATTGGCAGACAACTTGTCATATTATGAAGAGGCCTTTATTTCTATGATGTAGTTACTAATAAGAAAAATGATTACACCTATTCTTAAATATTTTTAAATTAGCCAATTTAAATTTAATACCTACTTCATTTGGACATGACCATGGCGATCTACCAATAAGGTTTGTTGATTCACTTAAAAATTGGTTCACTGAATATTGTAAATAGAGTAGAAAAAAATGAAGTATTATAACATTTTTTTAATCACTTAGGAAGTAGTTACTATTGATTGATAAGAAAATAATAATTATATCCATCAGATCTCTTTATGTTCCCAAAACATCTAGTTGTTGTAATAATATAATTTTACTGTATCTACTGTTTGATGTAGTTTCTCAGCCAACTTTATCATCGTTTCATACTTGATGTATCTTGAGCTGTTACTATTGAATGATACCTGCAAATATTATGTGTGTGACATTTTGGAAATTAATGGTCGCTTGATTTCCTCAATTTACTGGCTGTGGGTTTTTTTTTAAATATGGTATTCTGAAGGCAACCAGTGATGTTAGGTGAATCTCTAGGGAGACTAGATTTGACTCTATTAGGGAGCAAAGAATATGGACAACATATCAGACATTCTGGTCATTCACTGTTGAACATTAGAATTTCCATCATCTAAGTTCTAAGCAATAAAATTTCTTTGACATCCTTTTATTACCTTAGATTATATAAAAAATATACTAGTTGAAATATAATCCGATGTTATGGTTTGCAGGACACTGTGTCATGTTTGTGAAGACATCATTCTGTTTAAAATGCATATATGCTGATAATAAATAACTTGTTAATAAATATGGTGGCTCACACAATATATGGATTGAATTTATGTCAGGATGGTATTTCAGAACCAACAATGAACTTGCCAAAAGCCAGCTACAAAGAACTAGAGTCATACAACATATGTGATGCCCCTCCACGTCCTATTGCCTATATCCGTTTCATTGAAAAGAGCACTGAAGAACTGGATGGTGAAGTGGAGTATGATGTCGATGAGGAGGATACTGCTTGGCTTTCTATTGTGAATGAAAGAAGAGAGGCAGCTGGACTTGCACCAGTCTCTGTTGATTCTTTGGAATTGTTAATGGATCGGTTAGAGAAGGAATCTTACTTTCAGGTAAAATTAAAGAAACTCTGAGATTATAGTTGATAAATTGCTTCATGGAAGAGCTGTGGCATATGAAAGAATAACTAACTTGGAGGAACTCAATAAGCAGTTCAATTGCCTTGTTTTCCTGCATAGCTTAATAAATTACCAGAAACAATACAGAAAAGTAATTCATGCTGCTAAAATAAAACAAAATAACAATATCAATGGATGTGCTCACTCTATGTAGGATATCAACAACCACCAAGCAAAAAATAAAATTAGCATATCAATTGCACAATATTGAAAACAGCATTATACCAAATCTTTTTTTACTTGGCCTAAGTTACCTTTAACGGAGTATGAGTCATAATAAATAACCTATTAAAACAAAAAAGGTAAAAACAATTTGGTCTAGACTAGGTTAATGAATCTTGCCTACAGAAAATGTATTTCCTTTAGTATTAAGATGCTTTTGGCACTAATATTTTGATTTTAAATGGGTCCTAAGAATTATCTTTGATTCAAATTCATTTCAGAATGATTTTGATATTTTTACAAAAAATTGTTTCACATTGTTTTGATGAGATTTAAATCGCCCTAAAATCCCAAATCTGTCAATGATTGAAGACTTTTTCAAATACCTTCAGCTCAAATAAAATTTAAGGAAATACACTAATAGGATACATACATTTAGGTAACACCTCCAAAGATTTTGTGATAGACTGTTAGAGCACTGACTCAGGGCTGAACTCCACATTTTTTTATATGAACGAATCTAAATGCTATACTACAATTAGATGAATATATATTTTATCTAAAGTTTGTTACTGCTCATTCATTATGAATTTTTCGTATCATTGTTTCAAATATCTGTATAATTGTTTTAAGGCATCTGTGAATGGTCAATCTGGCACAGTTGTTGACGACGATGCGGTCTGCTGTATTTGTATGGATGGGGAGTGTCAAAATACAAATGTTATTCTCTTCTGTGACATGTGCAACTTGGCTGTACATCAAGACTGTTATGGTGTGCCATACATACCTGAGGGACAATGGCTATGCAGAAGGTTAGTCAACATATTGTTCAGTTGTAATCAAAATGAAAGAACAATTGATGCGGACTGTTATTATATTCTACATAAACTGTATTCATACTAGTCGCACAATTTAGAATCTCGACGTTGCGGAATGAGCTACCGGGGACTATGTTCTCTGATAGTTGCAATCTGCACGTTTTGAGGTCAATGTGAACAAACATTTATCCTCGCGCAGTGCTTATGAAGCACGATAGGCATTTGCGCGAGATTATCCAAAAAAACGTTATACATTTGTGAGTAAGGTTATATAGTATAGAACATATTTTACTGATTTATAGGTTTGAATAAATTGGAATTTCTGTATCTATCATTGTACTTGCAAGCTGAACAAAATCTGTTCTCTGTGCTATATATATATATATATATATATATATATATATATATATATATATATATATATATATATATATATATATACAAACGCACATACACACAAACTTCCAAACTTCATATATTGTTTTAAAAAAAACATTTCAATTACATCAAATCATCTACAAAAACTTTTCTTCTTTATTGTTATTGTATTAGTGCTCTATGCAGTCATTAGAAAGTGAATTGTGCAGTTATTTGTCTGAATAACATTTTTTCAACATAATTTCTGTGGTGATTCAGGTGTCTCCAGTCCCCTAGTACAGCAGTCGACTGTGTATTATGTCCCAACCAAGGTGGTGCATTCAAACAGACTGACAGAGGTACCTGGGCTCATGTTGTTTGTGCTCTTTGGATACCTGAAGTTCGATTTGCGAATACTGTGTTTTTGGAACCTATAGGTGAGATTTTCCTGCTAATAATATTGTAATTTATAATACCCTAAGAGACAACTAAAAATTTGATCCGTCATCGGTTAATAGGATAGACTAAATTCCGAAAATAAACTAAAGTATATTACAATACATAATAGCATATGTGCTAATCACTACCCTGTGCAGTATGTGAGACAATGACAGTCCTGTTTTTTTTTTGTGCAAACATTATTACTGATGTATTTCTGTTATCTGTTAATAATGTAAAAGTTAATCCAATATGAAGGGCATACTATTTCCTTCAAGAATATCCAAACATGCAATGATTTAGACTGTGTTAATATGGTAATTTTTAACGCAAAACACAGAATTTTGCCGTCCTATTCGACAACTGCACCCGCTATAAACTTCCTAGTGCATGCAGTGATTACATTTGTTCCAGTGTGCCACGCCATATTCTTGACAGGTTAGGTTCTTCACAATAACAATACACAAAATGTGCCTCATTTGTTTTGCGTCCCACATAAATAGGCGGAGAAAGTATTGGTATTACGAAAAACTACTCTAACTCTACTCTACTAACTAATTTCCATCAGTCTTTCTGTTCGGTAACAATTTGTAAATTCGAAAAGTACCATTCTGGTATTGCTGAGATTTTGACACTTGTCTGTTTGACTTACTAGTTGTTACTATGGCAAGAAGAAAAAAAATAAGATACACTTAACTTTGTTTTTGGACGTTTAGCCGCTGCTCTGGTCATTTTCAAAAAATATTTTTAAGGTTCATAGATTAAAGGTTGGAGGAGTTTTTACAATCTAACTTATTTTGCATTGGTCTATCATCTATGAACAATCTTTAATTTCTGTATGTTCACGTACTCCTAAGACATAAATGATAGTTCAGTCATTTCGAATGATTTAAACAAATTTAGCTCAATTAATTGTTTTTTTTACAAGTTGTATGGCATTTTAGAACGTAGTTTCATTTCAGTTGTAGCAAATACTAAATATTACTGTTTTTTAGTAGAACAACATAATATATATTCTACTGTTAGAGATTTTCGAGTCAGTTCACCCTATTTGAACCCCCAGTTGAACCCATTTTTCATTTTGCTCTGTTTTAGCTTTGTGTTTTTAGATTAAATTTTCTATTCTGTCGGAGCAAGTTTAACCTCATCATTTAATCAATTTTTGTTCATTTTCTTTTAGACTCCATTGAAACAATCCCTGCTGCCAGATGGAAACTGACTTGTTATGTCTGCAAGCAGAAAGGTGTAGGTGCGTGTATTCAATGCCACAAAAATAGCTGTTACTCTGCATTCCACGTGTCATGTGCACAACAAGCCGGGCTTTACATGAAAATGGATACTGTGAAAAACGGTGGAGATTCACAACCTGTACTAGTACAGAAAATTGCCTATTGTGATACACATGCACCTGCTGATAGCCGTAAGTAATGTAGAGCAGATCTTCAGTACTCTTGCTTGGTGGAATAGTAACATTAATGTGAATTGATCATGTGTAATATTTCACAAAATAAATATCAAACAATTGTGACAAGATTTTAACATCCAAGAACGGTTATCATTGCAGAATCATTTACTACAGCTACTGGTCTACTAAGATAACCCCGTATAATTACTATGGCGTCGACTAAAATGCAGTCAAGAATTTCTAGCTACATTGTAATATATGAACAAATTCAGTTTTGATCAATATGATGATATGAATACTACTTCTAATAATGATAATGATAATAAACTTTATTGAAATGCATATGTATATTACATTTCAAATGCAAAGTTCAGTCGTTGCCATTGAAAATGCGAACTGGTCTTCCACTGAAACTAAGTCATAACCTACCTAACCTAATTGGAACATAACAAATAAAAGAAGGATAATAAGCAACAAGCACAAGCAAGATGATACATAGGTAACAATAATAGGGCGAATCTAGATAATTATCCACCAGAACCAGTTATAAAGAATCTGCACCTTTTTTGGAAAGTTTCAGCTGACAATAGTTTTGTACAGATTATAAATGCAAAAAGTAAAGGATTGCTAAAAGATAGCATTTTTATTTCTAGGAGGTGATATCATATTTACATTTCTCAGGTTAATATTATGCCCATCTGATCTATTTGTGATCGTTCCATATAGATATATGGGAATACTAGTATTAATCACGTTGTGGTATAAGGTTAACCAAGGTAATACTCTACGTTCTGACATTCGCAACCATTTCAAATATCTATTTGAGACCTTCTGCCTCCTTTTAATTCCACATATCAATCTGGCATAAGAATTGTGCATCCTCTGGATTCTCTTAGAACCAGGACCGGTTTAACGTGAATGGTAAAGTACATCACAGAGATTAAAATTTGATAAAACCAGAGCCTTAGCTTGTTTTGAAAACCGATCTTTTACCTTTACTATCTGCAAATCTAAGAAAAGGTAGTTTACATGCAGTTAATACAATTTATTATGTTAAATGATCCACTTTGTAAATTTCAATCAGGATTGAGAGAGAACTATAGTTGTGAAACCGCACTGCAGTATATCATAAATGATTAGAAGGAAGCAACAGATGACAATAAAGCTATTGGGGTTATTTTTATTGACTTAAAGCGAGCATTTGAGACTATTGATAGATGTAAAATTGTTAAAAATCTTAAAACGTATGGTGTCACTGGAAATGTATGTAAGTGGTTGGAAGATTACTTAAATAATTGGGTTTTTAAGAAGAGTTAGTAAATTTCTAACAGTCAATTCAAGGAAATTAGTTTACAACATATCAAATACTGTCCTACTATCATATATATGGCAAAACAAAGTGATTTACACAGGCTACAGGTTATGCAAAACAGAGCTATGAGGTGTGTTTTACAATGTAATTACAGGACATCAGTAGACAGTATGCTCAAAAGATTGCATTGTTTAGACATAAGGGCGTTTATAAAATATAATATGTTACTTTTTATTCATAAAATTAACATAAATGTAGTTCCAGAATATTTGAAAGGTATTTTGGTTAAATTTGAAGATATGTATGACACTAGAGGAAAAGACAATTATGTTATTAAACGAGCAAAAAAGTCAAGAACACAGTGTTCAGTGTTTTTCAAAGGAGTAGTGGACTTTAATAGACTACCGAGTGAGCTGAAGAATATTCCTGTATATAAGTTTAAAAACCAAGTTAAAGAATTACTATTGCTATTACGTCTAGAAGTGTAAAGCAGTAACTGTCAATATCAGTGCCTCAAAGTATGTCATGTAATGATCATACTGTTATGTGTTATGTTTTATTGTACTTACAGTGTATTATATTTTATTGTACTGATGAAATATCATGAGGAATCTCTTAATGGAAGATTTTGACACATTAAGTTCGTTCTTTCAAACTGTAGATTATTCATCATTCATATGAGAAAAATTTGGTCCGAAGTCCGAATATGACTATAAAACTAGATATGAATACTAGAATCTGGCGTTCTACTTACATCCGAGTTATTAATATCCTCTCGCACACCAAACAAAAAGTTGTGTTGTAATTCTGTTGTGTTCGTATGATTTTTTGTGATATGATATTTTTTAGCTGAAATAAAGAAAGATGATCCCCGCAAAAAGATGCAACAGGCCCGCAAAAAACTAGCTAAGAACCGCAGTTCGGCACCAGTCATTTTGATTCCTACAATACCACCCGAGCGAATCCAAGAAATTGGCTCTTTGGTGACCATCGCAAAAAAGTCCCAGTTCATTCAGAGGCTCATCGCCTATTGGACATTGAAAAGACAGTTCAGAAACGGAGTGCCTCTACTCAGACGCTTACAAAGTGCTCAGGGTGGAACTAGGGACTCAAATACCTGCAACGTCGACACGATAGAATTGTGCAGACAGCTCAAATACTGGCAATGTTTGAGGCAGGATCTAGAGAGAGCCAGGTAAATCATATAGCATGCATTTGTAGTAAGATTTGAAAGAGTTTGTTCAATATATATTGATACATTATAACATATAACGAATTATGTGGAGCGAATGTAATACTTCAAATACATCTGAATAGTTTGGTATAAAGATATTCTGTATTTTCTATATAGTATCTTATTTGAAATATGTGAATAACTTCTCAAACTACTATACAGTTGATACTGCTGTTGTAATATGTCTGTTCCAAATTTATTTGTGTTTTTTAGTCCACAAATATTTTTCTACCCTTCACACTGTATATATTTCGACTTGATTAACATTAAATGAAAACCATTGAATATACAGTTGGCGAACCCTCGATAAACTACAGGTCTCTGTGATGATGCCATTCATCAGGCCTCGCCCACCATTTTAGTCATAAAAACGTTTTCTTTTTCAGGCTATTGTGTGAACTGGTTAGGAAAAGGGAAAAAATGAAACTGGAATACACAAGAGTATCTGAAAAATGCTGGAATATTAAGTTGAAACCTTTACAAGCCAGTTTGAAAAACGTGTTAGATCTGATACAGGCGAAGGACACAAACGAAATTTTTAGCGAACCCGTGAATTTGGAAGAGGTACACTGTGTTATGTATGACGTCTGAGCAAATATATATAATTATAAGTTATTATTGAATTCAAGGTCCCGGACTATACCACTGTAGTTACTGAGCCAATGGATATAAGCACAATGAGACAAAAACTAGAGGAAGGAGCCTACCCTGATTTAAAATCAATGGAAAAGGATTTTGATTTGATGATAGCGAATTGTCTAGCTTACAACACCAGAGATACTGTTTTTTACAGGTGAAATGTGTCTAAAGTTCATTTTGATGTTTCGGCTGTTATCATTTTGATTGGTGTTCAAATATTTCCAGGTGGAATAAACTAGTCTAGCTTACAACACCAGAGATACTGTTTTTTACAGGTGAAATATCTAAAGTTCATTTTGATGTTTCGGCTGCCAACGTTTCGATTGGTGTTCAAATATTTCCAGGTGGAATAAACTATTTCAACAGAAGTATTTTATTCTTTTAGAGCTGCAATAAAAATGAGGGATCAGTGCGGCGTAGTATTTCGACAAGCAAAAAAAGATTTAGAGGCTGCTGGGCTGCTCACTACTGATAAGGATAATTCTACAAATTCTGGCGCCGGTGATGAAACGTTTGCTTCAGAGATAGATAAGGAATTAGAAAGCTTACAGGTAAGCGGAATAGTATAACACTAATCATGTGTTGACAGAAAGCAGCGATTATTGTTAATGAAACTCTAATAAAAATCGCATAACCACGAGGGAAAAATTACCATAAAAGTCAAGGGCACGTGCTTGTCATTGTTGAAATTTCCATAAAAAATTCTATTCTCGACAAATCTATTTTGTCGACATCAATTATGCGTACAAAAATCCTTATTAATAAAACGCCATTTCCGAAATAACAATAAGACATCTTTAAGGCTCAGGGAGGTAGATTTGCATCTTTAATTTAATTTGTAGTGTATGTAATTTATAAATAGCGTGTAATTATAATATTTCAACTAACCAATAACTACTTTTTTCTAGGGAAAAACCGGTCCGGAGGTAGTATCAAAACTGGAGGACTTATTAGTTCGGAGTCAAACCCTGAAACACGGTCTAGCACGAGCAAAAAGAGTAAAGCTTGTGAGGAGTGAACTGAACAAAGCAAAAAAGAATTTGGCTTCACAAACTGATACTGATTTAACTTCGCAGTCAGATTTGGAATGTGAAAATGATGCAGCGGATCCAAAAAGTAATTAAAGTATAATTTTATTTTAATAAAATCAATTATCTGTTTGAAATGTTATGTTCCTAATTATATCTACAGTTCAGTATATTGTACATTTCGTCAATAAAACTATTTTTCAAAATTGTGCTTCATGATGAGCAATCGCTGGTATCCAAAAAGTATTCAGTGTAAAAATTACTGTCTAAAAAGTAATTACAATGAATTCTAGACCAGTACATATTATATACTGTCATTATTGAAATATGCAGAAATTAGCATTCATTTAAGAAGTCAAACTGGTATTGTTTTCATAGTGAGAAATCAATGAGAATATCAGTAATGGAGAGCAGTTGTGTTATGGAATATTTTGGAAAGTAAGTAGTGTTTTCAGAGAAACGAGAGATTCCAGAACAATTTCTTGCCTAGAAGTGACCCAAAATCATACAATTTGTATGTGATGAACTGCAGTTTGCGGATTCTGGCCTTTTATGGAATCTAAAATATATTCCAGCAATTGAGATACGAGTGAGACAAACCAAGACAATCAATTTTTTGACATACTTTCAGGCGCTTTGTTGAAACATGGATTAAAAGACACACTGCTGATATTTGGCCATTGAATGTTATTGATATGTTTTGCTGCTTAATGATTCCACACTATTTGTGTGATACTTCTAATATTGGATGATAGTCTGTACATAAGTGCATAATCACGACTACAAATAACTTTTTTACCTAAAAATTATGCTAATTATTTTATATATTCTCAGAAAGTATGTTCGGTGATATATCTTAGAAATGATGAAGGATCGTGAGAATTCCTCTAATAATGTGCAATATAACCTCTACATGTGTCTTTCTTTCTTGAAAGAGTGCAAATCACTATCACCGTTTTGGGTTAATAAATTTATCATTCCACTACCCATACTTTATATTCAATTTTGCCATATTCAATAGCATCGTCAGACCGGTATATCGATTAGTTACAATGGCTTCCCAGGTTACATCGAAAACTGCTGACTAGATCCTGATAGGAATATACGCTGTTATAGATGTTTACATGTACCTTCGGTAATCATTATTAACAATCATCTGTACAGTCTCATAATGCTTTTAAATATCACAAAACTTATCCCATTCTTTCCGCATTTTCATTCGAAAAAATGTGTGTTACGAGTTACGATAACAGAACATCAATTCGGATAATGGAAGAATTTGACCTGATATATTCACTGCTAAAACACTTGTTATCATGATTATTCATTGTAGAGCAATACTCCGATGTTATTGGAAAATATGTGTATGAAAATCGTTTTCTGAAGCACCGTCGTACATATAATTTTAGATTTCTCAGCATTGATATGAAATCAAATAAACAGTTAAGAAACATGAAGATCAAATAAACAGTTGAGAAACATGACACTTTTCTTTTGTTTTTTACAAAAGCATTAGTTGAATAAAATAATGTTTACATAGTTATAGAATAGAATAGTAACATTATTCGTTGTTAACTTCTTGAATAGAAGTAATTATCTTTCTATAGATCACGCCATGTCTCAGAAAATATTAAATAATAGCATTATTCTTAAGATATACCGCAAAAGTCTCGTTTCTATCGTTTAGCAGTACTCTAATTATAAATTAATAGGATGATCATCAGAAATATTCAATATGAAATCTCAATAATCGCTTATTACACCGTTTTATACGAATTCAGTGTAACTAAATCAAACAATCCATCACATCAAGTATTATGTGCCCAAATTAAACAGTCATTTTTGAATTGCTGGAGAGAGGTAAATTATAAATCCAGTTAAATGGAAGGGAGAGCGGGCAAAGTACAATGCGGAGTCAATAGTAGTGGATCTAGATATGCTTTCAGGCCTCACTCCTACATATATTAAGGATCAAGAAATGACAATATTTCTCAGATAGTACTTTATTGTAGTCATACTAAAAATTGTTTTTTTTCATATGTTTCAGCCTCGCCTTCAGGTGTCAATAGAAGAACAGCCGTTCTTTTCACAAAAAAGGCACAAGCAGCTCTGAAGAAAGACGAAAAAGATGAGAAAGAAGACAGCACTCCTCCATCTCCATCTAAACAGTGAGTATTTTTCAAAACTTGTATAATACGAGATGGACTTAACTGACAAATTTTCCAGAAAAAAGAAAAACAGATCCTCAGGTGCTGGACATGACGCCATACCCGACAGCTTCAAGGTAACCCATGATGATTAGTAATTTGATATTATATTTAAATAGATGCTATCACCATTCATTGACCAATACACCAAAGTTATTCTATTTATTCGATATGGTATTGTAGACTACTTTCATTTGTTTAGGTTTATCGTTTAGGGGCCCAACCGACAGACTCTTCCCACTCCAGTGATAGCGACAATAGTTTATCAACTTGCTATTCACACTCTCTGTCAGAAATTGCCTCTGATGATGATGAAGATGATGACGACGATGAAAGTGATGGATCACAGGTACCTATTGTATTTTGTGATAATATTTTCTGGTGATTAGTTTGAATTTAGTACAACATGGTGATTAGTTTGAATTTAGTACAACAAATAACACGTACCATTTCTGGTTCTCAAGATATATTTTTAGGATAATTGAATATTGTATGAAGTTATCTACCCCCAAAGTCGTCGCCGCTCAGCAGTGGAATACCTATACCATCCTTATTATAGTAATTACACTTGCAATCCCAAGATTACTGCTTATGTGTATCATTACGTTGAAAGTGTGAAAAATTCATGATATAAAATACATTGTTATATTTTGACCACTATCGCGATTTTAATAGGAGCCCTATTTAAAATCGAAAACGAATACATATTCAGCTTAACTTCACAATGTAAGATTCGATAATGAGTTGGTGTGCATAAGACCTGATATTCAATCAAACAGGAGGCGTTCAAGCGGATATCCGATTCGATAGATAACTAACCACTATAGAGACATCTCATTCAGCTTTATGAAAATAAAACTTGCTGGGGAGATAGTTTGGCACAAACATGTTTTGTCGATTGCAACAGCTGTTAGGAAAAAGCAGAAATGTATTTTCAAAGCAAGCAATACTTCTCACAAAGCAATATTCCGTCATTTTATAAATCTCAACCTGAAATACTGCCGTCCATGCTTGATGCAATTTAGAAGAGAGCAATTCGACATATTGGTGACACTTAGGGCAATCGTCAAGCGGTTGACCTCCAGTATCAGATGTTGAAATAAGAATCTCCTGAGGTTCGATCGATCCTATTAACACAATTTTTACGGACATGTAAAACCTCCTGAATGCAGCCGCAGTACATTAGTATTCAGGCTTTGCCGCTGCGATTTTATACGGTTTTTATAAAAATCTGTTATAAAATTTTATTTCATAGAAAAGATATGAATACAAGAACTTGATATACACTTTCAGGCCACAGCGGGAGCTGGAAGTGGAACAGACGAAAGAGAATCAAAAAACGAAGAAAAAAAGTTAGATCCGTTGCGTTTAGTTTGGGCCAAATGTCGAGGATATCCATGGTATCCAGCTTTGATTATCGATCCTCAAATGCCAAAAGGTAAGCAAAGCATTGTATTTTAAGAAATATTTCACTGAACTGATATATAGGATTCTATTAAACACACACATTATACTGTGTTTGCATCTTTTATTAATTGTTATCACACCACTACAACCTTGAAATATCAATGAATTCATACTTAATATTTACACCTCACCTATACAAATTGACCATATCATTTTTCCATTCATTAGATACCCTCCAGGTGGTTATGTCGCAGTAATACATCATCCTCGCATGCCCGCCATTTTGAAAATATCAGTTATTATCACCGAAACAAAAAAATGCAATTCAGTCGGTTAACAGGAAAATGGTTTAAAATTTAATATTCAGATTTTTTTATAAACCTACTAATATGTGAATTTCAATAACAGCTTTTATAGGTGGTATATCAGCTCTGAGTAATTCAATAAGAGTTAGTTCATAGCTGATCGAAACAAATATCGTATGTAATAACTAATTTGAATCTCTTGAATTTCCTCTATTTTTGTTCAGATTGCTGTATAATATGTATTACAAATTTTCGGTTCTGTGAACACCTGATATTGATATTATATTCATTTTGTTCATTAACTGAACTATCTATTTTATTCAAAGGTTACGTCCACAAAGGTGTACCATTACCTTCTCCTCCACAAGAAGTTTTAGAATTGTCTCATAACTACACGGATACTGTGTATTTGGTACTATTTTTTGATGCGAAAAGAACTTGGCAGTGGTTACCCCGTGATAAATTGGAAATTTTAGGACTAGATCCTGCTAGAGATGAAGCGAAGGTTAGTATTATCCTTTTAATGTTCTAAGGCATCATAAATATTTTATATTTTAAAAAGTTCACCACCCTAGTACAGCATCTTTCAGATTGAAATCGGACCCATATTTCCTGCATTTCATGTTTTAACTATTTTGCATATTTGCAAATATGCTATGAAAGGTAGACTCTTCGTATAAATTCTTTTTTCTTGGTCGAACATCTGCCATGATAATATCTTTATAATGGCGACAGATCAGCTACCCTTCTTCGTTGTTCCAGACTGTGGTCATTTGTGAGGTCAGGTGCATGCACTAGATGTATTGCTCGCTACTGGATTGTGTCCAGAAGCTTCAAGAAGTGCATATCTACACACATGCGAGCATTACCCCAGCAATGGTCTGATCTGGGCCTTGTACTAGCTGTTCCGGAGAATATAATTTCCTGGAGCAGCAACATGATCGTGCCATGACATGTTATTGTTGATTCCCAGAAGCTTAATGGATGATGATTCAAGTTTGAGTGTCCCTCCATATCCACGGCTGGCAGACGAGCATGCGACTTCTTTGTCAGGGTTGTCTGAGTCTTCTGCGCGTTAAACTGATCTCCGTCTGTATATCCCCATTCAACAATTCTCTCAAAGTCCTCATTGATCTGAACAGCATGCTGCCCTCGCCGAAATGCGGAATCTTAGGAGGGTAATGGTTTGCCCGGGTCCATGGGGTACCATCTCCAGTCGAATTTGCCTAGACGCACTATCAATGAGATAAACGGGAAACTGCCGCTATCAGAAAAAACTATGAAAGATTGCAGATCACTACTACTTGCGAAGCACTCAATATTTTCCCAAATGTTCGACGCCGTTGGATTATTCTTGCGGTAATATTTGGAATTTTAGGTTTGAGCCGGAAAAAAGCACTTTTGCTGCCTCAAACACCAGCAGTGCTCGCGAAATTTGTGAAATCGTGTGAAATTGAGGCGACTTTATGTAAAAATATCATCGAAAATTGACTCTCTAGAATTCTGATAGTCTATTATAGTGTTAAAGACGTTTGAATATGCTCCAAAATACACTTTCACAATAAGTTTTATTGCAATTTTACTATTGGGCTCAACAAATATATAAATCTAGAGTTTTTTACTTAGTGATACGTGATACTTTTTATATATCTGGAAGTTGGTCTTAAAGGGTTAGGATGGATTATATTGAAAAAAGAAAGTCGCGCTTATTGTATGGAAGAACTCCTGCTTAATGATTTTCCATGAATGTTTATGTTACTCAGATTTACTATATAATTTTTGTTCAACTAGGCGAATGAACCAAGGAAACCTACAGACCGCAAAGCAGTACGAAAAGCTTATGATAATGCACTCAGCTACCAAGCTCAAGTCAATGAGGCAAAGGAAGAAGAAGCAACAACATAGCTTCGGATGCCGTTTTAAGTACTTTGCAGTGTGTTCATTGTGAGCTTCTCAAACATTATTCATATCGGCTTATTGCATTGTTTACTCGTATTATTCTATGATAATTTTATAGTAATTTATTTTTACTTTTTAACATTTACATTTACAAAAACTTTGTAATAGCATATGTTTTCATGCTTATAAATGATGGAAAATATTGGAAAAAGCAAATACATTTGATGAAATTGATTGTTTATTGGATTACTCGATAATTACTGAGAAGAAAATGTCACTACTTCTTTAACGTCAAACTACAGATAATAAAGAAGTCTACTGATACTACTATCAAACTGCAGAAAAATAATCAAAGATGTGCTCATGTCAAGTCAAAAGATTTATTTTGTTTTAACTCAAAAAAACCATACCATTCAAATGAAAATTGTGTAACAATCAAATTGACAAACCAAAAAATATCATTTTAAAGAATTTTTTTACCTACAGAAACAGTAGTTGACATATTTGACAACTGATATAACTGAATTTATATTGCAATGTGCATTGTCCCTCTCTTAGAGCTTCTGCTTTTTCATTGTATGAACCTTGTGTTTTTCTGGAAGAAATATACGTTTGTAATAATATTTCATCAGCTTGAATAAAATATTTATTACCTGCGTAATAAGGACTGTCCATTGCTGGTGACCCGTTAGGCCCAAAATCGCCCATATTCATGAAATCAACTGGACCTACTGGCCTTGAGTCATCTAATTTCATCGCAGGTCTTTCTCCAGGTGACATAGTCGCTTCGATTG
Organism: Bruchidius siliquastri; assembly: GCA_949316355.1. NCBI lineage: Eukaryota > Metazoa > Arthropoda > Insecta > Coleoptera > Chrysomelidae > Bruchidius > Bruchidius siliquastri. The sequence continues at coordinate 8,376,639 of OX438536.1, read as the reverse complement.
GTGTATCTTCTCCCTCTTCATAGTGTTCTTCGCTAGAATCTATTTTAATATCCTTACTATAATGAACATGTTCCTTTCGGAGATATTTATGTTAACTTTAAAACCAAAATCGATCATATTTCACGTATTTATGACTGAGACTCATTTCATTATAGAGTGTTGGCCGCTTTGGCGATTCATGTGTTGCGATATCAGAATCTGTATGATATAGGAAAATGATTAAATGAAGAAAATTCGAAATAATTCTATTGCTACTATCCTTTCGTTATTTTTTTAATTCTTTGAGTAACCAAAAAGTTGCATACTAAACAATTCGCTTGTAACTTTATTATTTCTCACAGTGTTCAGATTTGAATAAGATATTATTGGGGCAACTGGCAACTTTTTACAGGAAATGCAACTAATTATTCCAGTTTTGGCTTCGACGTTTCGGTTATAGACTAAATGGTCACACCTCATCTTTATATGCTTCAAAAGTTTCAAGCGTCGGGTATATTTTTTGAAATACAACAAACTTAGTTATTGATTATCGTTAAAGTAACGAGTGACTTTACACATGTGTAAAGACAATCTAGTGTTATTTTTTTCTTAGAAATTCTGTCAATCTATTGATTTACATCTCAGTTATGTTTATTATCAAAATCCTACCATAAGTGGCAAACAAAAATATACTATTTTTTTTTTCGTTCTTTCACGCAAAGAAACGATAGGTTGCTATGCTGCTAAATTCTAAGGAACCTCAATATAATAAATAATGATACCGAGTCGTCGTCCACTTGAATCTATTGTTTTATTTGTTTGGCCTCCTGATTTTTTGGGTATAGTAAAACATGACTTCTAAACTCTATTTTTGCACTGTACTGTAAATTTCAAAAATTCTTATATTCGACATGTATATATTATGTTTTTTATATGCATATATTTTATATATCTTTTTGATATATAATATTTTTCTATATTTCATCTGTTTATATTTTACCTTTTGCTGTCAGTTTTAATTTTTATATATTTTTAACAGGTTATTTACCTTCATCACCTTCCATTTGTGAGCTCTGACCATTTCCAGGATTTTTTATTTCTTCGCATGTCGCATAGCAGCCAAATGGTTGCAATTCCTTAAATTGATACATTCTTTTACCATTTCTGTTTATCACTCTTGCATGTTTTAAAAACTGACGTTTGCGTCTTTCATGTGTACGGTTTTTCTTTGAAGATGTTTGATCTGTAGAAAACAATCAGTTAACATTTAACTGAATTGGCAGCTTATGGATGGCAATTAATAACTAATAATTATTTTCGCCAGTTACATCTATTCATAAATGTACATAACTTGAAGAAAACCGGAAAGGTATATTCTTAATTTATACCATTCCATTTAATCACATCTGTAAGTCGGTTTGACACTATATTCTTTTTTGACTACCCTAAATTTTGATGCTTATATGTACTAAACGTGCAAATTGATCTCAACCTGCCATTTTTTATGAACCACGTTTCTACAACTACATTCTCAATTTTATGTACAACCTTATTTCACTACTTTTTTACTGAAGCTATTAGTATCACCAATCATTATAACTGAGGCGAAAATAGCAATAACTGCAAACAAACATCAGCATATACACTAGTTGCAAATTTTATTTTTATGTTTACTTTGAAAAGTATGTAATAACGATTAACCTATTCATAAATATTGTTAAAAGGTAACATACGAGATTTTCCAGATGGTATTGGTAGATTGCTTGGCTGAAATGATTGGAAAAGCTCTGATAATCCGTGCGATACTTGATTGTACACCTGATTAGGATCAAAAGGCTGTAGATACTGCGTGAGGTTTGACAAATTCGGAAGTACCGGTATGTGTGTTGTGTTTGGCTGCATTGGAGAACTCTGAAAAATATTTTTAATACAATCAGTTTTTCAGATTATTGAATTCTATTAATGGCAGTCATGAAAAGGTCACCCCAGTTCATACTTCGTCCACCGCATCCTGCAAGAATGATTTTGGGCCACAAGTGCAGTGCCATCAGCATAGAGATACACTTCACAGTTTGTGGGGCAAGGGGAACCATGTACAAAAAATGAATGAAGGATTGGTCCAGAGGCCGAGTCTTGAGGAACACCATCCCTCAAGGGCCGTGTTGTCAGCAAGACATTGTTTGATTATTTTGATCCGGAGTTGTCTCCATTCAAGGAAGGATTTCAATATTTTAGAAGCCAAAAAGAGAAGCTGTTTTGGATTAGTTTATAGAGCAGTATTTTTGTTGAAGGTGAATCTCCTGGTTACGTCCTCAACCAACCTGACTGCCTGTAACTCCGTACTACGCTCAGATCTTGCTGCTATGATCTATATATAGCTCAGCTTTTAGATTACTATACCATCATTGTATACAGGAATCTAAAAACAACTTACATTGTTAGATGGTTGAGAACTGTTCTGCAGCGGAAGAACACCAAGACAAGAAGGAAGGTCTAACATCATAGGACATACAACGCTGCACTTGTGAAGTGTTCCTTTATATTTCATTTTTTGATGTTCGTGGTGAGTTTTCTCTAATGTATGTTGATGCCTTGTATGATCTAAAGATTGATAGAATTATACGTATCTAGATCAATAACGAATTGTAATACACTACCTTTTGATGATCCATAGACCAATATAGTTGCGAATACGAGCAGTAAAAAGACATCCATATTTTTAGTGTTTGTTATTATCTTCTGAAGTATGTCTGTCTACTAATGTTTTCTGTAAAATGCGAGTCTATATATCGATATCGTGTTTTTCCTTGTCCGTAAAATATGTTTATAATGCAAACAGAGAATACCTGAAATTCCATTTTGGATAAATAGTGTTATTCAGGCTTCAATTATGTTGAGCACTCGGAATCTACCCTTCATAATTTTTGAAAATTAACTAAATATTCTACTTATTGCATAACGGTTATCCTGAAAATGCTTGGAATTGTTTTGACTATAGAATTTTAGTTGTGGTAGTTGCATTCTTTCTGAAAAAAGTTTGCTATATTTTGGTTGCGTTACGATTTATCGCGCTCCAGAAGCGTCCATTCACAAACGCTGCAAATTGTAACCGTCAAAAAACAAGCTCCCCGGCAGATCATTCCGTAACACCGAGGTTCTCCAAAGGAACTCCAAGAGACTCGCTCATGGCGTTGGAGGCTCTCTGTTTGCTATACTGAGATCTTTTAGAGTTATTATGCGAGATATCGCGATTAGTCAGCAGCTGTCCCGGTGAAGAGAACCTTCAGCTTCTGTGCTTCCCCATTCGGAAATTGATTCAATGTCAACGAGAGTAATTACAGTCCAAAATTTGATCCATGTTTGACAATTGGCGAATGATCAATCTAGATTGGTCTTGTATCAATCAACGTCAGAATGTCCACTAAAAATCCTCAAAACTCCTGATTTTGGAATTCAAAGCTATATGCGATACCATTCGCAGAAACGGCGAGAGGTAATTGCACAAAAAAAATTATTTTAATTTTTATCTTAGGTGCAGATTACTGTTTCCATATCTCCTCATATTTCTGTGATCATGAAAAAAATTATCCTTTGACGATTCTTCAAAATCTGACAAGATTTGCGATAATCAGCAATCTGACAACAACCCTGACAGAGAAGTCGCTGGTAAGCCCCGTACTTGAATAATCTTCCATCAAGCACCACATCAGAGCATCCCTGGAATACTGTTCGCATGTGGGTGGATGCGCTTGAAAGCATTCCCAAAGCTTCTGGACACAATGCAGAAAAGAGCAATATCTGGTCGATATGTCTGACCCCACTAAGGACTCCCCAGTCTAGAACATCGAAGAAAGGTACTTGATCTGATCGGGGAGTTTGTTCTCGATGGTTACAATCTTACAGCCTTTTAAGGTCAATGTGAATAAACATTTATCCTTTCGTACCCGTTATGAAGCGCAATAAGCTTTCTGCTTTTCCATGAAGCTATCTATAAAAAAGTAGATTACTTTTTCGATACCTCCTCCTCTCGTCTGTGATTCTGGGAGCTAATGATTGATTTTGTTTTGTACCAGGATCACAGAAGCTGCGATATGTAGACAAGAAATTTGTTTACGTTATTTTTATATCAACAGAAGGTTACTTTTTCCATACCTCCTCGAATTCTTGTGATCCTGATAGCAAATAATCGAAGATGCTGTAAAAATTTGGTAGGAGGTGGTATATTGCGTAGCTCAAATATCCAAATATGCAAGTGGTTGTTGTTGGGATTGTAGTGTGGGTACAAAAATATAGAAATTTTTATGTGTAAATAATTTATTTCAATATAGTTAATATAAATAAAAAAGTGACTTTAAAATTGCCAATCAATAACTAGCAGCATATAATAAATAAATTATTCATGTATCAACTTCCTTAGATAACTAGCCTTTAAATAGTACAGGGTGAATCAGATCTCTTTTTTGTTGTTGCTCAAGGATGTGCATTTGAACGCAATATATAATAAAATATTTTTCCTACAATTAAGTAAAAAAGCATTATTGAATAGATATATTTTAAAGATGAACCATGTGCAATAAATACCATAACTTTATCTGTTCACAAAATAGTATATAACATATGCTACACATTTATTCACCAACAAAAAGCAACGACACCATACGCCTGTTTGCTTACCAGCTATTACCACATACAAGATTGATAGCAGCAATCCACATACATATGACAACGAGCGTAGCTTTTTGCTTCCTACTTTGTAAAAAATCACTCTGCAAACACGGAAGTCTGAGCAACAGATATAATTGTTGAAATAATGTAGCTAATAAAAATGTAAGTCGGTATCAAATTATTTTCCTGGAATTTGCACAATAAATGTTTATATTCAAACGATACCAAAAACTTTAGTCCTTTCCATTTATATCTTATTGTTCATTTTTTTAAATGAAAAAATAACGTTCAAATAGCACGGAAAAAATACGGCCACATACAATCATTTACTAGCATTATTCCACAACAATTTCAGCAACATGGTCAGTTGTTATTACATCCATTCTGACTTTTTATTCAATTGGTCAAATGGTACCGTACAGTCAATAATGAACAGAAGATTGAATTAACAAAATAATCAATCATTAACGTTTGTGTAAAAGAAATTAAGACTAAAAAAATTGTTCATAACAATATTTCACAGACTGTTCTAAAATTGGTGATGATAATAGCTTCCAACTATCTCTATATATTGAGCTGAATGGCAAGGAAATTGACCTAAATTCCAAGGTATTTTTTGCACCCTGGGAGCAAAAATTTCATAATTTCAATGGGACTTCAGAAACATTCAATAACGCTTTAACCGCATTTATCTTTAATGTTTGTTAGTCGTAAAATTGGGATCACGATAACTCTATTAAGTTTGTATTATTTCAAAAAATTTGAAGCATGTATTTAATTATAATCCAAAAATCAAATGCGGGTGAATCTCTTCAAAGTGCTGCTTGTTATTATGAAATAATGTATCATAATCAAGATTCTAATAATATATCCAGTCATAACAATATTGAATGGTAATAACTCAAACAAATCAGTGCTTTGAAGTTCAATTTGCATACATTCACGATAAATCCAAGTCCATGGTTTCTCACTCACTAAAAATCTTTATAAATTCAATACTATGAATCTCCCTGTATAAGTGAAGTGAAAACCCAATTAGATATATTTAAACATCCTTTCAACAACGTTTACAAGTAAAAAAATGTTACAAAACTCAGTATATCCAATGAACCAGTTAATAAAAGCACTGGGAATGTCATTTTTTGTTTTGGTTAGGTTGGTAGTAGATATTATAGGACATTATGAGAAAGTAGTGACTGTTATTTTTTTGTAATATTTTACATTTTTTTTGATACACAGGTTTGTAATCCAGCCAATTTATCGGATGATATAATTCAGGCAGATGAAATAATGTGAAGCATTGTATTCCAAAAACACAATTTTATCTGCATAATGGAAGAGTTTTATCAAGTAAAAGCAGCTACAATCTACATATTAAAGGTTCAAATCAACGTATGTATTTCAAGGGTTTGTTTGATGGATACAAATACTTGTCTGATTATTGATAAAAATTGTACTGTAAGCATTGGGTGGCTCAATTTGATTGAATTAGATTTCATTCAATTAATTCCAAAGCAGAGCGTTAAATTGTAATCAAATATATCACTAAAAAACATGCAACTGGTATCATTTGATTATACCTTTGTTTTCAAATCGGGCAATCCAAAGTGAATTCTTGTCTTGCACTTTTGTTTTCCGTCACAGTTTTCGAGGTATACAGTAAAAGAAATTTAATCCGAAATAACAATCTAAACTCGCTTAACTGATTATTTAATGATATTATATTTGAATTACGTATACTAGGGAATAAGTAACAGCATTAATCCATTATCCATAATTTTTGTAAATATGTCATTATTTTTGAGCAACAATTTTTTTGTATGTAACTATTTGTTCTGAAGTAAAAAAACAAATTCTATTCCGAATTGAGCGTCAGAATGCATTCCTTGGTGTTCAGATACTTTTTGGAATACATAGTTATTTCATACCTAAATAGGAGATTTGAGCTAGACTGAATATTGTTTCTCCTATACTTTGGATAATACGCGTTGAACAAAAATAAACCAGCTGAATGAATTATAATGTCCTAGATACCTCTCAACTCAGTCTTCTTTAATATAAAATGCGTTAACAGAAAATTAAGTTTTAAGCAATAACCGATTCGTACAGCACTGAGTCTCATTATAAAAGTTTAATACAAAGTGGTTTGATCGGCTACATTCTCATAAGATATAAACCGTATTTAATTTGGAATTTCATGTTTCATCATCGGTTTTTCTGTTTCCGAAATATGTACGATAAACCACAAAAACATGCTTAGATAATTAATCAACTAATGAAATTTATATTACAGTACATTTTTTATTAGCGACAATATTGCAGTACTTTTGTATTAAATATATTGTGAGCGTATATTAAAAGTGAAAAAAAGGAAAAATTAAAAACACAAAGATAATACACTAATGTGACAGCAAATTTCATATCGCCAAATGACTTCAAACGATACTTAAGCGAATCTGTTATACCTGTCATTACAGGAATTTTACTATATTTATCTTTTTGAGTTCAGCATACATTCTACTAGCGACAAAAGTCACACAATAGATACAATCAACACGTTTTGCTCTAAGCTCGTTCACATCTCATGATCTTTTGGGAGTATGGTATTTGTGATTAAATGCATGGTTCACATCTTTTATTTTCATGGCGTTTTTTTCTTTTTAGTTGAGCAACAGTAACAATCAAATAAAAAATGATACTTCGACTCGTAGTATGACGTGAGAATATGAATTTATTATAGCCCTATCCAGTTTGAATCCAGTATGTTGACGAAAATATCATAACGTGTAAGTGATAGTCTGGAATTGCAACATTGAAATGCTGAATACGACTTAAGGATAATTTTCAAAGTATAATATGCTTCGGAATAACGAAACCTATTTAAAGTAATATTGAATACATAATCACAATAATTTAGCTTCATCTGAAATCACCGTTAAGATTTGCTAACCCTAATAGTGGATTATCTTTGTTAGTACCATCCTATTATGTCATGTACACACATCTCACATCACCATAAAATTTATTACAAAGACGCCTAGATGAATGTAATACGAGTCTCAGCTGCTTTCGGGTACAAAAATTTCAATACTTCCGTTCGTGGCATTTTTCTGTGCTTTCATTGCCTTCCTGCGTTCTTCGATGATCTTTTTCCTGCAAAACATTTTTTTTAATGAAAATTGGTTAAACTGGACGTAACAATATAGTTATTTGATACTTGTTCATATGATGATGGATGTTAAATCAGGAGCATTAGAAACGCCCAGCAATTTATCATTTATTATATATATAAATAGGTTTACCCTTCTTGAGACAATGGAAATTTGATACAAACATCATCTCAACAAAGTAGTTTCTGTGTTATCTAGAGAGCAAAATTGGACAGACCATTAGACTGACTGACTGAAATGAGACCTAAATTTTTGTAATTTGTACATAATATGAAAATGTGTTGGTCCTCATGCACTGATGTCAGTGTACAAGGATACAGATCAAAATCTGATGTATATGTAATGAACGATTAGAAACCTGATATAATGTGGAATTAATATTCGGCACTAAAATTGTGGGCTTATGATTTTTCAGCTGCTCTAAAATAATCCAAGACCACCACCAAAAAAATATTCACGATTATGTGCTCAATTAGCCAAGAGCTTGCTTGGTGGGACATAACTTCGTACATATAAAAAAGAAAAATATTGAAAAATAAATGCAAATCTGTTCATCACATTTTTTATTATTTTAACGGTTCCTGTAGTTTTTTATTTTTCTCTGAGCACAATCGCGATCTTTCTAGTTTAAGAAACGCTGAGCTAGGTAAACTTCCTGTAATACTACGGAAATAGCTTACCTCTGTGCCTCACGCTGTTTTCTTGCTTCGTCGTTGACAGCCGTCGTTTTCGGACGAACCGCTACAACTTTCTTGATTTTGATAGAACCATTCTTCAAAGATTTCTCATCTTTTTCCGGTTCTTGCCAATTATTGGCACGCAAAGCATAGATCTCAGTGAACAACGCGTCTACCTGATCGACTTGCAGCATCACCATATCCCAAAAACCTTGCAGATCCTCGTTCGTAGTGGGAAATGCCTCGCCAATGCTCTACGAAGAATAAACAAAGTTTAAACAGAAACAATGCATATACATTGAGCTAAAACGAATGTAATTATACATTGGCGGCCGATTTTACTTTCCGTCGGTAGTTCCCTAGCCAAGGGCGTGATCGACTAGCCTAGTTTTCTACGAGCAACGATCCACGGTAACAGGCGATCACTACATTATCAAGCTTGCGCCAGAAAACCTTCATAAATCATACACATACCGTTAAATTGCTCAAAAATTTACAAGATTGCAGCAGTTTGTAAAATTGTTCGGTCGTGTCTTATTTTATTTTATTACTGAGTACTAATTATCCAACGTTATATAGTTGAATAATGTATGTACTGCTGGGCTATAGACTATGGTATCTGGCAAAAATATATACAAAACATTGCAAGCATCAAGCCTCACCTGATTAATATTATTAGTACACAGCCCTCGGAATTGTTGCATTTTTTGCGAAACGAGCAGCCTGGCTTTGCCCGTAGCGCTTCTCACTATTCCCACAACCTCTTCTGGTAATTCGGAAACTAGTATGTCTTTTTCAACTTTGTCAGCCAGTTCTAACAATCTGCTCGTCTGATCGTTCAGGATGTTTAGGAAATAGTGACCGTCTTTCACAGCTGAAACTACAGAAATAACATTGAGCTGCACAAATCGACTTTATTAGAGTCAAATTCTTTCATATTTATTAACAAGGCAATGTAGATGAAAAGTTGTGTAGTTTTCACACAGTTTCACAAATAATACTCTTTCTTTTAGTCCATTACTGTAAAAAAGAGTATTATTTGTGAAACTGTGTGAAAACTACACAACTTTTCATCTACATGATGGAAGAGTTTCACCAAGTAAGAGCGTCTACAATCTACATAACAAGGCAATGTTAGAATATGTCTATAAATGAATACCTGTAAGCAGGCGTCGAAAACGAGACACTGACTAGTACTCTCACTGTTTTTGTGACATTCGGTCCGACTGAGCAAAACACCTAACCTTATGAACACGTTCCATATACTGTAACTTTCAATCAAGCAGAACTCTGTCATAATCTAAATCCTCATCTGCCCCCCCCCCCCCCCCTGCATGATGTGATTATCATATTGCTTGTCTTTTATTTATTATTAGGGAGCAATGGTTTAATCCAAATATCCCAGATTACCTGGCTATACCACAGTTAAAGCACTAAGCTCTAAGAGACTAAAATAATGATTTTTCAAAATTTAATACAGTACATGTCTAGTGACTGTTCTTTGGAAGCGACATATGAAGCATGGTTGAATAAAAGGTAAATTTTAACAAAGAACGCACCTTCTTTGGCGTTACTTTCTACATGCCCATTGGTAGGTTCCGTACAGGCTATTATGTCTTCAATCTCCTTGGGTTTAGTATGACCATTAACTTTGACTTCATCCTTCAATTTAGGTATTGTCATGCTTTTTTGGAGACCTTCTGCTTTTTTGGGACTAATAATGGGTAATTGAGCTCTGAATTCTGGCCTCAAGTGTCGCAGAACCTGTAGAAAAAACAAGAAAGTTATAAAATCATAGAAAGCATTTTGCTTCAGGTCAGAAGCTCAAGGAATTCATCTTTACTATCATTAATACAGAACACGTCCAGAAAAAATACTGTTTGCTTTTCTATTATATATATATTAATGAGACGCGGAGTTATGGTAATCGATGTGTGGAAGTAGGCTGCTCTGAAATTTCTGTATCTAGCCAGTTTTTTACACAATGATGATGATAGCCACAGACAGGTAGGGAAGCAACATTGAACATGTGTTCAACATAGTTGGGACTATAGAATGTTACTTGATTGTGTTGATCTTCGCGCTATCTTAGCAGTTCGGTGATTTCTGTCTTATCCATTGATCCAAATTCAAAGTTTCCTCGAATGTATAAAAACCAAACCTATTCTTATTTATGGATCCGAGGTTCAACTAATATAGCACACCTGACGAGCTTCCTCAACAGTTAGTAAAACAAGTAAGGATTTATACATAAAGCAGTAACGTTCAGTGCTGTCTGGTGCATCCTCTATACTAGTAAATCATTTAGTACTTAAATGATGCTGTAAAGTTTTGTAAGTTATCATTTAGCATAATACTTACCGGTAATGTGGGTGTACTAGTACTCTGTTTGATCACAGGCTCTGGGTCTTCTTCGTTCATTGACTTGTCAGTTAGTGACTTTGAGTGCCTATCTGATTCATTGTTATTGCGGTTGCTATCCTCTGACTCAGATAATCTGCTTTTTTGGCGTTTCGACACGAAAAATCCCTGCGCCAGGGCTCCCGGGCCGTACAGTCTTTCTACTCTTTGCTATTACAAAAAGTATTATGATTAATATGAGAAAAAAATGAATACTATTCATTCATAATAGAACTTAGCCATTAGAAATCATACATATGATTTATAAATGCTAAAGATCGATAAAATTTTCATATTATTACGCCAGTAGTATAGCTTATGCATAAATGAAAATCATTAAGGTTTATTGAATAAGTGTTGTTCGTTGGTATCTTTGGTAGTTTTGTTAGGTTGTGTCAATGTCAGATAAGTGAAAAGCTGGGTTTTTGAGGTCCTTATATGTTAGGCACATGAATGAGTACGCTTCAGGAATGACATGTTTAGTTCAGCTTTGTTGAGTCCTCAGTAAGTAGAACTGTAAATACACTATCAACTAAAATTATGTGTAACGTGAATTTGAAATGAACTAACAGCTTAAAATTCAAAGGGTCCACAGACTTCGTTTTTATGGGACTGTTTAGTATGACCAACAACTATCTAACATTTTAAATCAGACGTAGGATTACAATGATTACATAAATACATATGAAGACATGATTCTGCAGTGGTGGCAAACTCTTAAACTGCATGTGCCGTTTTTTTTAAACATAATTCAAAATTACTACAATTGACAACTTCGTGGAACAAATTTGCTGGACTCAATCGGATTGTTTCAATCAGTTTTTCACTTCACAACAAATGACAGCCTTCCAACCACACACTTTGATTTTATGTCGCTTTTGATCGTACTGACTTGTTCGCCGACCAAATCAGTTCCGTAAAAACAAAGTATGTGGCTCCCTTAATATATCTTTCGCGGTGACTTATTTCTGTTTTATCTTTGGATACTTACCTGTATAAAAGATTTTGTCTCATTTCCATTGGTGTACTCTTGTTTGAGTGCCGTTTCTGATGTGCATCTAGATTGACCATTGTAAGAAGTGATGTTTTTGCTTTCGAAGCTCACCACTTTACTTTGCATCGTATGATGTCCATTTTCGATACAGCTGTCGACGCTATCCTGTTCAACACAAAAAACCAATCATTGACATATTCAAATAAAGAAAAATGTTTTGCATAGGATTATAAAATACCGAGTTTGTAACGTCTTGATGATGAATTGTTGTACGACATTTTAGGTTGTAGCTACGTTTCATTCCAAAGGAGATTTATTTGTTTCATTTATGTTTAGGCAACTACTACTACTGCTGCATAGGATTGATTCAAGGTAATAAATAAAGTAACTATTTGTTATTAGACGTTTAAAAATGGTGCCAAGTTGGTTGATTTTGTATTCTACGTGCAGCGACATCTGTTTATTAACGAATTTAATCAGATCTAAGAACTTTTGATCCACTTGATGTAGACCTTTGAAAAATATAGAAACTATATAAATTTTTGAAAACTGTTTTTTTTTATTTAAGTCATAAACAGTATAGTGTTTCTATATGATCAATATTTTTGCAAACTAATTCCATAAAACCAACAGTTCCAAAATCCAATCAGAATTTTTATTTTTTAATGATACCTACATGACGCAAATGTTGCATATAAATATTCGAAAAAAAACATCTACTCACGTGAGAAAAGACAGCCGAGCTGAACCGCGTCTCCTTGCCGCTGACGAAAGTGACCGTCTTGGAGGCGTAGAACTCGCCGTGGTGGTGCGCAAGAGCGGTGGTGAGATTCTCCATTTTGCCACCTTTGAGGCAGCTGGGGGCGGCTGCGGGTGGCAGCGGGACGAGGTTGGGCGGCGACAGCAAGTTGTTGTGCACGGCGTAGGTGGGGCCCGTAGGACGGTGAGCGGTCGTCAAATCGCCGACACCACCGCAGTCGACTCTGAAAATGGAAGCCGCTACACTTCGCAGCAGGTCTTGCAACTGTCCTATATAGTACACATCACGATCACAAAGGTATATGACACTAGCAAGGTGCCCTATAGATCGAAATGATTCAGGGTAGCTCCAGGACCCATGCCGGTTATGGTTTGAAGTGGATCTTCTACGAGGATGATTCGGTACAATTCCATGTCTAAATGGGGCGTAATACTGCATTTTTGTTGCCCAGGGGACAGGCAATTGCACCCATTGCCCCTCTCCTGGATTCCCGCCTGGTTTGTTGTAATAATATTGTATTATTTTTTCAACTGGGACTACCTCAGACTATCACCATTATATTTTTTCCGTCTGACCGGCCCGAGGACTTTTGCCTATTAGTAACAGACAATAGTCAGGAAAGATAAAAACAGAAAGAATGGGGAACCGGAGAAGATTTAAACTGGCTTCAATTCTTTAAACCAAGTGATCACTTAAGATAAATGCATCTCGATTTTCTCATGGTTTTACCTGAGTGGTGAAGCATCTCTGGACCTGGCCAGTCGCACGGGGTCGTAGTTGGTTGTGGTAGAATATCCGTTAACAGTGCAGGCTAAGCTTAGATACGAGGGCAGGTGGTGATGATGATGGTGATACTCAGAAGGCGATGGAGAGGCTAGGCTGACACTACGTAACGTCACCACTGACGTTGTATCCGACCAATCTGAAAATAAGGACATATTCAATAATGAATCAATATAAACAATGTTTATAATTTCAATTATTTACAGCCATAGTTTAGCTACTAGTCCAATCATTAGGTGAATAACCTGATGTTTATGTGAAAATCAATGTCTTGAAAGCAATTTTTTGATCCTATATAGAACAATTCTAAAAAAAGTAGCGTTTTTTATTATAATTGTCAATAACGAAATTACTTTGAATTTATATTGAAAATTAGGAGTTGTAGAAAATCAAATCTCCACATCTAAAATATTCTTGAAGTAATTTTCTAAAATAAATATTTAAAAGTTTTTTCTGTTAAGAAAATCATTTTTTATTTCTGGCTGGGCGAGCATGTGTGTGCTTTCTTAATTCCTATGAGTAATTTTGAAAGAAATGTATCAATTTTCAGCCTAAACGTTATAGGACAAATATTGTAACAAGGGTGAACTTGTATATTCATTTGGAACTGAAAAAATTATAGACTGCTATAATAACTTAGATATTAATTTGCATATATCAAGGCATTTTTATACTCTAATGACTGGATTATAGAAGACAGCTAACCCACTTATTGTGTTGGTAAGTCATGTTCACCAAACTGAATTTAATAAATATTCCTTATACGCTTCAAAGTATTGTGTATATGAAATTCGAAATCGATAACAAACTAACACTAAGTAGGCTGGGCAAGGTTAAACCTACGTGAAAAAATTGCTTTACGTATGTTCTTTGACTTTGATACGTCCATAATATCTATCGTACCTCTCCCATACGAAATTGCACGTGGAAACAATTGAATTGACATTTGTTCTATGAGGTGATGCATGTTTGAGAATGCTTAATGACCCAACTTGTTGATGTATTATGTACTCGTATAGACCAGTGAATAAAAACCTGATAGTAATTCACACATTTACAGAAATTACATTGAACATTATATGCAACTTTGCATTACGATCGTGAATCAACGACAATTTGAGAAATATGCTGATTACCACCCCCATTAGCTATATGTTAGATATTAGTAAGTATACTAATTACTACAAATAATCAAGTGCTAAGTTTCAAATATTCAGTAATCCACATAAAAACATGAATAACCAATATGTATAGTATACAATAAAATATAATTCTATTATGCACGCTGTAAATTGATAGCAGTACCAGCGCAACGGTACGAGGAGTAGGGAACCTCAATAGCTATCGATTGAAACCCCATATATCTGATATTAAGTTGTATAAAATTTCAAGGTAAATGAGATTTATAATCAACACACTTTCCTCAAAGCACTTGAATAGTGGCGCTGTCATAAGGCACAAATAGATAAAAATATAAATGAAAAAAAAAACATTTTTTTTTTAATTCCATGGTTATTCCACTAAGTATCTTTCATGGTGTCGATTTATAATAATCTATCAAAAAAACTAGTAAATAATATTTCATGTAAAAAAAATATATTCTACTAACTATAAGAAGCAGTGCCGTCGATAGAAAATCTGCGCGGGAGGAATCTGATTGGTCCCTTGCAAATCTGAAGAGCCATAGTGAAGGGACATCGTGAATTTTTAGAAAAGCATAATCCATTGGTTCATTTCATTATTGCTTTATTATTGTATTGTATGAATTTAAACTATTTATATGAAAAAGATGTTCAAACTTCAAAAGACGAAAAAATAAAATTTTAAAAGTCAATTTGATATGGATAGTTCACTTTTTTCCAGAAGTTTTATTTTTAAATTACACCTTAGTGTAGACTATTATGAGAGACTAGAATAGAGATGATGCATTTGCATTTTTGATAAATCCATAATGAGGGTAATGACCGTCATATTAGAAAAACAACAGCATCATCTATCTTATGAAAGAAAAAACGAAACATACACATTTTAGCATGTGTCTTGTTTCCCAAACGTGTTTACTGAATGCTGATTTCATCATTCCTTTGATTCAACACTTGATAGGTCTAGAAAACTCATCAGTGTCAGGCCACAAACTATTTTATATATTATAGTATTGATAAATGTGTATTTAGTGAGTGAACTCACATAATAATCCTCAAAAAAGCTGTTCGTGTTCGACTTACCATTCAAATCTGTCTCGAATGAGACGTGCACGCGTTCGATTTGCTTGAATCTACGTCAGTGCAATTTTGAAATCATAACGAGATTGATTAAGCGAAACCTGCTTGTCCCCTCATTCATATGAGATATCGTCCTGATAACTGAATGAAATCACACCGAACATACATAGAACTAGTTGTCGTGAAAGTACGGTAAAAACATGTCGGAAGAAATTTATTTGCAGCAATATGCAAATTTTTTGTGTGCTAATCTATTTGGTATGCAAATCAACGATTGTTACAGTAAATAAAAAAAATATTATAAATAATGAGATTGGTTTACACTCTGTCGGATAATATACAATGTAATCAACGCAGGAAATTACATTTTAAAGGCCCATTAATTAGTCAGGTTTGAATATTTTATGTTTCACATGAAACGAAATTTGCCTCACTATCATTTTACATATTCTACAGCTAGAATTTTCGTTATGAGAAAAAAAGATCGAATCAGTATATTACGAGTTTGCAACAAATACCTCAAAATTCCATAAAATTTTTGATTTAATTTGCTTTATATAACAGCCTGCCACTAACAAGCTACTCTCTCAGGTTTCGCAACAATTAGGTTCTTCCTGCTTTCTTCTGCGCTTTCCCTGGATTATGCATTGGACAATCAACTGTAGAAGTTTATATTTTTTCCTCTCATGATATGGTCCAGATATTCCTGTTACGTCTCTTGAGTCTCTTGAATGTATTTCTCTGCCTATGCACCTCAGAACGTCTGCATTTGTTATTCGATCCATCCATGATATTCTTGATATTAAGGCGCAAATGACAAACGGCAAAAATGGTACAATGTTAAAGATATATTATTGTTCCCAATTGTCTTACCATAATGTGAGAATGGCATGGACACTTACCGTATTGACAACAAAAAACAGAAAAATGTGCTTATACACTTCAGATAGACATTGCTATGAAAATAATGCGTCAGAAATCATATTTACCAAATAAGCAAAACCAATTCTAAACAAGGATTGCCAAAATCAAAATGATTTGAAAATCAAACAGAGAAAGCGTGAATCATCGCTGTATAGCTTGTTAAGGTTTTCCAGATTCTCAGCAAAAATTTTGTTTTTGAAACTAATACTGATTTCTAATCTTTAACATGCGACAATCTGTATCATACATCGATCAACTTCAAATTACAGTAAGAAACTAGTGGATAACACTGCAACATAAACTGATGGCAGAATATATCTTCAGTCTATGGAATCAGTTTCATTAAGCCAAAATAAATGATAAATAAAATACAGTCAACGAAAAACGTCTGTTCAAAAATGAAACCAAGTAGATCTACTCAGTACTTCAGACCACGTGTTATCGTGAACACATCTTCAAAAGTTAGCTTTCTGGCAAGTTTAACCAATATTGAGATGATTGATTTTTTATAATTGTAAGAAAATTCACCGGTTTTCAAAAATAAAGTAAAATTATCTACTTCCCTATTTCTCCAAAATTTTCATAAAATCGAAGCGTAATTGACAAGTGACAGACTCCGACCGAAATGAGTGACACAATATTTGTAAAGTAGGCTTCTAAGAAAAAGTAATATTACAATAAAAAAACTCAATTCATTGTTTGTTTCTCCGTGGAAAATACTACAAAACTAAAACCAAGCTAAACTGCATAGTTCTTATGAAATGATGACCTCAATAAACCAAAGAAAAGAAAAGCAAACGGGTGCATCACAATGATAAACACACACACACTCAACTGACAACTGACCTGCGTTACTGAGATCAGCTGACGCATTCACGTCCAGGGAACAGGTCCCAATGGAGTCCACAGACCTCTCCATAGCGTCCATGTCGAAGGCAGAACTCGATAAATCAGAGGCGTCGGTACGGGGGCATTTTGCCTTCACGGTGCCGCCGCCAGTTGAAGGTTTTACCTTTCGATCACATAAAGGGCCACTTATAGAATATCAATGTATACAGGTTTGTTATTATTTTATCGCTGAAATATCACTGGTTTGCATAAATCACTTCATAAACATTATACCCAAAGATTGACGTTTATTCATCTGAAATGGAAAATTTACTGTTTTGATGGACCTACTATTAATGAAGTGGCAAACCACTCAGTTCTGATTGCATAGCTTTCCTTTTAATCAAATTGTAATAAAAACAGCAAATTTTAGCATGAGTGACCAGGATTTGGATAAACTAAAAGCAATAAACAAATATACAAAAGAGTTTGGATTTGAAGAATGAATATATTGAAATAGTACATAAATATAAAAACTGAATAGATCGAATATATAGAATATATAAATGTAAAATTAGCGTATATTTTGCTTGGAATAATTTGTTTGGGTATTCTTATAATTTGCATTGAGAATAGTAGTAAATTGAGACTGGAAATCTAACAAAAAAAACAAATTCCATCAAATTACTTTAGTTTTATCAATTTAATTCTGGTCTACTTGGTAAGTTTTATGTGGCGTTGACACTAAATATGGCATTATGTAATTTCTAGAATATCTAATAGAGAATGATGTCACAAATATGAGGAATGTTGACCGCTATCAACTTTATGTTAACACGTCAACATACATAATGTGAATTATAATAAGTAATTTATTTAGACAAAGATTCTGTATACATATTATTTGAATTGTCTGAAAGATTATTGAACAAAAAATTCTGCAAACCAGTGAAACTAATTCCTAAAACTAGAATGCGATTTTTATAGCCAAACAAAACATGCTGCATTTGCATCGAAAGGCCAAACAAGAAGCTTAATGTGCATCACGGATACATTTTTTATTTACAAAAAGAAGCAATTACTGTATTTTGCTTAGAATGTACTTTAGTAAAACATAAAAATCCGTTGATATTACCTGTAGTAACATTTGTTCTAACACATATGACCATAAGCTAATACGTAGACACAAAAATAGAAAGCAAACTAGAAATTACTTGCTACGAATATCAATCCTAAGCTATGTCAGTTGATATATGTATGCTAAAAAAAGCTCACTCATTTTGAAAATCGCAGATCATGATAACGTCTCTACCAAACACCATAACTTTACCTAAAGTGACGTTAATTTGTGGTTGGACGATGTTTCGTTGGGCCGAAACGCAGCAAAACCATCTACCGGATAGCTTTTTTTGAACCCCCGACAATGCAAGATACATCAGCAGATCGAATCACAATAGAGGGGGCCAACGTAGGCCAATACACGGATTAAGGAAGGTTAGAAGGAAATATTAATAATATTTTTATGACCGATATAAATTACAAAAAATAGTTTTTGTCAATAATTTTTGGGTTATTCTGAAAAATGTTTCATAACAAAGTTGCTTAGATCTTAATGAACAACAGATTTTGTACTGCATTTTGTATTCTCCTTAATACTCTATCTAAATCTCTATCTAGACTATCCAAATAGTAAAAAGAATTTCTTAAAATTAAAGAATAGAAGTTTGGAAACAGTAAACAATAGTACATTTTTATTAGTTGTGACGAATTATAGGGGCGGAAATAGTACAGTAGCGGTTGCTGTAAAGTGAAATCCTGACATTCAACATACATTTAATATTTGATTTTTGCTATTATTTCTTAATGAACATTTAAATGAATAAGAATTACATAACAGAGTTCATTCAAAACCTTTTTATAGGTTTGGAATATCCTAAATTATAAATGGGGAATCTTGATAGCAAAACATTGCTGAACGTACAACCCAGGCTTGTTCATCATTGATTAATAAGGTTTCACAAATAAAAAATGCAGAAAATTTATGACGCGTTTCGTGATATTTAATATAATCATCAGACTATTAAATTGAAACCGAAATAAACTGATTTAACCAACAGGATATATAATAACTGGATGACTAAGAATGATATGCATATGAATCTAGTGTTGTAATTATTATGGTAAGAATTACAAAATACTCAACACCCGTAAATTTTTAGATGGCTCTATAAATCATTTTTTTCTGGCGGTAAACTCTATAACTTTTAAACTTGATAATCCTCCGTACTTATTCGACATTCGATTGCTCACACATTTTCCTTTAAAACACATAAATTATAACGATTTGCTTTCAATAGCTATACAATAAGGATTTGATACCAAATCCCCCTTAGGAACGTAAAAAATAGCTATTTGTTCCGCTTGTTTTAGGAACTACTATTCAAAAAACACTGCGAATTTTCCTCAAATATTTCGTGCCTTAAGATATTTAACTCACGATATCTCAATTCCTTAAGCTATTTTCAGAGTAATTATAATTTTATGTTCAAAAGTATATCGTATTTTAGACTATTGTATCCATGAAATTTGAATTTTTATCGTCACTCTGTTTAATCATCAATCTGCCGCTACCATTACGCCAGAAATTTCATGCATTTTTATTTGTGAAACTTTATGACAAATAGGCATAATCACAAACTGAACAAACAGTTATGCAAAAAACTTTTCGGCGATTATGTAACAACAAAATCCTGTCTCAGCGTACGCATCTTCCTCACACGGTACAGTCAAATGGGAAAAAGTCAATGACTTGTAAACACTAGAGAACAATTCAGTTAGTCAACAAAAAAACCACACGTCAAATCCACAGGCAAATTTTCAAATCCACAAACTCAAACAATACCTGTAACATCTTAACATCAGACCGCCTAGACGAGTTTCTTCTAACTAAGTTATGCGAATTCTTTCGCACAACTCTGCCAGCAGCTCTGTTCTGTGAATCGCTTCTCTGGAGATGCTGAGAGCTCTTTTTCTCAACAACAGACCATCTGAGAATAGGTGTTTGAACATTTGCAGGTTCAGTTTCCGTTCCAAACGAATCGCCTTCGGGCTCGACAAGAAAACTGTGTATATTTTTTATATGCAAATCTTCCGTATGACCACTTTCTTGTATTTGGACAACAGGGAGTTTTTCTTCCTCAAATTGAGGTACCGTAATTCCTCCAACTGGTAAATTGTTGTTATAGCACAGTGACCATTTTTTCTTTGTTTGTGGATGTGGTATGCTTTTGTCTGTCAAGACGCATTTCTGATCTTCAGGTGATGATCTCAACTGGCACAACCCATCCTGAAGTTTCTCCTGACTTATCACCGCCTGATTCTGGACAGTTCCTCCGTTTCGACCCATCTGATGGACCTCGTCTAGACGCGTGTGGCTACTTTTGCGGTCGTTTCCATCGCATGGCGGCCTCTTGGTGTTGTTTTTCTCTTGCAGTCTTCGTCTGGAGAGTACCGGTGTCGTAGGCAATCTGGTTACGGCCAGAAGCAGGACAGCTGGTGATCGGTCGTCCGGCAGTTCGCTGAACACACGAATATTTCACATCATAGGCCAGGAAAATAGTACGTTTGAATATTTTAAAATTTTATTCGAGTGCTGTTGCGCATACCCGAGGTTTTTCCGAGAGAAGGAAAGATCCCGGGTTTTATTGGTGAAAAGAGGTTTTTCAGTTTCCAGCTCATGCTGAAATCTCCAAAACGGTAGGATTTTCGAAGATGAAATATTAACATAGTTCAGGAAGGCTACTATCGAAATGCTTGAATGCTGAACATAGAACTGCGCAATAGGTTTGGGATTATTTGCCACAACTGAAAAGGTACATAATGTATGATTCCAGTGCGAGTATAACATCATAACAATAATTATTGAAAACTCCGGCTATGAAAGGCTTAGATGGTACCTATGATGAAAGTCCAAGTCTATAATTCTAAGAGTCTTGCAAATATAAAAATAAAATACTTCACATTTCTCGCAGGTCAACACGAACACTCCGGGTTTGATCCTCAGTGGTAGCAAAAATTTGTTTCCGAAATTTTTAATTTAATTCAGATTTGAACTCTTTTCGATGTCAATTTTTATTAATTTCCACTAGTTTACAGCAACACAAGTCCTTATAGTAAAGGGTTTAAATTATTAAAAAAACAGTAAAATGTGATAAAATAAGTATACACGATTGAATATGAATAAAATACATGTTCAAATGCTACAGAACTTCACCACCAATGAGGATTGAACCCAGCTTGATAAGCAGGCACTGTACCGCCAAACCACGAAGGATCTGTTGTAATTGGTTAAATATGGGTCTACTACGGTAGAACACTAATTTCCGCTCATAACATCCTCCTATCATGTTAAAAGTAGTTTAATATTTCAATAATTTCGTAAACGCGATACAATTATTTCAAAAGTTAATTCCAAGATGATGATATTTTTTGAAGTTACAAAATTTTGCAATTTTTACAATACCTCTATTGGAGTAAAATTTGGTTAGTAATAAAGAATTTTAACCGTCTGCCCACAATATTTAAAAGCCTTATCAAAATAAATAAAACCACGTGTACAAGGCGTATAATGCGAAACAGTTTTCTGGAGCTGTTCATGTGTTCATCCACTAAACATGTAAACACTATAAGATATTTGTAAACCAGGCCATTCGTGTCGCCGCCATACAGAAAATAAACAATCGCATTCGATCACATTCAAGCTGCCCCCAAAAGAAAATACGACCCTATTAAATTACATCAAACGGAGAAGAAACAATGAACAAAACGTGCTTCTGAAGTTACATAGGTATATCTACGTATAAGTGAGATTCCTTGGGAGAGACAAATTCGTAACTTCTTGTTTTCAGAAGTATTTTAATAAAGTTTCAATATACCGATTGATACAAATGTTTCTACCAGCAGCTGATCAAGAAGTGAGATGGATTTTATAGTAACTGTAGTAACTTACAGTCAGACAAGGAGAAAGAACAACAAAATTAAATGAACGCTTTAATAATCACTTGTCATTTTACTATGTTTGCATGCAGTAAACGACTGACCTATGCGTTACTCAATTACATGCATTATTTCTGAATAATTGTTTATTTTTCAAAGACTTTTATAAAAAAAAAAATATCGTCAAAAAATTTGACCATAATGTTCTAATGTAGTATCTAAAATATGGGTACATAAAACACCCCCCAAAAGTCATCAAAATCCATAATCACGCAGGTCAAAACATCGATAGACCGATAGACAAACCTAGGGTATTAAATGACACAATTTTGTAATGTAAGTAGCGTAATATATCCAAAAAAGGTATATTCTACGAATCAAAAACGTTTGTTTGAGACATGGTTCATACTAGTTTGTTATCTAGGATTTTTTTAAAAAATGTAACAAGGTAAATTCACTCAATAGTCGATCTTCCCATGCAAAAACGACTGTGAACACTGAAAACATTAACGATGAAGTTTGCAATGATTTGGAAAAGCTAATGTATATACCTATCACAGATAAAAATACGACAGCAACTACATCCACTAAGTATTAATCGCGTTTTATAAGTACTTTTTTAAATGTGTGTGTGTGTTTGTTTAATAATTCAGTTACATGACACTGTTAATCGAATAGCATCAGGATCCTTGGCATACAAACAGCCTCATATTGTAGCATTAATCAGTGTCAATATTAGACATTTTATATACGCTCTAACTTTTCCTTTTAGATATGATGAAAATTTTAGGAACTTTCAAAAAAGAAACGATAGATACAGCAAAGCAGCTAAACTATATCGATTTTCAAAAACCAAAGTTTTCTCCATCCTCGTTTGACGCTGGAATACTGTGTCCTATAATTTTAAGATTATTCTTTGTTTTTTGATGTAGGAGCACAAATATTTTTTCAGTTACCATTCGTTCCAAGCGGTAGTTAACAAGAATGTAATTGCGTGTTCTGCATGTTTGGCAAGTTACTGTTCACCTCGTCTAGTTTACAGTTTACAATAAATAACAGACGCCAGTGTAAATACTATATTAGTTGATATAATAAACGATAGGATGTAAGTCTCGTTGTGATATCATCAATCTACATTCCAAATGTATAAGGCTGACTGAATACAAATGCAAAAGCATACTTTCTATACAAAATAATGAATCAAACGGTACTTTTAGAGGTATCCGGTGTACCGTAGACATTCGCTTCGCTGCTTAGTACCGGACTAGTTAAAATACACTGAAATCATTATAAACATCAAGATGAATACGTAAAACCTGAAACGGGTCCTAAGAAAGGCAATTGAGCCCCTGGACAACCAAAATTCAAATAAAATGGCTTTTGAACAGGATATTACGCCCAATTGCCATCCCGCGATACGAAACTGCCTGCCCTTGGGAATAGACCTTCGTAGGTAGGCGCATTCGCGGTATCAGCGTAGTTCTTGAGCTTATATTTTTTGCTCCTCAATAAAACCAGGAGCGTATCTTTTTGAAGTCACCCATGATTTCAAAAAGGGGCGCCACAGACAAATTTTTGGGAGCAACTGCTACTACGGCACCTTATTGTTATAAGCAACATAGCTTTTTCGTCCTTACCAACTAGATACATCAATTGTATCAAAATCCGAATGGTATCTTCTGGGTTATAGATGGAACAAGATTTGCCGGATAGAGTACAACCAATAATTATTTCATGAAGATGAATAGCGGACGAAGGAAAATCAACAGGATGATTTCCTTTTCTATCAATATCGCGCTTAAGATTATCAATCAATATTCACACATTCGAATAATACATTGTTCGATAGAAGGAGTCTGTTGTATACGAACAGATCCGGAAATGTGATATTTTATTCAGAGAGCGTAAGATTATATTTTACCATTCGACACGGCACTCTTTCAATTATCGGAATCAGAATGGTGGAAAGAAGATAAGCGTTGTACGTTCATTTGTATGTTGTACGACTTGAAAAGTGCGTTAATGACCTTTTATGCGGCATGAAAACAGGGAATCCCGTTGTACGTATAAAAACGACGTACGTTAAATCAGCCTGTTATACAGTATGTTACGTTGCTGCTTTGCTGCGTTTCACACCTTTCTTGGGCAGTTATGTCCCACTATTTTATCATCACAAGAAATGGTTAAAATCGGATTTTTTTCTATATTCTTTAACGCTTTTTATTAGCCTGACGTGTATGTATGTATGTATGCATGTTTGTAACGGGATCTTCGAACGTTATTTTCACCCACTTCAAACCTTCAGATCAATTTTAAATTTTGCCCACTCATCAAGGACCGATGACAGTACAATAGTTCAAAAACATTGTTCTATCATTTATTATTATAAAGCAATACTCGTACATTTAAAAGGGATGTTACAGATTGAAATTATAATTAAATTTTTACCAGTTTTTGAAGCAATATGTTTAAATGGTGATAATACGAATGACATTTGATATTTCTTCTTAACAGTAGTTTGACCTGTATCTATAGACAAAAACATCCTTCACACCTGTTAATTAAGATCCATTGAAGAACAAGTTTAGTTTCAGCAGCTACGTAAATACGGCTCTAAATATCAAAGTAGGTACAAGCATAAATTCATCAATAAATAGTTAATCGAACTAAAAAGTAAAAAATAATTCTTAATATAAGAATAAAACGATTAACCAGAAAATTAATGTCATTGTGATGAAAGTAGGCGGTGCTCGATATCAATTATTGTTCTATTTCAAAATTTAGAGTTAGTGCAAAAATGTAGGACAAAGCACCCCAAGCTGTTGTCACAATGACATTAATTTTCTCGTTAATCATTTTATTGTGATATTAAAAATTATTCTTACTTTTCAATTCGATTAATTATAAAAGCGTCTTTTTTATTTTTTTAAACGGTAATTTATTAAACTGTTTACGCTATTAAGTAGCATTTCACTCTTTTTGTCTTAGTGGGCCCCGGTTCCAGCTTCCCCAGGTCCCGTTATTATCGCGGCAGTTCTGACCTAAGGTAAATACTTTGGCCTAATCAGGGTCCATCTATTGTACACATTTTCATTTCACCACGCATACGTGATTTAGGACATCTTCATGACAAAAAGGTTTATCTTTCATTTCCGTCGGCCTGCCTGCTTGTAACCTCAGTAAATTCCACATCGATTTTGATGTAATTTGCGGAAGGATATGATGTGAACACGTATTCATAAGGTTTTGTAGCTTGCTCCTTCTTTAATATTGGTGCTTTGTACAGCAGAACAATAAGCAAAAACATCAACAGCATCATTTTTTGTCGTAGATAAACAAAATTTTAGTGGCTCAAACATTTTGGAAAGTGTCATATAACTTTTACATGTTTCACAAGTTTCTAGTCATTTTATGAAATAGTTAAAAAATGCTCATAACTATGATATTCACTTTCTATGTACTCAAAAACATAATCTATCGAAACTCTATCAAACCTGCTGCAAAAATCAATACAATGAGACGGCAATGTTATTAGCATGAAATGAGAAATATTATATAGCATCAAAAAACACAAGTTTTTGTAGTTTTTTCGATCATTTTTGAGCGTCGTCAAGAAGATTGAATCCGTCAAACTTAATTTTTTGAGCATTTTCTGAATGTTTTAGATGTTTTCCCTCTCTATCTCTCTCTTTTTCTCTAGTTTACGAGGCTTTCTTATTACCCAGGTAATTTAAATAAAAATAATTCGACTGATAACCTGGTACTACATGGTTAATTAAAATTTTCACATTTTGACTGCAATGTGAACTATTGCTCTTGACAAATTGACTGAACTAAATAGAGTGTTAGCTTAGAGATATAACAGAAAATCAGTTTAAGATATCATTATAATAATATAGACTGCATTTTATGACAATTTTTGGGTGAGAACTTTATGCCAATTATCACAGTCGCCAATTATACAAAGTATATAATACTATGTTCAAACAACTGTTATTTAAAATACATTTTGACTGTAAATTCAATTTCTAAAGGTATGTCCACCATCTTTCATAGGAAATATTATGTCCTCTAATCCGTAATCCGTTTATACAGCTACTTCACTGGCTATTTAATACTGTTTTTATCGAGTCGTATAGAATGTAAACACTGGAGAAGCCAATGAATCGGTCTTATTCTCGTAAAAAGGATTTTCAAACAAGATGATTGTGATCAGGAACATACTTCGATGAGTAAAATCACAAATTTTTATCGCATCCGGTATGTGTTTGATCGACAAAGTCTTAGGGAAGAGGTTTATTTTGTTCTCCAAGCGTGTTGGACAGGATAAGTGTACGATATACTATAGTATAGATGATAACTGTAGGGTTTTTTTAGGAAGTAAAGATTACAAAACGGACCCCAAACGAAACTAATTGATGACCCATGATTTAGACCATAGGTGTACAATACGTGATGGTTCAAAAAATCAGTTACAAGATACAATCAAAACGGAATTCACTCGATAATCTCAGAGGTGTGTAGCCAAACAGTATGTGACAAATGCTATAAACAAAAAGAATTAATCACTAGAATAAAAATGCTAAACAAGCGTGTGGTATGTAACTATTATCAAAAAGACGATCAATGAAAATAGATATAACACGAAAAACAGACCATGTCAAAATATTGACATTTCAGTGCAAATGGCTATCATCCAAAGAAAAAGCAAACACAAAGATCAGGAAATGGAAATTTTTAGAATTTGGAATACAAAAACTAACGCAGTACCAGTTATAACAGAAGACTTAAAACCATAAAAGTGAATTCCATCAAAAAAAAAGTATTTGATTGAGCCGTTGTGATTTCAGGTAGATCTGGAAGTTTCCTAAAAATACAAAAAAGTGTTCATCCTGTCTTCATGTTAGATCGGAATAATTGTACTTTTATTCATATCATCCGAGCGTATATGAATCTTCTAGTTGATATCATTGTTTGCGCCAAAGAACAGGCTTCTGATATTTAAGTAGAAAAAAATAATAGGTGATTTGTTATCGACATCTCATAGCGTTTAATGCCTCTTTTTGTTTAGTCTACGATCCACAACGGTCGAATAGGAGCAACGTGCCTCAATCGGTTGCAGGACGCGCTTATTAATTATAATTTCTGTTAATTTAACTCATATTTTGCGCGTTACAATTTGAAACGTTGATTTGCACGATCGATCAAAATGTGTAGAAGAACGACGGACCTGTTGTAAAACAATACTCTGAGTTACTCTAACGTGATCTGATCAATTAAAAGTACATAACACACTGATTTATTTGGTTAAAATGTCAAGCGTACAAGTTATTTCAGCAATAGAGAGAACTATAAATCTCCTCGAAAAACCTCATAAATAAACATAAAAAAGTTAATGAACTCACATCTCATAAAATATACGACAGCTCGATGCAGCGCTAAATTTTGTTCAAAAATAAACTGCCGACCTGAAAATAAGGTAGAACGTACAACACGATTTATTTTGGACTACATCAATCACCAAGCAGTGTGTCACCTACATATTGCCTATGAGCATTTTTCTTATAGAACCTGTGGTAATGATCTGATTTGCTTTGAACACTATAATGTATGCCGCGCGATTATCATAATCTGAAAAAAGCATATCTACATCAGCATATTTATAAAAAATATCATTCTTGGCGCTTGGCAAACGGTTTCATCACAAACGTCGTTGTCAACTTAGGTTCGCCAAAAACTACCAGAAATCGCCAACACTGTCAAAATAATTATATTTGTAACATCCAGTCAAGTCAAAAGTAAGGTTATGTGTGTGTGCCGATAAGTTTATTTAGCATAAAAAAGCATGTGCCAGCCGCTTACCCAGAATCTTTACAATTCGTTTTTCAATGATTGCTTCACAGACCATTTGTTTGATAATTGCAATATCATTTATATCATGTATCTTGCTGTACATCAACGATTTGTTGGAAATAACTTATAATACTGTCTACAGCTTCACCGATAACAGCACCCTATTTCCTACATGGAACCCGACAAACCACTACCATCCCAAGAGACCTTATTTCGACGAGGACAGCATGCTGTTCAGATCAATGTGAAATTGTGGAATGGAGATGTACAAACGGAATTCAGTTTAACGTGCAAAAGACTCAAGACAAACAACCCTGACAAGATGGAGTTAACATTAATAATAACATGATATAGCTCGATAATATTGCTGGTCTCGCTATGTGGGCGTACCAGAAATTGGGGTTCCTCTTTCGGTCCATGAAATTATATGCTAAACTGCTACTATACATGGCCCAGATCAGATCATTGCTAGAGTACTCCTCGCATGTGTTGGTATGCGCTTCAAAGCATTCCCTGAAGCTTCTGGACACAATCCAGAAACGAGCAATACATCTAGTGGATCTAGTGGACGCGGATTCTTTAAAAAAATAATTACAGGTCGTCATCATACCACTCTCAACTGTGATGAAAGGCAATACTTGCTAAGATTATGGAATTGCTTATATCAACAAACTCTTGAAAATGCAGCTGATAATCTGTCAATACGGACTAGCATGCTACCAGATGTCTCCATATACAAACAAAAAACAGAACATACGCTGACGAAACCAACGCTTTACGCACGCCTAATCAACATTGACGCTGAGTAATGGACGTGACGAGCCAAACGTCTACAATTCTTTTTTTAACCTTAAACGTTGAAAAATGAAAGTGGGGTTGGCGCGAAGGAATAAGTCCATCTTTCTTGACTATTTTGAGCCTTTTTGGGAAACCACTATTTCAAGTGAATGTTCATGAGAAAGTACGAAACTAATTATACATTTACGTATATACATAGTGCAGCCCACGCCAATTGAGGCATATACTTAAAACGCCCATATTCCATACATGACACTATATTTGAACCAACATGCGGATAAATTGGAATTATATATAAGCAAGTTGAATAACTGAATGTATTTTAAAATACGCAAGTTTTACTTTCGGGCAAGTTCGGATTTTTCATTACTGGGGATAAATACAAATAGTAGCCTAAAAGCGCTCTTAACTACAAAATAAGATAATCATAAACGTACGTATTATGATAATAGATTAAAAATAAAATTGAAAAGTAGTTTGCCACTGGTGAGAATCGAGCCCTATGCATATTCGGGGCGGCCTGACCACAAAGCCTCTGGTGCTCATGATTCCCATACAAGCACAATAAGATTATATTCGTTAATTGGTGGGTAATCTATAGCATTAAAAATTGAATATTTGTACATTGAACATGCTCAAACTATCTGTAGTTATCTAAAATATACATTCATTTTGTATCACCTTTTTTCGTTTCATTTAGTGGACGACTTTAATGACAATGCAATCTCTTATTATAATGTTATCATTTAGTTCGATCTCCACTTTTCAATTACGAAAACGTAAAATTAGTATAGTGCTTGATATGCTCTTAACTGTACCAGAATAATATTGATTCGTTATCAGGTTCATATACGAGTATCTGTACCATGCGGAATAACCATTTCCAGTTTATCACATTTAATGGATCCTACACAAGGCAAAGTTTACGGAATAGTATAATATTCCGTGAACTATGATCACGGTAAATGAAATATAATGAAGTTATTTGGAATTTATAATATCCCCTAATAGCGACTACTTTCTATCCTTATATCAAAAAGTTGGTAAAACATCGAACATCTTTCTGTTGGCTGTCGTCAGTAGTACTGTACGTCCATTTTTATATATTTATAGAAGATACTTTTGATAACTAATCGAACGGACAAGAGGAAGCTCTACCTGCACATGGAGTTTTGTAAATGCAATAAATTTGTGAACACACCAAAAAAAACTTCATGACTACATCCTAAAATAATCAATATCTTGCGAAACGTACAGAACCCATATTTGGAATGATAAAAATATTAAACGCGGTCTTAAGAGTTGTTCTGGCTGCGCCTAACAGTGGTCGTGTTCGAAAACACACAAATAAGTCATTTGGGGTAAATTATTTGATATATTATTGATTTTTGTTGATATGTCCGCAACAAATTCACCGATTTTCTGAAATTTAGCTGCATCATCCGAGGTCGCGTCACATCGGTCCCAAAATTTTATAAAAATTGGTGCAGCGCCAGCGCGAAGTTTACGCGGCTGAAAATCAACCAACAAACAAACCAATGGAAATAGTGACATGTAAAATATTTTCATGATCAGACAGAAATGGAATATCAGACATTCCAAAATTTTCGCAAATACAGTAGTACGATTTTGTCGATTCGAAAGACTTCAGCCAACCTGATAATAGATATCAGATTTATAAGACACACAAATGTGAATGGAATAGAAAAACATTTAGAAAGCAAAGCCACATATGTAATTATATTATCATATAGTTCTCCTGATAATCTATTTCTTGGATCAGCGCATTAAGAAAAATGTTACTGCCTAAGCCCTTGGAGCATTCTCGAAACATAGTTTTGTTCATCATTAACTACCTAAAAAGGTATATACAATATTCAATCTTAAAAATCAGCAACATACATTTAGTAAGAATTTGAATTTCCATTTCTATAACAAGAGACAAAGAATGGTGTAAATGCACCCAAATGTACAATGGAGCCATATTATCAAACACAAGCACTTGTGTTGAATCCAACTCGAGAATAAAACAAAATACCAACCTTTTCAGCCACTTCGAGATAAACTTGTTTAACCGTCGTTTTTTACCCATGGCGCACTATATAACTGCACGGTTTCCGTTTTTTTGAGTTTATTTTTCGGGAAAATGCACGTCGTGACTGCGTCTGCACAGTTAAACTGGGAACGAATGCGCGCATACGTAGACGTTTGGAATTCCCTACGACAGAGTATTTTTAGTCATCCCGAAACTATTTTCGAAAATCAGAGGCGGCACTTCAACATCATTTCTAACGTCCAAAGTACTTTCAGTAATGCGTCAAGTATTTATCATGAATCGAATGTGTAATTTAACTGCATAAAAGACAAGTAGCTCGAACAAATCAAAAAAACAGTCTAACAACATTTCCGAAACCTCTGATCATTTTTCAAAAAAAATTCACAAAGTAAGAGCATCTACAGTCTGAATGAAAGCTGTTCCTTCCACTATATACCCATGTGATACACCTCAAATTCCATCCAAAATTCGGTGAAGCAATTACTGAGATTCTCCGGAGACCAAAATGCCAAAAGAAGGACTGATAGACCGACCGACAAAAATCAGCGGCACGTATTTTCATGATGTAAACATCATGAAAGATCAAACGTTAATTTCTCAAATTTGAGAAAACTCGTTATACAACAATACTTCCCTCGCTTATACTTGGATGTAAAAATAAAGGTTGATATCAATATCAGTCAAATTAGCTGCCAAATTCAATATAAATAAGTCATCGCAACACTATAAAATGACGAATTAATGATATCGCCAACGAAATATACCAAACGGTATTTAGTACATTCATTTCACTTTCTATTTTGGGAAGTAATTTCTTTAAAACCACAAGGAACAAGAGATTCGCTGTATTTATCCATCGTTTGTATTTTTCTATGCTGTTTAAAAAGAGAAACAAATCTCGATTAACATTCCTGCGTTTTTACTTGCAATAAGGACAAACAACTTATCCTCAAATGTTTCATAGACTTTCGGAATAAATTTATTTATATGGCAGTAACGAATGCATACAAACTTACACTATCAACTTTTATTTGATCATTTGATCTGAATATCGATTACTTACTTAAAAACTAACACAACTGCGCAAGAAATGCAGAACTACTTGATGGAATATTTCAGGTGAATTAGTGGGGCTGATTTGAATCATTCGATTTTTTATTTTAAATCATGAATGAAAACAAACTCGTATTTTTTAAATATTGTTTCATTGAGCGCAACACAAAAAACGTAAAGTAATAATATTATCCATTATCAAAAGTAGAACACAATTCTTTGAAATAATAAGATGAAGAACATAATATAGATAATATAAATTTTATGTTTCTACATTTTTGTTATATAATTTGATCAAAAATACTAATTTTATACTTTTTCCAAGCTTTTATTTTACTTGCAATGTATGTATGTATATATGTTTGTTTGAGTGGAATTTTGCAACCCAATTTTGAAGCAGATATCTTCAACCGATTGAAGTGAAATTTTGTATACACGTTTAGTTTGGATGACAAAAACATGGTTAGTTGTATGACGTCATTCTGAAACTAACATGGCGGAACACCGAAGATAGCGGACTAATTATATTTTTAATGCACTCCTACAATATGGGTGGCAAATGAAAGGGCTTGCTAAGAATAACTCGAAAAGTGAAGTGACGTCACTTCAAATCCAATATGGTGGAATTCTAAAGAACTAAAAAGTAAAAAATAAGTTAAAGGTACATTTTTTTAAAAAATCAAGTTTTTATTTAAATGCGCTAAAAAATTAAAATATATTTTTCCTTCAAAACTTCTACTACCAACTTGTAAAGTCATCATCTGTGTAGATCAACAAGTAAATTAAATAACTTGATCTGATTGATTTTAATTTTGAAATTTACATACTAAGTAAATACATGAACTTAAATCTCGCGACAATCTTTTATATCATATAAAGTGTGTAATGACGTTATAAGTTGATAGTAAAAGTTTTTAAAGGAAAAGTTCATTTTATTCTTTCCCGCACATTTAAAAAGTAGGTTGTTTTTAAAAAAGTTTATTTACTTTTAATTTATTATATCCTCATCCTGTTCCTTGTATCAGAACTGTTTTACTATTAGCAGCTGTTTTACATTTTTTAGCTCACCCTTTTGTTGTGATTTTCACCACTGTATTATTCCATTTATGTTATTAAATAATCATGCAAACACAAATATTTTTAAATGGTCCACTGTGAGCATTCAACTTTATTACTAATGGTAAGAGTCCAGAGTTTTCATACAAATCATTAATTGTTTCTAAATCCAAATTCTTTTCTTGGGGTTTTAACTCATATTTTTGCTTTAGAGGATTCAACATACAGACTATAAAATGATACGGATATTGTAAATGTTTCCACTGCTTTACACCATCTGAGCATTTTTTCTCTGCAAAATATCAGGAGCAACTGATATTGGATAAAAAGCTTCACCTCTTCACTAGTTCCACTCCTTTGAGAAACAATCAACTCAAGAGGCGAGAGGTATTGGAGGACAATTTATAGATCAGGGGAAAAAATATGGGGCAACAGGAATTTTCTTGCAAAAAACTCGTTCTGTTGAATATTTAGCCTATATGGTACTACATTTTTTAGTGCATAGCATTGTGATAGCATTGAGTCTATTTGAAATATATTGTAATAAGGTTAATCACATGCCAAATGTAAGAGGGTCAGTATATCTATCTAAAATGTCATTGGTGATATAGACTGTGCGGTCATTCAAAATAACAGGTACAATTGGGTACAATGGTAGATTTAAGGGGGTAACAGTTAATACAACCTGGGAATTATTTTTTCTTTAATGGAACAGTATGGTGCCGCAAAAATGAGGTTGTTGTCACTGTACAAAAATAGGGTTTAAGAAACGAAAACAGTATTGGATAGATTTGTTATAATATAAGGATGTGTTAAGATTAGGCTTTTGCTCTTATATAAACAACCGGTATTTTCACACGTTAGTATAATAACAGCTTTCTTACAGTTCTACTTATGCGTCATCTGTAGTATAGGGTGGCAGATGTAGCCTCTAAAATATTTGTACAACGATATTATATAGAATGAATATAGCTTTTCTCAACAAAAACATTCGTGTCAGTGTCCTCGATAGCGCGAGTTATGAACATGCAAGCGGATACATACAAGTGGGTGTTAGCAATCGCAATAAAACCAAGCAAACAACCACTAGCAAGCAAAAAGCTTCACAAAAACATTATTTTGGAACGAACTCGTGCAAAAAAATTCTGGTGAATTTGAAAAACATGTTTATAGTGACGTATGAGGAGTTTACTTAAACATGGTTAGTTGAATATAATTTCTTTTTTACTCACCAATATATTGTTGGCTTGTTAGAATGGTGTTTTTTCGCTGTTTTTAACACTACAATGCATTTAATCAGCTAGGCGTGACCTATTTAACACCCGAAACGAAATTATAATACACACAAATAAATGGCCGCAGAAAAATTGTGGATTTATGACATGGCGCATGTGCGAACTTTGAAAATTGACGGGAGGCATAGAACAATGTAAATCAAATGCTTTTTCTTTTCTATGGTGACACAGATCTTATACAGATTAAGGACGTGGAAGTTTCGACATGTCAACACAGAAACACAGGTATCATCACGTATAATTGTTGTTTTGTGACTTAATAAAAAAGTGTGCTTAAAATAATTAAATTATGGTGGCGCTGGTATAGCACATGGGTAAATTTTAAGGAAACCTCCAAAAAAAGTAATGGCGGGCATAATTAAATTATTTTCATTATCGGATTATCGAATTATGAGTCATTTAAATAATTGAATTACCATAATTCAAATTATATACTCGTTATTGATATATATCCTCAGTAGTGTAAAAATCGCGTCGCGACGCGACCGCTAGCATTATTTTAGTTTATCCTTAATTCGATTCAAAGACGGAATGGTTGGTTTATTTGTATTCCTTTTGCCAAAAAGAACACTGTTGTAATTTCCAAGTGTTATGTGTATTTTTGTGTTATTTTATTTTACTCTGGTGAGGTTGTGGAAATAAATTTTAAGGTAGCATGTGGATTTATGCAAAAAATAAAACTCCTCATATTATTAGTTTTTTAACAGGATCAACATTTTGTAATGTAATTTGACCAAAGAAGTGGGCAGTTTTAATTCAATTTCACAAATAAGTCAATTAATAAAAACACTAAACATTACATTTTGTAATGTAATTTGACCAAAGAAGTGGGCAGTTTTAATTCAATTTCACAAATAAGTCAATTAATAAAAACACTAAATTAGGAGTTTTATCCAATAAACCTGTGCAATAGACCAAAACCATAAATAAATCTTAATACGCATGACTCTATCATGCCAGTAAAACGGACAGTCCAGTCCGATGGTGAAAACTCGACTATCACAATATCGATTATTCCAATTCAATTTATAATTAGAATTATCAACTTCCATACTACACCGTTTATGTGAATAATCGGTTTACCGATTAATTATAATTCGAATTATCCCATCAATACGAAAAATACTAAAGTAGGATAGATAAGTAAACAAGGAAAGAATAACTTCCGCATTGTTATAGAGCACTTTGAATTAATAAATTATTAAAAGCTCACGGAAATAGATCTCTCTCCACGCTATCTCGCAGATTTTTTTAGATTATATTTACGAAATTATTTTGGTCTACGTAAGTAGTTGAGGTTCTGTATACTGTAGTATCAACTACTCTAGTCATCAAAAGCATTAAATTTTTCAACTCAGCGTACTTCACTTCGTTCACAACTGCTAAATTTATTTCATGCTCCTTTGTTATTCTGGAGGGATTCAGAAGTATTATTTACTGCTTACATCTGGATACTTTTTCGAAAGTTCCCCGCTCCTCTACTGCATAAGTAAAAATGCGAATATTCATTTATGTTCCTTAGTGCAAAACATGGATTTGCCGCACTGGATCTGTTTTAAAATTATATATTAGACCATGATTACCTAAAACAAAAACTGGCAGAATCCCTTTATCTGTAAGGCATACTCAACGACGATATTTATCGTCGTTGGGCATACTTGTGTACCCAGCGCCCTGAATGTTGCTGAAAGGATACAATCTGTATGTTGCTGTCAGGTTATCTGTCCATCAGTAATGTTCTGTGACTTTTGAATGGAAGATAGACAGTGTTACCAAAACTACATATTGCATATAGATCTGGCACCTCTTAATGAAATTCACCACACTTATGATCTCCAGGAGGGTTTTGGCTCTTCAGATTTTTTAAAAGGGACCTGAAGTTCAGAGTTTCAGTGGGTTCTAACATTACCAACCCACTTCTACTCCACTGTTCTGGTGTAATATACCTTGGTAAAAAAAGCTTGTGGCAACCCTGGAGACAGATCTCTATAGTGTCTATGGGTTGTGCGATTTGAAATTTCAATTTTCTAAAATATAGCTTTACTAGAAATAGTCATGTCTGCAAATCAGGCTCTACCCAAGGATCTGTAAGTATATGATAGATAGACGAAGTAATATTTGAAATATTACTATTTTCAGATCTGAGAACAAAATTTCGCAACACGAACAAGACTTGCAAATTATAATGAAGGAAGTACAACACTGCCAATCTTTAATATGTAGCATTATGAATGAAGATGAGGAATTTGTTTGCGCTTCCTGGGTAATCAAAAGAATATTTACGTCTTTAAAAAAATATTTCTTTGCAGGATGCTACAAATTCGAATTCGAGTTCTTTTTAAGCAGGAACTATAGAATCGTAATGAGAATAAATATATAAAGCTATATACAGGCAAGATTGTGGAATTGAATCTTGCCTTCAAGTGTAATCTTTCTAAATATATATGATAAAAACTAAAGATTTTACTTACAACCGGCTCGGTTTTCTTATATTGCACTGCACACAAATGAAACTAACAGGAATAGTAAATTCTATAATGCTATGAAGCTTCTATCTATGCAAATACTTAAAATGAAAGAGGATATGCATAAGGTTTGAAGGTTCAAAGTATTAGAAACCAGATATTTAAAAATTCTCCTAATCAAACAATTTCAAATGTTCAAAGTGAAATTCAAAGTTTGAGCGTCCTTTTAGGTGTTATAATATTTTCAAGAGTCTAGGAGCATTTGTTGGGACCACCGACTATGTTTATAGTCGGTGGTCCAAACACTGTTCCATTTGCAATATTAACAACTTTTATCTACAGATCGATATTGCAAAATTATTTCGGACGCATTAAGATATCTCCTAATATTTTGGCTTCATTAAAGCGGAATTGTTCGATCATACAGGAACATGCAACCCTAAAATGGAACATTATCAAGTTTTCTAAATTACAAGAGTAAAATCTATAAACAATAATCATCATCGGAATTAGTTTGAGTCCTTTTAGGCATAATTATTTATTTTATATTTTATCTCATAAATTAGCATATTCTTACATTTTTTCATCAGTTATATATATTGAGGACAATGGCGTGAATAGGAGGATGAAGGAATTGACTGATGATACAAGCATTTTTCGAATAATGTATTCAAGAATGTCACCAATTTTTCACACTACATCGAAAATGAATTTAACAGTGGAAAATTTAACTTTATAAGAAACATTCATTCTGAGTGATATCCCCCCTCATTGCAAAAAGCTATCTACTGTACAATTTTATTTTAATTGAAATATATGTTTTCAGGATTTAGTTCCACTGCAGCAACAGTTGGTGAATTTGACAACACTTGTGAATCTCAAAATAAATTCTATGAAATTACAAAGCAGTAAAATTGATAATAAAGATATTTTAGTGGACATTACACCTAAGGTTACGCCCCAGAATAACTATTCAAAGGAAAATAAAGATTTTCAGAAAGTTATACAACAGACAATAGAGATTCCAAGAGTTAGTAGTTTGGAAGAGATTGCTGGACTATGGGAAGTG
Source organism: Bruchidius siliquastri (assembly GCA_949316355.1). Classification (NCBI taxonomy): domain Eukaryota; kingdom Metazoa; phylum Arthropoda; class Insecta; order Coleoptera; family Chrysomelidae; genus Bruchidius; species Bruchidius siliquastri. Next base: position 8,338,597 of record OX438536.1, on the reverse strand, counting down.
AAAAAAATCATGAAATCATTTACAATACTGCCAAGATATCAACCTCAATTATATGTAAACCGCAGCGTGAGCAAAAGCATTCTACTGTATGGGCCTCCTGGTACAGGTAAAACTCGCCTTGTACACGCACTTGCTTCCGAAGCCAAGGCAGTTCTGCATTGCATCAATTCCAGTAACATTTTATCACCTTATGTTGGAGAATCTGAGAGGTATTTTCAATTTTTTTGAACCTTGAATAGAAAGAAAAATACTATATTATATATATATATATATATATATATATATATATATATATATATATATATATATATATATATATATATAATAGAGTATACATCCTTAACATGATTAGGGTAGATTTTTGATAACATAGCAATCTACAAAGTATGTTTGAAGAAGTACAGATCCGAATTGTTCTTTGTTTTTGAAATTGTTCCAAACTTTGAAGCTGCATAGACTCATAACTTTTTCCTTCACAGGAACCTGGAATATTTATTTAAACATATGAGAACAACGGAAAACTTCACTATTCTATTCATTGACGAAATTGATGGATTTTGCAGAAAAAGAAATTACGCTGAACAAGAACATAGTCGTAGGTAACCATTTCATAGATCATATGAATAGAACCGCATCTTAAGCTTTTATATTCCAGATTGAAAACGGAGCTTATGTGCCAACTTACTAGAGTGGAAGAAAATTCAAATGTTATGCTTATTTGCGCAACCAACTGTCCATGGGACTTGGATACAGCATTTTTGAGGCGATTTCATAAACGTCTGTACATCCCGTTACCAGAAGCTGCAGAAAGGTGAAGTTTCGCTATGCACATATTTATAGTTAAAATGGTTCATGACCAGATCCTATAATATATCTTCTAATATGCCCCCAATAGAATATAAACTCATCCTAAGGTACTACCACTATTAGTCATTTCTTGTCAGGGCCGTCCGTGGGACCATTGCCCTTGCGTCGCAACCCATCCTGAGATATCTAAATACTAACAGTGTGATAACCGTGGAGTTGACATGTTGCTGTTAGGGGACATTCTCCTGAGTTCAGATAAGTTTGTATGTTTTACGTCTGTCTGGTTTCTAGGTATTCACACTAGCGAACTGATTACAAATTATGACTCATCAGCAATTTTCCTTGCAACCAGGACTGCCTGCACCCGACACAATGAATAAAATTAATTGCAATATGGGAACATTCATTGGATATATTTTTATGATATTATATAACACGAATTATGAACCATCCTTTCACAAATGTCATCACCAAGATCTACAGAATTTATTTCTTCAAAAAGGACCAGTTCTTGATTATGCAAACATCACATTACCTTGGATCTGAAGCGTACCGACTTGTTTTCGCGCCAGAAATTTCATCAGGATCCACTAATCACACGATGAGCTTGATTACACGGTTTTACACCCAGGCCCGTGCGGTATCCTGAAATTTTGATTTGCATTTCCCCGCGAGATAAACCTTAAAAGCAAAAAAACAGAACAGAGACACCCCTTCTAACTTGCTCATGGCCAAACCTGAAGAGCAAAAAACAATCCTCTTCCAATACCATTCCTTTTTTCCTCCTCATTTTGATAACCCCCCCCCCCCATTGTTACGGCGTCTGAGGCGCTGCCTAACTTCCTTCACGCTTGGCACGCTCCTGCCTTTGATCAAAAATATATTAACAGTGTCGGTAGTAAATTAATATTTTTTGCTCCCGTAGGTTTTAGTAGGTGGCAGATACTAAGCTTCGCCTATTTACTCGAAGCGTACAGTATCTCATCTAATATTTATGTACATACTATATTACTTTTATATCCGGATAGCATTCGGCCTACCATTATCATCATTGGCATATTTATCATCCATTAATCCATTTCAGGCATGCCCTTCTGAAGTTATTCACACAAAAAACTCCACTTGAAATGCATTCTTCTTCTTGGCAACTCTTGGTAGAGAAAACCGCAGGATTTTCTGGTTGTGATATCTACAATTCAGTACAAGAGGCTCTTAATATTCCTATTTTAGGTAAACTTTGGTCTTTTATCATTTAATAGAGCTATAACCAACGATGATGAAAAATAATCGTCGTTGGCTATAACTCATCATAAATTCTTCAACATAATGTATAGCCCAAAGGACAGCAAAATTTTCGTAAATTATCAATAATATTATTACGACTTTGTAGTTCATAATTATCAGTTCAATGAGATTATTGATTCCAATCTGTATCGCAACTATGATGAGTTCCACATAGCATCTGCCTAAAAACCCAGATTACAAATTTTTATATATAAATTTAACAAAATTTCAAACATCCATGAAAGTTATTTACTTGCTACTCCGCAAAATAGAAAGGAGCATACATATTCGCATTTAGGAGTTGTCTTCATAGCAGTACTATAATTTTTGGATGACTGATTGACCTCAAATACCGGCACTGTACCTCTAGATATACGCAATCTACGCAGTTTGAAGTTGGTACAGAAAAAAGTTTCACCAGAGGGTTCCTAAAATTAGCGTTTCAAATGGATCGAGATAGACGTGCCTCCGTAGATCAATTAGCAAAAGCATCTGCCCGGCAAGCAGAAGACGTATATGGTTCGAATCCTACCGTAGTCCAGACTGATACACACACACAGATAGACAGACTTATAGACGTATTTATAAATGCGATTTTTATATCTTTGTTTCCATTTTGTGGATTAGCAAATAAATTACTTTCACCGCTCTAGCAATATTTTTTTAATTATAAATTACAGTGATAAATCGGTTCATAACGTCGATCCTTAATCCAAAAAAATTCCTGAGGCCTTAAGAGTAGCTTGCTCTATCCAATTCAGTGTTCTCTTGAACAATATAAGAGAGCCGCCAGACCTGTGTTATTTTTACAAAGCTATTATTTGGACCATATTACGTATGGATATTATCTAGGTTGGAAACTGTGCCATTTCAGAGAACATATGTTAGACAAGTACTGAAAATCACGTGATTTTTATGTTTTACCATTGATTGAGGACTCTTTAAGTTAAGTAAAATACCTAATATAAAATTAGAAACCCATATTTATTATTGCCAGATACATTTTAACTTCTGCCAGACATTCTAAAACTGGAATTATTATAATTTTAACTCACTAAGTATCTTGAACAGAACGTATCTGGCAAAAATGACAATGAGTTTCCAACGATATTCTGTAATACATATATAAAAAAATGTTAAAATCACGTAGATTAGCAAAGTTCTTTCTGTACGTTTCTTGCCTCTCTTTGAAATGGCCCAGCTTTCGACCCATACGATTTATGGACAAGCTAACTAGTTAAAATACGTAGGTCTGGCGGCTTTAAGATCTTACTGTATTTCTAAGAACTGCAAGACACAAAAATCTGGAGCCGCTGCGCTGACGGTTTCTACGAGAGCGCTACTTCTGAAAGCATGAAGGATTCAATCTTCAGTGACATAGCAGACCTCCCTCCTTGTTCTGTGAGAGCTAGGCCGGCCAGAGCAGAGGACCTTTTCCTGTGTGTACATATGATGACACCGACAGTGTCAGAAAGTGAGATTAAGAAGTTTGACGAGTTCAATGCGAAATAAATTGATAAGGGTATCATAGTCCAGTATATTTATCCCAATTAACATGGTTATTATTGGAATTCATATGGGAAGAAAACATTTTTGATATTGTTAAGATATCAATACTTCAATACTAGTTTTCGACATCCAACTTTGTAAAATACAAATTTTTAGGGGAAAATTTATCATTTTATAAAATCCAAAATACAGCTGTTGATCGCAACATAATATTTCACAGCTTAATCCAAGATGGCGTAAAAACTACTAGAGGTTGATGGTTGAAAACTCAAATTTAGCTTCTTAATTGTGCCAAAGAAGACAAATTTTTCTTCCCCAGTGAATCACTATAATAAATCCTACAATATACTGAACTGGTAATTATAGATATGTACTGTTATAGTTAGATTTATAAGCGTGTACAACTGCCCAGAAATCCAGTCTAGTAGGAAAAAAATGTGTTCAAGTTAATATATTAAGAAATAAAAAACTGTCATATTGTTCTAGCATTTTTATTCCATTGAAATACAAATTTTGTGATTTATTTCCCAGTGAAATTTGTATTGACAAATATCTTCAGCTGGGAATGAATCTTTGACAAAAAGTAAAATTACACAGCCAAAAAATATTAAAGAAGCTTACAATTATATGAAGATAAAATTAATACAATTTAAAATTGAAAAAATCACAGAATTCTCTTGGGAGTATAATGAATTCGTTACGAAATTATAACGAAATTTATACGCACAGCCTGTAAGTTAGTGGACAAATTTTATTCCAATTTTGGAGAAAATCTGGTATTTTGAAAATTAATTTATTAATATTTATGGTATACAACAAGCGCATAACAGTTCTGCTCCAATGCCTCATCGCTATCTGATCTTGCTAGACAGACTCGACAAACTGCACACAACTCTACTAATATAATAATCACTCATTTGTCCGTGGGACATCAATACTACTAACAAAAAACTCCTTTTCTGGTTCTGTCAACGTTAATCTATCGAAAATCCGAATTAACAAACTCCTATTAATTGGTCTACAATCTATAGCAATAACAGTACCTCGGTGCCTTATTCGTGGTTGCTTAGATATAAAAAAGTCCACTAACTCAAGGCAACGTTAGGCATGTCGACAATACATTTATAGTGCAATCCTATAAGTAAAGATTTTCATATAAATTTATAAACACCTACACTTTTAGTATACTCTTATCTCATTATTCATTTTCTTAATTATTTTTAGCTAAGCTTGGTAGTTTGTAAATTCACTGTGTTGAACTGTTGCATTTGAGTTAGGATGAATTAACTGCTAGTATGTAGTATGAAATACCAGCGCAGTTTTACTAACTATATCGAGTTATTTGTACTCCTATTGATGTTAGGTTAGCTAGTAATAATTTTTATTGCTAAAAATTGTTCGATGTAACTATTTGCAATAATTTGTATTAATGAAGTCTGAAACTTATCATGTGTTGGCTGGCCACTAATTGAAGTCACAATCCATTGATTGAATATATGAGATGAACTTTTATTAACATTGATACTAGACATTTCATATCAGTTCATTTCAGTTACCGTTGAGGCAACTAGTCGTAATTTCATTTGTACCTGTTTGTCTAATATGACATTTAATTAAAAATCCTTCAAAATGTCTTGGGCGGCTTCCACATGAATCGGATGCAACTCATTGAACACAATCATTCAATATTTGAAATATATATCTCAATCCCATTCGAGAAAAAACTCATGATAAAATAATTCTCGTCTTTAGTCTCCAATAACTTACATATACTATTTTCGCGTATACTTCAACACGAATTGACGTTACAGACAACAGCTGATTACTTAGTAATAAATCATATAAGTGACAGTTAATTTTCACCAGAGAAGCATCCTACTGTATTTTTAGCAACGTTTCCTTGGGCATTATATTTATTAGGATTAATAGTACCCAAATTTACTAATTAATGATAAAGCAACTTCATCTGTACTTCATAATATTTTGCAGTCAAAAGTCCCACTTCATGAAAGTTTGCTTTAAAATATCTATTCAAAATAAATAATTCTGAGACGGTCTAACCTTCACCAATGCCAAATACCTTTAGTGAGAAATTAGACCAAAGGTTTCACTGGCTAATCAGCTATTCACATCAAATCAATAAGACGACGATGCGACATGTGTCATTCGCGATTGTTGCTTTATTGTGGTATCTGCGTGTGCGAAAACAGTATCTTTCCACATTTAACATTTGCTCAGATAGCTTTGTCGTTCTTTGTTTGCAAAATGATCCATAAAATCAATGATATTTACTACTAACCCGATAATAGTAGTGAAAATGCGACGGTACGACTTGATCGATAAACGGTCATTGGTGTTATCGCGTGGATTTTGATGCAATAAATACAATTTGTATGTACTACGGTATCTGTTGTAAGCGTGTACTTTTGTGTAAACATAAGAGGAATTGGTAATTGGCTGCTCCCACTGACCAATTATTAAACTACATAGTGTTACAAAGCTAATACAAAAATAATTGGACCGATTGACAAATAGTTTTGAAGCTATATTCAGGTCAGAATCATAAAAGCCTCGTCACCATCATGGAATGTTTGAAATCTGAAGTGATGCAAGTAAATTGTCAAATCCAAAATAGGTGAACAATATTTTGCTGAATTCTAAAGTCTAGCATGTTAGGAATGATTTTCATGGCGTTATGAATGGGAATGGGATCTGACCAGAATATCGCACCCAGTAGTAAGTTTAAAATAGTTGAACATACATACACTGTTATCCAATTGTTCAAGAGAAAATCAGATACATGTTAAACATAACATTATAGTTTTTTTCAAAGTAGGTACAATCTCAAAATAATGTTTTGAAATGTTTGAGTTGGGCATTTTCCAGAAATTCGACAATAAACTGAGAGAAATCTTATGTTCCATCGATCCATGCAACTTTGAATAATGCTTTCGCATCAATGATAATGACAAATATAATTATTTATATTTTTTGATCAATTCTCCTGCGTCGAACGAATCGGAAATCCATATAAATCGTTAATTTATTAAAACATGCATAATGCTAGCATAATGTTAGAACAATTCAACTGAATATTTTTTTAAGGTAATTCCAGTTGGTGTATTCAATTTATAAAAAAATATTATTGTAAGTAATTTTTTGGTCAACGTGGATGTTAGGGTTTTTAAAATTAAATTGGAATGATGTTTTCGTGAGGTAAGTACGACATAAAACTAAACCTGCAGTAATTTGGATACGAATTATATCCCCTGATCTCATCGTTCTATGATCGAAAATTTTACGGGTTAAATATTCTTTCAAATTATCAATGAATAATTTGACATAATAAAATATAAGACTTCAAATACCTCACTCGAAGATTATGAAACGAAAGATATTCAGCAGGAGGATTATATTTTAAGTTGAAGGAGTCAAAAGAAATAATTTCCTTATACGGCTACATTTGTACTTATCATAAGTGTTTTAGTATACTGGTACATCTGCAAATAAGGCTAAACCTTCCTACTACAATTAAAGCTATATCAAAGGGTAGTACTTGGAACAAAAAATATACATCCAAAGTTTCATCAAGGACAACTTAAAACCTCAATGTAGTGTCAATTAATTAATCCAGTCGAAGATCAACTGCTACAGAACCATCATATATTTTATTCAATGATTTGAAACTTTCAGCATTTCAACATTACAGCTTTTGAAAGCTCTCAATCTAACGTCCAAATTTCACATAAGCAATGATCTTGTAATGGAAAATAGTTGCTCTCCAAAAACATAACGACGCCGACGAAATGTCAAATTTCACATCAATTTTAAAAATAAGTAAAAGATGAACAAAAAAGGCCGCAATTTCAATCTATCTAATATATCTAAAGTAATCATAAAATTACCTAAGGTAATCTCAAAAAACCTTCATTCAACCATTTCCAGGTTTAGGTTTTCAAATCCACTTGGATGTTGGCTTTAGTTCTAATATACCACTGCTGTAAAGTAACATTCTGAGGAACCATCAAAATTGAATAGTTTTTTTACATGAGTAGATCACTTTTGGATTGACGTTCTGAAGCAATTGACTTTTTAAATAGAATGACACTCTTAAAAACTACTAACGCTGTCTCCGTCCTGCACATCACTCATAGTTGGAGGATCTAGATCTGGAGCACTGCCCCACTGTCCTCTGCACATCATTCGGTCATCATACAAAGAGAACCGAGCTGAACTCACGGCAGCCTTAAAGAATAAATGAATACGTTCGACATTATAGAATCGATAACCTTTATATAAATAATATAGGAGCGACAATCTGCGTCCTTTCTATTCTGTGTACTGTCTGTAATCATACATTTGTAATGATTTAAGTTCACGACACGAGGCATAGTAACTCGAAATTGATTTGCAACACTTATTCAATAGCTACACAAACAGTTATGAAATAACTGGTTTTATACACAGAGTGCTTTTGCGGGACAAGCGCCAGCAAATCCTACAATAAAATATGATTCGAATAAAATGTTATTTCGTTACAGATTTTTCTAATTATTTACCATTTTTATATTTTACAAGACAAAATAACTCCGAGTTACATATGCTTAGACGCAAATCAGTTGGCTGTTGCGATCTCAAAGTTTGTCACTAACAAATTGTGTGCTAAATATCGTGAATATATGTTACACAAGTTAGTACATTTTTGTTTGAAATGTAGCGAATCCATACCTGTATTGCTATATGAATTTCAAACTTGACATTTCTAACAATGCTACTAAAAGAGAATGTGGATTTTTTCCGCTCAGAAAAATGATAGTTCTACTCAACATGTTGAGTATTAGGGTGTTTATAATTTATAACCCAATGTAATTGATAATCGAAATGGATCATTCCGGTCAGATCGATTCCAGATGATCGTGTCCACGCACAATTGGTTTGGTTTCGCGTCTATATTTCTTGGTCTAATTCAATCTTTCGGATCAGTTTTATGTGGCGTTCATCGTATCGGATGTGGAAGGATCGAATCCCGCGAACCGACATTCAAACTGCGTGAACACGATTATCTAAAATTGAAATGGCTGGTTCTACCGCTCTCATTTACCTTTCCTCTGGTTCTTCGAACGCTAGGTGGAACATCGCCAGGAGTCTTAACCCTGATCGCTGGATCCTTCAGTCTTGAAAGATCACTGGTCGAAGAAAACACCTCATTGAACTGCTCCAATGATCGCTGTCCTGAAAGACTGTCTTTCCTTTTTATTATCTGAGAAATTCCACAATTATTTGGAACTTCTTTTGTCTTCACTTCCTTAAGGGCTAAAGTTAGAGGCCTTTTAATTTCGTTTTCTTCTATGAGTAGAGACGTAGTTACCCCATTTTGTCCGAAACTATTCACTATTTTACTGTTGAGCTTCACCTAAAATAATACATTGAATCATAGAAACTACAACACTCAACAGTTCCAAGTTCATTTGTCTTTCTAACAAGTTTTAGCCGTTGGCCATGGCAGCAATATCTAGAATTTTCTTTAGTTAAATAGATTATTTAATCTGGGTAGCATACGTTAAAAGCCTTTGTAGACAACGCCATGATTTAAAAATGGTGTTTTGAACTTCTATCATCGGCATGAATTTTGGTTGTCATGAAGTTACGATTGATTTACTGTCTTCAATCGTTTCGGTTAGACAATGGAATTTTGAAACACATTTTTGTAATTACAAGTATTTTTTGTGATATAATTAACTACCTGTGTTTCTTTGCATACACTCCCATTTACTGCTTGTTTCTTCGAGTTGAAGAGTTTTTTCAGTCCACTCCATTTGAACTTTTCTTTTCTAGGCACTTGAATAACTACATTATTTGTATTCTGCTGTTTTGGAAATCCATGAACTGCGTTTTGTACGTAAGGAATCGGTGTTGCCCTTAAATTAAAAAAAATGTTTGTATTTATTCATTAAAATTGTAAAATTATGACGTTTCAAGAAATAATATAAAAACTGATAAGATATGGAATATGGGTTGACAAAACATGATGGAATAGTGAGTCTTTAGTACTTAAATGACAAGAAAAAAGGTAGTCTTTTTTTAAATTCATGATATGGTCTAAACTATCCAGATGAACTAGGTGAATTTTTCATTTAACAAAAGTTATCCGCAAGAATCACGGACAGTGGCGCTGCTCATTTGTATAAAATTGTCCTAACAATACAGTGGAGAGCATGCACTTAATTATTACACTTATTTGCATTGAGACATTTCAATTTATTTTTGATGACTTACCTATGGTTGATTTGGAAATTTAGAAAATCATTTGAAATAAGGTTTTCCTCTTCTGCTCCGCTAGTACAATGTTTTGAAGATTTGTCAATTAATAGGCTATCACTAGAACCTGACAACAGATTTCTTTCCAGGCATGGATTACGACCCTACGATTAAAATTTTAGGTTATTCTAAATAATGATCAATACGCCACCAAACATTTACAATGAATTTGGAACTGAGTTAAATTTGACGCAGACCCCATTTTGCATCAACTCTTAGTTAGAAAAGATAGGATTGAGGTGCTATTTCAACTAATTTTGGAACAAGTGGCAAACAAGTTTCTGTCGTAGTTACTTGCAAAGATGGTGAATCATTTCTAATTCTATATCAATGGCTATGATCTCCACAATCTAAAATGAATGAAAAAGAGAAACCTGAAACGTAGAGGAGGGTATTTATTCTTTATATATTTTTGAGATTTAGCATGTTTAGACTCTTTACTATTATGCAAGGAATCGGAATGAGTATATATCTCATAAATTATTAATAATTCATTTTTGCAGTTTTTTGACTCACCTGGTATGGTTGTAATGGTGTGACACATGCAGCCAGCTGGTTTGAATTTTTACAATTCTCTTCAGATGGAGATAACAATGTTTCTACAGTATTAACAGATGCATCCATTTGCTGTAAATCAGAAATAATGTGTAAATCTATATCATAAGAAATAAAATAAAATAGGTTTCAAGGAGGAATATACACAAAATAGATATATTCCATCTATTGGCTATTGTCGAGGTGTATATAAATCTACTCTGTACAATATTATTTTTGAAGTTGAATGAGAAGATACTATTATGGACAAAGATAAACAATATTGAGGAATAAATATAATATCAGATTAAAACTGAATATACTAAGTATTACGAAATAAGGTAGAGGCAAATCCTCATCAACAAAAGATGCTGATAAAGACATTACAAAAATATTGAGATAATTTTAAAGCTTATATTATAATATGCAAAACTACATATTTACAAGAAACCTGTAAGTTGCCATATTACATAGTTTATGTCATATTAAAAATCCACAAGTGCCAGTATACTAAAACACCTTTTGTAGGTGTTTTTAATTTTTATACAATACATTCATAATTCGATAATAAGTCCATATTATTGTAGGGAAACTACAATGTCCACTTTTTTATTTCTTCAGTACGCCGTTTTTTTAAATGCAAATTCAAAGCTCAGTTAAAAAAACTTACCGTGCGATCATGAAGGTGGTTGTTATTGATCAGTGGCGTAGGACTGGCGGGAGGATGATGCAACGGGTGAAGTGCCCCACGGCCTTTAAGGGAGGGCAGTTCTAGCAGTCTTTCTACCACACATAATGCTGTCAATCGAGCTTCAGCATCCTGAAAATCCATTACATTAATTTGTAGTACGACAACTTGTACGTAGAGTACCAAATCAGTATTCGATTGAGTCAATATTTGATATTATTATTCGACTTCTGATCAAGCTTGTTGCGTATGGGTTGACGCCGGGTCGGTGCCACTAAGTGGATATTTTTCTAAGGCTATTTATTTGTGGTGGTGGATGGATATGCCTCCAATGTATTTACCATCAATGCAGGTGATCCTGAAGGATCTGACCTTTCTCCGACGCTCTTCTAGCTGTACATCAACGATTTGTTGGAAATAACATCTGATCGTATCAATGAGGACATTGAAATAACTGTGGAATGGGAATATACAAACGGAGTTCAGTTAACGCGTAAGACTCGGACAACAACCCTGACAAAGAAGTCGCATGCTGGCCTGCTAGCCATGGAAATGGAGGGACGCCAAATCCTTGAATCGTCCTCCATTAAGCTTCTGGGAGTTATCATGAACAATAAAATGTCATGGCACGAACACGATCATGTTACTGGCCTCGATAGAAGATGGGGGAAATTGTATTCTCCGCAACAGCTACTGCTACTCTACAAGACCCAGTTCACACAATCGCTGGGGTATTGCTCGCATGTGTGGGAAGCAATACGTCTGGTGGATGCGCCTGACATCACAAAGGATCTCCACAACCTAGAACATCGAAGAAGGGTGGCTGATCTGTCTATATTCTAAAGATAATATCATGGAAGATGTTCGAACGAGCTGTCTAGCAAGAACAAGAAATAACGGGATATTTATCCAAAACTAGATGCACATCATTCGATACATAGTGTAACCATCTTAAAACACTGATTTATATTAACTGGTAACACAACAACTTATACACTAATTTATATCCACGATTTCTAGTTCTTAACTATTTGGCATCTGGAAACTCCAATATATCAAAAAATGCCCATCTCGAACAAACTGACACATTCGAGATGTCTGTCAATAACTGCACACATGTCCTGGATGATTTGCATACAGGGTGATATTTTCTTAGCTGCCACTGCTGATCGCATTGCACTAGGTTAGTTCTAGTTAGATTGTCGGTGAGGATGAAAGTCGATAGTTTAGCGAGCCCACATGCTGCTGCTTGCTTGTGGCACAAAGTAGAGGTATGTGCATTTTGATTTAAGGAGGTATGGAAAAATATGAGAACCCTTGATTGGATCACATCAAATAACAAGAACACAGACATTGATGATCTTAGCGACTGAAAATCTGCAAAATGTCTCCACAGCAGTAAGATAACAGATGTCGATCAATCTATAAAATCACCGCTCTATTAAATATATAATCATATTCATTACATTATCAAAGCTTTCCATAGGTTAGATACTTTTGTAGTGAGTGTATCATTCCTGGACCCTTCACTGAGAGTCGATTGAGACAACAGTTTTCATACTGATGCTTCCGCCTTTCACAAAGATGACCTTGAACAATCTTACTACTAGTTGATACGATTGTCTTTTTAAAATACACTAAATTATACAATACAGTATAACTACAACCTTTTTTTTATTAATTTGAATATCAATCGACCAATTACTTGAGCTCAATCAATATGATGAAGATCAAGCTCTTACACGATATATACTATACCTGGTCCCAACAATCTTCTGCAGTCTCCGCTATTACCCTGGCTGCCGCGGAATCGTGTCTCCATCCAGGGGGCCAAAGCGGTCTTGCCTTCCTCCTACTGACTAACGCTTGCATTTTTTCTAACGTAGGAGAATCGCCCGCCTCTCTATGAAAGGGCGGAGCGTACACCGGCGGTTCCCCGCGCTGGGCGCAGGAACAACGACTACCTACTTCCCAGAGTACCTGTAAAATAGAATAGAATAATTGAATCTTAAAAAATGACGTCAAGTATGTTGAGTCTATATTTTTCACGTAATGGTAACAGTTTATAAATAAGGTTGCTTTCTTTTGGAAATCATTGTTATAGACGATCGGAGGTATTCTATATACAGCTATTCTTTTAACATCTCCCTCCACCCACATCCGCGATTTTTGACCCCCCAGAAAGTCTTTGGAGAATGATCAGGTGCCTCGGAAACGTTTAAAAAAGTCAGGTCATTTTTATTTATTACGTTCTATGAATGCCCACCACCACTGGACTGATTGTTGAAAACTATAAAGCTCTTTTGTCCTTGTAGCAGCCTAGTGAAATTGCATCAAAATCCGAAAAGTATATTCAGAGTTATAGTGGGGATAAGGATTATCGAACGAACAGACAGATAAACCGATCAACGGAAGTGAGTGAGATGGATTTTCGTGATATACTTGTCACGAAACATCAAGAAAACCCAATATCTGGAATTCAAATTTTTCGCCTATTGATGAGATATAAAATAAATATATAAAAAAGACATGCATTTGTGGGGAAAATGACCACTCAACTCAGTGAACATGTTTGGTAAACTTGACACAAGGAGTGAAACGCGAGCAAGTTTTTACATTACACGACGAAGATAATTTTAAGAAAATCTATATTTTGTTTTGTTTGTGTTTCCAATTTAACGTTAGAATCTGATCCAGGCTGGTTGGATATGCTTAACATGAAAAATGTAAGCAATCTTTCCTACATCTAAAGGCAAAAAATCTGATTCCTCAGGTGTTCTTATGGTTAGTTTTTGCATTCCATGAGGAACATAATACGGGCTAGTTTTTACATATTCACGTAACAAAAATAATTTTTTGTGGACTAAGTCAATAAACCAGTGCTCCTGGTGTTATTCGTTTGAGCATAGCTGAGTTTCATAAAACAGTATGGATCAATAAGCCTCTGTATGATTTATATTACCTGAGATTTTTCCTCTACTTTGGAAAAATCATCCATGAACATGTTAGTAGATATTGTATGTACTTACCAGACCAAGTGCGTATACATCTATTTGTTTCAGAGCAGACTCACAGTCACGAAGATTAACAGCTCCCTCCAAAACTTCAGGCGCCATATATCGCAGAGTACCTGTAAGTATAACGTAGGTTTCTTTTATTAGTCATAAGCTAAAAGAATATATGTGTTTTTGATACATGTTAGTCGTTTTAATATTTGGAAATTTTAGTTACTGCAAAATCCAAAAAAGTCATCAACCTTTTTATTCTAATGCTTATATTTTTAACGTTTCAGTGGAAATATTCTAATCAATTTTGGAAGCTCTTGTAAGAGGCCTTATCCACATCTACCATGTCACGTTAAAATTACCGCATTGATTAAAAAGACAAACTTGATCTATTGTGATGATTTACATACCAGCTTCGCTGATTGATTTATTTTCTGCCCTCTTTGGTATAACAGCCAATCCAAGATCACAAATACAGCAGGTCAAATCGGCTCTCACTAAAATATTCCTAGTGTTTATATCTCTATGTGTGATGCAGGGTTTACCCAAATCAGAGTGCAAATGGGCCAGACCTTTAGCAATGCCTGCAAAAAAGTAGTTAAACTGATTTCAGCGAGCACACTATATACCAGATAGAAATGTATGGCCTTCTCAGCCCATTAATTTCTCATCGATTAAGTCAAATTAATCATAGCATGATATCAATCAATTATTAGAAATCATTATATTTACCTAAACTCATTTTACTTAAAGTAGTAAGGTCGAGAACGTGTTCCCGCAAGTAATCCTGCAAACATTCTTGTTCTAGGCTCAACAATAAAAGAAAATCAGTTTGTGCACCAGGACCCATTGAATATTCTCCACCACCATAGCATTTGAGTAGAGCTGAATGGTCTCCAGATGCCTGATTGAAATACAAAATGTTCATTATGAATTGTATTTATAATATATGTCAGTTTATATGTGCAGAAATGTGCTTAACCTACCTTGTACATTTCATGTTCGTTGAGAAAGTAGTTTCTGTGATGTGCAGGAAAACGTTTAACTGCAATAATCTGATCATCAATCTGGCCTCTCCAAACACTACCATACATTCCTTGACCTATGGAATAATGTATTTTCAAACATTTCAACACTTATATTCTATGGTCATTTTAGGTCATACATTTGTATTGTTTTGAAATGTAACGTCATACAAAGGAAGATAAAACCATATTACCTTTTTTGAATGTATTTAAAAGAAAGAGACGTCTATAAGATATATAAAACCACAACGCGATAGGACGTTATGAGTTGCTGTGGCCAGCCTCATTAGTTATATTATATTTACGACTAAAAATATGGTGCGTTGAGCATCCACCAATTTCGTGCAAATCGATCCGCTTGAAACTTAAAAAAATTGGTTTAATGTGTTTGGAACATACGAAATGCTTCGGAAATTTACTAATAACTCGTCAGTCGAATATATCACAAAAACACACATCTATTGAAAATAAATCCAGCCTTTCTGTTCTGAATGCAAATATGTGAACAATTATCCATGTCTAAATAGTATGGAGAATTACCCGGGTCAAATGTTCATGGATGACAGAAAACCTATTTTGCGTCCTTGCCACAGTAGTAACCTAGTGTCAAAATTTCATCAAAATCCTAATAGTACTGCTTCTCAAGTTATAGAGCGGCTAAGGATTATAGATAATAACAATATCTAGAATTCGATGTTTTCGCAATTACAATACTTCCCCCGGTTATTGGTGTGGGGAGTACAATTAATCATCTAAAAAAATAATGAAATAATCAACATCCTTTACCTATCACGTCGAGCAGTTTCAGTCGATCCAGACTGTAGTCCTCCGGGAGTGGCAGTTGTTGGTTGGCACCGCCTGCTTCCGCGTCTCCGCCCTTTTTGGGCGGTCTTATCCGCCAGCAGAGGTACACCACCGCCACCATGCCCGCCACGAAGGCGGAGAACAACACCGCCACGGCTACGTACAGCACCGGTTGTTGGTCCAGGGAGTCGTGCTGATTCGAAGATATATCCAAGATAGGTACCAGGTCATCCCCGGGAACATAGGCATCGGTAAAATTCACATTACATCTAGAAATCGAATGTATGAAATATTAATAGAGTTGAGAATGAAAGAAACTTCGGAAGGACAGAAATGAGATAATGAAAAATGCACTGAACAAATGAAATATATGGTACAGGGAAGGCAATTATACTAATCTCAAAAATGTTTCTGAAGAACAAATATTCACACTTTAGCATCAAGATATTCACAAGAAATATCATTCTGGATGCGTTCGATCTGGGTATTATCACAAATGCCACTGTCACTTGTCAAAAGCTACCAGCAAATATTCTTACCACTCTCTGTATTTGTCGGTTGCTACTGGTTAAAAATGCAGCTGGAGTAGGGGACTTAATGATTACTATATATTTAGTCTTGGTGACGTTAAGACCATACAGATGACCGACTTCATTAATTTTTGTCATAAGATGTTGCAAACCTTCTAAGCTATCTGTCAAAATTGGCGTATAGTGACGGTAAAGCTAATTTCAAACTTATATAGCCAGTCACCATTTTTGCTTGCTCTTCAGAAAATATGTTCAACAGCCAGATCACATACTCTATGAGCCCATTGTATTTGCATCCCACGTTAAGTCCTTTATGAATTTTACAAAAAATGTTTCCGCAAGATACTTACCTACTTTGTGAGCAACAGCAAAACTTTGTGTGATTCATAGCTTTTGGTGGCTTTTTGTCTGATAAGCATTCAGAACGATCACATTCATTCGGCTTCCCGGACTGCTCCCAACAACCTGTAAGGGAAAACAACATTGCTCACAACACAATACTATGTGTGATACTGGAGCCTTGGACGCAGCAACCCCCAAAACTACACAGTTTGACCACTTGCCAAAACACTTTTTCAATTACCAACACGTGTATCGCTATTACGTTAGCATCTTCAGGTGAATATTATTAATACTCTTACGTTATCGAAACACGTGTCGGGTATTGAAAAATGGTTTATGAGTGGTAAAATTGGTAACGTTTCAAGACGATACTAATTTTCATTTGCTTCTTCATAAACTGAACAATTGCCAGTGAAATATAGAGTCAACCTACTTGACTACAGTTTTTAAGATGCTACGTTACATTTTCGTAATTATTCATGATTCTCGTTCATGTAAATGCAGTAATATTTAGAAGTGGTTGATAAAACAGAACAAAACGCATACTTTTGGAAAAAAATAATCTAAGGGGCTTCAGAAAAGACCAAAAACGAAGATTGAGCGTTTTTGCAGCCACTACACCGACTATACCTAACTACAAAGCTTTTGCGTCCTTATAAAAGTAGCAACCTAGAGTTACAGTTCCATCGAAATCCGAGAAGGGCCAAGGATTATCGGACAGACAGAAAGACCACTGGAATTAGTAACATTGTTTTCAGTGTATATGTCATGAAACATCAAGAAAAAACACAGAGATAGAGTGTGAACTCCATCACTATACCTCATTCGCTCATGTGAGGGGAGCCAAAATTAAATGTTTACTTCATTCACATTACTAAGACAACTTAGTTTTGCTAACTTCACACACGTCCACCCGGTCACAAAAATTGAGATTAGATTATGTTAAAATCTCGTAGCTGGTGCATAAAGGAAACTTTAGAACCAAACGCGTTAAACTAGAACTTGGAATGATGACATTTTCACATTTACATTTCTGTATAGGTCGAGATTTGAACTCTTCAGCATTGTGATGCTAATTTTGAATTTGTAACAGATGAACTGAGCAGATAAAAGAGCGAGCGTATATCGCACCTACACTTTTTCTTCCATGAAAAAACCGATTTCACACCTCACTTGGCCAACTGCGAAGGTCAACGTTATATAAACTTTATAGTGAATCAAATGAACATTTTTGTTGTTAATATTGCAGTCTACACTTAGTTTCACAAATGAAAATTGTCGTGAGTATTTGTCGTTTTTTAAAGATATTATATCGACTAATTGGACAATTATCAATTTTATCAAAAAAATTTAAATAGGCTCTAATGTATCTAATCAGCGTATTTATTTTTTGGAAAATATTCTGAAAATTCAAATCAGAAAATATCTAGAATGTCCATCAAGCAATTTGTTTTTCAAAATGCCAGTAAAAAAATATTTGTTCATTTATCTGTAGTTTCAATTACCGAATATTCGGCTAACTGAAAAGTGCAGAAGGTATACCAGGGTCAAACAGAAAAGTGTTCACCGGGTCCCATTTTTCCTAATCATCTCTTCCAATTAAATATTTTTTTTTAATACCCACGATAAGCTATAGATTCAATAAGAATAAAAATATGCGTTCATTAAATTGGATCACCATTAATTTATTGAAGACATATAAACAGGTCGAAATCTTGACAAACAGTCTAAAATAAACACTCATCTCCAAGCGTCTCGCACTATGGCGCTGCCCATCGGCAACTTCCCCAAATTTATTGGAAAATGATTCCAAACGTCCAATACGGGCGTTTTTTCATTTTTCAAGTTTTTGACGCTAACTCCGCAGCCAATGAATCGATCTTTAAAAACTATGAAGCCTTGTCATCATTGTCACAGTAGTAACCTAGAGTCAATATTTCATCATGCTGATAAAAAGTAACGACTCGAATAATTAATTAAAAACAATAAAATGAGTATCGTTTTCAGCGTTTTTGGGGAAATGAGCTCGTTTTTATCATTTAAATGGGACACTCTGTATATTTTGCTTGTTTCGGGCTAAGTGATTTTAATTTTTCTTATAAAATGTACACGTCTGAATTCAATTGTCTTTTGATTGAGCCCACACTTAAAGGTATGTCGTAATTCTGATTTGTTTATCATTCACGGAAAAACGGAGTTGGAGAGGACAAAATCAATTATAGGTATTTACTCTTCCTTCAAAGGGCAAACCAACACAATATAAAATCAAAATTTCTCGCCATTAAAAAATGTGTTTTTCGCGATCGTTATTTCAAATATTGTCCCTGCACGAAATTTAGACATAGGATGTGTTATAAAAAGGTCGTTTAGAATTGTTTAGTGCAGAGTTCACCAAATGGAGGACCACCGACCTATTTTGTGCGGACCACTCACCCTCGACGCAGTGTGCCTGGGTTTAATTGATGGAAAATGTTAAATTTTCAACACTAACAACACACCAAATTGCATATTTTATCTCTAGCTATTTTGAAATGCCGCCGTGGAGAGTGCTTGTCGCCCGGTATGTCATGAAACATCAGAATACATATCTCGATGTTAATATTTTTCGCGATATCAATACTGCCCAGCCAGTTGGCTTGGAAATTAAAACCATTTCTTCCAAAGTGGCTTTGCCAGATTCGCCGACGGGTGTACTTAGTACGCAAAAAAACATCTGACATGAACCGCGGTAGTTGTAACCATTTCCCAACATTGAGTTTAAACAACTCAACAGACATCTTGTTTGAAAAAGACTAATTATGGTTCAACTATGCATGCACAATCAATGTAAGAGAGGCACAAAGCAAAACATTATAAGATTATGAAATAATATGTCATCGTTCTTGAAACTACTTGAAAAGCATTAAGCGCCTGAATTGTGGTTTTTCTTACAGCCATCTGTTAATCCAGAAGGTCAATAAATGGATCGCAGCAAGTATTTGTTTTGACTGGATATTACATTATGAAAGGTTGTTTTATGTAGGGTAGAGATGTAGAGTTTCTAATTCTTCTATAAAAGAGATCAGATATATTTTCACACCCATGTCATCTTCAGAACTAGGGTAAAACACTTGCATTGTTGCAAATTTTCACTTTTTTACTCTCTGCTATTCACTTCTTCTGTTAATAGGTGGGTAAATAATTCAAGATACGTTTGTTTTTTTAAATTTTTTCAAACATAATCTACACGAAAAGCTATTGCCTGGTAAATTTTTGCCTATCTATAAATTTGAAAGTAACTGATCTGATCTTGAAGAAATTTACACTAGGTTGTTATGTGGAGAAGAAAGAGAAGCGTTCCAGTTTTTGAAAATCGATCCAGTGATGGTGTAGTTATAATGAAATAAGGAGTAACCTTTAGCCTATAGGTGATAAAGTAATAATCTGATCTTCATGAAATATTCACGGTACATTACGGTTGGTCCAGGGAAAAAATTAATTATTCTAGGAAATTAGCACCAATCTAATACCATAAAACAGAAATTATACAATTCTTAAAGATCCACAATGGTTTACCGGTACCACTGCACATTAAGTACAAAGTCATTAACCTACCTTGATATGTTGATGCCTTTTATTTTTTGTACTTCCTACATCATATATATTGTAAAATGATAACATATATACATATGGTTCCCAAAACAAGGAGGGTTCTGGTGCCAGGCTTGGGCAAAATACAACTCATTTCCTCTTGGTGATACAAAATAGCTTTCTACACAGATATTTAGACTATTATGTCTTGTGTACGTTGTATTGAGGAAAAGTGAGGGCCTACAGATAGAAAGCATTACTATCTGCTCTGAGAGCAATCAAGGCACTATGTACCTATAAGGTAATGTTGGATTAGTTCTACAATGCAGATAAGCTCTATTGCAGCAAGGCATCACATCACATTGATGTGGGTACCTGGACAGGCTGGGACAGGTGGCTTAGAGATGGCGGATGCTTTTGTGAGATTGAAATCCCAGAACTAGCTACTGAGGTATCTTCACTTTAAATCAGAAGGACAATGGAGGTGCAGATTAACTGCTTCCTGAGATAAAGTAATGTTTCTGGATATTGTAGAGCCTATTGAAAGGGATGGACGATTTTGCCCCCCTTAATAGGATAAACTTTAGATTTTTGATGGGACTTATGACTGGTCATAACTTAGATGCTACCTGGATATTATGAAGGTGGTAAGTTATTTAATATGGGCAGGCTGTGGTGAAAAATCTTCGGCAAATATGAGGGTATCACAGGCATGTTATACTAGGGGCTAGTATTCTAGAACTTGAAGATATGAAATGGGTAGAAACCAGGGCTATACTCGCCTTCCTAAAAACGACAGGTTTTGGGAACTAGTGCAGATAGAGGCGCAAAGGTGCATGGCGTATGTACCAATTACTGTTGGAATTGGATTGCCTCTTTTTTTTCCAAAGTTAAGCCCATCAGTTTGCATTACAAAACGATCACACTGACCTATAAGCAGAATCTCTATTCATCTTTTTAAATATTTTGTTACTTATCTTCCTCAATGGCAAATGAAAAAATATCTGACAAAGGTTAACATAGACTTAATATAACCAGATTTATTTTTTTTAAGCAGTGTCTTATATCAACACAAAAATGTTTAGAGTTCATCCAGTCCTTCCTTACCACAAAAATGGATACTACTAAAAAATTTGGAATATATGGAACCTTGAGAACACAGAATAAGAACATGATTATTCCCACTATATGATTAAAACTTTTTCATAATACACTGGGAAACAGCAAATTGTTTCCAAGATCAAAATAGCAAAATCTTACTTATGTTATCAGTCTTCCAAAAGTCTCAGTTGGATTTATAATTACCTATCTGCCCATAATGAATGAGAAAATTTGATCATTAGATTGGAAATATGTACCTGAATCTATTATACCAGGTTGTACTTTATGGGGGGTTTTAATAAACATAACATATAACATAGGCTATAATAACTGAATCTATAGAGATTTAGCTTGTAGTTATTGGAACTTTATTTATTGATGAAGTAATCAGTTTGCTCTAAAGGTAATATCACAATCTCAAAGTGACCAAACTATATTACTAAGTCTAGTACTCATACTAGCTTAAGATAAACAAACAGCAGCTCCTAGGAACTACAGTTTTTAGTTTACAGCAGATGAAAAGGTATTCAGATACACTATAGATTTTCAAGAAAAATATATTCTAGGATACATTGAACAATCTAAAATACCTTGTCCCAATATTTCTCTGCTACCATTCCTGTTAGGGTCTTCTGTCCACAAAGTATAGCAATAGTTGCTGGTTTCATTATTTTTACTTCTGCACTTTTGATAGGACTCTGCAGGTATGTTTTCTGGAGCACCATCTTCTGAAATGTGAGCTATAGAACCCACAGAGTTCGCACAAAGGATATAATCTTCTGCGCGGCTGGTTAAGAAGCAGAGTGCAGAGAATATTAACAGTTTGAGCATTATAATCTCAATTTTTGTAATAATCTGTATAATTCATCTTTCATCGATTTTCTTCTTTAAACGCCTGAGATTGTAGTATTTTAATTTCTCCCGCACCTTTTAGTACTTTTGAATTTAGCTCATGATAAGGGACAATAAAACCGAAGTGCCGAAATGTGAAAAATGCCAATATACAACAATTTTCTAGTCGGCACTGAAAAATTTGTGTTGTGGAATTTACAGAGTTTAAACAGCACGTTATCACTTTACGGCGGTGATCAAACATGGACTATGACCGGGAATCGCTGGAATACTGCTAAAATTTATTCATTTCCTATAAATTTTTGTCTTCAGGCCGCCCCACCAACCAACACAATACACAAGATACACAATACCACCATCGCAGAATAGCACCAATACCAGTAATACCACCATATAACAAATATAAATACCACAACACAACACAGAACACAATACGACAATACCACAGAGTGACAGAAGACAGAACAATCACTTTACAACATAGAGCTACATAAATTTACTAGGAGAGAGAGAGAGAGAGAGAGTACTAACTATTAATCAGTGTTTGCCCACCAACCATGTGAGGAATCTGTCACACACATATCACATGTCAGATCAGATAACGTTGACTATAACAGGATTGCATGTCTACGTATGAAAATATGACGAAATTGGATGTGCAAGTGAGTGTTTTCCCATAGGAAGCCAATGGATCCAATTCGAAGATGGATTCATGGAGGCATAGTGATGCTGTGGTGACTCACTTATATTTGTACTCTTGCAAGCATCTTGAGCAACGTGAAGAACACGTATGTGTTCGACTAAGTATCATCCACGGTGAATGCATCACCCATCAGCGATATATCATCATATCCTTGCGCTATGCCCCGTCAGTTCGATTTAAACAGCCGATAATGGCACATGTTCTTACTTTTATGTGCAAGACGATGTGCCTCCATGGTGTTTCATGGAATCGGTATGTCGAATGTTAACACGATTATCCTAGCACGCCTATATGCGCCTACAGACAGCGCCTAGTGCCCAACCATGGCCCAAACGTATCTATGCAAAATATCTGATAACGACACTAATTTCTATGATCATTATCCTTATATTATTCTTGCTATTACCTAATTCATTGTCTGATTTGTTTCAGCGCAATCAATCATACTACAAAATTGTACAGTGCATTGGTAAAAATTAGTGTCTTCTTGACACAAATAAGCCTCCATATATTTGTGTCCAGTTCTATAGGGTATATCCACATCTTAGCGCTCACTCTTTCTCTCTCACTAACCTTACCAGTCTAAAATTGCTTTTTGTGTATGTTTTGAAGTCCACGATGAGACCGAGATATATGGGATATCTATCTGTGATATCTATGCTGTAAAACATACGTTTTGTGCTGTAAACGTAAACACCGGAAAATGTGATAAAAATATTACATAAAATGATTATGAATTTTATAACTGAACAGTATTTCTGTTTTTTTTATCTAAGATAAACTGCACTCTTGAAATATGGGGCATGCATATCACCGGAATTTTCATGCGTTCTCAGTAATAATGTAAATGTTACATATGTATTTAAGAGAATGGACTACTGTGAATGTTTTAAAACAGAAGATGAAACTTTGTTGCTAGATGATGATAATACAGAAAAGACATGTGATAAATGTAAAAAAGTGCTTTGGCCAAATGGAAACATGCATTGGGAAATCACTAATGGGAGCATTTATAGTGATGAAATGGGACATACAACTACATCTATTGATGAAACTAATGATAATTTTGAAGATTCGCCACTACTAATCAATGTAAGTATGTGTTATGAATTTTCCCTGGTTCAGATGTTTTTAGTTGATTGGTATAGGATTCATTATGCAAGTAATTTTAGCAACTTATGTCAAGTGGGTACCATTTAATTTTATCCAAAAATGATGCTGATTTGAGTCTCTAGGAAGGGATCTTTTCGTTAACTTCATACATCATTTCCCAAAAGGTTTGGCATTGAATTGTAATTGAAAATTTCTATTTTCATCAAGCACTCATTATATGAGACAAATCATTTTTACACTGCCTTAGGAAATGCAATAGACAATACTTGCCAAAAGCTCTTTGTAGTTGGAATGACAAAAAATCACAAAACCAATAGCAAGGATGACACTGGTGCTGCTCTTTCAGAACATGTTTAGGAAATAGGTCATGAAAGTATTATTTCTATTTTAAAAAACAAAAACCAAAACAACCACACAGCGTTAATAATGGTGGAATGTTAGTGAATAATTATTACATATGATTGTTTACATAGAAACAAAAATTAATGGATGGAATCCAATAACTTTGAATGAAACTGAGGGTATTCTTGTGTTTAGATTTTAATGCTGCTTATGATTACATGGTATTACACAGATGAGTCATTTCACAGCAAATTTACTACACTCCTATAGGATGTGCTTTATAGTTAAACTTGTGTTACATGTGGCATACTAGAGTTCCAATTCTCTTATAAAGGTATGACCATGTATGGAGATAGTATGTGTAATTGGTAAGCATGAGATGATGACTTGATCTCTTCTGTTAATTGTAAGGACCAGTTGAGTCTTGATATCAGGTTTTATCTGGTATAGTGTGTTATTGTTATTTTGATCCCCTTGGCTCTGCCATGAGGTTAGCTCCCAATGTGATTTTTGTTATTTTCATAGGATGATTGTGCTGTCATAGAGGGTTTGATCACTACACAGGTTGCTGCCCTGTCTGCTTCTTCATTTCCAGTAATTGTTCAACTTTTGTTTATATGCCTAACAATCTGATGGCTTGGGTAAATTTGCTTCAGACTTTTCAGTGCACACAACAAGCCTGTGATAATCAGGATATATTTTTCTGATAATCTTACAATATCCAAAGCATCATTGATGGCCAGTAGTTTGCCAGTATAGATACTGTTAAAGGAATGGAGTTTGGTCAGCTTCTGCAGAGTTCTTGTGATCATTGCATATCCGAACTCAGAATTTTTCTCCATTGGTATAGGTATGTTTAAAATTGGGGTGTAATGATGCTTCAGTTGTGTAAACATTATTTAGGTTAGTATTAATGCTTGAAATTGGTGACAACCAGAAGCATCAAAGTAATTATCCATATACAAAACAACAAAAAACCAATGATCTTTAGATGGGACATTGACAGCTTAGATAATATGGATAATACTTCAATCAAATAACAAGATTTGCATCTTTTCAATATTTTATCCTTCATCTTTTTCAGTCTATTTCTAACTACTGTGATATTGTAAAATTGTGGCAAGTGAACTTTAATACTACTTAATCATCTAGTCTCTACACTTGCTTTACACCTACACATTTTCTAATAAAGGACTTCTAAACGTACAGAATGGTTTTCAACAGACAATTTTTGCTCTAAGAACATGTAATGATGTATGCATCTGACACTCACAGACTGCTACTGACTGAATGACTAATAATATATGACTGAAACTAGTTTCTGCCGCCAAAACCGAATCTTAGCATCCACCTTATCATGTATTGAAAACAGAACTTCTTAAGAAATAACTTCAATAGTGCATTTTCACAGATCTTTTTATAGGTAAATTTCAGGTCATCAATATCATTGTAGACTGATTTATTTCATTTAGTTCTCTAAAACCACCCTGTGACAATGAGATTGTTTTTACAGATAAACCCATTTTATAGAAATAAAATTGTTTACTTATATTAAACTGCCAAGGCAGCCAAATGTTATTAAAGGTTAACAACCAAGCATATATGGTTTTAATTATTATTCAGGAAAAAATATAATGTAGCAGTTTTGATATAAAGTTAAAACTAAACCTTTAGTTGGACATAGATAAAAGTAGATAGCACACATTGAAACGTGAAAATGTCGAAAAAAAAATACATTCATACAGCTGTTTTTGTAAAAAATTTTAGCAACTCTCATTATCACATATTCATTAGTTTAACTTGCATATAATCAAGTATGTAAATGAATGTGGGAACACGAATTTAATATATTTCTAATTGTGAAATAAATTTGAGTCTCTGTAGTTTGGATAAACACATAATAATTCAGTATCGTCAAAATTATCTGATAATGTGGTCAGGAGGTGGAAATGAAACTCTTCAATGGCTACTTACTCGTTAGGTGAGGGTTATTAGCTTGTTTTGATTAAACCAATACATTATAAGTAGTGAAAGGTGTTTGATAATTGAGTTGGGAGATGGAAAAGAAACATTGACATAAATCAGTTATGGAAAAGGCACGGTATGATATGACACATTTAAAAAAAATCAGGGGCTGCCAAAATAGTTAAAAGAATAAATTTACAATATCACAATGGAAGAGACATACAGAAATCCTATAGGCAAGTATTGAACAGTAAAAATGAAAACACAGATGATACGCCGCCTCTATACAGTTCGGCCAAAGGCGTTGGCCTGACCAAGGGTATCTTCTATCAGCCTGTTGTACCTACTCCATATTCCATGTGCACCAAGCATAATAGAGATAATCGTGATGTGCCTCTCACCCTACCGTCATTAGATCTCGGGGTATAGTCCTCTCTCATTATATTACCGTTCCAACCATGAAAATCTCATGCTTCTTCAATACAATTGAGCAATTGAAGAGGCTACCATTAGCGTGTCTGACGTGAAGTGCTTCAAGCAGAGACCAATTTTTAATTATACAATGCTGCAATATGTGAAAAATATATTCGATTCTATTGTAGACGGCCCTATCCGTTCTCTGTTTTTCCGAAATATACACCAGATTGGTTGTGGAAAGCTTATTAGATATGAGCTACACTACTTGGACTCTTTCTAACATTCTGGCCTACGTTGGATCTAGGAGCAGCTGAATGCATCATCCTCCGCATTCTCCATCCCGGAGAATAGTTTAGGTGCTTTTAGCCTCCCTCGCTACTGTAGGGGTCACTAAATGGCGGACCGCGGTCCGAATTCAGACCGCCGGCCCTTTTTCTGCGAATCGCGAACCCCTCGCAACTAATGTTGGGTGAACCGTGGACCTTTCCGTTTTTGCCGCAGGGTGAGATTTGTTGTTAGAATATTGATGAAGCTGGATTTTTCCCACTTCTGTTTATGCACATAATTCGCAAAACCAGCGGCTTACTCAATATAAATACATATGAAAACATTGATGTTGAACTCAATTTTTTTAAAATTGCAAAGTACATTGAAAGCATGGAAACGTAAAAATGAAATAACAATAAAGATAGGAAGGTATACACATACCATTTGAAATCACTGATTGAATATATACATTTTTTTGATAGCCGTGTATTATTATTTGAACCTTGGAACACTTCAGTCTTTATCTAAAATAAATATATATTAGTTTAGGTTTTTGATTTGGTCAGTGACAACCACAATGGTATAGACATTGTGCGGTATTAGAGTTATTCCAACATATGCATTATTTTCCCTTGAAGAATTGATTCATAGATGGAAGAGGCACAGATAAGGATGATTTACCCAGATACGCCTTATCTTTCTTTTTGTGTGAATTGGTATTTATATGAAAACTGCTAGTGAAAAAAATTAATCAATAACGAAGTGTTAAATGATAGGGCGTTTGGTGTTGTTAGTTTCATTGATAATTCGTGACAGACTGTTGCGCCTGCAGATATGCCGCGTATCGCCACTATTGTCGTAAGTTTTTATTGTATTTTGAAAACTCATCAAATCGCTTCCTTGCAACAGAATGCAGACATGAATGAATAGCATAGTAGTATTGTTTATATTAAGTGCAGGAAGTTTATTTTTCGTACATTTTTTTGGATTCTGTGGATGTCCGGTGCAACTGGGGTTTAACGCAAAAAAAAGACGTGTTTTTATCCGCCAAATTGGAGAACACTGTAGTGGAAATTGGAAAATTTCAAATCTCTTGTGAGAGATTAAGTCTACCTGATCTCAATTGATTTCATTGATCACACAAGAGCTATAATGTGGAATGAATGACTCAGTCTACATCGACATTACATTGTCTCTACAACATACTTGTAATCTTGTATCAATATAATTACCTTCAACTAACAGTTGTTGAGTTGTAGAACATTTCAATAGCTTTAATCATGTAGATTGTAGATGTTCTTACTTGGTGAAACTCTTCCATCATGTAGATAAAAAGTTGTAAGATAAAAAAAATCGAAACGCGTCACTAAAAGAAAGAGTTTTATTTGTTAAACATTTATTGCACATTTGAATAGATAGAAGATAGAATAGTAACGTGCAATGCTCAATTAGTGGTGAAATGTGACATCAACAAAACAATGGTAGAGGAAGTACTACTTGCCTAAAAATGAAGTTGAGTAAATCTCTAAATTTGTTTGACAACTCCCTGAAATGCGATTACGAACTGAAAAAATGTACAGAACTTAGGTTTGGAACTTTAAAATATATTTGACCCCTCCAAAATATTTTTATGATTACTCCCAAAAATGTTCGGGATCTGAAAAATATACATAAACGAACTTTTATTCGTTTGGTAACAGTCCCGCTGCCATTACATTATGTACTATATCTTAAGTCACTTCCAGTGGCGGATTTACAAATTTGCCGTCAGTAGGCTATTCAATTTTTGTCGCCTCTATTGATTTCTGAAATTCGATGCTCAGTAGTTCACAATCATAATGACTACATTTATTCTGTCAATGAAATTACATAAGCGTGTTTCCTTTATTGTAGTCTGTTTCTGAACTAGGGGTACCATTGTGTTAGTTTCTAGATCAATTTAAGTGTTTAACTGTTGAGTCATATTACACTTTAATTGAATTGGGTGAGTAGACCTAATAATGTTTAGGTACATGCAGAAAAAATTACCATCCCTAAAATTTTCCGTTATTTACGAGCTCTGTTCGCTTGAAAATATTTCTATTTATTAACTAAATTTTGATCTTTTCGAGCGGGAAGTTAAAAATGGGAAAAATTACTAGATTTATATTGTAATATTGAAACGCTATCGTAATATTTTAAAAATTCATAATCACAAAAGTATATTTCACAGAGCGTTTAGTATTTTTTCACATACAGACGTTAGTGTTCAGTATACTAAAATATTGCAGTTTTTGTTGAATTTTCGAGACTCGTTTTCTCTGTGCAAATAATAACTGTTTTTTTTTATTTCTGTAAGACAGAGCCAAATTTGCTGCCCTCTAGAAGTTTTACCTATATGAAAAGCATAACAACACACTAAACTTATAATTACCTGACCTACACGTATCCAATTCTTTTTATGATGCATAGGTTAAATTAATATGATTTCAAGCTAGGTGCTGATATATTAGCTATCTATAGATGATTATCATAAACAAATTTTATGGCATTTGGCCTCAAAATCGGTAATTGTTGCATTCCTTTTTATTTTTTCTTGTGTTCTGTGGATATATGCTCCTAAGTACCTATTTGCAGAGCTTTTATTTATGAAATTTCTACTATTTTTGTATCAGTTACTATTATGTACATAAATAACTGCGCCATCTGGTTATCGAATTTTACAGGTTTTTTTTACCACGGCCTCAACACTATCTAATTTCCAAATATGTATTCAGGACTTTTTTCTCAATGAGGCTACATTTACAGCCAAATGATATATAGTTTCTAGATTAGGATCGGAATAATGCTTGAATGATATAATTTCAAATGTTAATGAGTAATATCTTTCATTTTGAGAGAGTGGAATTAATAACGTGACATTAGAATTAAATAATAATCTAATTTTGAAGTGGAAAAACCGCTTAATTCAGCTTTTAATTCCAGGACTGCTATAGGGAACCGGTGAACACAGATTTCCACTGCCATGACTTGTTGTCTTCTTCCGAAGATGGCAGCGCGTGGAAAAAATTACTCACAGCAGCCGGTTTTTGCTTTTTGTTCATGGTAAGTGAGACGAAAGAAGAAAAGGAATGGGCGATATGCAATACCGGATAATTTGGAACAGCCACCTCAAACAGTACCCCAATTTTTACGAAACGTATTTTTTAACTATGTTAGGTATCTTCATGCATCTTCAGAGTTAGATAAAAAATTAACTATTGCGTCTAATTACTGTGTGTTGGAAGGACACGCCATTTTTAATAAATCATGGCAAACAAGCTGTTGGAATAGGATCCTTAGTCTTAATGCATTGCATTCTCTAGCTTCTTAGTTATCTGTAATATTTCAAATGCGTAAAACTTGTTATAGTTTATCATACTACAACTCCGAACTACTTAATCTCTTTGATCGCTGTTTAATATGTATTGTACCACACTAGATATTCATTCATCTGTATAATACTAAATACTGAATGTATCACCCAGTTTCCTAGTGGTTCTTTAAATTTTTGGACCAGACTACTATAAAATTGTGAATTTCAAATTCTCAAAAACATTTTCAACATGCTTTACATAGGTTCGAAAGGATTGGTATATTTATGGGTCTTTCTCTTTTAACTTGAAAGGTTTTGGCATCATTAATTATTTTTTTCACTAACTAGTTTTTCTACAATGCTGTTATCGTATTGCCTTTAGCTTCTTGTTTTATATTGTTTTTTGAAATCTTATTTGGGTTGAAAGAAAGCTTGAGTAGTCAATTATGGCAGCATCATGGAGTACAAATCTGAAATTCCTGTTTGCAGCTTGGTATTGATTCTAATCTAACGAATATTATTATGCAAAAAATTGCTGGTCATTTGGAAAATAGGATCTTGCATCTTGCTCATAGGTAGACTCTCTTTTGTCCTAAAATATTTAGTACAATAACTTATTTTGCAGGTTGCAGAGCTCCTTGGTGGATACATCGCTGGAAGTCTTGCTGTAATGACAGATGCGGCTCACTTATTTTCGGATTTCATAGGATTCATGATATCATTACTGGCTATCTGGATTGGAAGAAAGCCGCCATCAAAAAAAATGACGTTTGGTTATTATAGAGCTGAGGTTCTTGGTGCTTTTTTAAGGTTTGTCTCCAGTAAGCAATCCAGTTTATTTCAATTGATTTGACGAGCTTTTGTCATAAGCGCCTCATTAAGTTTTTAGGCATTTATGTTTATGACAGACAAACGAAGTTTTCCATACACGGAGTCACGGTATTGATTAATAATACAACGATTTGAACGTTAGTTACTTTTCAATCGAGAATCATCACTTGATTCTGTTCTGTCGGTCAGTCACGAATCACTTATCGGAGAGTAATCAAGATTCTAGGGCTCATAGTCGGTCATATAATAATATCAAACTAGGTTCGAATATAATATATTGCAATATCTGACATAAATTCAGTTGAAATAAGACTCAAAACTGTTTTGTAATAACACGCAATACAAAAATATTATACCTTAAGAGGTACTTTATGTCAATGTTGAGTTGTAGATTTGTTTGTGTAGGGAGTGTTTTCTTTAGTCACTGAATGGCATCATGCTAGTTAATATATAAATCAGTCTTCAACAAAGTACTAGCTATTAATATTATCTTATCACTGACCTAGATTTAATATTATCCTATCTCTCAGAAATGACTTGGTAGTCGGTGAATATATTCATACATGCCACTTACCTGACATACTTGGCATTGAACCGAACGCTTTTTGCATTATTTTGAACATAAAATGTTGCATTCAGGGGAATGACTTTATGAGTGGTTGGCTATTCAAATGTTCATTGAACTCTGGAGTGGTTTTGGGTTGTTTGTAGATTGGTGTTGTTTGGTGTCAAAGAGTTGCTAGACAGTCACAAAATGATATAGAGGCATAATATATATGTTTATTAATTGATAGTGAGATTTTCAGTATTTTTGAGAAATTGTGCCAAGGGCGATTTTTTCTACATGACTTTTGTTCTGTATTTCGTACTTTCACAAATACTACAAATGCAGCAGAAATGTTGATAAAGTTTTTTTGTATGTCAAACAGAATCTAGGTAGCCTTTTAAATAGTCTAATCTGACAGTATGACGATGATTTAAATATAAATCGTCACTGGAAAAGGGAGTTCTATTTGTGAAACTTTGTATTAAACACACAATTTTATCTGAATGATGGAAGAGATTCACCAAGTAAGAGCATCTATAATCTTCATGAAATATATTTTTAATATTTCAGTGTACTGACGATATGGGTGTTAGCTGCAACTTTTTCAATCCTAGCCATAACTAGGATATACAATGAAGACTACGATATTGATGCTAATACAATGATTATCATTGCGTCTCTTGGGCTTTTAGTGAACATCGTGTAAGTATTAACTTTCTATTTCATACTAGTGAAAAATGTGCTAAAATCATTCGAATTTTTATGATCTAATGGATTCGATATCAGCTCAAAGATGCCCTCTTATCGTATTATGGGTTCAGCAATATCTACCCTTGCGGATTCCTATTGTAATTTTGATTTCCAGGCAGTCGCTTATTTGCTTCAACATAATTTTTGTCCTCTCTCTGTAAATTGTTCTAAAACCTTTCCCAATGAACTTAAGATGCATATATGTTTGATGCATGCATTTAGTTTCCTTGACTTCAAGCTCTGAAGGAGAACAGCTTTTTGACTTTTCTATCGTATATTTGGGTTAGATATTTTAATAACAATTGTCAACTGAAAATGAAACAATGCTTGGAAACATAAAGAATGGAATATAATTTCAATTAGGTTATGTCTAAGTGGGTTATAAGATATAGAATCAATTATTTCATAAAATCACAATATTTTATAACACGTGCTTATTATTGAGCAATCATCAAAAATGCATTCCTCTCTTATTTTGTCCTGAAAGAAAACCGACTTGCTGGACACTGATAATGTAAAGAACGTAAGTGAAGTTCAGTAAAATAGATGTTAAATTAGATATTCCTATATATTATATGTTAAGCAAATATTATTTTGGATAAGTTAATCCACCTAACGATTTCCTAATAGGTTTTCTCAACACCTGACATTGTAGATAATCCTATATATTCGGTCTAATCCTGGATCTTCAAATTTGTTATACAATCAGTTAATCATCTTTTGTTGGTTTATATACGTATCTGGTTAAGCATTGATAGCAAAGTTTTCCAAATAAATCTAAATAGTTATTATTTATAGCAGAGATTCACACATTTTTCTTATCACAAGTGGACAGTAATGTTTTTATCAACCACATAAACCTAAATTAATACTCAACTCTTATCTGGAGTTTTGAATATTCATTATTTCTGAAAAATAACTATACTTGTGATTCCACTGTTTTATAGTAAACATCGTGCTTCTGGAGTATCTAATGTTGAACCCGGAAACATTGGTATTATTGGCTTCTCGACAAAATACAATCTACCAGCATCAGTCAACCAATGTTATTTACTTAATAAACAAAAAATTTGGGACCTTTGAATAAAAATAGGTGACAGCGGATACTGCTTTGTAATCAGTATGTCTACATTGAACTATGACATAGGTGTCATATATGTAATCATAGATGCGACGTCATGGTGAGGCTAAATCGAATCCTGTTCTTGGAGCTCTCAAATTGTATAATTGGAATTTATTTGGTCATTGTCCCTCTTACGGAAAGAATTCAATCGAACAATTTTAGTCTTACACACGGTAGGACCATGGAACGCGTGTCTTCAGCGATGCAGTGCAAATAACGATCAGAGGTCTACCCGTTCCGACTGTAATTTTCGCTACATCGAGAATTCAACAGTTCGAAATCCCTGGGAAATATGGCGGGACTGGACTTAACCTATCGCTCTAATCAGTGTTTTTACAAATCACTGTGCCATGGGCTGTAATTGAAAATGCATTGTGGCGTGATCACAGAGATGGGGGTTTGAATGTTGATGTCAGTCAGTATTATTTCTGAGCTGTTAAATTGTTAAATTAGAATTTAGTTGGTAGTTGTCCCTCTTGTGGATGAGAATTCATACGAACAAATATTTGCTTTAAAACCTTAACGGACAATGAAAGAAAATCTTCTACAAACATCTATAAGAGCATTGTTTGTTAACACCTTGGTATACTAGCTAGAGTACAGTCGCCAGATACATTTATCTTTCTCTTGTCAGCGCGTAGGGTGTACGCCGTATATTATCATTTGAGGCACTCCTACGGTATAAATACTTCCTCCTCGACCACCAAAAGATGTTCATGATTGCGTTCTCGGCTCCTGCCAAGATGAACATCGTCATTAAAGAGCAGGAGAATTGGACCAAGTACCAAGAGCTCCCGAGCCAGCATCTCAAGCTATGGCCAGACCACACTCACATGATCATTGAATACTTAGATGGGACGATACACTGCTCTCTAAAATCTGTACCGGCATGTCGCGCATCGAAATCAGATATCGAACAAATTGTTATTTCCAAACATGTAAAATGTATCATGGGGCATATCAAGTTTCCAGTAATTAGTTCTGGAAATATTTAGAATACCGTCTTGCTTAGAAGACAAATCCAAAACCTATGTTCAAGATTTCGTCCTATTCGACGATTTATTGGTCAAAGTTATTTGTCTAAGTATATTATCAGCACTCTGTATATTCAAGGAATATAAATTGACGGAACAGCTTTGCTTTCAGGATGGGCGGTATCCTGCACGGAGTCTGCCATACGCACGGCGGCAACCACAACCATCTGCACCAAGAGCGTTCCGTAGCGAACGACACTTCTAACATCAACGTCAGGGCTGCTGCCATCCACGTCCTAGGTGACTTGCTCCAGAGTGTCGGAGTCCTGGTGGCGGCTATTATTATAAAATTCTTCCCGGCTGCCAAGATGGCCGACCCCATCTGCACACTCATCTTCTCTGTGATTGTGATTTTCACGACGATCAGAGTCGGAAAGGTACAGTTTATTATATATTGTTTAGTAGTCTTACTGTGAAATTATTTACCTATGGGAACCCCTTCATTTTATGGAATGTCAATATATTCTTCAGAGAGATGCGTCTTCGTAAAGTGGATCAACAATATGTGTTGTCTAACAATTTTTTATTTTTAGATAGTCTCTATATTTTGTAAATGTGTTTATCTGCCTTAAACTTTCCACATATACACACTCCATACTGTATTAGAGATAAAATATATTACTGAATAGCTAAACAATATTTGTTTCACCAAGCTCCATATTTTGACTTCGGCAACAGAAATAACAGGTAACGCTGTGCTCAAGTATGACCTTGATAATAAACGTCATATAAAGAAGGTATTATCATTTTACGCTATAAAGCCTATTTGTTTTGACAACTAAAATATAATGCGTACTGTCGAGATTTTTCCCGACTCTCAGAATGAATCTTCCCATATACATAATGACCTCTAGCCGCTAATTGAAACCACATAGATTGAATCTTCACTGACGTTTCTGCTGCCTCAACAGCCTTTATCAAAGTACAAAACAATGGAAAATATTGATTAGAATATAATGACATTAATATTAATCAATTCGGAGTCTGAATGTTTTTACTCCAGACATATAAAAACAAAATAATGTTTTGTTCAGGTATGAGCTTCGAACTTGAAAAAATACAGTAGGTGGTTGCTTCTAGGTGATACTTTCTGTAAAATTAAACCCATACTATGAAGGCAACGTATAAATCGATCCAGCCATCGAGGCCAATGTCAAACAATGATTTTTCATGCAAGCAGTTTTTCAAAATTTGTATGGAATTCATTTAATAAATAATAACCAGCTCAATTTTGTGAGCGTGTGAAAACATATTCTTGTTCTCTTGAAACCTATTTCGACTTTGAAATATGAAATATATATGTTTTGCAGGACTCTTTGTGGTATCTTATAGAGGGTAGCCCAATAAACACCATCGACCTAAGACAGGAATTGAGTAAATTGATTAGTGTGAAACATGTGCATAGCTTGCATATATGGTCGCTAGCTCCTGGAAAAAATGCTATTGCAGTCCATTTGGCTGTTGGTGAGTATTTCAGATAACATTTCAGTGCATTTGTTATTCAATTGATAACAACCTTTGTGAGCCGTCAGTAAATTTGTTTGTATCAAATAAATACATTTAAAATGAATGCCAGAATAAAGGTGCTGCAAATACTAAATTTCAGGAGACACCTTGAATCAGGCATCATTATTTTTTTGTCACACAGGAAGTAAAGTAGAGATGTTTTCTAATCTGGTTGTATGTAACTATTTGGAAAATTTTACAGAATAAAACTACAGTTCTGATATAATTTGTGAATCAATCGTGTAATTTCCTTTTGCAATGTCCTACTTGGTCTGACCATTAAATAAACCACATATATCCACAGAACAACTGTCCTAACGTTTCGGCTGCCCCTTTAAAGTACAGAAAGATTGATAACATCTTTTTTTGACCTGACTTCTTTGATTCACCTTGTACTGGACTACTTGTGGTTGAATAAATATATAAAATTTGAGGAATATTAAACATATTATTGCAAATAGCATTAGGTATTAGGTGGGGATTTATGGGGGACATTCTTACAGTGAACCAATTTTCTACCACGTTACTCAATAAATATTGAGTTTCGAAAGTTAACGATATATTGGCAAGTTAATGAAACTAAAAATGGGGAAATTAATGGTTGATTTGCATTGCTTTCACAGCTTTTCCTATATAAACCACAAATATTCACTCATGAAGGGAGAGACCTGGACTTTTGATGAATAATAATTAGAATTGATTACTTCCAATTTATTTTACAGATTCCTACTGTGATAGAGACATCCTTCTCGAAAAAACTGTTACCGTGATACAAAACCACCTTAGTGTCGTCAGTTGTACAGTCCAAATAGAATCATTCAATATGGAACTTAGCAATTCTTGTAGGCACTGTCAAACTGTAAATTGTTGACAGTAAATTGAATAGTAATAGTATCATTTAATGTTCCTAATAGGTATAATTTTTGTTATGTTTTACCTAACATATACATTCATTGACAGTTTTTATTACATAAAATTGAAGACTGAGCAAATATATCCACAAGAATGAGGTTCTGAAAAGATCAAGGCCAGTTTGTTAGAACATGATAAATTGCTTCTTTCACTAACGGATATAATGATAATTGAATTTCATTTAATGTTTCCGTTACTTCCTAGGTATAAAATTAAAATGAAAAATGATTCATTATACTCAGTGCAGGTGTCTGTCCGCCAATCTTTGACACCTTCATAGTTTGAAAACTAATCCTCAGTAATAAAATTTTAGAGTTGTTTTTAGAGCAAATATTCAGAATTAGTTATGTATATACTAGTTCGCCTCTCACCTACAAATTTTATATATCCGAGTGCTTTTCTGGACATAGCCAATTTTTAATTGTGAAAAAATAATTAGACTTGAAGACTTACCTGCGAATCTCTATTTGTAGGTTATTGATTAGATAAAAGATACATCTGCAATGAATATTCATAAATTAGGTAATACTTTCAGGCATACCAAGTTAATAGCGACATTTTTCCAGGTATAGATAAAATCGGTTATTGTTCAGTTTATTAGTTACCATTATTCACCTTAACTGTTTATTAGAACGATAGCGTATATATATATATATATATATATATATATATATTCCCGGTTAATCTGAAAATCTTTGATTTTTCTCTTACTAATTTAAAACCTTTGTTTAGATAGAGTTTTGTAGTACTACAAGTTTTCAATTATCACTATAAAGTAATCAAATTCCTGGCTTTAACACTCACTATTACAGAAGAAACCATATAGGATGCTTTAGGGAAATTGGGACGACGAAATTATATATACATATACATCAAAACGATCAAATACTTATTGACATCTCAATGTCCCAATTGAAGTTGGGACTATCTCTATATATATACAGAAATAGTCAAGACCATCGTGAGCGACTAAATTCGCAGCTACTCTATAGCAAAGAATATAAAATTGTAAACAAACGTAAAATTTGTAAGGTGCGGTGACTGATCAACTTAAATTTCTTTTTAAATGTGTGTTTAAAACCGTTCTAATAATACTATAATCAACGTGTACTTGTTTTTCACTGTGAATATTTATGAATGTATTGACAAATTTAGTTATGTAATTAATGATAATGTATGTTAAGTAATTTTAGACAGGGTATATAAATTACACATATCCAATGACTCAATGGAGCTCAAGTTTGACATTGTGCTGGTAAGACACATTGTCTTTACAAAAAATGTGTAAGATGCTGTAAGCAGGAAATTGGCAGAACCTTACGATATATTGTTTTTTCTGCAAGTTTGACGCGACCAGGAAGAGTGAAGATTACATTTTTTACAAGCCTTATATCTCATAAAATTCAAATGTTACAACAATTACAGTTTAACAAGATTATTTCAAAGTATAATAAATGGACAGCATAGAAAATTAGTACTCATGTGTAAGTATATAACACGTTACATTTTCAAATTCATTCCACTGTGACAGTACAACAAGCTTTTATCTGTCCAGTTATTTAATATTTTTTAAGCGATGTCATAACAGCCAAGAACACTGATATACCTAAATTTTTTATGTATATCCTATAGCTGAATTAATTTATGCATACCTGATGTACTTCCATGATTATTATTAGATTACATTTTCTTGAAAGACTTAGTTGGTAGTGTTGAGACACATTTTTTAATAGATAGGTTTTGAATATTTTTGTTCACCACTTTGATAGTGTAAGCACCAATTTTAGTATCCATATAAAAAGTGAAATGTATTTTTATATAGTTATATTACATTATACAATAAAAAATCAAGCACCAATTTATTTTTTAATTAAAAACATTTAAAAAATCCTTAACATGTATTATACACAGCAGAGTACATGGCAGATATATTAAGTATTCATCTTGACTTCAAAAAGGAACCAATGCCATATTTATTTTCTTGATATTATTCAAAATCCCATTCACAAGAATTGAGTTCTAGCTGAGACATTCTGCTGATAGTTTCATAATTCTCCATTTCATCTAAAATAGTAAACGTGTTTATTAGACCACCTTTCGAACCAAAATCAATAAATTTAATCTATAGGAGACATTGAATTATTTAGATTTATGAAAGTCCATAATAATTCTGGAACATTTACATTATCTTCAAATTTCAAACATGCCATTCAATCTATTGGTGGACCAAACCATTCTTGATTGGCATTAATAAAAGTTGTATAATATTAAAAATAATAACTGAGACCTTTGGTGCATCGTTTAATGGATGGTCTAGACTCTCGGGTTTTGTAATAAATATGTACAAATGAAAAGACGGATATGCAAAATACTCTAGATATATTTAAAAAAATCAAACAGGGTAAAGATACTGTAGTATCTAATTATGAACTGATA
Source organism: Bruchidius siliquastri (assembly GCA_949316355.1). NCBI lineage: Eukaryota > Metazoa > Arthropoda > Insecta > Coleoptera > Chrysomelidae > Bruchidius > Bruchidius siliquastri. The sequence continues at coordinate 8,298,948 of OX438536.1, read as the reverse complement.
CAAGTGATAAACTTACCAGTGTCATAGCCAACTCTATCACTAAGGGGCAATGCAGGTTTTAGAAGCTCTGGCAGCGGCAATGATCGCCTATTGTTTTTGAAAATTGGGTGTGTCAAAAGTTGCCCTGCAGTTGGCCTATCATATGGTTCTCTGTGTAAGCAAAGATTGGATAACTCATGTAGATCATCGCTAAATCTCCGATTCAGTATATTGGTACTTATTTCACAATCACCTGTTATCAAAATAAATTATCTCACAATTAGAAAATTGAAAATGTCCTTTCTACTTGTTCTGGCATTGATTTCAACCTCGTATGATTAACTAAAGCACTTTAATTACGTTTTAACAACTGACTTTAAATCAAAGTACGAAAATTGAATCTATCATAATTTAAAATCTTATATTCTTTCTTTTGTACTTCACAAACGTAAATAAAGTCTACCGCAGCAGCCCAACCGAGATGGTACATTTCTTTTATCCATCATATGTGGTTTATTAACAGCTAGAACAAGTGAACAAATCAACGAGACAAACAAACTATACGTTCCAGATATTACATTAATTTTGAATGCAACTATCCAATCATATCCTGCAACGTTGGGCATTATGATGGAGAATAAATGTGATCAGTGTCATATACTGGATAAATATTAAAGTTATAGTCCTTCGGCCCACTCCTAAAATACTTATACATAAACACATAGTGGAAATTTTGTGAATGTGATATTCATTTTATTCAATTCCTGTATCAAAAATAGATTTTTCCTTGTAATGACTTTGAGCTTTGACGTCAAGTTGAATGTTTGAGCTTCCGCAAGTCTATAAGATATTCTAGATTTCCTATTTTTATTTTAAACGTTTTATCTCAGTTTTGGTACCTGTTTTGGGTTTTTTGAGTGTGTAAATTAAAAGAATTTACCTCACAACGACTAGACGTTGATTGTGAGACCAAGGCAGAAACCTGCATCAGAATTCCTCAGCCTACTCAATGATAACTGTCAAAAATGATTACCATCTTAACAGAGTAGGTATTTGAAACCTATTCTTCTTGTAGTTTGTGAGTGTGAGAATAAAAATGACCCACCATGCATATCAGATATAAGCAGTGTTATTTTTAAACCAAATACGCAGCACTGTAGTCAGCTGTTTAAATTTTTTCGTCAGGAAAAAGAGAATCGACATTTTATGAACGATCTGATATGGGAAAAGACATTTTGTAGATGGTGCAGTAATGTGTCGACATTTATGTAGTTACCAGTGGATTATATCTGTATCTTAAATGGATAAACTTAGAAGTTATAAGATGGAAGCATTGTTATCATAATGAAGGCTGTGGTGAGATAAGTTTCTGACCAGACATTATCTTTTAGATTCAGAAAATTATAATCTTGATTATTTTCCGTTAATTTCAGTAGTTTATGGTTTAAATCAAATTTGCATCTCAAACAACTAATATACACTGCATGATTCCTATGTCTAATTTACACATTTGATATTTTAGATGAATATATCATATACTAGCATTATGTGTATTAGAATTTTGAATACATACTCTCTGTCCATACCAGACATAAAAAAACGAGTCCATAACTTATATGACGCAGTATTATTATTTTATCTATGGGAGATATATTTGCAATGAGAACTAACCACCACTTTCAATGTTTTCATCTCTAGGTATTGTAGTCCTATCCAGAATTGAAGGAGCATATCCCCTTACTTTTTCCGTCAACATCAGTGTTTTTGACATACCAGCAAATGGTTCTATTCCATTTGCCAATTCACATATCACAATGCCTACACTATAAATATCAGACTTTTCATTATAACCTGCAAAAATTAATTAGAATTAGTGTCTTAATATTCTGGATTGTTGATAATAACAAAGATCGGGTCAGTCATTGTTGAAATATATTAATCAACTTTTGAAACTAGTCATGTTTTTCAAGGTATATAGCATAGTTCTACAATAAAGAATCTCTTTACCAGAAATGAAATTTACTAAATTTTGATAATTATATTTGAAATCTCTGCAGATGCAGCACAAACATATTGGTAACTTTTTTCAAACAAATTTTCTTATGGGGAATTTTTCAACAAAACATTTATATCATTTAAAAAAATTTATTCAATGTTTTGTAATGAGCTACCTTAATTATGGTAATGGACTTAGGTATAGTTTGTTCAGGAGAAAATCACCTCCTACCAAGCAAATAAAATATTCAGAATGGAAGTGAGACCAGTCAATATTATTGCTGGAACATCTCTGAAATAATGTAGTAAATGACAATTACATGTCGGTTTCAAATTTTTTTTCCAATACTGGTATGATAAATTATTAGTATTAAAACAAACAAAAAAATTTGATCATTTTTTCAATTAAAATATTTGTGATATGGCATGCATGAATATGAGTAAAATTGTAGAGCATTAAGTCATCATCACGATTCCATGAGCAAAAAATCTAAAATCATATTGCCATAGGCGTGAGGGCATACAATAAAGGAAAAAAATGGTCTAATTTGCAATGCCAAACTAAGCTTAAAATATTGATGGTTGTTAACAACACAACTTTAAAATACTGAGCATTCGTGATTCGAATGCAATAAGTCATTATTAAATTAGCAATCAATAAGATATAATATAAGTTTTTTTCAATAAATCAATGGTAATTGTTTTGATGTGTAGTTCAACCAAATCAACCATTCTTGAGTACTAACTGTTTTTTATATAGGGTGTTATTTAAATACGTGGATACGCATAATGTCGGCCAGAAGATCTCCTGTCACCTCTCTGGTAGAACAACCTAAATAGTTTGCAAAGGACTGACGTAAGCTCCGCGGCGCAATGCTAGTAAATTTTCTGGTGTTCAATTTTGTTGGCATTCCCCTGATTCACTTCTCTGTTTTTACAGAGAACAAATTGTTTATTCAAATGCATATAACTCATATCCTCAATCTTATTAGATCTGCATTAATCAATATTTCAAATTTTTAAACAATGAATAAAGTAAGATAACATTTTAATATTTGTGTATTGAGAGGAAATCATAATACAGTTTTCACATACCTGGTCATTCCAAAGACTAATTATGTAGAAACTGAATAGTTTGAACATTGTTTGAATTGAATTAAAATCAAATAGTAAATAAGAATGCATATTACCTTTTAGATTTTGCTCAAGAAGCTCAGGACTCAGCCAGTTCAAATTTCTTTCAGTTGTGGATGGAAATGAATGGATACTTCTTTGCCATTTCCCATTCAAAACAATTGGACAGGCATATCGCAATCCAGCCAAGCAGGCCCTACCACTATCAGATATCAAGATGTGACTGCCTCTAATTGCCCTTCAAAATATTGACGCATATGGACCACTAACAAAATATCACATAAAAATTTCCAAAAGTTTGTTTTATGGCCTTTCAACAGCACATATTATTAACATAAATTTCATCAATCAGTTTCTGCCTACAGAAGTCTACTTCAATATTCTATATATTCCCAGCACAAGATCATAACTGTGCTGAATGATTAAATATAAAATTGTTTTTCTTGCAATGATTCAAATTATATGTTATTCTCCAGTGAATTTTGTGAGCAATATGATATTGAATTGTAGATAGTCAACTATGAAATTATTTATATTTTTACAACTTCTATGAAACAATTGGATTGTTTTATGTGGTACATGTTGTGTTAAGTATACTGTGTTCCCAAATGTCTTATTTACCTATGAATATAGCCTTTTTTATGAATATAATCTAATGCATCTAAAAGATCCCTGATTATCAAAATGATAGCAGGTTCACATAAACCTAAAATAGATATTTGAATCAGAGTTCAGCATTTATATTCCATATACCTTCATTGAAGTGTCTACTCAATAGATCTCTACAAGAACCATAAGCCATCAGTGGACTAACCACACAAACTTGAGGGCCTGATACAAATGCCAGTGTGTATTTGATAATATTGGGGTGATTCAGTTGTCTTGTTAGGATGATTTCACTCTACAAAAAGGTATGCATAAGGTTGAAGCTGATATAGGAGGTTAGCACCTTACTTCTACTAAATATGCTTCTCGTATTTTGTCCATATCAAACTTCTTCATTGCAACCATGGCACCTGTAGGAATAAATTTTGCAAGTTGAACCACAGCCATTTGATTGAAGCAATGGCCAAGGATTGAAATTATTTGGTAATTTGCGATATTATCTCTGTAATTTGCCATTTCTATGAAGTATCTCTCATAATTTATTTAGAAAATAGCCACACATTCAAAATAAACTGAAATACTGTTCGGAATGAATATATTATGATCAAATAATAACTATTAATTTCTGATATCGTTTTTCAATACTACTGGTTTTTGTTGACAATTAGCATGTCAACCTTTGATATGGATCACAAAACATACTTTATATGGATAACACATGACTTTTGACATTTTATAGCAAGAAACGGCAAACAAAAAATTTCGGATTCAGGGAAAGAGTTCGCCTCAGTGGCAATGTCAATTTACCTTATATATTCTGTGATGTCAATGCAGGACAACAATTTTAATTTTTATTGGTGCCATCTTACAGGTTCTAACATAATACTTGACTTATTATTCCTGCATGTTAGGCTCATAAAAATTTATGTTCGGAAAGGTTTTAATTTGTTAGTAGAATGTATCGTTTAGAGTATATACACATTTAAAAATGGATATAACAAATATAATTTATTAATCACGTAATACATAAACAATTAAACAAAAATATCACAATTCGTCTTTAGACTCTTTATCACGACAAAGTTTCGTATGTTGTATGCATAGTTTTCCAGTTATATCATCTGTTCCATCTAAATAATATTCTATCAGCTTCTCCTCATACTCTTCAATAATGCCTTCACACTGCAATAAAAAAGAAATGAATGCCAAATTGTAGTAATGGTTAATATTTTAATTTTAATACATGTGGTTAGGTCAGAAGAAAATTGGGGAAGGGCAAAAAAATGTAGTTTTATCAGAAAATGTCAAGTAGGTTGAAGCTGTACTTCCCACTAAGATGGTGTAATGAAACTTCACTCTAACACAACCCTGCTATGAATAAGGTAGTTCTATTCACTCACAGAAAAAATACAGATGATCTCAAGCCGCTTATATAACAAGGCTCACTGCAGACATTAACCAGTGAGATGAAGTACCTGGGGAGAATGCTGTATTGCAGAATGACGTGGAACAGGCACATTGACTTTCTGTACAAGGCAGTTGAATCATGTGGTAGGCAGAACCTCAAGACCCAAGCCACAGGTTTTTCATTGGCTCTACAGGAGTACAGGGCTGTGGTCAGAATGAGAATAAAACACAGCTGCTCGGTCTGGTGACACTGCTGGCCAAGATGCAGCAGGAGCCATAAGAACAAGACTGTCTGCAGCTGCTATTTTGGGTTTCCAGCTGCTGGAGCTCTGTCTAAAATAAGAGCATGGCGGCCTGCCTGGACTGTGTAATGGGGGAAAGATTTGAACACATTTTAATAATATTAGTATTTTCAAATCGAATCCCAATAGTTCCAAAGCCCAATCCACATTTGAATTTCCAAACTGATACAATTGTGTGGGTGTACAGCATTAACCTATCCAATGTATAATGCATAACTATGTGGCTGGTATGACTGCTAGCACTATTAGTTTTGTATAAGCTGTAAAAATAACTTTAATCATGAATTCCCATTTCTAGTCTGATATCACAAAATGTTTGAGTTGTAGGTACGTACATTATATTTTAAGCTTTTATTCAAATCATCATCCTGAATGATGTCCACATCACTCCAGCTTGGATTCATGAAACCTGCTTCATTGGTCATGCTTAGTAAAGTGAGTGTTCCATTCTCTTTCCATAATGCACGGACATAGTTGTCCATTTTATCACATATAGTTTCCATAACTTCGGATAGTGCTAGTTCTGATTTCGACTGGGGTACTGTCTTATGGTGATAATTACCTTCTTCATCTAATCTGAATCCACCTACTTCAACCATTTTATCTGGACTAATTGTACTTATTGTTTTATCAATTTCTAATACTGTTTTCTCGCAGACTACAATAAAGGTTTGATACAATTTAATTCATTAAAAAATAAAAATTGTCTTACCTAGGCATTTCAGTTCTTTGGGGTTAATCTTGGTATCTGTTGCAAATGATTGACTATTCACAAGAATATACTTTAAACAAATTACTAGTAAGTAAAGGACTCTCATTATATTACCAGGATGAAATTTGGTTGAGCTATTCAACTTTTTGCTGCGTTTTCCTCAGAGTGAATATTAACCCAAAAATTCCTTTTCTAATTTTTCTGTTGACACGTATTCTGACAATCATTGGTTGAAAGGATATAATAAGAAAATGATCGACCAATAGAAATACAGGTAGCGGCGTTCCTCATTTTTAGTTTTTTTGCACAACAATTTTATTTGAATGTTATCACAAGCCGTAAACTATGCCAGCGTCATTATTTTTTTAATCGTTTATTTACGTCTTATCAGTTTACAGTAAGTTGTGGGGTAAGTAGTTCACGTACAAAATTTAAACATGTTTTACCGCCATTTCTGCGCATCAGCAGCGCACTCAAGAGATGAATATCCAAACTAATTTATGATATCACATCTAGACTAGTCCAATAGTGTACAAGGGGAGTAACGTAGATTTTTGTAATTCAAAATTTGGTTCATTTAATAACTAAATTCTGAATATTTTATATTAGCCTTAAAAGTCAATCTATTGATAGCATTTGAGCAAATGTATTGCGACCAGAGGGTTATGATTGCGATTTCAGTCTTGTACCTCCCACCTGGCGGGTGACTCCAATGCAATGAACTCGTCCAAACAAGCTTCGAAGATTTTAAAGCAGCCAGTCGCCAATCGGTCATCGTGCTGGGAAGTTGTAGCAGAATGTGTCACAATTTTCACTTGATGAATTCTAGTGCAAATTTGGATTTTCCTTGTGAAAAGTTAGCAGTTTTGCTGAAAGACAAAGTTGTGCTATCAGAATATCTGAATATTTCAGTTTGTGTACACGAAGTGGCTCTTTTAAGGTAAGTGATGGCATATTTAACTGTTTTATTTCTTGCATTTTTGTTAAAATATGTGAACGCCTGACCCTCTATCTCAGTAAATCTGTTTTTTGGTGAAATATTGTAGTTTGTTCCACTTTTTTGTTGTAACTTTGGTTGCAGTTGAACGCCACACTACGTTTCCAAAATTAGCCTACTGCTATATGGAACTTGTTGGTACGTCAACTGAAGAATTTTTCACGTGAATATTGTGTAAAATTCCGGTGATATTATTACTTAGTGCCAAATATAGATGTTTGTTGTCGGCGACGTTGAGAGCATTTGACCTGGCAACCGTGGAAAGCGTGTTGTAAAAGATTAGTAAGCAACATAATTTTTTCTATTAAGAGGTAGGACCCAATATCCGCCAAATGATCTAGTTTGCGTACCATACGAAATACTTGTTGATTACGTGAGTTATTATGAATATCCAGCCATTTTAAAATCTCAGTGGAAAATTCATGCAATATTCTGTATTTGTTTACTGACAAAGAATTTCAAGCAATATTCACCTTTAGCAGCAATGTATTTACGGAGCAATTAGTGGCAATAGCGCGTTTGCACGTCCGGTTCCCTGCCCTTCCACTCGCCAATCGATTCCCGTTCTGTCCAATAGAGAGCTAACTTTCTTGCTCGCGGGAGAGGACGTATCATAGCGGCGTTGCCATTCAACCATCTGGTGTGCAACAAAGCTCTCTAAAATATGTTAATACAGTTGTTATGGGTTGAATCTGTCAAACAAATACACTCAACATTCCAATACATTTTCATTTTGCAACGCTGTTTCTGGATTATGATCAATATCTTCTACTTACTGCAGATTCCGAGTCTTAATGTCAAGTAATGTTGTCAGTATTGTAATGATGTATTACCGTTCGTTGAAGGTATTCCGATGTGTTGACCACACGGTTCTCGCATTCGTTAGTAATGGAAACTCGAAAGTAATCAGCAATCGGCAGCGTGCCGTCTGCATGAAAATAATATTTACTAGTGCGACAGCCCGAATACACATTATTCGTTTTTTTGTATATGGGTATATGAACGCTGAGGTGCATAAAAATACCGAATATTTTTCCCCAACAAATATATTAATGAATGAAGCTAAAGAATATTCGTATTTATTATTCCCTCTATTAGAGGGTAAACTTCATTAAATATAACAATAGTCGCATGTTACAAAAGTAAGATGATTGCAGAGTCATGGCCTGTTTGCTTGTGATTGTAGCTATTGAAATTTGGCAGTATTCGTCAGTAATCAGTACCGAATATTATTATAGTAACAACTACTTAATGCGATTGAGGAGGAATCGCATTACAGAAAAGACACGTATCAGGTGTCATGTGTAAACGCCATTTTTTTTGTTTGGGTCAAGTAGGAGCTAGGAAAACGTGGGACAAAATAACTATTCATCATAGTGCGAGAAATTGTATGATGTCATGGAAATAATTCAAGTAATGTAGTTTCAACAGGTGATAAAAAAATTATTATTGGCTACAATGCTTTAGTCTTTGGATACTTTGCGATATACTTTTGAGTTGTCATATTCCCATGTTCCTCATTCTGACCAATATTTCCATCATTCCATCTTTTGTCAAAACCAAATTTCGAAATTTGCACAATGTTGAATGAATAAAGTTATTTTTTGAGTCAATCTTTTGCTAAATTTTATAAAGCATTGTCACTCAATATTGACTATTTACAAAGGGTATTCAGGTTATTTGTCGATCAGCTAAGCCCTAGCCTGAATATAAAACTATAAAGTTAAGAAATCTAGTAATCTCTAATTATATGTATTCTGCGTCTTAGATTTTTTTGGTAACTGCATTTGCAATATGGTGTTAGGGGAATTCAAAATTCCTCAAGATATTTAAGGTCATACTATATTTGATTTTGACTCTGAATTCAAAATTCCTCAAGATATTTAAGATCATACTATATTTGATTTTGACTCTCTGACATGTTTTAAATACTAAGTGAAATGCAGTAAGAACATCTACAATCTTTTATTTGCAAGGATTCAGTGTCCTTGTGAACATGAGCTGCATTTGGTGTAGAAAAAATACTTATACATAAATAATATGTATGAACTACATACAAACTCATTATATTCTTTAAATACTGTATGATTCAGGCTCCATTTTGATAAATGATGTGAATGTTTGATTTTAATATTTCCACTGAGCAAAATAGCGTAAATCACCGGTCGGTAGTAGTTGTTTCCTCATTTTGCCTACGGTAGATAATGAATAAGTCTTATGCTCATTTGATCAAATGTCACAATTATAAAATATGCATATGCTGTGCATTTTCACTTTTAGTTAATTTCATACTCAAAAATGACTGGACTATACGTTTATCATCTGCCTCCGAAACATTGGCAACAGTGTTGCAATATTGGAGGGCAACCGGTGTTGCCACGTATTCAGTATACTTGAAACGCCAATGTGATAATACCTAATTTATAAAATTTAACCTACTGTACTTGCGATTGTGCGTCGGGGTCGGGTCTTGTAACAGCAAAGCAAGATGGATATCTGTTTGTGGTGTATTTTGACGCCGAATATGTGGTGCTGCAATCCTTTATTGAATAAAATGTCTGAGATGTATCACCTAACGGGCACATAAATCATATGATAGCAATGTAAGTTTTTCAGGTGTTCACTTGCAAAATAAAAGCCTCGCCTTGTTTGGCCTTTGGTGGTTAGATATGTCACGTTGATTTCATCACCCAGTGCGATTACTTTTATGTTGAAACCAACTCAAATTTGTAATAAAACTTCATAGAATAATGTAGTTTTTAATTTCTATGCTGCTCCGAAAAATTATTTGGTAATTCAAGGTCACCTGTGAAAGTTTCCAGATGCCAATCGAATCCGTAAATTATATTATGCTCCAAGTCCCATGACTACTTTCTTGATGTCCTTTTTATAGCAATGAGAAGACTTTCCCGTATTTAGGGGAATTAATGGTATCAGTTGTTGCTATACGACGCCCCCAAAGCCCAGAAATTGCAGATTGCGGTATTGTCAGATTGCGCAACCGGGATAATATTGGGATTTTACCGCCACTCTGGCTGCTGGATGCGCGCGCTATTTCTTTATTACCGGAGAATAATTGTAATATTTATTTGCATTACGTAATAATAAACATCACGTGAGTAAAATGGTAATATCGGCGTATTTAAATGTAATCGCGTTTAGTTTAGAACCTCCTGATTCTCTTCATAACCGAATCCACCAAAAGTACACTTTCCGAAGATCAACTCATTTTTTCCTTTGTTGATGTGTTAGTGCTGTTTTATCACCAGTTACAGCTTCATTTTTATGACGCATTCAAGTTGTATTTTGTACGGTCTCAAAAGCAGACAACCGAATGAATAAGTGATCAGTGATCGTGTTGCTAGAAACGCTACCGGTTTTGTTTATGCCAGAAATAAATAAGTGGGCGTGTCTTACCAATCAGCTGAACTCCGCCAGTTCAACATGGCAGTTTGTCGCGTAATTTGAACGTTTTGTGTCAGTTTCAGCCGCTGACTGTTCAAGTTGGAAAATTACGCTGCAATATTTCACGAAAATGGTGCACTGTGTGAAGTTCTCGATTTGGGACGGCATATTAATAATGGTAATGCTTATTGATTTTTATCTCTCTTCAAACATTTTTTCATTAGCTCGATATCAACCAAAAATGTCATTCTAAACTGACATCTTTTCCTGTCATTGTTATCAATGAAATCCTCCAAACCATTTTGGAAAACTCCTGTTTAATAATACCGTAATTTTTATTGCGTAATGGTCTTTGAATGCCGTGTTTTACTACACCCATATACTAGTGCAGCCGGTTGCAAAGGGTCATATTTTATCACAAGGAGAAATCATACCTGGTGTATGAAATTGAAAACCGCATCAAGCCTTATTGTTTTCATATTTTTAGCAATAAAGGTGGGCATGTCGACGTAGCTATTAGAAAAGGCATTATATCCAAATTTCTTTCTGCCAAGGCGTTTCCAGAATATCCTGCAACCCTTTCACCTCTGAGGCAGCATCTGCAATTGTTTCAAGCTTTATACAGAGGGTTTTATATTCCATCTAATACATATGTCTAGTAGGCATAAGATGAATATCCTCATATTTGCCTCAAATATTTGTTATATTTTCATCTTTGTAACTGGACACTATTCATAACCAAGAAATTCTAAATATTATTTTACTGTTCTTAGATACTACTCAATTTATGAGCTCTCTCAGTATTGCTTTTCAATCACTTATGCATATCTTTTTAGTTTTTGCTGCACTGGAAATTACTACAGCCATGTGAAATGAGGGAAAGACTCTTGAGGAACTACTATTCAAATGGATTTCACTTGGTAGTTTTCCTGTAACGACATTGTTACATCATAATGATATTTGTACTGAAAGTATGTTGAGTTTAAATACTTCTGAAGTATTGCTAATTCCTATTACACACAAGTGATGTTTATGCAGAGTCTTTTGTTGAATGCTGAGTTCGCACCATGCTATTTTAATATTTGTGACAAATCTAATTTTTTGAACTTATCCTGTGGTTTTATAGCCGATTAGTCTAATACCTTTGGGCGCTGCTAATTTTATCCACATATCTTTGATTTAGTACAGATGTACAATTTATTATGAAACTCGCCACATCACAATGTACACTTTTTGTGTTTGTTTTTCCATGATCTTCCATACAAGAAATGCTTCAGTAGTTCACCAATATAAACTTTAAGGATTATATTATACAATGATGGATATATTAGTGGAGGCAAGGTGGTGTTGGACCTGAATTCCTATTGATTGAATGCCTCGTGTGATATCTGATATTTTCATTCACCCAAAAGGTATTAACATTTTTATGAAATTTCATATATACTTCAATTTTAAGTGAATTTAATAAGTTTGACTGATTCATCAGATTTAGGATATTTACTGAAATTCCATTGACCTTTTAAATTGATGCTGTCAGGTTTTTAAGCATCTTAGTCTGCAGTACATCTGTTTATAAACAGGGTGAAGTTTGCAAGATAGATATGTGATCATAGTTATGACATGCTGTCTGTAAACTATAATTCACCAGCTGAGAGACTGGCGCTAACACTGGGTACTTCTGTATATGCATTTTTAACTCTTACAAAAAAACTCAAGTGCATAGCATCAGAGCAGGTATTGAAATGTAGGGTTAAACTTGCATTTTCTGAATAAGGAACCATATACTAGGTCACTGCAACAAACTAAGAGGGACTTTAGTCACAGTTCTAGTAAATAGATATTTGGTAATTTTAAATAATTATTTAATCTTTTTGTTGGTATACTGTAATATAGTTTCTAGCTAATATCATCTCTTCAGATTAGTTTTTTTCAGCTAATCTTGACTGACAATGCTGCTTTTTACACAGAAATGTTACTTGTTAGTATAACAAACAGTTTGACGTGACAATTTTAAACAAATTAGTATTTGGTAATATAAATGGTGGTTCAGTCTATATGTATCAAAGTTGATATGAGTAGTATATTGATCAAATTGCTAATTCGTTGCCCATATTGCATACATATAATGAGATGGAATGCCTTGTTTGTAGATATCAAATTTTACAGAATAATTTGTAAGGTGCATCCATAGCTTGACCTACTTTTTTCTATTCTCCCTAGTGTCTGCTCAATTAAAGTGTTTTAAGGACAGTGATTTTGCTTATATATTATTCTGTGAACAATGGTAGATTATGCTGTCCACAGCACAAACATTTTTAACTGTGGCTTCTTACTCCTACCTATCCCTTCCTGTTTTCATCATGCTGGGCATGTTATAAATAATCAATCAATAATTCCTGTCGCTTTATAATGTTCTATTATTCCAAATCAGATGCATATTTGCTTGAATTACTTTATTATCAGGTATAACAAATGTCATATTCAAAAAATCTGAAAATCTTGATAATACCCAGCAGTTTATAAGATAATGTACAAAATTTTGTGGTGTCTGCTTAGTTACTTTGGATGAACTAAACTATTTTGAAATGATAGACATACGACATACTGGCTGTCGAGTCAATTTCATGTGCTTGCATATATGAGCAGTTACTGTGATTGAGCTACCGTCATTTTTGTTCGGTAGTGGCTTTGTGATTCATTCCAAAGTCATCAAAGGAACATTTGCCTTGCACAAAAACCCAGCATGAATTCCTAAAACTTAGAAAAAGGGAAAAAATAGATAGTAGCAATGAAAAGAAAAGTAGAGTGAAAAAGATAAACTTCTAAAAACTTCAGACTGGTTTTAAGCCAGTTGCTCAATAGAAAATGATGACTTGTTTCTATTTGATGTACTGGTAGCGCATTAGTAGTTATTTAGGTAAGCAAAGATGGAAATCCCAAATTGAATACAACTCTAATAAAATCGACTATGATCAAAATGTGCTTGTAAATAGTAAATAAAATGTGTCACACAAAACAAAGTTCTGTTTATCAAACCTTTTGTTCAAATTATACAATTTTATCTGAATGATGGAATAATTCACCATGTAAGAGTACCTACAATCTACACATTTCACTTTTCATAATTCCACTTCCAAATAATAACCATAAATGGTATAAATTTTCTGCATGAATAAAACTTTTACACCTAATATTTATGTACAATTTTGCTGGAACATTTACTCAAAAACTAATCCACACTTCAAAGACAGTTACTTAACGTTTAGTTAAGTGAAAGATTTGCATTTATTATATCATTAGTAGTTCTAGTAGTAGTGAGACAAAGCCTGCCAAGCAAGCTACATTTGACCCGTTTTGCCATCCTTCAGAACCATCACCAAAACTAACCTTAGAACAAACTAACATGGTAATTCCTTAGTGAATTTACCAAAAAAGTTCATGTCAGATCATTTCGCTGAGTAGAACTCTTCCCTGTCAAACTTGTACTGAACACCTCAGCTCTAAGGCCGCGGTATACGGCATATACCATTGGGCACGGTGGTTGTTCAGATTGACTTTCAGAAATGGACCTTAATACATATGCAACTATTGGATACTAGCAGTGTAGGTATTAGTAACATGGAATATAACTGATGTCATTTTTTCAGCAGCCGTCTCGATGTAATTTGAAATGAAACGGCTGCGAGTGGATGAGCAAGCAGTGAAAGAAGCAAGTAGTAGCAGTATAATAGCCGGTAGTGCTGTACTTAGTGTCGTCGGTGCAGGCGCTACCCCCCCTTTGTCAGTTGTAGCCGACAGGTAAGATGAGTACATGTTTTAAAAGTTTAACTAAGAGTTCCTGCACACTTGCCAGTAGCTTAAAGAATTACTCTAGCAAGTCACATGTAGTAAGGCTTGCCATCCTGTAGTGGCATATTCATACTTTTTTTCTCTGTATTGATTTCTGACAATTACATTTTTGTGCAAAGACGTTTTACTTTTTAATTTATGATATTCTTGTGAGCAAATGGATAACTGCGGTTGTGGCATATTTTTTAAAAAAAAAGAACGAAATATAAGACAAAAGCAGAAATCGCTACCGAATCTGGGTCAAAAAATCCGTGAAACAAAACCTAGTTCACTGCTGATGCAAGTAACTTGCGAGTAGCTTGAAAGTATATATGAACCCTATTGTTGTGATGGGGAATTTTTGGCTTATTATAAAAAAATAATTGGCTTTGCATGGGTTTAAAATCACCGGATAAGGCTTCTGCTCATCTAATTGGACTGGCCGCTAATTAATACCAGATGCGATTGACTAATATTTTACTTAAGTTTTAGCAGACACGGCAGTCTTTACCAAAATGCAAAAAAATTTCAGAAATTTATCGGGTACCGTACCAGGTGTGCTGTATCACCGTCACCCTCCTCAGCAGCAGCAGCAGTTGCTGAGTCATCATCATCAACAGTCGTATCCTCCCCAGGTGGTTGCCACAGCGGGGACAGTGGCCGCAGCGGCCGTCGTCCATCAACCTCCGCCAGCGGCCGTCAAAGTCGTCAGCGAAGGGATGCAGTCAGCCGGGCTATATCCTCCGGCGCCTCCCGTCGGATACGGGGCACCCAATACTCACACCGTCAAAACCTCGCAGGTTTGTAATAGGACTAGGCATATCAAAACATTCAACACCAGTATGCAATGCAAAATATTCTCCCCTGTTTGGATACATTTGGGCATGACAACAAAAGTAAACAAAATTGTTAAAAAACTTGTATTATCGACCAAAATATATAGTTAAAGAAGTGGATACGATTTTTTGATAACTTAATACACCAATTTTTATGTTCTGTTCCTACCAGCGTAAAACGTTCTTATGGATAAGACATGAAATGTGTTTTGCCATTTATGTTTGCTCTATAGTGAGCCGCACTAAATGTTCTTCCTAAGACTCACTAAATTCTTCAGAATGTTACAAAGGACAAGGATACACTTCTATATTTGATCGATTGGAAGCATGTATCTCTAATACTTTATAATTCTCTTATTCTGGCCTGTAAGCAGTAGGCGCACCGAGGTGATGCAAGAGCATACACATGATGCACACTTTCAAGGTGGCGATATATTCATACCTTGTATTGTACGAAAAAGAACGATCGTCTGATTTTTGTTATCGGCCACCCATCCCTCTAGCTGGAGAATAGAAGTCTTCACAAGCATAATTCCATAACAAAATTTTATTTTTATTTACTTATTAGTAATTTCAAATGTATTCAAATCCATAAACATAAACTACTACTCTCGTCAGTATTTTCATAATCTTGAACAATATAGTCAACGAATTTCATATTTCTAATTGTCAAGTTTGTGCGTACCTTATATTTTGTAGGGAATATTTTGTGTACAATACAATATTATATTTTTTTTCAGGTGATGCCGCTTTCGGTGGGCGGTCATTTACAACTTCGCGGCAGCGGTGGTTCGCCACCCACAAGTATGCAAGAGCCTACCCAACCATCACAACTGCCCCAACAGCAGTCGCCGGGAAGCAGTAATTTCCAACGGCTGAAAGTTGAGGATGCACTGTCCTATTTAGATCTTGTCAAGTTTAAGTTTGGCGCCAAGCCACAGGTAAGATTCCACAATCACAGTACACAGTAGCTTCGAGCTTCATTGTATTTTGTCAGATATGTCTTCACGTACTCATGCAGTAGTAGATTTCATTACAGAGATTTACATACAACATGTATAATAATAATAATAATGATAATAATAATAATACACGCCTTTTATTAAAATAAAATAATAAAAAATTGCTTGCTCAGAAGGCGAGATTTAGATAAAACCTATTTTTCCACCTAACTTTATAAATTAACATAATCATCATCATCGATTCAACGTCTGTCTGTTCCATCTTCTCGAAAAGTGTAACTAATAAGAGTCATGTAGTAGCCAAACAACAAACATTCACGGTCGCTAGCTATATTTCAATTGATTTAATGCTGTTTGAATTATTTCATTCTACCTCCACAATTTAAGTAAAAGTATGGTAGAAATGGACAATTTGTTTCATTTTTGCATTGTTATGAGATTGTTACTGAAATTGAGCTCTTTTAAAGTATGGAGCATGGTGTACAATATTTTGGGGGAATGGAAGATCAATAGATTTTATTGTGCACACGTTATTAAAAAAACATCTACCCATATATTACATAACCAACTGGAGATATCAGAATGGGCCATCATGTAAATGAATTATATATTTCTATTCAAGTAAAAAAAAATCAGCAATAATTGGATTAATTACTTACTAGTCCATTTAGAGTGTTGAAGAGCAAGCAAGAACAACATATTTTTTTATTCAAAACTAAAATTTTTGAATTATATCATCTTTGAACCTTTTTTCCTATTGTAAACTAGGGGGAGTAAGGACTGATGAAAGCACCCACACACTATTTCACTAAATCACCTAGCAGAAAACCTCAGAGATAGGTAGCCATGAAACAATACCTGGAAAGCATTACAAAATTTACTAAATGAACAAGCTCACAAATTTACATGCTTTTTTTCAGGTGTACAATGATTTCCTAGACATCATGAAGGAGTTTAAAAGCCAGAGCATTGATACGCCAGGCGTCATACAGCGAGTGTCAAACCTGTTCAAAGGTTTCCCCGAATTGATCGTTGGTTTCAACACGTTCCTTCCGCCCGGCTATAAAATTGAAGTGCAAAAGAATGATCAAGGATATGCTTTCCAGGTGTCTGTCAGCATGCCAAGTCCTACAGGCACCATTAACTCGGATCCTCAAAGGTGAGCTATGTCTATTGCCAGATATGCAGAATGATGTTCATATATATGTTTTCATCACACTTTTGGAAGATTCAATAACAGTGAACTTATAAATTATTGTTCATGTAGAATTGACTTGATTTGATGGAAGTCTAGAATTAGTATTAATCACATTTGTAAATGGTGTTCATGTTGGAAGCCTGAAATCTAAAGCTTAAATCCCGTCTTTATCATATGTAAATATCATTTTATAGTGAGGCTTTCATATTGAGGATATATAAAAAAACTCAAATTCTGTAGCTTCTTATCGAATGTTCAATATTGTAGTTATGCGAATATGTGTTTTATAAACCTACTGTATCTTTGCAGATCTGCTATGATTCTGAAGGGCTCCGGCACGATCAACATGTCGGGCGGTGGTCAGCCCCCACCCGCTCCTCCTCAACCGCCAGCGAGCGCAACGGTCGCCGCCCAGTTGCCACTGGCGCAGCAACTGCAGCACGCACCGCCGCCCCCTCAGACGACTGTGCAAGCGTCACCCGCAGCAGTCACCACCGGAACGGGCCATCCGCACACGGCCGGAGGCGGCGGTTACGGCGGCGGGACCGCTGGTGGCGGAAGTGGCTACGGTTCGCTGACGCTAAGCGCGGCACACGCTGCCGTCACTCACGCTCTGCAAGGCAACACGGATGCGCCTCAGAATCAACCCGTTGAATTCAACCACGCCATCAATTACGTCAACAAAATTAAGGTGAGTTTCTTTGACAATAAGGATATATAGTCAAATACCACCTGCGCACTCTATTTAGAACTATAGTATATTATAACTATAATTTATATAGATCATATTATATATTATATGACAATACTTTTCCTTGTCTTGACATTGACATTTACTTGTCATTGTTCATAGTTATTAGTTACTATATATCACCTGAATGACAAATTATGACAACTATTATCATCACTACTAACGGAGCTGTATTTCTGATAGCTTACAAATAACACCTTTCAATCCTAGATTTTGAGATGAACTGACGTGCTTTTTTACCTTTCAGAATCGCTTCCAAGGCCAACCGGAAAAATACAAGAAGTTCCTGGAGATACTGCACACATACCAAAAGGAACAGCGTACTTTGAAGGAATCTTCTGGCATAGGAGTAGGCATGGGTCCAGGAGCAGCAGGGAAGCATCTCACAGAACAAGAGGTGTACAGTCAGGTAATAGATCTTAAGAGCAAAAATGTACTTTGTAGTCATGTCCACATTCATGGGTACATTAGGATGTATATGTCGCCAAAGCAGTATTACAATTCTGGTGCAATTTGAAATGTGACCCAACATTAATCTTGTACCTTAATTGGGTATTATCAAGATATATTCACATGGTAAAATGGATTCCGCATGATAAGGAACATAATGAACTGGTTATGAGGTTACGCCGATATTTTTGAACGCATCATTTTCAAACTAAATATAATTGATAGGGAGAGTGTCACATGATTGGCTCATAAACTTTGTCTTCGTTTTCCGATTGTGTTCCTGTATTTGCAATTTGCACTTTTCCTGACTTTCCATTGCTCTATCCATAATGTTAGTATAATGTTTGCTTTTGCAGCAGTATTCAAAGAATATTTCTGTTATGCATTCAATCACAATCTGTCATAAGTTCTCTAGATAAGTAAATTAGGTGTGCAAAGATTTAAACCTACCATGTGAATATAGCCTAATGAAAAAAACTTCTATTATCTAAATAGAATGTGCATTATTACTTATATGCACAATTTAATATTGGATTCACATACTTGTTTTGAAACCAATTACTTAAAACGTATTGACATGGTGTATTCTAGATTTATAATTTTCAATATATTTGTCGAAGTACGGCATTCAGATTTCAAAACTTGTTTATCATCGTTATTTTTTTAAGTCATATAGAAATGCATATGATGTTTCCTCTTTAGGTGGCGAAGCTTTTCGAGAATCAAAGCGATTTGCTAGCCGAATTTGGCCAGTTCCTTCCAGATGCCACCAGTCATATAAATCAGGCTCCTGTATCAGACCACCATGTAAATTCTGTGAAGAAAACAACTAGCAAGCCATACCATAGGTGAGCGACAATTTTCAAGATATATTCTCATATCCAAGCATTAACAAACTTCAACATCAGAAGTTCTCAATAAATTTATAGTTTGTAGATTTTATTCATGAAACTCATTTCCTATTGAATTTTGCAGTCACATAGTGACATAGTAACCCAAATAACATTTTGATACAAATTAGCTAGGTTCTTATATAGAACTGTTATATTAATGTCTGGATTCACTTAGCAATTAATTTGACCATAGTCTGCCGGTGCTGTTTATAATGGCGAAATATAATTTTTGTATGAAACTGTCACATACGAGTATATTTATATAATTGTGATTTTGAATTGAATAATATTGCTTACTAATCTCAATTAAGGATTTCGACCATCGACAGTATTCATATAATACTTCTATTTGGAGAGAGCTGTATGTGTTTTGAAATTTTACACTATGTGTTTAATGAAACTTTCAAATGTCTTTATCAAGAGATATGATGGAGAGGCACAGCATCAGCCATAAGCCAAGTCACGTGTCGGGTGGTGCCGTGAAGCGGTCGCCGCCTTACCCAGGTTATCAACACCGCGATGCTCCGCCTCCTAAGAAGCACAAGATGTCGTCGTCGTCCGGTCGCGACGTCAGTCTCAGCGATGCTGCTAAGTACGGTACTCTCAATGATTTCGCGTTCTTTGATAAGGTGAGTTTGATATTCTATTCTTTCAGCTATTAGAGAACCCATTCCTATCTCGAGTTTCTCGTAACAGCAGCAGATTGCTCATTTTTTCAACAGTATGCTTTCTGGTGTAAATTAATGCATTGAATAAGTCGACTTTTGCTTTCTCATCTCAGCAAGCTGGTTGACAATTCACTCCTTGTGAAAAAATGGTTGTGGATCAGTTAAAAGCTATTTATGACATTTTCCATATTTGTGCAAAATTTACGTTCAATGATGATGAGAACATCCTTGGTTATTATCATCATCAATACAGTGGTCACTCAGATTAAGAGGTAAATAAACATCGTTTTTGGTATGTTGAAATTATTACGGAGTGTTATTCTTTCGAATTTCAACTCTTTTTGTGAATTCCTATCTGCGCTGTTTTTTTGAATAAGTCAGTTGTATTTTAAACAAAACAAATTTTTCTTTGCAGGTTCGCAAAGCTGTTCGATCTCCGGAGGTTTATAATAACTTCCTCAGGTGCCTGACGTTGTTCAATCAGGAGATCGTTTCAAAGAGTGAGCTTATTCAAATCGCAAATCCATTCCTCAGCAAGTATCCGGAATTACAACGATGGTTCAGGGAGTTTTTGGGCCAAGGGAATGAAACTGAAGCGGTGCCGTATAATGCGGTAACGAGGCAAGAGAGGCCGCAAGGAGATCATGCATTAGAAATTGATTTAACGACAGCCAAAAGACTGGGTGCCAGCTACTGTATTATCCCCAAGGCCCAGGAGGGCTTGAAGTGCTCTGGCAGGACGCAGTTATGCAGAGAGGTATGAATTGTATAATGTTATTTTTCTATTAACGTAACAATGTTACTTATCCTGAAGGAATGTTGGTCAAACAAGTGTTATACTTCAAAACAATAGAAGAAACTGAATTACTGTTGAGGAACAGTTACAGCTAAGGCATCAGAAACATTGAACAAAATAATAATAAAACCACTGAGTTCACCATAAAGTGTTCCCTCACTTATCCCTTGACTGAACCCTGGAAAATTGTCAATTTTCTGGCTTTTTTTTGTTCCAAGGCCTGACGCGTCTGTGAAGTGAAATGTTTTTACGCGGCAGCGATTCTAAGATTTGGTGCACCTATAAATGAATTAGTTAGCTACTAAACTATGGGTACATAGCATATTGTATGACTCAATTCCAGTCGGAGTCTGCATTAATAAATATGTCAACAGATGAACGGTCTAGCAGACAGGCAGACTGACAAATTGCTAAAGCAGATTTTCTGCATATTGATATTTTCACGAATTACTTGAAATAAGCAAGTATGTAATGCTTATATGTATATAAAAGTTGTTTTGATATTGTAGAGTACTTACCTACTGAAAATTATTATTGTTTAGATGCCTGTTCCTCAATTTACCATATAAGCTTGGCACAATTTTAAAATGTGATTGTTATGCTCAAAGCAAATTTTATATTCTGCTCGTCGACCAGTGAAATTCTATATTGAGACTTTCTGATACTGATTAATTTGATTGCTGACTCTAAAATACTCAACTTTTGTTAGGTACTCAATGATCAATGGGTTTCATTTCCTACATGGTCTGAGGACAGTACATTTGTATCATCGCGCAAAACGCAATATGAAGAGTATATGTACAGATGTGAAGATGAGAGGTTTGAATTGGATGTTGTCATTGAGGTGAATGCTTCAACCATCAGAGTACTTGAAGGGGTGAATAAAAAGTTGCAGAGGATGAATCCTGATGAAGTGGCCAAATATAGGTAAGTTAACTGCTTGTAGTTAATGTGAAATGAATTGTATGATTCCTCATATAGTTGTTGCAAGGTGTCATTGGATTATTTAAGTTTATAAAAAGACGTTTCATGATTGTAATTATTAGGAAATTATTCATTGGCCTAAGGAACGGACCTGTCCTGCCTGATTTCGGAGCTACATATTATGCTATTCGTGCTCGATAATATATTTGTATACTATACAAGCAAACATGACTTTGAAAGTCATCCTTTCAGGTACTATTGTATTATTTAAATGTCTTATTTTAGACTGGATGACTGCTTAGGTGGTTTCTCTCCGACGTTACACCAACGTGCCCTAAAACGCATTTATGGTGACAAGGCACCAGATATTATAGAAGGGCTGAAACGAAACCCAGCAGTGGCGGTGCCGGTTGTTTTGAGGCGTTTAAAAGCCAAAGAGGAGGAGTGGCGAGAGGCACAGAAGGGATTCAACAAAATATGGCGTGAGCAGAATGAAAAATACTACCTGAAGAGTCTCGACCACCAAGGGATCAACTTCAAGCAAACGGACGTTAAAGCTCTGCGTTCGAAAAGTCTTTTTAATGAGATAGAGACTATTTTTGATGAGGTGAGTTGCGAATTCTTATATAATCACGATACAGAAGTAAAGCTATCCATTTTTATTTCATTTATTTTAGGGCTTTTTCTTCAGTGAATTTGTTTAAATATGTGTAGGCTTCTTACAACTTTTTTGTTGCTCTGATTTGTTGTTTCAGAAACTACGTCCATGTGTTTCTTAAGTTTGTGAAGATAAATTGCACTTACGATCTAAGCAAATTTAATCAATAGATTGTGTTTAGGTACCAAGTGCAAAAAATATGTGCAAAAACAAGCAAGATATCCAGGTTCAATGAAATCTGAATTTGACAAGTTTTTGCTACAACCTTCAAGTTGTAGTTAAGTCTTTCATCAAATACCCTGATGACTGGAACCATCAAATTTTTTATTTCATACTTTTCAGAGACACGAACAAAATGAAGAAGGTTCAGAACCAGTTGTTGGTCCTCATCTGGTGTTGCCATATAGAGACCGGACGATATTGGATGATGCAGCCAACCTTCTCATTCATCATGTAAAGCGACAAACTGGTATCCAGAAAGGCGAAAAGCGGCGGATAAAACACCTGCTCAGGCAGTTCCTACCCGACCTATTTTTCCATCCCAAGCAGCAGCTAAGTGATGATGAGAGAGAAGAAGATGGTGAGTTAAGGAAATTTTCTATAAAATTAATTCTATTATACGTAGTTAACCAACATTATATAACTCTACTCTTAAACAGTTGATATGTATTGCTTTAGTGTGAATCATCATCACTATTGCACGATCATATCGTTATATAACAATTTCAGACGAAAAGGACGAATGTGAAGAAAGTCCAAACAGCTCACCTACATCTGAAAATGCAACAACGCCTGGAACAAAAGCGAAAGGTAATGCAAGTCCAGGAAAGTCACCAGCAAGAGCCGACGGCAGTATGGACGATGTAAAGCCAGACGTTGAAATAAAGGAGGAAGATGTCAAGGTGCCATTACATGCGCAGACCAATGATCCTGTAAGTCATTTGCAGAATTCCGCGAACAAATTAAATTTTTGTAAGATGGGCATTCAACGTTGTGAATTATAATAGTGGAGTTTTTATAGTAAGTCTACTGATCGGATAAGACTACGAGAAAATTGGAGGGCGTCGATATACCATTTCACTTTGAGCAGCTTAATGTATGAACGAGAGGGAAATGGTTACAGTAGAAATGTTTTTTTCCCTTCAGGTTTTTCGGAGGAGGCGGATTATGTTTTGAAGGGGGACACAAATCCCGGAACTTGCCTTAGTGACTACATAATATTATACATTCGCCACAGATACATAAATTGGTGGGCTCTAGAAAAAAATATTCTCAACGTGGGCAATGGGCAGAATAAGGTTGAGAACATATGATGGTTTCAGTAACACTGTTTGCACTTCCATTATCTTGATGATTTGCGTTTCACGACGTTTAGCTCAAACCACATTAATCAATCAATGTGAAACGCAAATTCTCGGAACAATGGAAGTCCAAAGCAGTGTTATTGGAATAGTGGAAAGTAAAAGAAACATATATATCAAGGTTTTAACATAGGATTTATAGTTTTTTGTGTTAAATCAGGAAGAAGCATATACGTTATTCATGGCCAGCAACAACTGGTACCTGTTCCTACGATTACACGCGATTCTCTGCGAACGGCTGGCTAAAATCTACGAACGAGCGGTAGCCATGGCTGCCGAAGAAGCCAGACAGCGTCAGGCGCGTAAAGAGAGCACTGCTATCGCATTGAGGCTAAAACCAAAACCGCAAATTGAGGTGGAGGACTATTATCCGGCCTTCCTTGACATTGTAAAGAACCTGTTAGACGGCAACATGGAGGCTAACGCATACGAGGACACTCTGAGGGAGATGTTCGGTAAGATGATTATGATGACTGACCATTGAATAGTACTGACGGTGTTCAATATGCGGTGATAGTTTACGTACGAGACTCGTTTATATAGTGATAAAGATGTAAATTGCCAGTTTTGCTTGAATGGAAATTTAAGAAACATTCAGAGACTTACTTTTATAAAACATCAACAACAAAACATTTACATCTGTAAAAAGAAAATACCAACTTGTATGAAAAAACTTCATGTAATATGACGCATCGCAAATGTCAAATAAAAAAAAACGATTAAAGGATAATTCATTATGCAATATTATTTCTTTTAAAGGTATACACGCGTACATTGCGTTCACGCTGGACAAAGTGATTTCATATGCTGTGAGGCAGTTGCAACACTGTGTGACAGAAAGGACTGCAATCGCATGTTCAGATCTATTTCTCAAAGAACAAAAACGTGGTGCTGCTGGAGGACCGTGTGTTATGGCTCATAAAAGGGTAAGGGTTTGAAGATATGATTTATGTAAAACACGATTGATTTGTACTGCACTAGATAAGCTACTATAATCTGTTTGTTATACATAATTTTGAACGTGATTTGTCGAAATATTTAATATATATATATATATATATATATATATATATATATATATATATATATATATATATATATGTTTAAACAAATATGGGCTTTCATTTTAGGTACATCTTGAGTTGGCGTACCAACGAGCCGCAGAAAAGGCTGTGCAAGATGAAAACTGTTTCAAGATATATATTTATAAAAGGGACTGCAGGATGACGATAGAACTACTTGATACTGAACCTGAAGATTCGAAAAAAGTTGATGAGGCGAAGAAATGGAGCAACTATAAAGAGAACTATACGAATTGTGCAAATGTGGAGAATAAGCCTAAGTCACCAGTTTACTTGGATAGGAATCTAAGGTATGTTCAGTTCATATTTAATATTGTTCGTATCTTGACAATACCATGATATTATTTTTAATAATTTTCTTGTGGATAGTGTTACTATTGAGGCTCCATAGTTGACATAGTCTACATAGTAGTGAATTGTATATGTTTACTGATGTCGCAGGTTTCATATTTCTAGACATCATATTAGATAAAATACACCAAGAAGCTAAATTGGTCCATTTTCTGAAATGAATATTACTACCACAGCAGACCAATGTCATGATTAAATCCCAAAGTTTGCCTACATACAGCCAAATGAGACTCGAATTGAATGGTAGTTTCTGGTAGACTTATAGATACGGCGTATGGAATTATGTTATCAAGTATTTTGTTTGCCAAGCTTGTCACATATGTCGGCTACTCGCTAATGTTACATTATTTCTGTGTCAAGGTTGTACCAAAAACGAGTGGCCAGTCTCAACAGGACAAAGAAGGCTTCTAACTTGGTAAATAATCATCAAATGCAACAATCTCAACCCGATACGGAAACTAGTAGCACGGAAGACGAGGAGAAGAAGAAGCAAAGTAGGTTACAGCAACCTGAACAGATCGAAAACAAGAACAACGGCAGGAGCGGATCAAACAACGAGGACGACTTCTTTTTGGACGCGATCGAGAGGAAGCTGGCTGAACGACCGCCCCCAGAAAGGAACCAAACCGAGCATCCGGGGTACGATGTGAACGACGAGACGGAGTGCAAGTTCAACTTGCAAGATTCCAAGATAATGTTCACAGTTTCCAAAAACAGCTATCTGTACAATATAAGTGCCTTTCATAGAGCTAAGAAGGTTAGTTAGTTTTTGAATAACATATAAGCCTCACTAGCATATGGGAACATAAGTCAAAGCCTAAGATAATTTCAGAATATCCGCGATATGTTTTTGGAATCATTTTAATCGTTAGTGAGGTTTGTCTTACCTATACTCTCTATAATCCGATGTTGGAGCTACACACTCAACGTTGTTTTTGATCTTTCAAGAGAACAGAAAAGGTTATTATAGTTATAGTTTAGTTCATAATTCTTCACGTGTTTTGTTTGATACACAGATAAAAACGGGCGACCCTGTAGAAAGAGACCCGTAGTCGGCTATCGGTTTAGACAGCTGTCTTTTTTTTTTTAATTTAAACCAACTTGATTGTGAAATTTTCAGTTACATATAGGTATAGTAGTATGGGCCCGAGAGAGACTGATAATGGTGAATGAAGATCACCAGTAATTATATTTCCTTCGCTCTCGCTTCACGTAGTTAATCGTAAGGTCTCTTCCGCACCTACTAGGCAAACAAACGACAGCAAGCGAAGATTATTGATGCTGATTGAACATTAATTATGAAGTTTTTATGATTATGAGAGTATACCCATTGTTTTTAGGACTGAGGCTGGTTCACCAGTTTTCAACCTAGAGCATTTCTTTTCCGGCGCTAACATTTTTGCATACCAGATGTAGTTCGTGTTGTTCCATTACATATTCATTATGGAACGTCACCTATTTCTATTCAAAGAATACATTTTTTTCCAAAAATGGTTTAATTTATTATTCTTAGTATTCAATCTGTGGATGTATCCACACCGTTGTTTTTCATACATCGTCCTAGAATACTAACCTGAAGAACTACGAATTCGACAGGTCGACCTAAATGTTTTATTTGATGAAGATAAATTGAAATACTTTCAACTTACCCACCCCAACGCGATATTTGTTTTTATAGCACAATATTATGATATCGCGTAATATAAAAGACAGCTATCAAGATAATGCGGAGCAACCCTAGAGTAATATAGAATCATTTGTAGCCGCCATTAAAAAAAGAAAGTTTGTTTAGCGTTAGCTATACTGCGAGTTTGATGACTAAGTTGATCAGTTGATGTTGGGTTCGATCACTGAAAAAATCCTTCTGGAGTTTTAGAGTTTGTTCCTACAGCCAATCAATTTCCTGCCAATATTTTCTTCTATATAACTAATGTTTAATGTGTATTATTTATTTGCAGTCTCATCCTACGGTGACGAAACGCAAAGGCGCACGATTTAGGACTTGGCTGCGACGTTGGGCAGCCTCACACGTGTCGGACACGCAGCAGAAGCAGTGCACAGATTGGTTGATGGGTCGCGGCGAGGGCGTAGCTCCGAATCGGACGCGAGTGGTGGCTGACAACAACTTATCACGGACGCCTTACGTGCCGTACAACAGGTATAGGGTGGAGCGGCTGGCTACACCTGCCGCGGTTCCGGTGCCAGTAGCGGAAGAAGGGGTCGCGGCGTAAAGGGGGCGGGACATTGCTCGCTGGGATACGTTTCGTGTTATAGCTGGGCAGGGCTTTCTTGTGAGGCGTGTGGTCGGTTGGAAACGGGGATGATAACGTAAGAGTAGTTACACCACGTGGAGTGGATTCGTGAGATCACACACATATTAAAGCTTATCGAAAAAAGGCATTTACATGCATTGATTTGTATTTTTGAAATTTAGACAAAGAAGATTCTTTAAGTTTGATTTCAGACTTCTATTGTTGATACAATTCAGAGTAATTTTGGTTTGTTTCGGCTGATCACATATTTCCTATTGTTTGATGGAACATTTCATATTCATAATTCGGAAATTGAAAGTGGAGAGAAGTATATCTTTATCAATATTTTTAAAGGTTTTTCATTCTTAAAAAATGAAAATCTGAATGTGGGAATTTGATCGAAATATCTGGTTATAGCAAGGCATGCCATACATAGGAGAAAAAGTCTATCACATGTAATTTAACTATTTTCATATTTTCTGGTATTGTAATTTAATTTTTTTATGCTAAAAAGTGTAAGGGTGGATCTGTGCACATTCGAATTCGTACTAGTGCACTTACAAATTGTTAAGTTTTCTGGGTGAAATTTTTTACATATACATTTTCAGTTGCTCAATAATATTTTCCTTTCATATATGCTATTTACATTATTCACATAACTGCAAGTAAGTTGATCGTCTTTATGATGTATGGATGAATCACGCCTAAATGGTTATATGAAGATAGATTCGTCAGATAACTAATGATTACTTCTGTGACAAAAAGTTTCTTAACATCTATGTCATTAGCACCAATCCGATACGTAGGTTTTTATCATCTGAATTACATGATATTTGCAGAATGTGCTGTCAATTACAGTCTAGTCGGAACTATTTATTGTTTGATTTTAATACAATTAATTCCGTACTTCAGCATGTAACTGTTTAGGAGACAGATGGATGAATGGACAGGCGTGTATGATTATTGTGTGTGCAATGTTGACTGTAGTCACATTCAAAAATCAAAATTGGGTCGAAAAACTTTCCACAGCAAATTTCAATGTTCACATTTACATTTTAACGATATACAATTATACAAAATCAATTATGACGTCGAATTGTTAATAGATTATAGCAACACATCGATTCCAGCATAACTAGTAATATTAATTATAAATTGGGAAGCATGAATATTTTATTATCCACTCCACAAAAGTTTCCGCTGCTCCTATGACTATAAGTTTCGTTTTCAATCCATAAATTTTATTCTGACAAATGTTTGTTGGCGAACAAATGAAGTGTCAAAGATAGTTATTTTGAATGACGATAAGACTGTACAATTAGCAGCTGTTTACAAGCTTTTGTCAGATGTGAGGCATTTTAGGTAATGCGTGATGTGAAGATCCCTTGTTCCAAAGGTATTAAAAGATATTATATATTATATAAAGTTGAAAATGTGAGTATTTGAAGAACATCCTTCATGAGGAAACTATTGTTAACGGTTAATCTTAAATACTTGAGCATGTTTTTTTTAAGCTTCAGAAAAAGCAGTTTAATGGAATTATATGAGTAAATGGATGCAACAAAAGATCTCCACAACTCTTATTACTCATGAAGTCCTATTATTTATTCTCGTAAATATTTTTTTTCTTTTTGTAATTGCGCACAATTTTGTTTATATGTAAAAATCAAATAATTCAAGTTTTTGTAAAACCAGCCGTCAAGTGATAATTTTTGATTAGTATTTAATTTAAGAACAAAACTACTGTGTATTTGTTTTCTTCTTTTGTACAGAACTTTTATTGTAAGCAACTTGTGGATTTAAAGCTCGTTATATTCTCTTGACTGTTCCAGCTTAAAAGTACTAAGTGCAGTTGACTCGTTTTTTGAGCTGGAATGAGGATTGTTTTTACTTTGTTAATTGTTTGTTTTTCTCATGTTCATGTATGTTTTTATATTTTATAGTACAAAAAGATAGACATTTTTGTAACAATTTATTTATAAATTATTACCCTGACTGCTTCGCTTTTCGGAGAACATTTTTTACGGTTGTTTAAACATGTTGGCATATTCTTTTTAGCACTATTAGTAAAATATTTTTTGTTGTCAAAAGTAGACCTTTATGAAGATAAATTTGGATAGCATAAAGCAATATATATATAATAAAGTCAAAGTGAGATAACATTTTCTTATAACTTTTGAGTCTCTGTAGAATCTCATAGTATTTAGATTTAAACTTCACCATTCCAGGATATATAGGTGCGACATGTTCAAGATTCTAACATTTTTTTGTCCAGCCTAAGTAAGACTACTTTGAAAAATATTTTATGTTGCTGTTTCAATTTTTTCTTTATCAAAGAAGTTTAAATCTATCAAAGGTTTTAATGATTATTGTTCAGTATGGTTAATATTCTATCAAATCTAGCATTAGTACTCTTGAAAATGATAGTAAACTAGCAAAAAGTACAAAATTATATTTTTTATAACGTGAAATGTTGCTTGTAAAGATATGTCAGCATTTAAGGGCCATCCATATTTGTATATAAGTCAAATGTCGACTAAAATGAGAAAATAACCAAAGAATATATTCACTAGTTTTTTACAGTATAAAACATTCCATTTTATACAAAAAATCACCTCGGATGTTGTAAGAGAGTTTTGGTTATTTTCACATCAACTCACTTTTAATGGTTGTAAAAATAATTGTATAGTTAAAAGTGGGACGCAATATGTACACTGAATTTTAAATATCGTACTCTGTACATACCGTTTATAAGAAAAGAAATTCTTATAGAAAAAATAGTGTTTTATTTTCTTTTCCCTATGTCCGTCAAGACTCCTTGATTGGCATGAATACGTTTATATAACATATTTAAGCTACGAGTGTGGACAAATTGGATACCCAAATTTTGTGATGGCAACTAAAAATTCTTCAAACAGCTGTAAGTAGTGGATGGTACAGAACAAAAATGTAACATGAAAATCATGTATGGATGTTTCCTAACAAGTATATTTTTTGACATAAAAACTTTTAAATAATAGCAATTTGAACCTATGTAAATGCCTGTTTCAGCTTATGCGTTCGGTATGCGGCCCTATGTACTAGCTAATTGTTTCTGGGAGTCATTGAATTCTGTAGCAGATGGAATATCAGAGTTTTCGGTTTGGAGAAAACAGTTCACCCATACAAAATACTTGCAAGATCTGTCACATTCTATCCCAAATTCAATTTCTTAGTGAAAAATGTTCGAAGATACACAAGGAAGCCTCATATCTAGTACAATTAAAAAATGCCAGTTTCAATTTTATTTGCATTCTAAAATATTACAAATAAATCAACTATCACACTTCGTTAATATTTCAACACCATCATCTGTTATTAAGACAGTGTGTTCAAACTGCGCTGTACGTGAATTGTCCACAGTTACAGCAGTCCAATTATCTTCCAAAATATCTATTGTTTCTTTACCTTGTGTCAATATAGGTTCTATTGTGAATGTCATACCTGCTTCCATCCGACCTGGGTAATTATTTCCTACAAAATATTTTGCGATTTTATGGTAGCACTTCAGAAAATTGAAGGCACATATAGAGTTATCCATATTAATAGCATATATCATAAAAAATAGTACACAAGTTGGGGTAAATAGTACTATTTCTAATAATTTTAAAATGCAGTTACAATTAATCTACATAAAATGGCTCACAAAATCAGAGGTTATCATGACATAAGGGATAAATTTCAATATGTATTTTTAAATAATGGAGACCATTTTTCTGCTTATATAATGAGATTTTTTTCTTACGTCCGAGAGTGGTTATAACGCAAATGTTTGACATGTGTAATTGCCAACCGTTCCTGTTATACACAGCATTATTTATCTTTTCTGGCTAAACTGGAGGAATGTTCTCTCAAATAGAGTTCTAATTTTTCCAGTGACGTTAGTCGTGTTCGAAATATATGTTTTTATAAACAACCCTGCAGGTTGTAATCTGATTGCTCAAGATCAGGCGATATTAGAGGTCGGAGGACTTGAATTTATAGAATGACTTATAACACTGTATTTAAAAACAGCAGTTAATTCTTTATCTGATCTGGAAATTATGTTGTAACATCATACATAAAAATCATGTTATCAATTCCTTAATGCCCATTATGTATCCGTGTAATGGCATACTCAAGATTTTCTGCAGGTATAGCGCACAAAAAACAGTTACAGCTACGGCATATTCATTCTGTATCTCAAAAAAGTATGGTTCAATGACTAAACCAGCTGTGAAACTGCAACGATAAATACAGTGAAATATTGAAGGAATCACAAAAAAAATTTTACTACTAGCTTGATTCGATTATATGTCCTTAAAGTACACCCCGTACTTCATGTTGACCACATATAAAAGTTGTCCAACTGGATGTCAAATTTTCCTGAAAACATTACAATTCAAGAATCGTCCAGTCATTTTAAAAGATTCAAATAAGTGGTTCGGTTGAAAGTTTGTGAAGACAAAATGTTTAACAAGCGCTTTTTTACAAAAATTAAAATAGTACCTAAGAAACAATTCAAAACATGCATTTTCTATATTGTTTAAAATTCATTTTCAAAAGTTACCGCAAACCATGATGATTGTTTCCTTTTGAAATGCTTTAATGTAGGATTCACAGTTTCTATCTAAAGGCCGATTCAACCTTTCATTAGTTGGTATTTGCAAATTACATTTTGGGCATTTTCAATAGATGACTGAATGTAAATAAAAATGTATGCATCCCACTTTGTAAATATCATTCTCGAATAGCTATTCTGGATTCGGATTGAGTACATATCCAATACTCCTACTGGAGCACTGACAAATGTGCTTTTTTAATGATTACCCTCTTTCAAACCAATTCTGTCGTTTTTGAAAACTTACGAAAATGAAATATATCTGGAGGACCATGAAAATAATGCCCAATACCATGGCCAAGAAATGCAGGTACTATACGATACCCCAGCTTTTGTGCATTTTCTTCGATTACTGCTCCAATTGTCCTAAAAAATTCGCCCGGTTTACAGGCACTGACACCTTCATGCAGACATATTTCAGTAGCTTGTACAAGATTTCTTCCTTCTTCATCAACATTTCCAACCATGAATGTTCTTGAGCAGTCTCCATGATAGCCATTATAGAAAACCTATAAGTATTATTATTATATATATGGAGCTGGACATTAATACAATTAATAATTAAAACAAAAATGTTATTGGTGATAAACGTAATGATGGAGTGCTTGTGGCGCAAAAAAATATTTGATATAATATATTTATCATCATTAGATGCGGATTCTCCTCAAATCAAATTAACACACATTGATTCGCAAATACTGAATATATCATATATATTTCCATTTTGCTGTGGTTTTTTGAGGGACGTTTAGAACGGTACCATCATCCATCTATTGTTATAATCTTTGTATACATCTCTACCAGAGTGACTACATTTTTTGCTAATTGATGAGTTAATAACTAACTTCAATAAAATTGAGTTTCCTGTAACACAGTTTTTTTTGTTGATTAGTCCATTTAGATAATATTTAAAATCATAAACCATTGTATATGTACCCAAATATTTATCTCATAGTCATAAGTATTTTTCCTGATCACTGCTCATATAATATAAAAAAAATAATTAAAACTAGATTGGTTATTGAAATTTAGTTATCGAGTGCATACAATAATTATTTAGCCCGTGTTTAAGCATCTATTTCTAATGATACTTGGTGTAAGTACAACAATACCTGGCAAATTAAAACTGGATGATATGATATTCGAAAAACTTTCCAGTATTGAAAGAGGATTTACTGAATTGTTTGGGTGTCTTTCTTGCTTCACCTGGCAGTGATATTATAATCAAGATTATTCTATAGAAAAACTTATAATAAGCCTGAAAACTTCATTTCAATAATATAACTGAGAATAAAGTTCTGCCTGCATCATTTGGTTGAAAAGTTTCTGGACCAGATAAGATACAGTTATTTTCGGTCAAGGGCTATTCATGTTCTGATAAAGCCTTTGGTAAACTCATTTAATCTTTCAGTAAAAACTACTACTCTCCTTAACATCTGGAAACACTAAAATCTGTCCAATTCTAAAGTCAGGGCACCCAGTGAACATGAAAAATTATTGACCATATCCATTTTATCCAATTCTCTGGAAATAGTTTTACAGGATTTACTCTGTTGTTCTGATCTCTGTCGTCTTTCCAACATGGATTTCCTGCTCATTCTACAAAGAATTTGATCAAATTTACTCAGAAGGCTATTGAATATGTTGAGCAGCATGTTGAACTAGATGAGATATACCTATACACAGATTTTTCCAAAGCTTTTGATATAATATATAAGGTAAACTATATCTTTTTGATTTTCCCTCATCTGCCAAATAGGTACAAATTTCTTTTGTTCATGATCCAAAAGTATTGTCTACTGTGTACTCTTGTGAGGACTGTAGGTCGCTTTAGCTAAATATCCTTTCAACAGAAAACTGTCGTAAAATAATCTCCTTTTTG
Source organism: Bruchidius siliquastri (assembly GCA_949316355.1). Taxonomy (NCBI): domain Eukaryota; kingdom Metazoa; phylum Arthropoda; class Insecta; order Coleoptera; family Chrysomelidae; genus Bruchidius; species Bruchidius siliquastri. Next base: position 8,264,880 of record OX438536.1, on the reverse strand, counting down.
GTCCATATAGGTGTAAAATTATTAGTATTACTAGAAATTGTAAGTCGACTCCTAACCATGTATTCAATAATATGTTTGTTTAATATGGAACTCGATACAAGATTCACTTGAACACATACAAAAAAAGTTTCCCAAAGTCCAAACACTCAGAGTAGACGGCTTCTATCGTGCACAAGGAATTGTATATGTCCACTTGTCTAAAAATCAGGAGTAGTCTCTAGAAACAAGACGAAATTGCGCTTCCATTAAATTTTTGTACAAACTACTAATTAAGAGATCATGCTAGCAATATCTTGATTCAATTTAATTTCGTCGATATTTGTTGGATACTTTGAGTGTACTTTGGAAGTTGTTACTCCATATTCAGATAGTATGTAGTTTCTAGTAAAATAATAAATCAGGATTGATACAGCTTTGTTTGCTCTATCAATTAATTTTGTATTTTAATTAATGAAATTAATCAACTTTTTATTTATTTTTTAAATACTATAAACCTATAAATATTATAAACACTTCTTTTTCTTAGATTGTCTTATAAATGGTTATTGTACTGTTGGACAATAATTGATATTATTATTGGAAAAATTAGTATAAAGTTATTACCGTGACATCTACATTTACTATATCACCATCATGTAGTGGCCTGTCATCTGGTATGCCATGACATGCAACATTGTTTACAGATGTGCAAACAGATTTTGGGAACTGTCTATAATTTAAAGGTGATGGATAAGCATTTTTTTCCACACAACTGCTAAAAACTAGTTTATCTATATCATCTGTAGTTTTTCCAGCCTAGAACAGAAAAAATTCTCCTTATAATATTTGCATTAATTTCTAATATTACATAGATTTCTTGATATTAATCTTATGGTACATGGATTTGTATTCAACAACTGTAATTTAACTTTATATGTATACTGTAAAAAAATTTGTTGAGTAGGTTAATGATGCACTCATGCAATGGCATCAGTTTAATTTTTTTTCTCAAAATTTATTAGGTTTTTGAAAATACTCTAATTTACAAAATTGAGTACAACTTAATTGACTCCTCATTTCCTTGACCTTCTGCTGCTCAGCATAAGTAACACTTAAACAGTGAGCGAAGGACAGTGGATAATATAATGTCCATGTATTGCTATGATCCCTCTGTATCAATATTTTCAATATGTGTATAACAAGAGTAGGATTATTACTGTTTTCACAATATATTATAGATGGTAGAACATATTTACTTAAATATTTTGAAATTTCCCCACCCACCAAAAAAAATTGTAAAATGTTCAGGTTATTTATTATATGGCATATACAAATCCCATCTTAATTACCTACCTTGAACTACTGACAAATTTATCATCAATAAAAAAAGTCACATGTTTGTTGCTACAATTACTCATAATAATCAGGGATCTGAACTCTAAACCTTCATTAACATGGTAGTGCATATACATAGAATACTCACACTTACTAAGGGAGCTTCAGTATTATTATCAGCTTGATATCTGATTAAAATACAAATAGTCCATTCATTTCACTTGTACCAATTGCTTATAACTATTTATTGAGCTTTACTCTACAGCTGGCAACCAAAATATTAGTAGAATTTATTGTCTAGTTACAAATGAAGTTCATTTTGTGAAACATGGGATATTTATTTTTTATTCATTGTCATGTTAGGACCTTTTAAACAACAGAGTTTTCCATATCAAATTGATCCATATAATAAATATTCCAACAATAAACAAATAACCTAATAAAAATAATCACATTATGATCATTCATTTGACCACTTTCTCAGTACTATTAATTTACCTGTATAAATCTTTCAACATCATTCAAAATACCAGCAGCAAGTCGGCAGGAGTCCCTCATTTTTGATATCTGCACAGCATTCTTTATTTCTTCACATGGTATGAGATCAGTAGGTTGTCCAGTTAAGTGATAACTTGGTTTGGGTATGTTATCTGCGACAGTCATCTGTGGAGATACATTGCCGGGTTTTACGACATTGTATTTTCCGAAATTCTGTCTACAAATGGCCGAGAATTAGATATATTTTGTTTCATTTAAGAGCAAGATACATGGAAAGATCAGTAAAATGAACTTACTTTGCTTTTTGATTGAATATGTTTCGAAATGTTCTGTTCATTTTTAAATACATATTCGTGGTGGTCATTGTGCTGTGATCAAAAAATGTAAGTATCAATTCATAAGGGTACAATATTTGTCCACATTTGTCGCCCTTTTAAGGTAAAGCAAAAACAAAAATATGTTTGGTTATGTGATGTTATGACAATTGACAAATTGGACTGAAATTGTCAAATGTCAAAAATGACATTTGACAAAGATAACCTGACACTGTTGCCGCGCTTCCAGTCATAAATATATTCGCGGAAGTCTGCTCAAACTGTATATGTGTCATATAAGTAGGTAATGCGAATAGTACCCTCGACCCCATTGAACTTTATTTAAAATGCATGGCTATGCCTTGCATAAATTATTATATGCAGTAGTTTGTGAAACAATAAGGAAGTTAAAAATAAATAAAGCTTAACTTTGCACAAATATGCTTCCATATATTTGTAATCAGATCCTTAGTCCACGTCCCTTGGAACTGTGTTTCTCAATCAGCAAACAACTTCTTCAAGTGTCTGTTTTTGAACTTAACTGCTTTTACACATAGCTCATCATTGCATTTGGTATTGCTATGCTGATGAGCATACATTACTTTTTCAGTCTTTTTTAAAACTATTGATCTGATCTTACACATCTTTGTGACAGTCAAAATAAATTAGTTACCAAAGTAGATCTACTTGAATTACACTTATACCTAAGTATATAATCAAGAATCACTTTATGCTTATATTTTTTCACAAAGTCGTTAATGTGTGTCGAATACAATTCTTTGGGAATAAAACGAATTTATACATAATACTTTATTTTTGAAACTCATAGTATAACGCAGATAAAAAGATTGAGTAATTAACACAACAAAAAGAAGAAGCGTTTTATTTGTGAAACTGTGTGTTCACAATCTTTTTATCTGCATGATGGAAGACTTTCACCAAGTAACAGCATCTACAATCTACATCATAGCATAACGAACATGTGCCACGATTAGCATTTAGTACATCTTACTATACAGGATCTGTTTGGAAGATTGTTATTTTAAAACGTAAGGCGTTTCCAAAATATTTATTGGCGATTTAATATATTTCAATCAAAAGGTGAAATACATATTACATAGAATATGGTCATTATCGGTGTAATATATATACAGTATACAAACACACACCATACAAAAGATAAAATCATATATTTCTGATTAGAAAAGTCTATATTTCAATCATGAAACTATAGAGGTTGATACTTATACACATAATGTAGAATCGGTAAGCATGGTGGTTAAAATAAGTATTTTCAATATTTGCAGCTAAACAATAGGTTATATGAGCAGAATTTGGGCAGTGCTACAGAACTAGAAAACAGATAAATAAAAACGCTGTTGTTGACACTGGACTCCTTTTTTTCGTAACTACTACAATATATCAAATAACGCTGATCTTTTCTGTAACGAAAATGTATATTTAGCCACAGCCACGCTAAAGGCGTAGCTATGGCAACATGGCATTTGACAAAGGATTTTTTCAAACTGTGGTTTTTGTGCTTTTTTCAGCTTGTCACCTTTATTTTTGTTCTTAAATGTTGTCACTTTTGATTTTTTGCATTACTATTTTAGCAAGAAAAAAATACCTGGTTCAAGAATAACGTAATTTAGAAAACTCTTGGTCGTGTTTGTAATGTTCGTGCATTAGAAGAAATTTTTCTTGACAGCTTTCATGAATAAGTGAAATAAGTGCACTGTTTTATCATGCAAATGAGACTGTTTACAGGTTAGAATTAGCAACTTTTACCGGATGCTTTCATATTTACTTGTACAGTATTCTTTAGCATAGGTCTGTTGAAAAGACTATAAGAAAAATGGGTATAGTGATAGGAAGATTCAGGGTAAGTTACTTAATAAATTATATACTTCATTTTACTTTGACCAATAAATTAATTTTAGAGTAAGAAAACTACATACGAAGTTTTAGAAAAATTGGAAAACCAAATAACGTCTATTAAAGAATTTGGAAGAACCACTGAATTAACAAGGAAACGAACCATAGGAAGGTTCATCATATATGCAATTGCTTTATATTTGTTTTTATCTATAATGTTATACCTGTACTATGATAAAATCCAACCAAATCAGAAACTTCTGTATGCTGCTCCTCTTGGAGTAATGCCGTTTATGTAAGTCTATTTTGAATAAATATAATTCAGCATGAATATCGCCACATTATGTATCATCTATAGATGTAGTTGCTTAATTATTACAAAATGGCAATTTTGACCTATTGATCAACAACTGTTTTGTCTAGTTTGGTACATATATTTTTTATACATAGAAATCTGAGATCATCCTTCCTACTAATTTCACCCAACAAGGAATGGTTACTGACAAACTCTGTCTGACTTATAGCTAGGAATTTGGAGAAAGGATTGTAAGCTAGAATTTTCCTCATATTGATATATCCTATAATACAAAATTCATACATTACTAGAGTAGTGTAATCTAATGCTTAAGGTAACCTGGAAAACACCATATATGGATTTGCATCCTGTCACGACCATATATAATTTTTCCTTTAATTTCCAAATTATGTGTTATGTGTATTTCCAAGATGTCTCCCTTTTATGGATGAGAGTATATTCCTTATACTGTTTTGTTTAATACTGTCATGAGCCATGATGATTGTTGATATACATAATGTGTTATGAAAACATTAATATATATTATTTAATTTAAAATGTTGTTTTTTAATATGATTGATTTTTAGAATATTCTTCATAAGGAAGATTCTTACATGGTACTATAGTAGAAAGCTGAGGAAAAATGAGAAAAAACTAGTCCAGTTGAGAGAAGAAAAAAGAAAAATTTTAGATAATGTTATGGAAACAGAAACATACAAAGTTGCTAAGAAAATTTTGGATAAATTTGGAGCTGATACACAAAAAAAACCTGAAATAAGTTTGCAATCTACACCCATAGCTAGCCCCTCTGCATTGGTAGCCAGAAGATCTATTCAAACAGGTAATATTCCCTATTCTTGAATCAGCTCAACATATGATTTAAAAAAATGATAGTATCATGTATTATTTATCTGTAGTAACTTGTATATCTTTATTTTTTAATAAATCAGATTGTATATTTTCAAAACTAATTTCTTTATTGTAATGTATATTTACATTTGATTTTGTAATTTTATATTTAACACAGTTTCACAAATAAGACTTTCTTACAGCTATTTGTCAAACTGAGTGTTAAATATGTAATTATTTTATTAGCATGATGACAGAGTTTCACTAAGTAAGAGCATCTACAATCTACATGTTTATTTATTTTGCAATTATTGTCCTAAATTGAATTTTTTTATTAGATTTAAGTTTGAAAGTAGAACTTATTTATGTCTTATTATTACATTTATGAGAGGACATTGAAAGGTCTTTCAGAACTTATTTAGTTGATCGAATTGACCATAATTCATTAGAGGAATAAGAGAATGTTTTAAAATTTTTTGGTCAGAGGTAGAATACATTTTTTCTGTTTTGATTATTTGTTTCTTAGATGTTAGTTTTAACCAGGTTAGAGATATTCTTATCATGATTTTACAACTTGTTGGTTTACAATTTTGATTATTATTATTATTATATTTTTTGTTACATTTGGCATTTACATGATAAATTTGCATGTTATATTGCTCTTGGCCCTGCTATGATCATGATTTGTTAGTCTCATTTTCCTATTGGTTCATACAAAATATCATAATTTAATGATATATTTTGAAATCCATTTTATTTGGCACTTCTAAATATGAGTATCTAAATATATCATCTGAATTTTCAGTCAAAAATATCCCATGAAAACTTGCCAACATTATGTTGCCTGTAATGTTATGCATTATTGCAAGTAAAACTATCAGTGAATCAGACTTTTAATAGACTACCTCACTGAAATTAAATTACAAATTTGATGCAAATATTCATATATCCTTCATGCGTTTCTATTCTTAGTCACTTTATGCTTTAATGAACAGATTTAATCACTTTTAAATTATTCTTTCTTGATTGCTTTCAATGTGTTCATTAATGCACATTACCAGAAAAAAAGTTAATTAGATTAGACTGAGAAAGCATTTCTGATGAACCACAAATTATTTGCTACATCAGCTTATTGATGAATTTGATGTTATATAGGTTGATTTGATTTGAATAAATTACTATTATGTATGATCATTTGTAATGGACCTTTACCATGGAAAAACTAGGTCAATAAAAACCAATCGCATATGGATTATTCTGAATCCGGAAACAATTCTTTCGAACTAAACTCGAACGTTTAAACGTTTATTTTCAAATCTTAGGTTAATATTATAAATGAGAGACATACGACATCAATTTCACGAGAAAAGCCTCAACAAAATCATCCCTATTATTCATTTTTAACTTACTACTATACTAATTGTATTTCTTAAGTATTCGTTTGGTTGACGAGTACTTAATATTTTGATGGATTTTGTGCTAGTTTTGATCACACTGAACTAAATTTAGATTGAGTAGGCATTAATACGCAAATTCAACAATTTTGTTTACATACAGATGAATGTTACAAGGGCTCACCAGACGCGTGATATCTGTATTACACAATATCAATATAAAGAGTCTCATTTGAACACAGTCTCCAAATATGTGCAGAAAAACAAATACAATTAACTTAAACATGGACAAGGCGACCTCTTAAGTTTCACTGTATGAAGGAATGACATTAGCAAGCAGCAAATAGTATCATTACAGCATTGGCAGAGTCAATCAACTTGAGTCAATTTTTTTGTATTGCAGATCTTCGGAGGAGATCTACTCAGCCATCAGCGGCCATCAACGCGACTCCAATGCAGTTAAGGCAGTCGCTTCCTGTCTTGCAGGTCACTCCTAGCTTTCGTCCGACTACAGGCGGAGGAGAGAAGACTTTTAACACACCAATCACACCGATGTCAATGGTGCCATCCATGGGTCCCGTCACACCGAGAGAAATTTTACCTGGGAACAGGTAATTCTACATATTATTGCCTGACTACATGTAATTAAAGTATGTCATGATCCATTGGTTTTCTTAGTAACTTTTCAGTTAATATTTACAAGCTCTGAGAAATGAGAATAACTGTTCGCTGAAGATTGTTGGTACTGGAAGAGATAAATATTTTGAAACTGATGTTCCACAGCCTAATTTAGTGTGGACAGTGCCATCTGCAAAGTAATAGACAAAACAACGCAAATTACTCGGCCGAATATCCGATACGCGGGTTTCAAATTGACCGAGTACCCTTTGTTATGACAAAAAAAAATGAACATACTGCGAAGTATCGCTGTAATAACACAAATTCCATCATAATCTGGCAAAGGCGTCAGCAATATTTTCTTGGTCATAAATGGAGACGTAATCAGTTTCATTCGCTGATCGGTTGCGCTTCATGCTGGATGGAAATATCAAGCATAGCTTACCAATGAACTGGCCATCACTCCTAAGTATTTTGCTATGACTTGTCATGACGAGTGATAGTCAGACTTGGTTCAGCAATAATCTGTTAGAAACAAATGATTAAAGTTCCTGAGCATCTTTTGAACTGTTACAGATCAATATTGGATAAGTTTGCTGATTATGTAATGGGAGTTGGTCCTTCATTCCGGTATGCCTTGATATGTAAAAACTGTCACAGGCATAATGGTGAGTAGATTGCAGATGCTCTTACTTGCTGAAACTCTTCCATTGTTCAGGTAATATTGTGTAATTTGAACAGAAGGTTTCGTTAATATAACTCATGTTTCGCATTTCAATTTATATTATTAGATCGAAGATTATTTATATATTGAATCAAAATGCGTCACACCAAACAGAGTTTTATTTGTGACAATTATGTGTTCAAATGATACATTTTTATCTGAATAATGGCCAATGTCTAGTTTTATGATTCGTGTAAACCATTACTTGTCCTGGCTGAGGCAAAGTATATTTATTTTAGTAGCTTTCATGTTGTTTTAATTACCGGTACGGATAAGTAAAAATTAATTAAGAAGATAACAGATTATGTTTAAAAAGTTACAGTTTACTTTACTTTTTGAATGTATTTGATGTCTTAATGTTCCTGATATAACACATTCCAACGTTTTCGAATTGGTATCATGACAGTTTAGTGAAAAATGTTATTGAATCTTTTGTTACATCAATAGACTTCATCCCATTCATCCAGTCAAATAATGGAATCCAGTACAGATATGCTCAGTATTTGCAGTATTGCACTTATTTGATATATTTTAACATGTCACAAGGTCATTTTGGCGAGTGAAATCCACATGTCTTTTTGCACTTCGTGAGCATTCCACTACTCATATCTACAAAAAAATTCATGAACCATGGATCTGCTCGAATAAAAATAAACTTACCCAACGTGTTTGCTTTTTTTTACTCAATACTAATGTCATACAGCTAGTACATTGAATCATGCTAACTTGATTTCAGGTATGGCTTTCAAAGAAGAATTTGAATATTTCTCATATTACTGCTGCTACTGCAAACATTTCAATCCAGCTCGTAAACAACACTTGTCCAATCCCAAAATAGAGAATTCTCCAAAAAGGATGATCACATCCAAATCAGATCTGTCAGATTCTTCTGATTCTGAAGATTCGATTACAGAAGCGGCAAAAGACGTAAGTAAGGTGTCAGATCTGGGGAAAACATCAGATGAGGGAAAACTGCCTGATCGTGAAAGCATGATTGACAAGGAAGGAACATCGGATACTGAAAAAATTTCAGACTTTGACAGGTAGGATGCAGTGAACATTTTATCCAGTGTCCATTGATCTAACTTCAGGTTGATTCGCTTCTATCAAGATGTATGTTATGATGCTACTTTGTTTATTCTATGACACGCTAAGAGATATCGGTGGCAGCCAGCACGTCATCTTTTCTTCATGTGCTATTTATGGATCATAAAAAGAGAGTAGGGAAGACTGGACGCATCCGTAACTCTGTGAAAACAAAGGAAAGAGGTGATTAGACACGAAATTGAGAAGAAAAATTATTTTTATGGACAAGACTTCAACCTGCGTCCCAGCATTCCGTACTGATGCATTTTCCGTGTGTCACGATGTGAGAAACACCATGCGAAGCCCGTAGCGAAAGTCGCTTCAATGATCAGAGGATTGCTTGTGTGTACGACGAGTACATCAGATCCAGACAGACCATTACCGCAGTGCGGTGCCGCGGTGGTCTAGAGGCTATAGTATTAGCACGGAATGCTGAAGACGTGGCTTAAGATTTTCGTCCGTACTAAAAAAAAATTATGGATTTCTATCACCCCAATTTGTGTCTTTAATCACCATTTCCTGTGTAAGCCAATTATCTTTTTGTATTTAGCTTTGCTGGAAAATTAAGTTGTATATGAAATAATACATTTTGACATTGGGTTTGTTGGGACAGGGCAATTGGAAACTATTACTTACAAACTGAAGCTATATTTCTACAAGAAAAAGTATTTTTCAGTGATCGCCAGTGCCATCCCCTATAGTGAGATAGATGCACTATTTTGCTTTTCATTAATAAGTAAGGAAAACATTTTGAAGGCAAAAATGTTCGAACTCGAGATAATATGCATTTTGATGTTTAATGATGTACAGATCATAAACATCCACATCATCCTTTTCCATCTCCTGTTTGTTTGTAGGATGGTCACTATTTTTCTGAGCTATGTATTTAAATTAATAACTTTCGATTTTGATTAATTTTTGCTAGTGTGGTCTCATTTAGATGATTTTGTATGTTTGAAAATATATCACACTTCTTTCTTGTATATTTCTCAAGCTTCTAAAAATTAAGGCGTACAGAAAAATTGCAGGAGGTGGTTAAACATTTTAGACATAGCAAAATAGTTGAACAGTTTGCATGTTCCAAATCATTTCAGGAAGTGGTGGAGCATGTTTTATAGGGACTCTGAAATCGAAGTGACACATTTCATTTTCACTTAATGTTTTTGATAATTTCGAGACCTATTTGGAAAGGGTCTTCTCATGAATTGGACGTGAATGCATATTGAAAATATGTTTTCATTTTTTGTCGCGTTGAAACTGTAACTGGCGCGGAAGTGTGATAAATCCAGATCGGGGTTAACATGGCTACTATAACACCTCGCAAGTAGATAATAATTTAATTTCGAGTCAAAAATTGGGTGAAATTATGTATTATCATCATAGAGACTTGATTTACTCCATTTTATTTTTTCTTCCTGTGATCAATCATTAAATTGATAATGAAACAAACACTATTTGAATATCAGTTCCGAATAAAAATTACAATTAGTATAAAGATTGTAAAGCTCTAAAGGTGTGCAATTGATTAGTAAATGCAAGTAGAAGAATATGATATTCTAATTTGTATTTTTTTTGTAGGTTGTCAGATATTGATGCGAAAGAACACAAAAATGGAGACATTATTTCGAATGTTGATGTTAGTGCAGCAGATCTGGAGAAAAATGAGCACATAGGTAAGAATTAAGTCTACAATATTTTCTTATTATTCTAGAAACAGTTAATTATTTAGAGGCTTAAAATACACTGTTATTCATTTATGTAGTTCATCACAAGTTGGTTAATACATAGATAAACCTAAACTTATGATACAGAAAAATGTAGTGTCTATCAGTATACTCAAATATTTGGAGGTAATTGGTAAACTGGATCAGTGTTCCAGTATTAAGAGTATATATTTTGATTTTTGGAGGTAGCCATATGCTATTGAAAGCGCTTAACACATATAGTAAGCACACCTAATTTTTAATGATGACCTCTGATTAATTTTATTTTGATTCTTAAAGTTGGAGACGAAAGAATGGAAGTGGAAGAAGAAAAAGTTGAAGACGTGGAAAATAAGGAAAACGATGCAGATTGCCTATCGCCAGAGCCCCTTATTGAATTGTGACTCTTTTAAATTGTAACAAAAGACTGACTTGTCCACTATTCAATGGTAACTTCAGCAGTTATTCAAAGCTCAATTTTTGGAAGCTTGTAAATATCGAATGGATTGAGGCCACTTACTACAATTATCAAAATGTTGTCAGTTGACTTGCGTTTTTGATGGGAAAAATCGATGAGATGAATGAGTCCTATGAGAGAATGAGGCTTGCTAAAATAGTCTGGAGATCAAGATAAATAATTTATATTGTCTCCCGAATATGTTGAATAGTAAACATTCAAGCTGTTTTCAGAATATTCTATAAACATTGTTGATCCTATTGGTGTAAATATTCATGATTTCATGATACCCACTTTCATGATTAACGTAAGTATGGTGGAGAGTGGCCCTATTCATTGACAGAGCAAGCATTGTTAATCTGCGTTTTTGAGAATATTCAGAAGGCGAAATATTTTCCTTAGGGAGGCGGTCTGGGTGTCACAAATCGAATTCATCGTTTACATAAGGATTGTTAGGATAACGTAATGAACCCAGTTATCACCTGGATACAGATTAGTCACATAAAAAATATGCACAACATGACTTCACGTAGAAGCGTCAGATTGTTGATATTAGTATCAGAGGTGCATTCTTATAATGTAACCAGCGTGATACTGTTAGCCCAAAGCTTTTTTAAAGGTTTTTTCAAAAACATTATAGACAACAATTTGCCAACTAGATCCAAGAATGCATATAGTTGAAATTTAACGATATATGCATGGAAGCTCTAGATGCTTGTTATATTAGCATATGTAGTGCATAAATAAAACATTTTTTCACTATTCCATATTTCCATGTAAGAAAATTATAGAGGTCTATCAAATATTTGCAGTAGATGGATTCTGGATTTTCAAATCACTAAGATCTAAGCTTGTATGTTCCGTAGATTCATGCTCCCAAATGCTCTATAAAAACAAGTTACCTTCACTAATGAGTCAAATCGCATGATTTCAAAAATTAATGAAAGTACGTAAAAATCAAAGGTCACTGGTTAAGTTCGGTGATGATGAATATTACTGTTTGCCAGTTTTCTTCATCAGAAAACTTCCGCAGACATTTCTATCCATATCATCCAGGAAATCAGTAATTATATATGAATAAATCAATATTATTACTGTTACATAACTGGAAGTAAAAAAATATGCTGCTGAAGAGACCAATGCATTGTGATAACATCTCTTTAATACCCAAGTAGCCACTAGCATTTCCTTCAAGAGAAGTGAATTCTCAATAATATTCACCATAGGTATTGTTTTATGAGTATTACTGTAAAATCCTGTGCATATGCTGATTGGTTTTGAGAAGAGAGCTCATGATACATGTTGCTAAGGAAAATTTTTCAATTAATTATCAAGTAGCAATTTCTAACAACTTGAGGCCGTAGACTACGCTGAATAAACAAAAGCTATATTGGTAGTAACACTCACTTCTCAAAAAGCTTAAGGATGGGGTAATCTAAAACTACTAAATGAATACGGTATTGGCAATTTCTATCTTTGATCACTTTATTTTCACAGTATATATGCGTCAAATCGTTGTGTGATATTTACTGACCACTTATGTATAGGAAATTCGGATTCTGGTTTTCTCAAGTCATGTGCACTTTGGAAATCCGTTGATTTTTTTTATTTCAGTATCCTTTTCAAGCTCACCCATGCTATTCATTTTTTCAACATACAAACACTATATTTATTTCTAACATTTCCATTTCGCATTAAATAATGTGTTTCATATACACTTGTTTCTTTTGCAGAAGTTTTCCATTTTTGTGTTTCAAGTTTATTTTGTATTTATATGTTACATATATTCTATTTATTACCAATTGCAATCGTCGCATATTGTAAAAATATCATAGGACATTTTTATTTATCTTCAACATACTATTCTGTAAATACTTGTAAATATTCAATAAAACAGCTGTGTTTCATTATGTTTGGTTATGGTGTTTCAGTGATGGATTGTTTTTATTATTAGGTGCCTTCATCGTTTTTATAACTAATAAAATATTAATTCATACTGTTCAAGTGTTTTAGTATCGATACTTTTATGAAACGTTATGTATTTTTCTGTTACCTGAAGCAAAAAAATACATAATCCAAGTCAACTGGAAATCCTTAGGTTAAAAAGGGATGCTAAAGCAATATCGCCTATGTTCAATGATTCTACTAGTAAGTTTTGCTACACATAGTGTCCTTAATTTTTAATGTAATACCATATATTAGCAGTAACCACAGTACCAATTTGAATACTTTTTTTTGTAGAGACTTTTTTAATACATTGTAGCTTCAGACTTCGTGGGCATAAGCGACGAAAGTATGATATCGAAAATTGGCCAATTTTAAATACTATGTTTTTAACGCGTTTCGTGATGTAGACCTTTTTGTGTTATCAGTAACCACTGACCAATTTTAATACCTTTTTCACAATTTTTAAACGTTTCAAACTTCAATTCACTTTCCACGCATAAGAGAAGGAAGCAATGCAAAAAATTAACAATTTTAGGTTAGCTTTTTTGGACATTTCGCTAGATCTTCAGAATAGTCTTTCATTTTTGTCGATCTGTATGTCTGTCGGCCTCTCTCAGTTGTCTTTTTGTCCTCGCAAATTCTCAGTAAAGAGTAATTGTTATAGCAGGTAATCCTGAAATATTTTTGTAAATCGGTGCATTGGCTATGGGACGTTTCCAAAAAACTAAAGCAATTAAAACATCCCAAAACTTCTTTTCTGTATTTTTGGTAGTTCACAATCATTTGTTGAGTTAGTTACTTTTTTCTGAAAGATTCAGACACGTCTGAATATTTATAAAATGTATCTATTTTTCACATGTTCCTGAGCATTTTAGGGCACATTTAAAACTTTTTCCAGTTCAAAATTTTTGTAATCAACCTAAACTCATTTTTGTATGTTTTTCAATTATCGTGTTACTTTATACGTACTCAAAAACATTTTGATAGCAAACATTTTTTTCGGGACTCTTCCTGTCTACGTGTTTGCCAGGCCGTTCCCGTTCCCGGAGTCATTACGAAATCTGAGTAACCACTGTAACGTTTTTGATGAAATTTGAGCAGGGGTATGCTGAACAAAAACATTTTTGGCTCGCATAGTATTTCCTCTTCTGGTCTTGCCAGTACGTAAATTCCACGGTTATTTACGTTACGCAGCGTCCCTAGTGAATAATACATAGGTTGACCAGTTTCCTGGAAATTTTATTGAAACTAGTGCAAAGCATATATATTTTATTTCATATGTTGGTGGTATAATGAATAGTGATCTTTTAGTCATCAAAATACAGTTCTGCTTCTTGATATGACGAAACAATTAGTTTGAAGGACTGAACAGATCACTTTGACTCAAATTTTCATGTTTTTGCAATTTTCTGAATAATCTGTAATGAAATTTTTAAATATGCAATTATATTATTAAATATATAATTATAAATCAAGTTTTAAATTCATAGAATTGTCATAATTCTTCAATTACAAATTTTCAAGGAATTCCGGCTAATAGTAAATAAAAAATAATATACCAAACTTTCAATTCTGGATGTTTCTCAAGTTCCGAAAAACTTCATAGGTATATAGGTAGGCTATTTCATTCCGTGGGAACAGCATGATAGGAATTAAGACTAACATGAATTGTCAAAACTCTATGGCTACGACTCTGGATTCGAGGGATAATGGTCAGTGGTCAGCGCGGTCAGTGCTTGGAGGCGTGTCACTCCAAGTACATGTGTTTTTGTCATATAATTGATAGTATATCTCTTTTATACCAACGTCTGCGGTCTCTGGAGGGCGTACCAGGCAGTTTGTCATAAACTTTTCTCCCTGGTCATCTCAAACATCTCTTGCCATATTTTATTGCGGCGATATATATAAAACCTCCGAATATTCTGCATCCTACAGAAAGGGACATTCTCGGTAATACCAGTCACATACAGGGTAACTCAGAATTGTGAGGGGTTATTCAGTGCGTTTAGAGCAAAAGTAATGTTTGAAAATATCTTTTATATCTACTCAACATGACAACTCTCTCAGTAAAAGTTTCATAGACCAATTTTTTGAACTTCAATTTTAGTTTAATGTTTGGAGGATTGACTGCCATCTATAACGAATATCTACTTTATCAAAAATGATGATTTATTTCCTCTGCTTATGTGTTTTTGGTGTTCCTCGGTGGCAATTCCGTTATCGCAATTTGGCTTTGCTAATCAATATAGTGAAAAGCGCCTCCGAATTTCTATACTTTTTATGATGTAGTTGGTGCAATCACCCTAGATACTTTGTCACAGATGGGAGATTGCGATTGATTATCTAATTGGGTTGGACATGCCGTATCTATTTATCTAAATTTTATGGCTATAAAGCCGCTGATGTAAGAAATCGAAAATTATAATATCTACGGTAAACCGAAACCTCAATGCTAATCGAGACGAGAACGATGCGTGGGTGGCCTTCGCCCCCCGCAGTCGGGATAATTGCTTCCCTTCAGAGCGCCAACTGCCCGCATCTCATTACACTTGTTGACAAATGAAATACGATAGTCGCAACGACGGGAGGATCCTAGGCAACCTCGATACATTACGGAAGGACCCTTATCTAACTTCTAGAGTTATAATAGCACGATGATGAATCTTAATGTTGTAGCAAATGTGAGGGAGAGCTCAGCCGTATCTCATATATTTTGTTCATTTGTGAATGCTCGTAGAGAAGGTATCCGAACTAGCAACGTCTCACAGCACATGCTTTTACAGTAGATAGTGAGTACTTTCATTCAAATTTTTACTTCACCGGCCAATGACGCTCCATACATCGCGAAAAACTTTGCCAGTTATTTCTGTCGGAAAGTACTATTCTTATTTTGATGAACTTTCCACACTAGATTAGTAATATAACAAGGATGAAAAATAAAATTATTGAAAATCGGATCAAGTGGCAGCGAAGTTATCGTCAAAAATATAAAACGTTTAAACTTTTCAGGAGGTTCTTGAGGATAATTTTCAATTTTCTGTTGAGGCCAAAAATTGGGGCGTGTGGTTGGGGGAGGGGTAGATCTCAAATACTCTGAATTGATTTATGGCGATGATCCGGGTCCGAATTCTAATTTGTTGTTCGAGAGTAGATGAACAGTGCGTGACTGGACAGGTCTTCTGTGTCAGTGATTTCATGTGACGCCTTATCACGTGCTGTAGAATTTTTATGTCATTCTACTTATTTTTGTACTCACGAATGAATTAGATTTCAGGTAACAAATCGTCATTTTTCAACCCGCTATCTGAGGCCAAAAATATGAATTACATTTGATGTAATTGTATTTAAATCTACCCCCATTCGCATCATCCTTGGAGCAACTCTAATGTAACTAAGGGTAAAACCGTTCACCGATTTTATCCTATAATTTCATTGTACCTACTATTCATAAATATTTAAACAATTACTTGTACCTTCGTACTTAATATTCTGAAACATTATTGTCTGCCCTACCAAATATGTTCCTATTAATTATTTATTGCCTCACATCAATTTAAATACCGGTAAGCCCAGAAAGGGGCGCCACGCTAGGCTGATAATCGTAATCACTGATCGATAAACAATTGGTGATCGATAATCAAATTATAACCTTCGAATGTGAATCACTGCGTCATTAAATGGTTATATTTGTTAATAAAGCTCATTTTCCGTCGGCATAACGCTATTTTCCAATAGCTAATTAGGATTTCAGATAGTGTGTGAGCGGGGCAACTCAAAAGACATACAGTGTGGTTCAACTTCGATTAGTAACAGTGGCGCTACGAAGGAATGTCGTTAATATATTTTATATTCATTATTTATTCAAAGTACAACATGAAATGAATTTTTAAATTTTAATGTGTCTTCAGAATACCTAACAGTTTTGTTTTCAAATTAGAACTTATGGACTATTATGCGTTGCTTGAATGCACTAGTGCATATTCATTGTTGCTAAATACAAAATGAAGAAACGCGTTACACATCAGTGTAATCTCAGGGTAGCGATAAAAAATTCCCATCAGGATTAACATGTAGGGGGTTATAGTCTCTGACTCATCCTCTAGAAGGGATCTGTTTTATAGATTTTGAACAAAACATGCCGTTGCCGTTTTTTTCTCAATTGGCCAGTTTTGTTTTCATTCTGGGGTGGCTACACCCCCATTGCCCCCCGTACCCGCTGCCGTCCTAATTTGGGATCCAAAAATAAGCCATAAAAAGTGGAGATCTAATAAAAGGTGCACTTGGAGGTTTAGATAATATTGATAAGATTCTCCCTTGAAGCATACCGAACTGGTTACCGTCTACTGATAAAACATACCGTATCGTTTTATGACAGCAATTTTTTGGACTTGATATTTTCATCTTCTTTATGTATTATGTGGTAGATAATTGAGATGAACTAGGCAATTAGTTACACGATCAGTTACATGATGTTTGTTTTGTTCGAGTTATACTGGATTCCGGAATGTAGGTATAGTAATAATGTTATTTCTGACGGTAATAGGTGTGAAAGTTTTGATAGCCCGAAATTTCGAAACCTCATGTATTACGTTATTGATTTGTCTGTTGTCATATCAGGCGAAAAGTATTATCCAGGTTGTAACCAATTCAGACACTAGAGTACCGGTAGTATGTACAAAAAGCTTGACAAATTAAACAACTTCACCGTATAGCAAACAAGCTTAAACTTTGCTTATATGTGTTTTCGAGGTGCCTGGTCATTACCAAACAGGGGAGGTGTTAATATGTTTGGAAAAATATTTTCTGTAGCAACTACTTACTCCTTAGCTTTCAAAGAATAGTGAGAATTATTATTAGTAGCTGTGAAACTGTTCGTAGCAACTGTTTCCACAACCACGAATACTCGATCATTTTCAATAATTTTTAATAGTGTTAAATATTTTTGAGGGATAGCAGGTACGTGGAGGGTGTCTACGATTGTAAAAAAATTGCCGGTTTGCAGCATGACAGAAATATAAGACTGTTTCTATATCTACTGTTTAATGTGCCTAAAATTTAGGTTTGAGAATGGGCGAATTTCAGAAAACATTTAAAAATCACACCAGAAATCTAAATTTGATTATAATCACTGACAGTTTCAGTCACTGGCGTAACGAGTTGGGGGAGGGAGAGGCGGAGAAGTAGGCATTTTGGCCCATTCCTTTGAAGAACAATCTCCCTCAAATGGGAGCTGGAGTGACTTTACACAGGCTGAGACCCCGTAGTTGAACCATCTTTAGAGAAGAATAAAAGTTATGTCTTAAAAAAAACTAATTCATATTTAACTGAACTAATGTGTTTGAAAAAAAATGAATACTTAATTCAGAAATAGCGGTATTCCTACGGCCCTGATTCTTTTGCAGGCGATTATGGAGGGTAGAGTTTTAGGTTAGGTCCCCTCCATCCAGGCAATGCTCAAATTTGACGTTCCTAAGGAGGTAATTTTTGACTTATTTTTAGCTACACCACTGATTTTTTAGTGCGGCGTCGCGTTGTCGTCACGCAGCGTGGTGTTCTCATGTCGGTAGGCGGGACTCCATTTGAATGTTAACGAGGCCGAAATTTGTCAAAAGTACCGCTTCCGCCGTTCGTCGCCTGTCGGCTGGTGATATGCAGACGCTCAACCGGTACACGATTTATCGTTTTGTTTCTTCATTTCAGTCGTTACTTTGTCGTTTGTCAGAATTCTGGGTACGAACGATGACTTTGTCTTCACCTAGGGTGTTAAGATTGCACGGCTTTCATTTCATAGTCTGGTATAATTAGAAGAGTGTTGCCTTATTCCATGCAGTAAAATGGGGTGCTGCCATCTACGAAGCTGTAGATTGGATTAGATGTTATTTCCATAATTTCGTTGATGCAAAAGCAGCGTTGGAGAAGGAACAGGTCGCTGTGGAACGCCGGCGTTGATCGTAAATATATCAGAAGCATGACCACCTACCACCACGAATGAGGATTGGCCTCTTTTCTGATGAATAACATTAAACAAACGCCGATCGCGCCTCATAAGCGCTGCGAGAGGATAAATGTCTATTCACATGGACTTTGAAGCGCTGTAGATTCTAACCATAGGAAGACAAAGTCCACAAACGCCGAGATTCTCCAAAAGAACGATTTTTAGAAGAGGCTTGTTCGAAGCGTTGTAAGCTCGACCTGGTGAGGATGCGTCCGTTGAACTCTTTTAGTCTTTGTTGTATTGGCGACTCTTGGTGTAATTATCACAGACAGCTCAGTCGAATACCTGCCATGATGATATCTATAGAATAGAGACAGATCAGCTGCCCTTCTTTGATGTTCTTGACTGTGGATGTCCATGGTGAGGTCGGGAGCATCCACTGTACGTATTACTTGCTTCTGGATTGCGTCCAGATGCTTGAGAGAGCGCTTTGGGCAGCATCCCCACACATGCGAGCAGTACTCCAGTGATGGTTTGATCTGGGCGATTGATAGTAGCAGTAGCTGTTCCGGAGAGTATGATTTCCTGGAGCGAAAGAGAACCTCCAGCTTCTGGGGCGTCGACCTAGCGAGGCCAGCAACATGATTGTGCCATGACATGTTATTGTTGATATTTCAGAAGCTTGATGGAACAAGATTCAAGTATTGGGTTTCCTTCCATCTCCACTGCTGGCAGACCAGCTTGCGATTTCTTTTTCAGGAATGTTGTCTGAGCCTTCTGCGCATTAAACTGAACTCCGTTTGTACATCCCCATTCCACAATTCTCTCAATGTCCTCATTGACATGAACAGTGATACAGAATCGGTTGCATAGGCAGCGATGTCCCTCATGTATTAACCTATCGAAAGTTCTCGATACATCGGGTACGATAACTCGATACTCTCCACGAAGCTCTATTGATCAGCTCCAGAAGAGCTCCCATGGATCTATATTTGCAGAAGCCCTACTGGCGATCATTGATGAAGTTTTTTTTGTCCAGGAACTCCAGAAACTGCATGTTAATGACATTATCCTTATTCTAAAGTTGCTGAGCATGTTTTTTGCATTTTTTATGACTGGATTGCACGGGATCGATCTTCCATCTAGCAGAAATCACACCTCAGCGGTGTGGGATTTTAAGAAGGTTACAAAGGGCCGGCTCTGATAGTCCAGGCTATTTGTAATTCTTCTGGGAACTAAAAGCAGCAAGCTGCTGTACCTCGAGATACGAATGACGCGCGCAGTTTGAAATCAGGAAGAATTGCTGTCGTGGGATTCCGCATAACATCATTCTTGCTCGGTAAGGAGTGGGCAGGTGTCCAGTTAGCTCACTTGGTTAGAGCGTCCGACCGACAATCGGAAGGTGTGTAGTTCGAATCCCGTACTGGGCCATTTTTTCCGGATTTGAAAATGCGAATTGTGTTGTTATATATTGTTGTTACTAGGATAAAATAGAAAAGCATTTTATAGGTAACAACAATACCTTCAAAACCATGTCTTTTAAAATTTCATCAACTTATTTGTTCATACTCAAAATATCATCATCTAAACAAAAAAAAATTTCATTCGGATAAAAAATCTTACAAACGTCAAACAAACAAAAATTATTTATTATAAACAATTATATGATGCAATAATTAATTTGTAGGTACATAAATTTGCTCTCAGTTACAAAATGAAAATACGAAATGATTATAGAAAAGTTTATGAATCATGTAGTAAAATTGGCAACAGTTGTTTTAACAACAAAAATTTCTAATAAAAAACAATGAACTAAACAATTACATTACTACCTGAAAATGTGGAATGCAGGTATTTTTTGAAATCGTTAAAATTTTTCGAGTTAAACAGATATCTTATAATAATGACATGAGAAAAACATTAAAACTACTTTTATCGATTTTCTACAAGAAATATTTGGAATTAAATATGCTTGATATTCATCATCATTTTCCGTATCTCTTTTTCTAGGTTAAATCTTAAGTATTATTTGATTTGAATACCCAGTGTCATCTTTCAGTTGAATCGAGTTGGTTGGATTTATGAAACTGAAGTAGTGAAACGACTGGAATAATGTCGCTTGTTTTATTTGAATAATGAAATTTTGATTATGAACATGACGCTTGTTTCATTTTTACTCAGTAAAAAAATAGTAGATGTTATGGTTGAAAAATCGATTTAACCCTTTGATTCAAAATGGTGCTTACGTAACGAGATAATAACTGTGCAAATTCAGAGTTAGGATTTCCTAGTGCTACCATACATCCGTGCAAAATTCCAGCTTGTTCGCTTTTAGTTCCCAGAAAAGTATTGTTAAAAGTCCAGTTTGCCTGGATTATGAGGCGAACGTTTAAAGGTTATTGTTGGTATTTGTTCTTAACCAGAGGGTACGTTCTTCAGTTAAGTTTTCAAAGATGCATTTCACATCACGTTGTAGGCATACAACTTCTGGTATTTTGAGCTGACATTGATAGTAGTAGATTAAGTACCTCTTTTGAAGTTAATCTAAGAATTGACGGAAAAAACCTATCCCAGCCTTTTCTTTAGGAGTAAATGCGATGGATTCATCGTCTGCCGTCAGTGGTGGCATAGACAATGATCGGTTATGACATGAAGGGGTGGGTCTAGTGCGTTATAGTAAGGACATCTACCCCTACCACTGGAGAAGAGGCTCGAGTTTCCCTGGATCAGCACAATTGCCAAGAAGATGCATTTTATTCATATAACTATTTTTCAGTCTGTTGTTAGCTTCCATAGCATCCACATATCTATTATACACCTGTATTCGGCAAATAAATCTTTTTAAAAACTCATTAACTAGACTCGGTCAGTTAATTAGTGGCGTAATTTCACATACCATTGAAATTATATTATGGTCAGTTGATTCTAGTGGAGCGAATATATTAATTGAATCGATGACAGGAGTTGTGAGATATACATAGGTCCAGTAAGTTGGCAAAGTTCTCATGGTGGTTGGGAGGCAATTCTAAATAATTCTAGACAATGGTAGCCCAAACTAAGTACATATTTCAATGTATTTGTTGCGCATTAAATATATTTGGAAGCTATTTCCAGATCATACATGTAATGTATAATACTTCCTGTACTATTCGGACCTTTCTGTATGATTACTATTGTTCCTACGTACCCATGAAATGCTTGTTTTCATATTTATTCAAGTGTATACGTGCCCTCACCGTCTTACGCGTATATGGCCGTCGGACATTGTTGATACACAAAGAGATCAAAAGAATTTGTTGCTATTAAAATTACACCCATAATACCTCTATTCATGACCAGTTAGGCTTATTGTTGCCTTCTAATGTGTCATACTTATGGTTATTGTGTATTGTTTCAAATTTACAAACGAACTGTGGTGTCTTTCAATCTATGCCGGTACCTAGTTAAACGGTAAACAGAAGTTATTAACTTGTTACGTTATCATTTTATCGACCCAGGAAACAAATTTCACAGAGTTACACAGCTTCAAATAGCTAAAAACATACGATACCTAGTTTTGTTTTGTAACTTTTATCGCTGTAATGCAAAGATATTAAATTGGAGTTAATCAACAAATGTTTAATAGGATTTTTTTTTTCATTTTTCCGGCACTTTTATAGGGATTGTCTACTGGTTGCTATTATAACAGACCAAATCTAAGTCAGTTACACATCTTAATTGATACCATTTTGTTTACCTTACATGCATAACAGCCATGATGAACATTTCAAGGGCCCATTCCAGATGTGAGATATTTGTATTGACAAATATTAATAAACATATCCTCACTAGAACACAGACTCGCAAAAATCGTCTGAAAAATGAGTACCCAACCTAGTAAGATTGTGATTTTTACCGAAGGATGACATTTCTAAGCTGATCTCGGTACCATTACGGCGTGTCAATTACGTAGGTACGTCTGCTAAGTTTCGACATCGAGAGCCTGTATACTAACGTTCCAGTTGAAGAAGCATTGAAGGTAATTCAGAAGAAGTTACAGAAAGACGAACAACTGAAGAAAATGACAGATCTTCCACTGGATGGAATCATGGAGTTGCTCACATTCTGTCTGAAGAACAACTATTTCCAAGAGAAGGAAGAATTCTACAAACAAGAAGAAGGCATGCCTATGGGATCACCGTTATCTCCGGTTGTAGCCAACTTGTACAATAAACAAATATTAAACCGAAGTTATGGCTTCGCTATGTAGATGACACATTCATCATCTGGAACCATGGAGAGAGCCAACTAAAAACATTCTTCAGTCATCTGAACAACATGCGACCTTCGATAAAATTCACGAAAGAAGAAGAGAGCCTTCCATTTTTAGATGTTTTAGTAACGAGAAGAAACACCAAAATAGAAACAACAGTACACAGAAAACCAACTCACACAGGTCAATACTTACATTACACTTCAAACCACCCAACAGCCACGAAGAAAGGCGTCATCCGGACTTTAGTCGACCGAGCTAGGAATATTTGTAACACACAAGAGGGACTACAAAGAGAGCTCAATATCATTAAACAAGATCTATTAAACAATGGATACCCAAAGAAGCTAGTGAAAGTAACAATACAGCAAAATACCAACAGTAGAAGAATTAAACACGAAGAATCTCAGCACTTACTCATTCTGCCTTACGTCAAAGTAATATCAGATAGAATCAAAAGAATAGGTCAGCGATACAAGATCCAAACGAGATTCTCTAGGACTGCCACCCTCAGAAGTATCGTAACAAAAACTAAGCCCAGGAATGAATCACAAGAGACAAAGGACTGCATCTACCAGATACCATGTCAATGTGGTAAAATCTATGTTGGAGAAACAAAAAGGCCACTGGAAGTAAGAATCAAAGAACATCGTCTCAACACCCAACGAGCAGAGACAGGAAAATCTGGAATAGCTGACCACGTATGGACGGAGCACCATAAAATAGCTTGGGACGACGCTAAGGTTATTGCCAAGGAACCGCATTGGTATCGAAGGAAATTCAAGGAGACAGCATTCATCACCAACAACAGCAAAGTGTACAGCAAACCCAGCATAGACATTAAACCAATCTGGCAGCCATTCATAAAGAAGATCAATAGACTACGACTGGACCAGACAACAAAAATGACCGACAAACAGCCACGTCAGCAGACCGGAATACCGCGCATCGGGAACCAATCAGAACAGACCGCGCACAACGACACGTCACCGGACGGGATATAAATAGGCATGAAAGGAACGTGTTCGCCAGTTCACCTGAAGGCGATTGAAGATAGCACATCAATCGAAACGTCGTGATACTCAAAATTTTATAGACAATGGAAGTCCGAAATCAAACTTTTGATAAATCCACCTTGTCTACAAGTTTCAAACAACAGTATATGTAACAGTTTGTATTCATAAAATTGAAGTTGATATTTAAATAAAAGATCTCACATACGTATGAATGAATCTCTACTGTCGTTTCGGCGTCTTTGGCAGCCTTTATGCAGGTTTCCTTAAGGTGTGTTCATAGCTTAGGCAGCTTTATGATTCTTGTACGGCGGTGCATTGTTTCTTTTTTTTTATTTATCAAAAATGCAAATATGTGATGTATTCTAGCCTTTCATGATTGTTCATCCTATGGTCTTGTTGAAAACAGATCTGTTACCCTGGAAACAGTCGTAAATATAAATATTAATGTCATATTTTCAAAATCAATATTTTTCATTCTGTTTTGCACTTTGATAAAGACAGTCGAAACGTCAGTAAATATTCATTCTCGCGTATGTGGTTTCAAACAGCCAGCGAAAATATAATGAATCAGAAAGACAACCCTAGGATAAGTTTAGAAGTTACAATATATTAAAGATCTGTTTCGCTTCTGCGAACAGTTTCACTTCACTTTATCATCAGTCCATCTCTGATTCTTTTAGCCACAATAATTGCGATCAAATCTTGTATATATTATATTCTGGCATCCAACAGCGAGAGAGAAAAAATCCCCACGAGGGTTGCATTACCCCCAAGAATCATACACAATAAGTGAAATAATTTAGCTCGGTTTGCGCTCAGCCGTTCAAGCTGCCTCATCTGCATAATTCGACAGAGAAATTTACTTGCCGACTAATTTCTAAAGCTCGTGGGGGTGAGTTTATATAACAGCCCCATTAAAACGCGGCTACGCTGTTGTCATTCAAACCAGTGGCCGCGCAAAAGTTGCGGATAGGGGGAGCTTGTATCGCGTTGTGTCTGATAGGGAACAAGTTCTACAAAAGGCAAAAATGATGAGACATGCAAGACTATCGTTTTTGGGAAAAGCAGTTTTTATTAACAATTTGTCAGCTAGCAAATGTTGCGTGTCTTGATCCATTCAGTGTGTTTTTTGTCAGCTTGTTTCTAAGTTCCATCACAGATATTGGATGTGGTTGTCTGTTGTTGTATATAGCAATCATTTTGCCATTCACAGCGATCAACTAATTTAAGTTCTAAAATGCTTTAGATTTATTATCGGACCCAAAACAGAAAATTGTATCCTGTCATTTCAAGCACTATTGCTACACTAAAAAGAGCTATTCCAGCTATGTCAGCACCGTGCAACTTTAAACACCAACACAGTAAACCTGGTTTGATCAGAACGGATTCATTGCATTTGTCATGTAGATGCTCTAACTTGGTGAAACTCTTCCATCATGCAGATAAAAAGATTGTGTAATCATCACACTGTGTGGTGTTAAAGAAATATTCCCCTAAGACAGACACAAGAAAAGGAAAAAATAATTTGATAGAAAAATTGCTAGACAGAATAAATAGTATGTTAGATTTGTGAGCTCTAGTTTTGTATCCATGATAAGATCTAGTTTGTTAGTGAGCAAGTAATCTGACTAACTAACTAAGTAGATCCTATCATGGATACAAAACTAGAGCTCTCAACTCTAGCATACTATTTATCCTGTCTAGCTATTTTTCTATTGAGTTATTTTTTCCTTCTTCAAAATCTTAACCATCACCGTCAAAATGTCCTTAACATATTTCTGGTGATAAACTATTTTCTGAAAAGTTTGATTTCGGACTTCCATTGTCTATAAAATTTTGAGTATCACGACGTTTCGATTGATGTGCTATCTTCAATCGTCTTCAGGTGAACTGGCGAACACGTTCCTTTCATGCCTATTTATACCCCGTCCGGTGACGTGTCGTTGTGCGCGGTCTGTTCTGATTGGTTCCCGATGCGCGGTATTACGGTCTGCTGACGTGGCTGTTTGTCGGTCATTGTTTGTTGTCTGGTCCAGTCGTAGTTTATTGATGTTCTTTATAAGTGGCTGCCAGATTGGTTTGATGTCTACGCCGGGTTTGCTGTACACTTTGCTGTTATTGGTGATGAATGCCGCCTCCTTGAATTTCCTTCGATACCAATGCGGTTCCTTGGCAATAACCTTAGCGTCGTCCCAAGCTATTTTATGGTGCTCGGTCCATGCATGGTGCTCGGTCCATGCATGGTCAGCTATTCCAGATTTTCCTGTCTCTGCTCGCTGGGTGTTGAGACGATGTTCTTTGATTCTTACTTCCAGTGGCCTTTTTGGCCATGTGTTCCAAACAACAGATAAACTATTTTGTTTCTTAATATATTATAAGATTTCATCTGCCTTCTGTAATGCTGTTTATATAGGTCAAACAGCTAGAGTATTCACAGCAAGGTACACAGAACATATAGTGCCTTCAAAAACCACCATCTAAAAATATTAAGTTTTGCCAAACACTTACTAGACACTAATTATAACGTTGGCAATGAAAATAGAATGAGTGTATTTCATACTTGTACTAATAAAATACATGATTTAGACTTCATGAAAACATAAGAGATTCAAAAATATCTGCCCCATCTTGATTTATTTGTAGTAAACGAACAGACTGATCTTTTAAACTCAATTTTCATATTACTATAAGTTTCCATTTATTTGTATTTTAGGTTGAGTTGAAATATCCAAAGTTATAGAATGTATTAAGAATAATGAAATAGGTTAAGGAATAAAATATCTTGAAACGTGAGATATGTTGAGAAATAAAATAGTTTATCACTTGAAATATTTTAAGGACATTTTGACGGCGATGGTTAAGGTTTTGTAGGGGTTTCCATTAACACTAGTGTAAATGCAGTTTCCAAAAAAATATTTCCCCTAAGACAGATACAAGAAAGTTTTGTATCCATCAAAGGATCTAGTTAGTTAGTTGGCAAGTGATCTGGGTAGCCTTGTTAACAGTCAAATCTGACAGTTCGACGATGATTCAAATATGAATAGAAACGCGTCACTGAAAGAAAAAGAGTTTTATTTGTGAAACTGTGTATTAATTACACAATCTTTTTATCATTGCATTTGTCCACATTACGTGTAACATTCTGAAGTTTTGTCTCAATTGAGACATCTTGATGCTGTGAATGCTCTATATAACAAAAATTTTATCGTACTGTGGTGGTAGGGGAAATCTCAAATTGGTTTGACGTTGATAAAGGATTTCCTACTATTGATACACTTTTGATCCTAACAATTCTCTATACTTCTTAAGACATAGATGATTCGCATACTTGCCTTCAAAATACAGACATGATGGTTTATTTTCAACAGCCTAGAAATTTTGCAGATAAATCTCACTTCTATGAAATGGATTTCGAATGCTACAAATAGATTTTGTATTTTATTATATTTATAGTATGTATTTCATTTCATTATATGTATTTAGAGCCTTATGATACAGTGCATTTTCTGTTTGGATTAATAAAGAAATTAAGTAAAGAAATTTTGTGTGTGGAAAAAGTAACTGGGAATTGGCGACGGGACGACATACAATTTGATGTATACAGGATATTCCATTTGAAAATAAAAAATATGGGATTATTTCCGGATTCTAGGCATAGTCTGAACTTATTTATTATCTTCCAATAGATAACAGCTTTGAATTTAATGCACTGCACTGGCACTTATCCGTTACGGATACCCCATTAAAGCACATTATATGCGGTTGTCATTTCAGCAAGAAGACCCAAATGAAAACAGCAACCATATTAGTTACATTCTATTGATCACAAAGAATACACAGGCCTTATAATATGATTATTTGATTACATCCAAGTTTCAACAGGACTGATAAAAAAAAATAGAAGTAAAGTAATATTTCATATTTACAGTCTCTTTTAAGTGAACATTTAGTGAAATTTTTTAACTTG
Organism: Bruchidius siliquastri; assembly: GCA_949316355.1. Classification (NCBI taxonomy): domain Eukaryota; kingdom Metazoa; phylum Arthropoda; class Insecta; order Coleoptera; family Chrysomelidae; genus Bruchidius; species Bruchidius siliquastri. The sequence goes on along the minus strand of OX438536.1, from coordinate 8,236,636 downwards.
TATATTTTCCAATGCGGATCTGTATTCAGTAGACTGCCTCATTCCTCGGTACTATGAAAACGATTAGGATTGAATTGGTGGACGAATCCGAGTGTTATATTTCAAGGGATAGATGCAAAAAACCTGGCAGACCGAGTAACAGGATCATTTTCTCAAATTGTAGTAATCACAGCAAACACGAGACACACCATTGCGTATCTGGAAGATAGCATTTTTGTTCCAGTATCCAGTATCCATCTATTTTGTTGCAACTGTACGTGTTGAGTAGTTGGTCTAATTTGTATTGATTAGATTTGATTCAGTTATTTCAGGAGTGGCACTGATGATTTATGACTAGGTATTTCGAACTTTTTCAAGTACGTCGTTGGTGTTTCCTGAGTCTGAATTTCCTTTTTACCAAGAAATTAAGCGATTTAAAATGATTTTTCGTTACTCTTATATAACGTCTATTATTATTAATGATAAATTAGATGAAATAGCCATAACAAAATTCATTGATCAAAGAGAGTAGCAATCTCTCGGTACATATCAGTGGTTCAAATTTATCTTACCTATATTGTATACTAATTAAAGCTCTCCCTCCATATTGCTGAATAAACAACTTACACCAACGTTTTGTATGCCTCGACAGCCTCCAGTAAAGTAATTTTGCCAAGCATATGAGCAGAGGCGATTTGCTTAAAATTCAATCTATACATATACTGAAGTTTGTGATCCCAAGTAGGGTTTATAATAATACAAATTGACAAGTAACTCAACAATAGGCTTCATAATTTAATGAGATATGCATGTAAACATGGATCTGTACGAGGGGAAGTAAGCAAAAGCAAGACAATTGTAAAATGACGTTACCCGCCATGGCGAGATGCAGAAAGTATCATTACGATGCGATACATAGCGGACGAGGGGTTTTAGTGAATTTGTCGAATTTTTGGAAGAGCTTTAAACTCAGGGCAAGAAATATAGATGAATCAATTCTATCAAGTTTTTGCGTTGTTATTTTTGATCATTATAAGAGCCCGAATGTGTGATTTCTTGGTAGTGCCTGGTAATTCAGCAGAATTGGATCGTCGCTTATTAAAATAGTATAGCTTTTGTCTTATAAGGTCTTAGCTGTTCTTGTAATTTACACAGCTGGCTACAACATTTTTCATTTAAAGTTTCTGCTGATCTTCTCCTTTCCAATTCATCTCCAGAGATTGTCTTTTATTACTCCGAATATCTACGTGCAAAGAACTGTCATTTATATAACTGACTGATTGGTCAATAATCGTTTTATTGAAAGGCGATCTACAAATGGAGTACAATTCAACGTCAGAGAATTCGGACAAATACTCTGACAAGGAAATCAACCGCCAACCGTGGAGATGGGAAGATTCCGAATACCCGGGTCATCTTTCATTAAACTTATCAACATTACATGTTCTGACATGACCAGTTTTCTCTGCAGAGAATTTACTAGAACATCTATAACTACTAGTTATTACTACTCTTCAAGGCTAAAATAAGACCCTTGTAGTAAACGCAATTTATAAAAAAACACAGTCTGGGATCATGTAGATTGTAGATGCTCTTACTTGGTGAAACTCTTCCATCATGCAGATAAAAAGTTGTGTAATCATCACACAGTTTCAAATTCTCAGAACTGATTGCTACCAAGGCTACCTACATTACTTGCCAACTAGCTAACTAGTCCTATCATGGATACAAAACTAGAGCTTTCATAACTAGCATACTATCAATCCTGTCCAACTATTTTTCTATTAAATTATTTTTTCTTCTCTTGTGTCTGTCTAAGGGGAAATATTTTTTTGGCGATTGCATTTAAAATACTGTTGAGGGAAACCCCTACAAAACCTTAGCCATCGCCGTCAAAATGTCCTCAAGGTATGTCATGTGATAAACTATTTTATTTCTTAAGAATGTGTGTTGATTACACAACTTTTTATCTACAGTCTGGGATATCGAAGGAAAGCCGAGGTGCTCCTACTCTACTATAGATTCTACCATGGTAAATGTTTGACTGAACTGGTATGGATAATACCATGGAAAGCTTATAGTAAATCGAACACTAAAAATGCAGATAGAACTTACACACCTTTAACATTTATTTTTTCGAAAAATACTAAGGCTGTGGATTGAACTCGCCAGAAGTTTATTTCGCAATAGTAACATTCTACATAGTTGTAAGGTCAACTTAAATAGGCATCTATGCTCTCACAGCGCTTGTGAGTCGCTTGTGTATATATATATAACCTTTATATATAAACAAAAAAAGATATGTATGTGACCATTCACTATCTTTTACAGATAGTGTGAGGCATGGTTATCAGGATCATGGCTATATTTCGTATACGCTCTGTATGAAAGGAAGCACCCTCCTGTTTAAAAGTCAGAATGATAATATCATTTCATGGATGCAATCTGGACGCATGCGGTGCGTCATAATGCGAAGTTATTTAGACATAAATTTTAAATTAGATGATAAATCAATACCTTGCGTTATCGGTTGTATCTCAACATTCTCAACACCGGTATTCGAGTTTCAATTATAGTAATCCGATTTTGACTGCTACCGCTACTAAGATTTTAACACAATATAACCGACTGATTGGTCGGTAACAGCTTCATTCCCATGCATGGGTTTTTGTTTCCATCAGATAACATGGATATTACTGAGATTTACATTCACAATGACCCTGTGGAATTAGTATTCAATTATTCATGTCTGCTTTTTTAGGAAAATGATTGAAGTTCGCAGTGAGTTTGTTCTGGAACCGCGTACAGAGAAACCTTAATATCAGTGGAGCGTGGATGTAAGGAAGTGGTAACAGTCCTCTTTGAATAGGCACTTCAATGTTTGAACTCTATGTGCTTTTTTAACTGAAGTAGCCACAAAGGAAGAACTTAAATATTGGGTACTATGACTACTATAGAGAATGCAGATACAAAGATTGTGTAATTAACAAACTGTTTCACAAATAAAACTCTTTTTCTCTCAGTGACGCCTTTCGATTCATATTTAAATCATCGTCGGACTGTCAGATTTGACTGCTAACAAGGCTACCCAGATTACTTGCCAACTAACTGACTAGATCCTATTATGGATACAAAACTTTTTTGTGACTGTCTTAGGGGAAATATATTTTTTGCGACTGCATTTACACTAGTGTTAAGGGAAACCTCTACAAAACCTCAACCATCGCCGTCAAAGTGACCTTAAGATATTTTATTCCTTAAGCTATTTCATTATTCTTAATTCATTCTATAACTTCAGATATTTCAACTTAACCTAGAATACAAATAGATGGAAACTTATAGTAGTGTATCGATTAAAATTGAGTTTAAAAGATCAGTTTGTTCATTTACTACAATGAAATCAGGGTTTCGTAGACATTTTTGAATCTCTAATGTTTCCATGAAGTTTAAACCATGTATTTTATTACAAGTATGAAGCACACTCATTCTCTTTTCGTTGCCAACTTTATGATTAGTATCTAGTAATTGTTTGGCAAAACTTGATCTTTCTGGATGGTAGTTTTTGAACACACTTATATGTTCTCGGTACCTTGTTGTAAATGCTCTAGCTGTTTGACCTATATAAACAGCATTACAGAAGGCACATGAAATCTTAAAATATCTTAAGAAATAAAATAGTTAATCACATGGAATATCTTAAGGACATTTTGACGGTGATGGTTATGGTTTTGTAGAGGATTTCCCTAAGACAGACACAAGAAAGGAAAAAACAATTTTTCAGAAAAATAGCTAGATAGGATAAATTGTATGATAGAGTTGAGAGCTCTAGTTCAGTATCCATGATAGGATCTAGTTAGTTAGTTAGCAAGTAATCTGGGTAGCGTCGTTAGCAGTCAAATCTGACGGTTCGAGGATGATTCAAATATAAATCGAAACGCCTTACTGAAAGAAAAAAATATTTATTTGTGAAACTGTGTGTTAATTATACAATATTTTTATCTGTATGATGGTAGAGTTCCACAGAGTAAGAGCATATACAATCTACATGCTATAGAGAAGTTAATGAGATAATCGAGAATGTTGTCTTCTGGTAGATTGTTGTAAATTCTCGAATTCTATGAACAAAGGACCGGTAACGATAACTATCATTTTTCGATAGTAGTAGTGAATGTCCGATTTGCTATCGAAAACAGCAGTCCCCCCAGCAGACTCAGAAAGCGGCGGTATCATGGAGATTTCAAAACAGCATAATTTATTGGTATATCGGTGGCAGAGTGTCACATCCCCGAATGCACGTCAATGGTGTGAGTTAAGGAGTTAGAAACTGTCGCCGATAATTTCTCTGAACTGCATCAAGTATGGGCAGTATTGCAAGCCTGGTCTGACCTGGAGTTTATAGAATGTAAGAAGATTGGATGGTGAGAAATACTTCCTAGTTTTGAATAAATATCTTAGCTATCTTCTAGCGGATGCAGTAATTAACGAGACGAATCATGTTTACTGTGATTCTGTACTCCTACAGAACTGGATGCATGATTTATAATATGAAACATTTTAGATGCTTATTCTCAACTATGCACGTGGTGTTTCTATAGACATGCATATATAGGTCTTAGATGATCGTCAATGCTGCTCAGGGTAGACAGAGATACATATATCTTAGGTGAAGATACTACAGCAACATACAGCAAGGCTAGCACTGAAAGGCAATCCAAGAAGTGAGCGCCTCTCAGCTCTAGCCTTGTATGTTGCTGTGAAAATTATTTTTGACGTCTACGTCAGCAAAATAGTGTTAGTAATAGCTGTCGGTTTTTGTTCATATTATTGATACTACGTAATATTATCAATACATTTATTTTGTTGACACTTAGGGAAGTTTTTCGTTGATGGACTAGCGTTTAGTTAATTCACAAAAATATTTCGCAACTTTATTTTTTATGTACCAGATTACCCCTATTTGGTGTAATAAGTATAATTTTTTGGAGGAGATAACATTATGAGTTGCATTAAGAGTTCTATTTCGTCAATAATTATCTAATAAAACACAAAACGTTCAATACCATCATAATGTTTCAAACAGTCAATTTGTTTTTTGAATGGAATTTTCACGGTCGTTCCCGATTAATTATAAAAGATTTTAAGTCCTGATGGAAAAATTTACTACACGATGATTGAACTTATTGCTAAAACGGTAAAAAATAGTTCTAATTTTCCCGAGTTTGAGAAGAAGTTGATTGACTATATTGTTTTCCTTTCATAGAATGCTAAACGGATTTGCATGAAATCAAGTATGTTCATTCGACATCAAACAGAATTAAATTTGAGGCACTAAAATTCCATATTGACTGAAATTGATCCGCTTTCTAGGACATTTGGAAAACATTGGAAAAATCTTACTTGACATTCTGAACGAATTATTTGTCAATATTATAACCCATTACTCGTTCTAAAAAGGGTGAAGGAGTAGATATTATAATATGTATGTTCTTCCACCATGTTTTAATATAAAAATAAATAAGCCATCAAACAACATTCAATAAGATTACATCATTATGAGTACTGATCGAGTGAACATTGACTTAACCAAAAACAATTCTAAATTAAACTGGATATAGTGTCAATTTTCCTTGCGCTTCCATCAAATGATTGAGGATAGCGATTTTCTTTTGTGTATAAAACTCCATCAGTATTTTCTAATAAAGCAACTACGAATATCGTTATCGTTTGGTGGCCATCTTGGTCGTTGTGTCCGTATTTCTTGGCCGGGGTGGTGAATTATCTGCAAACGGGCTGGCGTTTAAGCAGATTGGAGCAATCGCAAGGGCAGCTTCTAGCAGTGGTATCCGGGATCCAGCAGCACACAGACTCGCGTTATGATAATGGCCGGTCCCGCTGAGATCTGTAAACTGCAAAATGCGCTTAGTCAGGATTCCAGTGGGACAGCACCGGAGTCTCCGGCCTCCGCACTACATTGCGCTTAAAAACGTGTATGTCTTAGCTGGAAATTTGATATATAATACTCTACTCAGTACAGTAGAAATCCACGACGCCCCTATTAGATTCTTGAGCTGAATATAATTGTTTTCGCAATTTTTGCGAGTCTGTAATCGACAGAATTTTGTTTATATTTGGTAGCATTCACTGATGTCTCAGAGTATGTATGTGAAAAGATCAACAGTTTTGAATATTGATACGATATAAGCGAAATAAAGATGTTTTTATTTGCCCGACAAATGAACAAGACTCAAGAAACACAAGTAATTAAATGCAAGTACACTAGTAGGATTAGAATGATACTGGTACCTTGCAGTAGTGTGATATTAACGAGCGCTAGTTTAGCTTTTACATTCACAAATATTGAAAATTGATTTGGGGAATTTAGGATCAGAAAATGTATACCCTGATTTTTTGAATACTCCCCAAATTGATGTAAGGTACACTGATACTGCTTTGCACAACTTAAAAATGTCTATTGACCACTTTAATGGGATACAATCATTCAATTTCAGTTTTGGATATAAGAAAGTACGAATCGAATGATTGATATTTTCACTTACAAAACTGACTCTTTTAATACACAGAGGTTCGAAATTAGTAGAATATTGAAACTGTGATTTGCGAGAGTAATTCTTAGGTTACTTGCAATATAAGTAAGGAACAATTCCAGTTTTAAGTTAACTTCTTATTTTATTTCTACATGCCACTTCCATTGCTAGTAATTTACGAAAGTCTAGCATTTTAATGCACCAATGGACACGAGCCACACAGCGATACCTGAGATCACGAAACTGAAGACTCGCTTCAAAATATTGGACCAAATAATGACTGAGGATCATTTGCAGACAGCTATATAGTCAAGAAGCTTTCTCTCTGCAACATTAACAACGGCTTATGAGTACGATGGGATGTGTTCAAAAAATATTATTAGTCCATCCACCTATTGGATCCGGTCCTGCATTCGCCAGTCGCCACTCAGTGTAGGGGGCGTGTCTGTCGCAAATTGCGACAGCGAGACCGTCGTCGATTTTACGGAGTTCTCTTTTTTAGTGCCCGTCGCCAATTTGCCGGGAAAAAATTGACCTCGCGGCTCCTCTTCCCTCAAATGTCCCCTCTTTACTAAAGCCACCGCCACCGTACTCTCGTTCCTTTATGATTACTGCTACGCTGACTTGATGTGGCCACATCATCATTTGTTTTGTTAACATGCCCCTTATCATACTATTTCTTGATAGCACGATTCATATCAATTAACTAATTATTAGAAATACTAGTTAATTCACGCTCATGGATCGCAGTGGAATCAAATAAAAATTCATCAAATCAATTAGATCTATTTCACGGGCATAAAAAAAGGTCGCTTATATATCCGCAAGGCTTCTTGGAAAGATCGTAGGACGGAAGTTAATAGCAGTAGTAGTAATGGGAAGGCAAAGCCACCTTCGGCCCTTTTTGCCGACCCTGAAGACCATCACTGAAACTATGGCTGATCTGGTAACTCCCTAGTGTTGAACCTTCCAGACCATTTAATAAAGGTCATGATGTCCGACCATTCCACTAGGTAGCACTCTTACCTGTCAAACTCTGTCGTGCCGAACACCTTAGCCCTGTATATGGCACACTCGCCCAGGAAGTGGAACGAGGTCTCATTCTCCTCCCAGCACTTCTGACAGATTGGGTCTTTGACCACTCCTATGCTCCGATAGTCAGGCAGCAATCCAGGCAGTAAGTGCCTGCAGGATAGTATCAGGGCTGGTCTTAGAGTGTGGGAAAGCTCTTGACGAGATCGCAGAGAGACACAGGGTCTCACTAATGTGGGTCCTTGGACATTCTGAGGTTCGAGGCAACATTATGGCGGACGCTTTGGCGAAGGCAGGATCAAAAGGAAATCTTTTGGGTCCGGAACCGGCTGTAGGGTTAGCCGCAGGTAGAATTAGAAAAGCTACGGACGAGTGGATTCAAATTCAACACTGTTTGAGGTGGAATAGCATCTCAGGACATCTCCGTCAGGCACGGGAATTCATTACAGGGCCTGTAGCCAAAGAGGGGTGATTTTGCCTCTCTCTTTGATAGGAGAAGATCTTAGGCTGCTGGTGGGACTGCTCTCTGGTCATAATACCTTTAGGCGGCACCTGCACCTAATGGGGATAGTTAGTGACCCAACGTGTGCACGCTGTGGCGATGAGGAGGAATCCTCGGCACACATACTATGTCGCTGTGAAGCCCAAGGCACCACAGGTAGGCCATACTGGGGTCCATGATTTTGGATCCAGGGGATATAAGATGGGCATGACCCAAGGCCATACTAAACTTTGCGAAAAGGGCTGGCCTTGGTAACTAGAGCTGATAGAGGCGCAAAAGGGCCCGGCGGTGGCCTATGCACCGATGGTCCACATTGGAATGCCTCTCCCATTATCATTCATTCATTCACTCCTATGAGTGCCATGTGCCTGTACAATCTGCAGTGACCTGTGGGGATCCCCACTAACAAGTGGAGTGAATCCCTCTTCCGGTTCAGTGGCCATAGCTCCCTACGTTTGTTGGGGCCTCCTATGAACCTCTTGGACTGCCTGCAGTCGTCTCTCTCCAACCATGCTTTCGCAAGTTCGTCATATGCCCAGGCATCTAGGGCATTACTAACCTGGCCTCTGCTAATGCCCACCAAGGCTTCGGGGCCAATGCATGCGCCCCTTGCTCCTATCCTCGCCAGGCAGTCTGCTTTCTCGTTACCTGCACCCCGCTGTGACCAGGGACCCACATGAGTGTCTTCTCAAGCGTTGTTAGACTCTTTCCGAATAAGCATTGCTCATCGGATACAATATACAAAAGATATGTATATTAGGTTACGAATAATGTGGATAAATCAGTTAGAATGCAAAAGCCTATATTTCTTGTGTTAGTCAACTGGCTGAATCCATTTCGACGTCTTCGCCCGGATGAATATACATGATATTACCCGAAGAGCAGAGAATTCACCTAAAGGCAGGACATGCCGAGCTAAAACTGGAGAGTTGGCAACTAATAAATGCTTGAGACTGTTAGTATAGATGTTTAGAGCTCTATACAAAAAGAACATGAAAATCCCAATATTTTGTTATAAGAAATTCCAAATTAGACATTTCCAAATAAAACAACAACGATACATTGGATCGTCCTGTACGTAAATCTAACGTTTTCTAATGACATCGTACGATCTCACTAAGCTGTTACAGATTTTGAACAAAACGTGTTGTTAAAAAACCATTAAGTAAAACGAAACTAACCGCTTGACAAAAAACCATCATTTATAGTTGGGCGAGGTGAGATACACCCCACTGAGAGGGGTGCCACAAAAGTTAATAGATTTAAAATGACTTGTCAAATTTAGCAGCCTGGAAATCTCTGCTTGCAAGTAGATTGTAGACGACTTTGGATCATCTATACAATCATTTTCATTCATTTTTACTTCTCATGTCTAAGCGAATTTTACCATATTGCTTTTGTGAGCAACGGTAAACACTTAAGAAAGTCAGCAGTGATCGTTTTACCATCTCTATGGTGTTACCATAACTTTGATCTATGTTCAATTTATCTGTGAGAGTTTTATGCACCCTTGTTGCAGCCTTTTCGTGCTAAATATCTTTCGCTCTCATTAGCCGAATATTTTATTTTTCCACTATTGTTGTATTTCATCAATTTTTTTCCAGTTTGTTGCTTTCTTTCACGGCATATTAAGTGGCATTTGACTTCAATGAGTATATCTAATCTTCAAATGATCAATGAATCGATTTGTTGGAATAATAGGTAATAAAAATATAGCATGTACTACAAGTAAAAAGTATAAGGAAAAGTGCTTGATAGCAAAGGGTCGTGTGTTAGCATCTACCTCATATAAGATACAAAATAAGTTGTTTGTACCTTGTAGGAATACTTACCTGCCTGCGAAAAACAGTGCTACCTGTCCTTTATGACTCGCTGATCTAATCCATTACACTTCAGCTGTAATCAGATATGCCTATACGAGGAGATCAAACCTACTGACATTTGATTGCTTTGGCATAATAATCTTGCCAAAGCTTTCTTGCTGGCCTGATGTTTTGATTAGAACATGGAAGTTTTATCCATGAATGCAATTTGCTAGTATTCTACTTGTCATTTTCGTAATTCATTTGAATTATACTTTGTCTCACAACAATTTCATAGACACCAGTTTGGTTACACCGAAAAGCCATATATATAATGCAAAAAAACTTTTACCGTCCAGATTGAAGATGGTATACCCCATGCTTATTCTTGTTCCTTTTATTAATTTAAACGGTATATTGAACTCGAGTCTTTTGATAATGACTGCTTTTGTGTTTTATGAAGTTCGCTGTCCACCATTTTATTAAAAACTGCCATATTTAGCACAAGATATGTATTTCTCTGGTAAGTACACGTTTTCGAGGCTAAAGCAAGATTTGTTGGTACAGTTAGTTTTTATTCATTATTATTTTATAATTCATAAGCTTGAGATTTTTAATTTGAGCAATAAATTGAGGAATTAAGTGGAAAAACCAACAACTATGTCTTAAATGCCTCCTCTTCGAGATTTCCCATGATAGCAGAACTACCTAGGCAGTGGGAGGTGAAAATCTATGAGTGTCTCAAATACAATTACTAAATAACTGAAAATCTACTCTAATTAACAAAAAGCTTCTCAGCTATCATACTCAGTTATGGAATCTAACTTTCATTTTGTCAGTAAGCAACAGGCCGTTATCTACCCAAAAAACTGACAGGTCACGAAACATTACAGGCTACCAGTTTCATAATTTCCTATTAGAACCATAACATGTGCGCTTGAAGAGGGTTCAGAAATAATCATAATTTCTTATTTCTTTCACGTACTAGTTCTTTTAAGGTCTCTGGTAGGGTTAAGTTTTTTTCTTCAGGTACCTCAAAGGGGTCCAAATTTCACAGTTCTCCTAAGCCCGCAATTTCTCTCGACTGGCCTGGTAGAATTACATAATTTTCATGAAAATTGTTACAACACAGCAGAGTAATCATTTGCTCCCGATAAGGTTGACCATCAGTTATAACCACTGACGATAGAACACTGATAGACGTCGTATGTTTACAAAAACTTTCGTCAGACATTGGTGCACAGTTGCCAGAATTCACCAAAGGACTACAATAATATTAATTTTTCTACATAGCTAGTTCACAAGATATTATGAATATGTTCTACAATGAATATCTTAGCCATTGAATAGTAACGAAAGTTAAAAATAACTTCATAATTTAGAACAAACCTGCAATGTTAATCACAACTCACACACTAGCTGGCAACATGGCTTTATAGTAAATTCTGACTGCTACTAGCCGCTACGAATCATTTTTCATTATATTTTGCAAATTTAACGTCTGTCGGCATTTGAACAGAAACGAACCGTCAACCGTCTACGTCAGGTCACTGTCAACCGCTTTGAATTTTGACGTGAGCGTTCGAATCAGACATCATAGTTTTTGTTCATTTTCCCTCTTTGATATGGTTTGAATTTTGCTTATTATTGCCAAAATGATGATATATTGTTATGTGTGTAAGCTGTTCAGCACCCAGGCTAAAGCTGCAGGTCTAACTTTTCATCAGTAAGTATAATTGTCTACTTTTTCAAATTCCCGCCATTCAAATTTCGTGATTGATCCAAATGTCATCGATGTTTACAAACAGAAATTACGGTCCCCATCAAGCGGCCATCTTGCCACCTTCCCCTTTCTCCGCTGGTCCCCTCGCCCAAAGTCATGTTTGACTAGAGACATAAATGAATTTATGAATGAGATGCCAGGTCTTCAGTTGTTCTATCGTCGTTGGTTATAACATAAACAATGAACATATTTCTGATTCACCCGGTATACTAGGTGGCCTCCATGTAAATCTGTGGTCATGTTAATTTTCTCAATATTAAGTGGGATTGAAAGGATGCGAACAAATTATATACATGTTTTGTTTTTTCATTCATAGATTGCTGGAATTTGCTCTATGCGATACATGATTGAATAAAATTCACACGGAAGCTGTGCCCGGTAAAGCTATTTCGGTCGATCCAAGGACTATCCCAAGACATCAATATTCGTAAAATCATTCGGTGTTTTATATTCTATTAGTATATCTGTTTTGTCAAATAGAAGCAATGAATAATCAATGAGGGCGGTCTGCTATCTAACATCGCGGTGACTTAGGAAACAATTGATGGTGCGAGAGGGACACGAATATCGATTTCCAAAACAGACGTTTCACCGAACGAAGCTTAATTATATGGTAATTGTTGGGTGTCCAGATGGTATCGTTAATTTCTATAGGCTTACACCAGTGGAAATTTTAGGAACGTCGCACAGCGAAAGGGCAAAATGGTTATTAGTGAGTTTCTTTATTCTTTTAGAACATTTTCATTTTTGGAGGAAAAAGAATATTGCACTGCATTATTTCTAGACGTCGCCCAGGCTTTTGACAAAGTCTGGCATGAAGGACTCATCAACAAATTAAAAATACTCCTTCCTAACTAATATGTAGAAGTTATCAGGTCATATATTTCTGATAGAACTTTCAGAGTCAAGCAAGAAAATGAGTATTCTGACCTTATGGATATCAAAGCTGGAGTACCTCAAGGAAGTGTCCTGGGCCCAATATTATACCTATTGTATATTTGTGATATTCCAACGATGAGGGATGTAACGGTTGCAACCTTTGCAGATGACACAGCTTTGAGTGCAACTGACAAAAATCTTGCTTTGTCTACTAACAAAGTTCAGACAGCTGCTAACGAATTAGTGACTTGGTCACAAAAATGGAAAATCAAACTAAATGAATTAAAATCGATCCATGTCTGCTTTTCTAACCGAAGACAGATAAATCCTCATCCAATAAGCGTTAATGGAACCACCGTACCACGAGGAGCTAACGCTAAGTACCTAGGTATGACCCTTGACACAAGACTGAAATGGAAACATCACATCAAAAAAAAGCGGGAAGAACTCAATCTTCGCTACAAACAATACTACTGATTATTGGGATGATCCTCAAAACTGTCCCTCTATAACAAAATCATGATCTATAATCAGATTCTCAAACCTGTTTGGCTCTACGGTTGTGCAACTGTGGGGTTGTTCGAAAGATTCTAACATCAAGATTATACAAAGATTCCAAAATAAAGTTTTAAGAGCTATTGTTAATGCCCCTTGGTACATTCGTAATAAAGATATTCATTTGGATTTGAATATACCTCTGGTAGTCGACGAGATCAAGAGAATGGCGGCCAGGCATGAAGAAAGGCTCCATCACCACGCAGAAGCTCTTCAGCTGCTGGACAACCACAACGCTGTACGACGATTGAAGAGAACCAAGCCATACGAATTAGTGTAGTGCTCTGGTGCATAGAGCAGAGCATGTGTACGAATTTGTAGTTATAGTGTTAACGTAATCTAAAGGACATCGATGGATTTACTTTAGTGATAAGTATTAGTTTGTAAGAATTCAAAGGAAAATTAATGGTTGATCAGTTTGATCAGTTTTAATATGAAGGCATTATGCCCCCCTAAAACAAAAAAAAAATTGGTTATGGTTTAGCGAAGACGCAAAACGTCTTTATTTGAATTTATTATACGAAAAATTAATCAATTTTTCAATAGGTACTTAAAACCACTTATTTCAACAGGGTGGAAAAATTAACAGTAAGAGAGACAATTGTGGATGTATCCTATAATTGCAAAATCTATCTTTGTACTACTGTGACAAAGACCGCCAGTGCAGCCATTAGTCTAGTCAAGTATCATGTAGGATCTACTCGTATATGTTCTTACTAGGTGATTATACTTTCAAATAGAACGGAAACTAAAATGATAACAGATCAGAAACAATTTTATTTGTGGAACTTTTTAGGACAAGCCAATCGTTTGTAAAGTATGGGGATAACATGATTTTAAAAAACAAGCTAGTAGCAGGAAGTACCTAAATAATGTAATCTAGTTGCTTCATTAATTGGATTTTACTGTATCTACCATTTGGTGCAATAGCTATTTTAATCATTGGATCATAGTTTTTTGTGGAGATACAGAATGGAGGGGCCTTATTTGTAACTGTTATTGTACTCACGATACACATACACCGGTATGCTGATTTGCCTGCACACATTTCTTCTATCTGCGCATCTACGTAACGATAAAAGGACTGGGGATAGTCTGTGGTGAAAGGCGTCGAGGCAAAGTCAAGCGCGCTAATAGGATTAGTAGGCTAATGGGTGCATTTCGGAGTCGGAGGCACACACATTTTTATTGGTCACTTGTGAATGTAAACTCTGTGATGTCACGCAGAACGAGAAGGACAGCATCGTATGCGTATCGTGATTGTACTGGCGAATGATACTTGCTGGTTTTTATATTTTATGCCATTCCACGGATACAAAACAAGTACATAAAAATTTGAAATGTGATTTTTATGCGGGATATAACAACCCTTGCATATTTATCGAACTGTTAAATAATTCGGATAAAAAATTGTGTGTTTAACACAAAAGATTAACAAACAAAACTATCTTTCCTTTAGGACGCGTTTCGATTTATATTTGAATCGTCTAACTGTTTACAAAGGCTGCCCAGGTTACTTGTCAACAGACTAACTATCCTATCATTAATACTAAACTATAGTTCCTAAATCTAGCATACTATTTAGTCTGTCTATCTATTGTTCTATCAAATTCTGTTTTCTTTTTCCTGTCCACGTAACCTGGGTAGCCTTTTAAACAATCAAATCTGACATTCCGACGACGATTTAAACATTTAGTCGAAACTCGTCACTGAAAGAAAAAGCTTTCTTTATCAAACTTCTGTGTTAAACCCAGTTAAATTAAATGTACAGTTGATTAATTTTTGACTGATTTTTCTCAAGATCGTGTTATGAATTCATAATAAGCAATGGAGTTTATCCTGTTATTGTACGATGGCCACGCTGAAAGTCTTTAGATGATACTAATCTATACAAACTTAAACAAGTTTGAGCACGCAGCTATTTTGTCTAAGGTTGTCAGTGCTCACATGCAAAGGTAGCGTTTGAATCGTTCAGTAGTTGCCTTGCCACGGTCTCGAATGCATCTAAGTGTTGGCCGAATTTTAACGTGAGAATGGAACTGGGTAGTTGCGATTTTCGAGCCATGATTTTGTATGACTATAAAAAGGACTAAAACAAGCGGAATATCACGAAAGTTTAGTGAGTTGCTTTGGGGACTCTGCTCCATCTAGGGCTACAGTTTTTAATTGGTTTGCTGACTTTAAAAGGAGCTGGGTCTCACTCGATGATGAACCTCGCACAGGTCGACCGCCCATTGCTGTTACTCCGGAAACTGTAGAAGCTGTGCAAAATATGGTAAAAAAGATCGACATATTTCCTACACTGAGATTAAGGCTTCTCTGGGGATTGGATCGGCAGTGTTCCGAACAATCATTCATGATCACTTTCGCCTAAGAAAGCGGTGTTCCAGATGGGTTCGTCATTTGCTGACCAGTGAGTAAAAAGCAACAAGAGTTGATTGGGATTAGTTTATGCTTGAAAAATTTGAAAATGGTAATAGTAAAAACACTTTTAATATCGTAACCGGAGACGAAACATGGTTATATCATTATGATCCCGAAACTAAGCAGCAGTCATTAGTTTGATGCTTTAAAAGTGAGCAGCCTCCAACGGAAATTCGTAGTTCCCTAAGATCAAAGAAAAGTTACGAGGTCGCCATTTTTCTACCGATGAAGAGGCAACGATTGCATTTGAGGAGAAAATTAGCAACCTTTCAAAAGAACATTGGTAACAAGAATTTGACAAGTGGTTTCACCGAATGCGTAAATGTATTAAAGTAGAGGGAGAATATGTTAAAAAAAAAGAATAAAGTTTTTTGAAAAACCTTTTAGTTTTTCTGTATCTAAAAAATTTCAGCGAGAGCCTCGTATGATAACCTTGTAATTTCCTATCAGTATACGAGTACTTATGGGTATATGGATTGATACAGTGACGTCTAATGATATCCAGAAGATATAATAATTTCTGAACAAGCTCCGTTTTGGCCACAAAGTTATGGGCACTGGCGCTTGCGGTGCTAACTTTTCCTGTATGTATTGCAGAGCGTTTCCCGAAAATGCTCGTCGTGGTGGAAATAACAAAACTGAGGGTGAACTGAAGCACCAGGGTAGAGGGGAGGAGTGTTGGGTGAAGGCGAGGGGGTGAATTGCTGGCTTCGCAGCCCCATTAGTCCGTTGGTAATGCTGGCAAATTGTTGAGTGGGCGGTGATGCTCATACATCAACGATCTGCCACTGGACGCGTTTGCTCCCACGATGAGCTGCTGATAACTGCAGATACAGAGGCGTAACAGACAAATATGTTTTGGATGACATTCTATAGATGTTTTTTCTGTTTGACTTGTAACACTTATCAAAAGGCACACTAGGGCATATAAAATAATAAGAATAAAATGAAACAGTACAGGACTTTGAAATAAACATTCTATTGGGTAGGGATTTGTGGGTGTGCTTTAAAAGTTCTATGTCCTCATCACTAGACGCGGATGTTAGATCGTCATCGTCATTTACCAACACAAAATCACTCATTCCAACTCTACAAGACTCTACACAAAATACTGCAATTAAAATATTCTGGTGGAAGTGGTTTGATTGGAAAACAACCTAACCTGAAATACACAACTCAAATACCTTTGCTTTGGTAAGACGTTGCATCTTCTCGCATGCAATGATCGTCTGTATTTTCACTCAGAGGCAACAACTGATTTAACCGTTCTAGAATCGGTTCCGAACTAATTCTGATTCTGTAGGAACGGTCTTAGAAATGAGTTGGGACTCGTCAAACTGGCTCCGAACATTTCCAGCTCCATTAGAACAAGTTATATATGTATTTATTTGGAGCTTTTCAAAAACACTTTTGCCATTCCAAGTATCAAAGAGATTCTTCATACCTATTTGTTTAGATTACGAAATCGGACATGTATGAAGAGCATTTTATATCTTCTGGTTACTGCGGTGGGACGACGTTATGGCTACAACGTCAGTGCCAAGTGTTAAAGGTGAGGGATGGAATCCCGTCTAGATCCTTTGTACTTTAATTTACTCGTATGTCTCTAGTTTCGGATTACGACTCCGACCAATTTTGATACAGACATCAATATTGGTACAGGACAAACAAATCAGTACAGTTGGAAGTCGAGATGGATTTTCAAGACATTTACATTGTGGTGCGCCTCTGATAGTGGTTAAGGCCAACAAGAGCCACACCGTTATATGTTTCCAGTCAGCATCGGTAATGTACCATATCGCTTTCAAAGAGGGCACACGTTCACTCCACAGGGTACATTATTGGGATTATTTAATAAACTGTTTTGCTACCCGCAAATCCAATAAATTAATAAATAACGGCCTTCTCATTTATTACATGCGCCTAGATTAATCATATTCATTGTCCGATAAATATGGGGGTGCATATTTGATTTGGTGATAAATAGTTACATGTGAGTAGGAGGGTCATTAGATATATCGGAGTCATACAGGACTCATTATGGTTTAAGTTACAGATTTCTGAAGTGAAATAGTTTATCGATCTTTACTGCAAAATTATATTGTTGAAGGAATGGAAGAAGGGAATGCGAAAGGCTTTGTACCGGGTGATTCAACGATTCTGCGACGTAGAATATTTCTGTTATTTACAGAGGCACAAAAAATATTAAAAACCTCATCTGCAGTAAATCTGGTGATGAGTTTTTTGAAAATACTTGCAGATTATTTGATCAAAGTGCTAAAAATGAACAAATAAGGTTTAATAGAAAAAAGCAGAGAAAACAATTTTTACAAACAGAAACCCAATATTTTTATAATTTCAGGTTACTTAGCATTAAAAATGAAGACAACATGGTTTTGGTTGTGTATCTCAAAAAATTACTATTTCCGAAATAATAATATTTTTCAATTTGTGTATTGTAAAATTGTTGTACGGTTTTAAGTTTTATTGGTTGGTAATGACAAAAAATGACATCATTAATAGTATTTGATCCGTTTTGAAATCAATTTTTTTTTATTTTGTGGCTGAGGCACAGGCTTATAAAAAATTTGTTAATTATGTCTGGCCTGATTTAATTTAATGCTCAATATCATTTTTTTGAATGGCCAAGTAATAACAAAACCGTATGACATTGCAGAAATAGACAAGCTCACACAACGTCTTTATTTTTTATGATAAATAAGATATTATGGTGAAAATAGTGGGTTACTATATCAAATCAGTCGAAATTTCAAAAAAATTTCTATTTAATTTTTTTAATTTTTTAATTTTTGATCACACCATATTAATTTATCAAAATGTGGAAAAAAATTAATTATGTGTTGGCCTGTAAACGGGATTTGTGACATAACATTTCAAAGTATGTCAAAAACGGTTAGATTTAGGTACAAAACGTTTAAATGGAATGTGTTTCGAATTTTGTGTGAAATCCAAATATGTATATAGGGTGATCCGTTAAAAAAACTAAATAGAGACTGCCTGGTGTTTATGAAATATCTTGTATAATTGATAGCATTTTTTAAATATGCACAACCACATTCTACAACTATAGTCTTTAACATTTCTCCTATCTCTGCAAAGGATTCCAGTTAAAAGAATTAATTTTATTGAATTCTTATGATTATTATTAGAAGCTGTGTTTGATAAATATCAAACAAATAATTTTCGGTTATATATTTGTTAAGGTTAAGGTTAATATCAATATATTTTTCTTAGCATTATTATAAATTTTGTATTTTTACACATCTTCGTACGCACAAAAAATATATAATCGAATACATTTTTTTGATGAATGGTTATAAAATCCCGTAATTTCTTCAAAGCATAGGATCGCCGTATCAATGACATAATGAGCCGTGTAATTTGACTAGCGAACAAAGCGTTGCTTACGCCTAGGTGATGGGAAAAGGCTGCAAAAGTCACCCCAATTAAGGCAGCTGCGGGGCGTCTCTCTTCAGGGCCACCTGGCAACCCCGACAGTCCCGACTTCGACATCAACAGCCCTGCAAAGCAACGGTGACAAATCCAACTCGGGCACGCCTACTTGATTCTTCACGCCGTGACTTTTGAAGCTGCGTGGCGGATTTCGAGACGACCGACGCGACGCAGGGACGCAGAAACAAGGGTCAAGGGTGTCTTTGATACACGCAATCCTTGTGAGTAATGAGAATATCAAATTACGATCGCAGCGCCGTCTGCTGCCAATTTAAGAATCAATCAAAGGGCACCGACTGTTATGCCCGTATCTCGCTTTGAATGAGATCACATACCATTATTCATCTTATATTTTCTAATTGAAATCGCATAATATTGACTGCATAGCTCTCCTAACGTTTCGGCTGATCGAAAGAATTTAGCAAAGTACAAGATATGAAAAATCAAATTTAGAAATTAGCTGTATGTATGTTAGTTTACAATAAATGATTTTGATAGAGTCGTAGCAACGCTCTCTTGTGTGTAGCGTTTTTCCATATTGTTGAATAATAAAATCGGAGTAGTAGCAAAGTTGCGAAGTAATATATGTACTTCATATGCTTGTAGTCGATGAATTCCACTCAATGAAAGTTTGCTCATAAAAATAAGAGGTTCATAGCAGGCCTTATCAAACGTAGGGAGCTATGGCTATTGAACCGGAGGAGGAATTCACTCCACTTGTTAGTAAGGATCCTCACATCCTGCAGATTGAACAGGCACCTGACATAGGAGTGGTCAAAGACCCAATATGTCAGAAATGCTGGGAGGAGGACGCGACCTCGTTCCACTTTCTGACCTTTATTAAAAGGTCTGGATGGTTCGACACTAAAGAACTACCATGTCAGCCATAGTTCCAGTGATGGCCTTCGGGGTCGGCAAAAAAGGCTTAACGTGACCTACTTGCCAGGCTTCCCATTACTATTACTACTTGCTCATAAAAATAAAATTTCAGTATAAAAAGTTCTGAGACGGTCAAGACTTCGATCATTGCCAATAACCTCGTCCAATGATTAACTAGCTCAAAGAACGGGGCTATCCAACTGCCCACGTTGAATCAACGTAGGTTCAAGGTACCCTCGAAAACGATATTAGGAAGGCATATAAATATATTTTATTTAGGTATATATTTTGTATTTATTTATTTATATAGTAGACAGAGTAGGGTTATTTTATTGGGAGAAAATTAAAAGATATAGTTTTTTCTAATGGGTAACTTATACAAAGAATCGAATGGACGGCAATTGTAAGAAATAAAAAAGCGTACGCCTATGTGCTTAAAGCGGTCCCTTGTGAAATCTAACCGGGTGGTAGTTTCCATACATTCAGGATATAATCCGCAATAATTATGGTTTCGAACGTTTGTTTGCTTACATGAATGGAGTGGTTTGTGGGTATTCAATACTTTGGTTGCCCTTTTATTTCCTGAAATTTATGTTACGGATTAGTGATGTAGATTCTGAATGATTTTACTTCGTGAAACATATACTCATTCATCAACGTTCCGAAACAATACTTGAGTCACATAGATGGAATGTACCGCTTTCTGACGTATGTTTTGATATGTAGTAGTAATGGGGAGACAAAACCTGGCAAATAGGCGACCTCTCGCCCTTTTTGCCGCTATTTTGACATAAGCAAGTACGTAGCCAGATATTTGTTTCGGGGAGGAGGCGGGCAATTGTAAGAAAACTGGTTTGGTTTGGTATTATTCCGTATTTTATGTGAGTACAACTGTGAATCGGAGAGACCTAATTAAATATATGAAAATGAGAGCATAATTTTGTTGAGAAAAGAATCTTGAAATTTCGTGGGGGGGGGGTCCGGACCCCCCAACCCCCCCTCCTAGCTACATACTGTTCTTGAAGTCGACCTGTCAATAATGTACATTGCAGCTAAATACGGTGTGTAAAATTTTTATATCGGATTGTACCATTTGTAAGAGAGAGTGAACTCGTAATTATAAAAATTATAAAAAAAACTGGTCTCGGGTGGGTCTTCGAACTCACAACCTCGAAGAACTCTAAACAGATCCTTAAACTATCTGGCCATGAGGAGTCGAGGAAAACAGCTCGAATCTTGGTTTGACATCTAGTGACCAGTGCGGGCCGGAAAAGAGGGAGTGGTAGGTGAATACCTTGGATTTGTTTTTCAAAGGGGTACCCGGACATGCTGAGCTTTATCAAAATTTCTAACTTTTCACACTGTTACGTGTCATTTCCTTTTTTTCAGATCTGCATCGCGGTGTCAGTTTGTTTTGCTCTTGAGGTCTCAGGGAGGCCCAGACACTAGATTTCTTCCCAGGCCCACACGTTCTCTCGACGGTCTTGGTTCAGTGACCGAATCTGTTTTCAGTCAAATTATGCCTGGATATAACCGTCGTTGACCCAAATGAGGAAACTGCTGCCATTAAAAAGTACTATGAAATCTGGGCCCTGGGAAAAACACGAAGAAAATGCAGCGGCCTTACTGCTCATTTTGTTGAATTGAATGTAATTAGTAGTGGCAGTCCACTGTAACATAACCTGCATTTTTTAAAACTTCAGAAATTCTGTATAGGATACTAATAATAAAAAATAAAGTCAAGTAGACTGACTCGATACTTTCCACGATGTAATGATACCGTTTTCAGCTTGGAAATATCATTTTCCGATATATAACTGCGGGAAATATTACATCGGGTAGGTGTGATGTATGTACTTGCAAGATGTATAATTTGGTTCAGCCTGAGTTTGAAGATACACATGTCATAACAAGTATTGTTAGTGACGCTCTCTAGAGCAGGGAAAATTAATATTTTTAAGTGATGGGCAGCGGAAACGCCCAACAATCTTAATTTTGTCGATGTTTACATTGGATGTAGTAAAAAAATATTTCGGTGTACCGAGAAAATTGTTATGTAATGGAATGTACATGATGTCGAGTTAATCTGCTTGACGACATTTTACCCGTTTTCCGTGATCAGTGCTGCCATGATTTTGACCAGAAATACTTTTCTTCGATGTGTCACTTGACTCTATGCTTAGCTGAATTTGAGAGAGGAATTTGCTGGCTAAAGGGGTAAAAAGAATAAAGATGATGCCCAACTTTTCTGTAATAGGATTATATTATACATATTTACATCTTATATGTTTACCAAAAACATCATATCGATTTATATTATGTACGGATATTGTATACTATTCCAAAAATTATATATTGCACTAGAAATAACATCTATATTCACATTATCTACCTCATTTTTACAATATACAAAAATATTTTCCAAAAACTGTGAATTAAATATTAAATATATCTATATTTAACACCTAATTATTTTCTACGATAAATCACAACTCTCATCACTAGTACTCTTTACGAAACGTTAACCAGTACTTTTTTATAGATGAGAAGCTTTGCGAAGTCTGATATAAATTGAGCTGAAAAAATTACACGTTTATAGATAACAATTTTTCACTACTTACAACTTTATGAGAGGCCATAGAGCCTAGCTTTAAATCCACTGGGATTTCCGATCGGTGACACAAAACGAGCATGTTTTCCGGTACTAATCGATTCACTTATAAAAGGGGCATACTCGTACGTATTTACAAAAACATGCAAATGCGCACTTATGTTTATAAGCAACAATCATAGGTAATTGAAAAATCAAATTTTGAGAGGTCATAAATCATACTGAGTTTTGAGCCTGTGGAATTTTTCATCAGGGATATAAAAGAATATCGCAGATTTTGACAAACATTCACCGAATTATCGATTCCTTATAAAACGGGCGTTCGCTGTGAATGATTCACGAGACAAAATTTTCTATACGTATCAAGTTATTGATAGAGATTTTTATTGATTCATCATCATGGATAAATTAACTGATACAATATGACGTATGCCGAATGAAATTACATTTATCAATGTTTTCATGATTTATTCGATCCATTTTAATTTTTTAACGAAATATCAACAGACTGTACGTCTATGAAAAAACGATTTAGTTGATTATTAAGAAAAACTGTTGATATGAAGTTCCCAGCGATTACCTATCAAAATACGAAGTACTCTTGCAGCAACCATTTTTATTTCAGACTTCACTCCACTAAGTAAAAAAAATCCAGATGTCATCACATGCGATAACTTGTTACCACAAAGCTCAAATCAGCTTCATCTAGTTGTCACAGAGTCAGCACTGTAATTCCATTACATGTTAATTTCCCTTATACTCTTTCATTTCTTGGCGATTTTCACCAATTACATGTTTCAATATTCGAGTATAAATGAATGTACAGTTGAATTCTACCCATCTTACGTTGTAGCTGCCGAAGGTGAATCCAAAGGATACGTTCAACTTGATGTAACTATGTAATTTCTGAAACGTGTGTGTTCACTTGATTCATGTCATTCTTATGGACTTATAATCAGGGCAACGTATGACTAGTTAAATAATATTACGAACGTTTCGCGTGCCATTTCAGGCAATATCTAGTTACAGAACATATGAAATTAAATTTTTGAAAATCATAATGACTGTACTTTATGAAGGCTGTCAAGGCAGACGAAATGCCAGTAAAGATCATTAATTAGTCATATTAGTTTTAATTAGTTGTCAGGACTTTGTTGAGCTTAGATTTCTGAAACTATACACATTATAGAACAGCAAAATTAGCAACGTTCATTTAAATTTTCCTATTAATAGATTGTATTACAATTTAGAACCATTACATGAAACATCAATTAAGATTTGTTGCCAAAAATAGCAATAATACGGACTTCCATTCTTGCACAAAGCTACTGTAGTTCAGATTTTTGAGAGTGGAGGGCGTCTCAAATTTTAAAAGATATTTCGTAAATAATGCACTTTCACTAATATAACAACACACTAAACGTTGATTATTCAAACCTATACTAGCTCCAATTTTTCACTTGAATGTATTTATTCTAATTTTTAAATAATGAAAAAGCATATTAAAATACCACTCTATGTACTAGAGTTTATATTTCATATTTTTTTTAAATAAAAATCAGGCAAACAAAAAATGACAATATAAAAATAATGCTTGCACAAAAATACAAAATACGGACGCCTAACTCAAATCTTTTACTTCCGGTGAAAGAGGAAGTCTGTCATCTTGTTTCTTTATGGCAAAAATTCTGAACTTGCGTGTAATATTTCAATGATTTATGAGCGTGGATCACCATCCTCTGTTACCAGATTTCGAATGAAAGTCGTTTTGATTGAAGCTCACCTATTATTAATGTGGTGGCGCTGCTTGAGGGTGTAAGTGGTGATGTGGATGGAAGCCTCCAGAAGCGTGGTGTAGATCTAGACCGGCCCTAAGGGCAGCATGGCTGGCGAGCACGCGGCCTGCCAGGTCCCCTAGGGCCCTTTCTAATTGCTGATGTTGACTCCGCACTGCGAACCTGTTCACGTGAACGGGAATGGGGACAACCAATTTGCCTTTCTGTTGGTTGCCTGATTTGGCCCCCCCTTGGTGTGGCCCTGTGCCTGTGAACAACCGTGATTATGCGGTCATTTATAAACATTTTGGGGAGCAACATCTTCACATGACAACAGAAAAAGTTTTTGTGGAGGAATTAACTAATGTACATTAACTCCAGCAATTTTTCATGACACAGATCTACCGTTTGAGGCAATTTCGTAGATAGTTTTGTCATTGGACCTTATTTTTGTGAGGCGATACAGAATTGAGAGGACGAATCTGTACTGGCTAACACAAGGCTAGCAAGCACGAAGAAACTGAAAACATTTTTTAGCATAATGGACAACTCATTCATATTTATTTTAGTTAGAAGATTATTAACTACTGTTTAGGATATCATGTAAGTAAATATTTTATGAATGCATGGCCTCCAAGATCGCCTGAGCTCAATTGATTACTGACTGTGGACTGTGTTAATTAATAAATATGGTGTTTCAAACAAGAACAACTACACTGAAAGAATTAAAAGACACTATTAGAGAGCCATTTTCTGCAATTCAACCTGAAATGCTGAATAATGTTGTGTACAGTTTGGAAGAACAGTTGGATTAAAGTAGTAAACTGGGTATGAAAATTCGCCTTAACCACTGTTGGAGTTAAGAAATCCCATTATTTAAGCAATTGGACTTCTTTCACATCTTGTTAACCTGAGTTGCTATATATTGCTATTATTACACTAAACTCACCTAATCCAGCTTTCACCCGTTTCCACTTTGCTCTCCGGTTCTGGAACCAGATCTTGACTTGCACTTCACTGAGCCTCAAAGCTGCTGCTATTTGGCTCCTTTCAGTCAACGAAAGGTACTTTTTGGCATGGAACTCCCTTTCTAACTCTAATAACTGCTCACTGGTAAAAGCTGTCCTCCTCCTGGTGACGAAATAATTTTTTATTTTCCAAGGAAGGTATTATAAACAAAATATGAATGAAAAAGTGAGGAGAGATTTCTTCAATTGATTTGTTTGCTATGGTAGTGAAACAGTACTCCAAAAACTGAATATTTTAAACGTGATGTAATCCTTGGATCAGTATAATTGCAATGCATGTATTGCCATTTTAGGTACCTACTTCATGTATGCAGTTATTTAAGAGATATATAGAACGTCAAGATTCTTAGAAATTGGCATGACTTTGGTTATGGAACTTTCTAGATGGGGATTTTTGTCATATATCGAGCAGTGGAAGTTAGTGATTCTTCAACCATCGAACAGTCGAGAACCAGAAGGATATAAATTAGTGTATCAGTTGTGATACTAGTTGAAATAAATTGGTGCTTTAAGAACGTTACAATATCATATAGTTACATCTTAGAGTATACTGAAGCCTGAAAGATCAAACAAATAAGGGACAATCTTAGAATAAGAATGTTTGTGTAGTAGTTGGGTAAATCTTACCTTCGTGCTTTAGCTGCGGCTGACGCTGATTCTGATAATGAGTCCTGGTTATGGTTACTATGGTGAGAGTTGCTATCATCGCATGTATCCTCGTCCAAATCTGAACCTAGAATAAAAAATGATCTCAAGTAATTTGGCAATCAATATCCTAATCGAATTTTCATAAATCCAATATGGCATACTTCTAAAGATGGCGGACTTATGCTTCCCTACAATATGGATATCAAATGAAAGGACTTGCTGAGAATACGAATGAGAGTGAAAAAAGATGGTGATCATGAACTCCGTTGTTCTAATTCGTCTGAAATTTTGGTGTACTGGGGTTTTTGTAGACCTGTTCAGCGATAACTGAACAGTAAAAAACTTCTTTGAACATAATTTTATTTGAATGCGCTAGAATGAATAAAATGAAATTTAAACAGACTACCAGCCTACTGATGTATTGCAGAGACAATCGTGCTTCAACTTTATGTAGGCAGACTCCTTGATTAATGTAACACCTGAAAGCTATCATGTGGTGTGTCTATCTGCTTCATCTGTTTTTTACGGTTAATCGACTTACAGCCTAACTTGTATTTAATGTGAAACAAATTGAAAAACCTTTTGATTACCTTTGAATAGTATATCGACCAATTCCAGTGCACGTTTGTCAACTAGCTACAGAAAATACTTTTGCTTTTTTCTCCACGTCAATAAAAATACTGAACGCGAATGAACTATAATACTATGAATGAGCTATTAAGATATTGAGGGTAGCTGTTGAGAATGTACAATCCTAAAACGTTTGTTGTTCTGATTCTGTTTTTCGAAAATTAGCCAAACTACATGGGACAGCGATGCAACAACTTTGGGGTCGGTTCAAGGGAAAGTTGAAGCTCCAAAGGGTTTTTCATTATCTGATAAACCTACTGCTATAGCTTAACGAACCAACCCTGTTCTTTCCTACTTTATTCTCTATAATGTCTGAGTTAGCGAAGTACCCTGAGCATACACACTGAATTAATAATAATTTGTCGTAGCATTAACTCATAAACTCGACAAGCAGAGCTGAAAATAGCGGCGCTAACATCGTCAAAATCTGGAAATAAAGCCGTGCAGATTCACGCCCAGGGGCACCAAATTACCTATAAATCCCCAACGATTTTGCCACACTGACTTGTGAAAACAAAGTCTACAAACGATCTTATGGGCTATTAAGCACTGTATTGCCGACACAAATGACTTAGAAAATAATTTCCAGAGCTAAACATTCTGTGTGCGCGGAAAGTGTTCCACAGACTCGAGATCAAAGGAACTGGAGGAAATGAGATTCCATAAGCAGCTTCCTATGAAACAATGTTTCGCTAATAATTCACTTATGTGTAAGAATAGATTAGGCGGCAAAAAAATGCATTTAACTCCCCTGTCTGCTACACAGACGCCTATACCGATATGTTATAGTTTAAGTATCAAAAACGTTATGCTGAAGAAACAAACATGAAACCTAGTGATTTACTAGTGAACTAATGAGGCTGTTGATTGAAACTTGTAGTCAAGGTAGATCTTTTAAAAGTTTGATTTCGGACTTTCATTGTCTATAAAAAATTCTTGAGTATCACAACGTTTCGGTTGATATGATTTCTTCAATCGTCTTCAGGTGAACTGGCGAAGATGCTCCGTTCATATTACATCTACTTTTCAAAGGAGTTTCAGTTAAAATGTTGTTCATTTTAGGATGGCGTTGAACCATATGTAAAAAATATGTCTATTCATAGATGTAAGAAACACATGAGTTATTACTCCATCAGATTTGATATATTACATTAACATCATCCTTCCACCTCTCCACCACGATTTTGCTTTTCCAATTATTGCTTTTATGCTTTCAAATATTTTGTCCTTCTGGTTTATCCTTCTCCTGTATAAAATTCAGCCTAAATTCATTGTCATAGTTCTTTGAGGTACTCATGATCTGATACGATGATCTGAAGATTTAGAATAAACATGTATTTAGGGTGTAGCAGATTGTTAGGTGTAAAAATAGGTTTAACTAAATCTTGCCATCTTATGTAGTAAAATGTTTAATCTATCTATAATCATCTTCACTGATCTATAGTATTACAAAGTTTCATTTTCAAAATAATGGAATAATGGTTGCTTTATGGGGTCATTTTATCGAATACAAAATCCAAACCACATGCGGTTTCAGTAAGCGTTGAGTTCAAGTATCAGATATATCAGAGTGAAAGCCGCATGATAAGCCTCAGAAGTTACATTGGCTAAAATGGGATATTTAAAGAAGAATTGTTCAACTTAATATCATACTTGTCACGTAGCTTGAACTTAGTATGTAACTATACTTATGTAGATGTCTCTAGGATTATCTAGTTTAAGAGTTGAAATATTTATGGAAATATAAAATAATTAATTATAAGAAAATCATAATCCTACAAAACCTAATGTTTACAAGACTATATGTAATGCATAAATTCGTTTTCAAAATCATATTCTCTATCCAACATACGTGCACTTTTCTCCGAAAATATTATTAATATTATCCAGAAATATCAATATAAACGACTGCGTATTAATAAGGAATACTGTATCAGCACTGAACGTCAACAAATGGAATGGAATAACGCAGTACAATCCAATTATAGTAATTTACCCTCCTTGATGAATGTTGCAGTAATGCCTAACTCACAATTTTCGAATTATCGTTCTCATTAGAAGGGGGAGCAAACGATGATACACGATCGTTTCGGTGCATATTTTATTTGTATGATTAAAACGTTGTTATACCCAGGCTAACTCGATTACAATATCGTTAACGTTTGCAATCAGCAGCAGGGTAACGTGTGATTGTTGATTGTATTACGGATGTTAGATAGCATTGCCACATTAGTTCTCAAGCCGCATCCAAACTATATAGTAAAATAATATACTAAATATTCAAGAACAATTGACTTTACGTCATTCCAAACCAATCCTTCAAGTTTTTCAGTCAAAAGGTTCTTCGTCTTCCTTACATCTTACATATTTGGGTCCCTTTATAACATGACCAAGGTACTCTAATTTTTTTCTTTTGAGGCTGTTAATTATTTCTTCCTGTTTTTGTATTCGGCGACTGTATTTACAGAAATACCGTGCTGGGGAACTACTAAATAGTCGTATGATTAGGTATTGGTGTAGCATATCATTGTACTAAATAGATAGACTTATTCCATCAATAACAAGTAGTTAACAACAAAAACGAGTAGGTACATAAGCAATGGAATTCAATTTTGTATCGAAGTGACCAATACTTCACCGTTATATACATTACTCAATATGATAATCGTATTAGGAACACCATAGAGTTTGTTGTAAATATTCCTCACACCTTTCAATGGTACGTTTCACAAAATTGTCACGTAGGCTCATTTTATACTTATGGGATTTCTTCTGCGCATACGTATTTCTACGAATGGTGAGCACATATATTACAATGTACAATTACAAATATATTCCTTTCAGCTGTATAACACCTCGAGATAAACAGTATGCTGATATTGCATATAATTATTGTATAACCTCTTTCATTTAACAGCCTAATTAATGTTTAAAAATGAGAACTACTACTTAATACTGAGACCTACCAATACTGAGAGACTTGTAACACGGAGGAAGATAATTATATAGCTTATATATATTGTATATAAAACTACTCTCGAATAAAGCCATTTCGTGTGCTGGTGCTATGAGCAAACCTTTATTTCTAATATAGACTTCATGTATATTGTAACGAAATGAAATCTTATCATAGAGATAAAATGGAATTTTGAAACTTATAGATTTATGAACAAGCAACGAGCATACACAGCCACTTCAATTCGCACAATTCAGGTGATACGTGTTCAAACTTTATGGTACCACAAATGAACCTGATACAGTAGTTTTGTACCCATTCTATTCTATGCAGCGTATCGCGATCCAAACATGGCACATAAACAGTGGAACAATAGTTGAAACGTTTTTTAATGTCAGAAGAAAATGCGCTCTATTAGGAAATAACAAGCCGTAATGAATCATATGATCTCTGTATGCATGTTTCCGGAATCTGAAACTATCATCAATTAATAAACCAAGGTTTTTATATTTGTTCACAATTTATAAACAGAATGCATCTTGATACTTTGTTCTAGGATGATCTTGCAGATTTCTTTGAAAATATTATTGCCACCGACTTATTGAGATTCAAACTTAAAGAATGCTGCCCAGCCATTTTGGCTGGCCTCCCTAGATCAACATTATTTTTAGCTTTCATATCAATAACGAAGAGTTTTGTTTAAAGTTGGGTATCGTCAATATAAGAATGTATTGAACTGTTGTTAATGAATTTGGAAAGTTAGCTGGTATATAAAGTGAAAAGTAATGGATCCAGTATAGAGCCTTGCGGAACACCTGATAAAACATCATATTTTGGGTTATGAATTTGTTGATAAGATTTAGAAAGATGTAATGGCATATTCCACATGATCTATAAACAGTTAATAGAGTAGAGTGATTAATAGTGTCAATACTAACTAGAATTGTAGATTTGTCATCATATAAGGCCTGTATTATGCCATCCGTTATATGAAGTAACGCAGTTCCGCAGTTGTATACAGGTCCAAATCCTAACTATATAGGACGTATGTTTTTGTTATTATCCAAGAATTCTACCAACTGTTTAGCAAGAATTTTTTCAGTTATCTTGGGAAGTCCGCAAAGAAAAGGTCGAAGGTTAAAAAGTTCTTTGGGATTATTGACCTTGGTGAGAGGACTCACACAAATATTTTTCTAAACGGAGAGGAATTTTGAGGTGACGATTACACTATTGATAATATTAACTAAAAAAGGTAGTATATATGGATAGAACATTTTTATCATAGAAATTGGTAGGTCGTCTGACCCAGGCGATGAGGTCTGAATTAATGCTAGGGATGTTTTTTCGCTCGCACTATGCTTAATAACACCAACAAAATCACCAAGATACGCGATTTTGTAAATATTGATCAGTTTAAAGCTTGTAGCAACAAACTGTCTATTAGATACTAGATCTTCCTCTTCTTCCTAACAGGTGTATGCACCCAATAACGGGGATTAGTCTCATAGATGAATGACATAAAACTTGTAATACCTAAGGCGACTACCATTGATGATACTAAGCGATGTTTATATACTCTAGAATCATTATTGAAACTGAGTTGTAGTACCTATATACTCACAACTACATAGATATTAAATATCAAGTTGAAATGTTCACAAACTATTGATGGAGGTGACATATTCTAGATCTCATTTCTGGCACAGTGACAATACAATAATCTTATGTTTTTATTGTAATATCGCGATACGGTCTCCGCCTTTGTAGCTACTCAGGTATATAAATAAATTTTTATTCGAGAAACTGTGAGTTACATGCTGTTATGCTTTCGGTGAGGATATATATTCTAATAACAAGGTTTCAATGATTTAGAATAACTTTCGGAAAATAGTTCCCAATATGCAGTGGTATATTTATCATTTTTCAAAGTATAGATTATTTTACGTTGTGCTAGAAGCATTAAATATTTTGAAAATAATACATGTTCTAAATTGAAGCTGCGCCGAGGTTCTACGTATTAACTAGTTCCAGATTTTCGATCTTTAATTTCTATACTTTGATTTTCTCAAAATCTATTTCCATATATTGATATGAATTAGAAGCTACGTTATTCAGGATTAATGAAATTGGATTTCAAGGATTCTTTTGAGGTTGAATGAATCTCCAAGCACCCAGATCAGGTATATGCAGGTACGCCACTGTATTCCATATCATAACCTCTAAAGCACTGTAGTAGTTTTATATGCTTATATGCATTCTTCAATTAAAATGCAGTGAGAAACGATTACCAATTATATTCACAATATATACAATTAAATACCTGCGCATATCTATGAATAAATATTAAAACTCGAGGTGCAGTGGCAATGCGTAAGCCAATTGATAAAGTTCAGATAAATATTTCTAAATCTTCCTCTTACAGTCTTCTGAATGATCATTTTATTTTTGTTATTCTAATATTATGTGTTGTCAATTAATAAGTATATTGACTTATTACCAGGAATTTGATCTTCATTTACTGTGAGCGTAAAAAGTCTATATATACATAATTATCCTTTTAATCATCTTATTAAGTCTATATGATATCAATTTTGATAATTTATTACAAAATTGTTTATCACCTACTCGCAGATTATAGAGTTCCTACTAGATGGAGCGTCTATCGCTCACATTTAATTGTTTTATGCGGGATAAATATTCACAAATAAATAAAACGTTTCAAATATATTATGAAAATCCGGAAATACTTCAAATTGAACGATTGGAAATGGACTTGATGGAAGGATATGTTCGAGCAAATTCAGTTAGATTTTGTTCATTTTATGTGCCTTCTATTTAGACTCCAGCTATTTGTCCTCAATCATATAATTTGAGATATCGTTTTATAGTTCTTCTAAAATCACGTCTTAATTTTTTAAATTGTTCACTTATTTTATACCTTTTAGCTTCCATCTAACTCTTACTTTGGAGTACACGCCATCCTTTATCATTTTTAAAATATGGTGAATGCGTATACATTCCTCTATAAGCAACACACAAGAACAAACTTGAAAAATCTATACCTGAGCTTTGCGCACCACTGATAAAAGTAGGCTAAGATTCTTCCTCAGAACATGAGCTTTCTAATGAAAATCAAGTAAGTCCAGTAGTTTCGGACATACTTGCGAAACTTATCGTTGATATACGGAAACGCCTATTTTTGAAACGCTCAAAAAATCCTGCAATCTGTGACTCGTTTCCCTATATTTATAAATTAAGCAAACACGTCACAGATATGTAGCAACATCCAACCTTTAATTGATTATAACAAATAATTTCATTAATGTATATGCCATTATGCACCAGACCTGATATAGACATGCATTTTCCATCTTTAGTCTAGCGATAGCTAGGAACTATGGTTTCCATTTTAAGCTCCGTAATTTGTGCTCTCCCATTCTCGACTCACGACTTTCGAGCCCACGATATGTGCCTCATGGGATTTGCGCCCTTGCGCAAGCCCCGTTTGCTCTGCCCTAGCTACGATATTGTCTTAGACACTGGTTAACTTTTACGTGAAGGAAATCTCGGAATTTGAGTATTGATGTATACTGTACGCCGGGGCAAAAATGGTTACAGACAGTCAGACCCACAGACACAGCTACGGCACGGATGTTGACATCATGAAACATCAAACAAATAATCAAATTCGCGATAGAAATATTTCTGTCGCTTATATGTGTGGGGAGGAGATATATTTCCCACTGACGCCATGCGACGCCTCTGAGAATTCATCTGCGAAAATAAAACAATGCAATCAAATTTAACCAAACCCGTACATAAATATATATCCAACGTGAATAATTCATCGAATTTTGCATATGGAAAAACATGATAGCCGTCTGGGAAGTCGGGCGAGAGCTGAATAAAAATCATTTGTTCGAAATGTAGCGCTTTGTGACAAACGGTATGTCATGTCCGCGAAGTGATTTTCATTTAATCGCTTAATTATTTACCTATAACATGTAGGCTGGCTATTTTGTATTGGCGTCACGTTGCGTAGAGTGTATTGTGAAAATGAGGAAATTGGGCGGATGTTTACAGGGTGCAGCACGTCCAGCAATTCTCCTGAAACCACCGTTTAGTGTTTTCTACCTGTACATAAGAAAGACAGGAAAAATATACATAATAACTTGTCATGGAACGATCATGTTGCTGGCGTCTCAGAAACTGAGGGCTATTATACTAGGCCCAGATCAGATCATCGCTGGAGTTGAAATTGTCATTTTATCTAAAATATTAAGCTATGCAAAAAAAATCAACATCTTCTCACAAACACAACATGATTACTTGGGGGGCAAGTCAACCTCAACTGCCACATATCAATTTACACAAGCTATACTTGAAAATTTAGAAAACAGAAATCTGTCACTTGGAATGTTCTTGGATCTTTTCAAGGCATATGATTCTATAGATCAAGATATTTTAATTTATAAACTCAACAAATATGGCATCCGAGGAAATGCAAATAATCTTATTACATCTTACCTGTCAGGTAGAAAACAGCGTGTAGTTATAACAAGGGATAATGTTTCCTATAAATCATGTATAGCCTCCACTGATATGGGGATTGGGGCAGTATTTTGGGACCAATATTGTTTGTTTTATATATTAATGACTTAAGTTCAATATCCAAAAATGCATCTGCACAGTGTCACATTACGAACTATGCTGACGACACCAATTTACTAATTGCAGGGTCAACTTTTCCTGATTTAACAGCTAAAGCCAATTAAATACTTCATGAGACCAATAATTGGTTCTCAAAAAATAAACTGGTTCTTAATCAAACTAAAACAAACCTTATTCTCTTTAGAGCTAAACAAAGTCAAACCATCCCAGATGACACTATTAAAATTTCAAATACTAACCTGCCTTTAGCAACTTATACAAAGTTTTTTGGTGTTTACATGAATTTTTGAACTGGAAACAACACATAACCAACATTTGCCCAAAAATTAATAAAGTAGACTATAGTATAAGAATTTTAAGTGTATACCTAAGTAGTGAAGTATTAAAAATAGTTTATCATTCTAATTTCGAATCTATAATAAGATATGGCATTATTTTCTGGGGCTCGTGTTCGGATCTGCAGAAAGTGTTTGTCATTCAAAAGCGTATAATCAGAGTTATGTCTAGGATGAAGTTTGATGAGACTTGTAGAGGTACCTTTAGATCACAAAGCGTGCTGACTGTGTATGGGCTGTACATTTTTGAATGCTTAATATTTATGTTCAAACATAGACTTTATCTTCCATTTGAGGGAAATACACACACATACAATACAAGAACATCAAATCAAAATTATCCTGTACACAGGCTTACCCTCACTGAGAAAAGCCCATATTATGTAGCCCTAAAACTTTACGAAAGGTTACCAGCTGCTTAAAAAATACTTAGTTTAGGTAAAGTAAAAAAAAAGTTGAAAACAATAATTATAGACATTGAACCATACTCACTAGACTAGAGTTCTTTCAGCATAACTTTTAGCGTCTATTGTGGATAGTAATTGTATAAGTTGACGTCATTTCATTTCATGTAATATATAATTATTTGTTGTATGTTCTATCTATGATTTGGAATAAAGAAGTGTTATTATTATTATTATTATTATTATTATTAAAAATAATTATCGTACGAACATGAAAGTAAACTTACCGGTTACCTTAAATGTTATCTACTGATCTCCAGCATTCAATCTGCTACAAAACTTATGTATATTGGGATGTATTCCATAGGATATAATCTATGATATAATGTAAGACAGGGCACCCGCTCGGCGTCTTAAAACGCGTCATAGGCAAGAGGGTGGTTCATTCTAATTCGTTTTGACTGTTGAAATAATTTCGACTCCAATATGACACCTTTTCATGAAATTTAAAATTTGGCTTTTTTCATTGTTCTTACTTCTCACGCCAACGGGCGGAGAGAAAGAATCAATTCATGTTCATGTATTGCGTTTCCTTGTTTCATGAAATAATTATACGATAATCCCCCCATCATAACTAGGAAAATAGTTATCGGATTTGGGTACAATATTATTACTTCGTTACTACTATGACTATTACAAATAAGCTTAGTAGTTTCTGAGAATCGGTTCAGTGGTGGCGGAGTAATCGTCAAAAAACAAAAAAAAGACAGTTAAAAAACTCAAACTTCGTTTCAGTAAGGTGTAGGCCATTAACAAATATTATTGTTGAATGGGCTGGTGTAAGTAGAGAAAACAGTTAAATGATAAATGGCATCAAGATATTTATCAAAAAAACGAATCGATTAATGAATGTAAAAAATGCTTTATATTGTTTTCCCTGTCTACCTTTAGGTGGGGATAAAGCGCAGACGGAAATAGTAGTTACCGATCTAGAGCACTTGAGCTCAAAGATAAAAAGATAGGAATACTGCAAAAGCCATTTTGGAATTTGCGTTACTAGGGTCAACCAATATTATGGTTCAATCAGATTCTGCTTACTGGATAATGTACAAAGATATATAAGAATGTGTTAAAGAATAGGTATGTTTTATCAAATACTATAAATTGCATTAAATTTTGTGTAGCCTTGAATCGGCTCATTGGGAATACGATGAGTACGAGACAAAGGTATTATAAAATTTTCGAAGAGGATAGAATGTAGGATAAACTTAATTTATATAACATATGTGTTTTGTTCGAAAAAATTGTGGAACTCCTGATTTCAATTGTATGTGGTTTCAATTGGCGTATATAAATGTAGTAGAAAATATAATGAATCAGAGTTACAAGTATTTTATTAACCGTTGTGTCATTTCATTTTCTATTTTGATCGGCTTTCAGAGCTGTTAGCTCACTGGAAGTATTTTTTGAAAATACTCGAATTTGAAAATTTTTGAAAAAATAAATATTTAACGGATTTCAATATGTTTAAATCCAATTCCTCATTTCAACTATCAATAGTTCTAAAATACGATCCAAAGACTATACTAAAGCGTCATCAAACCATGGCTGTACTCACAGCAATTAAAAAAGACATTTTGAATGGAAATCTGCGAACAGTTTGCTTTGTTCAACAAGTACGGACTACCTACCGAGGTCACCGACTTACAGATGATAGTACGCCTTCTCCAACACACAAAAATGAGATAAATTATTTCTCGATTACAATACTTCCCCGTCTAATAGAGTCGGAAATAAAATGGAGCGAAATCCAATATCCAGGTTTACAGGACTATGTGATGACTACGTGATGACAGCCATTTTCACATCCAATTTGCTATCCAACATGTTTTGCAACGTACAAATTCGCATCTAGAAAATAGGAAACAAATGTGGTCCACTGCAAACACTCAAACATTCTAATTACGCATAGCGTTGGGTTCGAATCCCGTAGTGGGTTCGGTCTTTCTGATTTTCCAAATGCGAATGTGTACCGAAATATTTAGATAAAAACCACGATATTACTGGTAAGAACATGCCGAATGTTGCTTCTACCATTAAATGAATATTAACATGAAAAAACGGTGGCACTTTTGGTGTAAGCCTAATTGATAAATGAACTAGAATCTACTATATGAGTACTCACCACCATCTTTCTGACTTCTGTTTGACAAATCTTGTGCCATCTCCATGTCCAAACTGCCGTCTTCTGAGTCTGTATCTCTCAGCTCCCGCTGATGGAACCTTTCTACCGATTCCACTGGTGCTAGCTGGCCAATTTGGTGACTCACTATGGGACCCCAGCACGCCGCGTTCACACCACGTTTCGGCCCACTATCGTCACTCATCAGGGCCTCGATCGAGAAAGGACGCGGAACGGGTTTCGAGATTAGTGGCTCACTGAGTGGCAGTTGAGTCATCGCGTCACTGGTTGGTGCATCCATATCGGATACTTTTTATTTTGTTGCTTACAGCGTTTTTCAAGAGATTTTCCTGTCCATGTCACTTGTTAAACTTTGTACTTGTATCTTCAGGATTGTTTTTTCTGCCAGGCTTCCCTGAATCTAAAAATTTCAATGTATTATTTGAAGTGGGAAAGTAAGTAACTACTGAATAAATATATTGAAGTTCAATAGTGGAACGTGATATAGCAACAAAAGTTCAGAACAATCATGGCCATTATCTCTTACTGAAAGAATAGTAGCTAAATAATAATAATAATAAAATCGTCTTTATTGTGGAATGGTGTACAAGAGGGCCCAAGTGGCGAAGTTTAGCAGTTAGCTATTCTTACACTTAACCACTTTGGCTAGATATAAAGATGATATTCACTCAGACTAAAGTAAGACTAGATACAGGTTAAATTGAAAGTAGCATGTAGTTTCCATAAAAGATGTACATATAAGAGCTCTATCAAAATCTATTTATACAAAACAAAACTCTTACTGCTTTTCTAAAGCGTCCCAAGCTAAGGTTTTTGTACGATGTAGTTAGCGAATTATACAATGTAGCAGCAATATATGAGAAGCTACGACGGAACATAGAGGTACTATGTCTAGGTACTGTGAGTATGTTACCAAATCTGATGCATCTATCATGTGTATCACTCCTAAATAACAATTTTCCTCTTAAATATTCGGGTTTTGAGGAAAGCAAAATCTTTTGTATGAGAACTAAACAGTGAGGTTCGAAAATTTTAGGGATTTTTAACCAGCTAAGCCATGCATATTTTTCCGAAACATGGTTAAACTTGTTTAGTCCAAAAATGAACTCCTATTTTCTTTCCTGTTCTGTGTTAATAATTTCATTTATAATATCCACCACTTTGGAACGTATGCCAGTTCTTTATTTCTCATATCTGTTCGTGAAATTTTTGTTGTAAATATGTAATTTTTTAGTATTGTTAACATCTTCTGTTTCTGATATATTTGGTTGAGTGTAAGAGTAGCAAACGCTAAACTTCGCCATATAAGCCTGACGTGAGCTTTATTACAATGTAAAATGTAAAATAAATGAAGTCCTCTATTTTTATTATTAAGTAAGTAAGTTAAAGTACTCAATAAACAACATAAATCGAATACAATATTAATATTAGCTAATCAAGTTCACAATTATGAGACCAGAAATATAAATAACAGTTATCAAATAAATACAAAAACTAACTTAGGTTTTTACAATCCTATAGTTAATGCATCAAAAACTTTTAATAATTTATCAAGAGACATTATGACTACAACAGATTTCAGGTACTTTGTAAAAAAATTGAAAAACTAAAATTGTTTATTTTTCTTAATAATTGTTTGTTTCAAAAAAAAGTATCGTGATCAGGAAATTTATTCAATGTGTGATAATACGAGTACGTCTTTTGAACGTTTGATGTCTAGATTATGAAATTACTGGTCAAATAATTTCGTCGGTATGTCTGTAGCTTTTTTATCGCGTATCCTCATTAGGTGCTGTACCAATTTCAATGAAATTCGGTGTAGTATATGAGATCGGCGCATTGAGAATGAAACAAAAAAGAAGGATATGCTATGGGACAAAATACTACCTTTTTGATATCACATTATATTTCTCCAACTAATATTAGAAAAAAAACTAATATTGGACTGGATACTGAAATCCCATGGCACGAATATTTAAAAGATTTTGATCAAAAAGCCTTTTACATTGATTTTGTGAGTGTTACCAACCAAATTGAGTTCCTTTAGTGTATTCGAAATATAAAATACTAGGTATTGATCTGAGAAGTACCGTTAAATAAGTCCAGGGGTGTTATAAGGGTTATAACCCCCGCCACAATCAGAAAAAACAGTGGCCAAGGGAAAAACCTGAGACGGTCTTTTGACTGAACTGTTCACCTGAAGACGACTTTTGAGAAATTTGCGTAGAGGTTTAACAAAATATTTTTTTAGTTAAATAAATGTTTGCATTTTGTACATTTATATGCAAAATTCACCCCGTAAAATGTAACATCCGTAACCTTACTCGAAATCAAAGGATATTTGTATCACAAGCCCCAAACAAATAAAGTTTTGTACAAATGTCGTCGAAAATCCATCCTATCTGTAATGGTGGATGCAAAATAATTATGAGGGCTGAACTTCACGATGCCGCCAATGGGAATATTGTCCTTTTCGTAAACTGACTTACTAAAGAAAAAATAGGAACTCCAAGCCTCGCACCCTACTTAACTCTACATATAGATCTACCCCTGTCCTGACACGTTCCGTTGTTTAATGATAACATTATTATTATAAAAAACAATATAACTTCTAAAACTTATCTTGTGGTTGTCTCTCTGATTGATTATATTTTCCATGGATTCATATTAAATGACATTTTGACTGCCTCGGCAGCCTTTATCAAAGTATCAAACAGCATGAAATACTGTCTTGTACTTTGTACTTTGATAAAGGCTGTCGAGGCAGTCAAAACTTCAGTAAATATATTCATTTACTATTTTTAGCTTCAATTAGACGACAGCGGAAAATATGTAAAATATAAATATAATCTGAATGATAAACTTTGGCGCTCATTTATCCGAAGAATTTCGAACATATTTCCTTGACATTTCTAGGAATGATTTCAAGGACTAAGTAGATATGCTAGAGATGACAAGCGACGTACTTCACTAGGATTGAAGAATAATTGAAAATATTGCTTTCCTTGTGCTGAATATTTCAGAACAAACAGGATTTAATCATTGCCACACTAAGCATGGATGGCGAAGACCCCTGGTCTTAGGGAGGCCCTCAAATCTCTGGTGGTCTACGTGTAACCGGTATATGATTGTGCATATTGATTCTAGTTGGAATCCTCAATTTATAATTAATTCATTACGTCATCAATGTGGATTTCAGAACCGCACGTACTGCTTTTTTCCAAAAATCGACATCAATTTCCTGGAGATGAGGAAGCGGGACCCATTTAATTTTTCAATCCCAGGCCCCCGAAGGGCTGAATTCGTCACTGCATTCTATAACAATCAAGCTAAATATTGCATAAGTTCACCTACCGCTTTACCGTTGATATCACTATCTCAACAGTCAATATCACTAACTTCACTGTAGTTCACCTCTATTCACTCTACCTCGCCAAACACCAAACTGAGGCGAGCTGGCATGGCCAACTACTCACGGTTAATCGGAGGGCGGGGTCTCCTCTCGCCGCACCCTCCCGCCACAGTGTTGGTTGGCCGGTAGCCAATCGGCACGCCGGCAATCTCTGTACCACTTAGCAATGTTTGCTATGCTTAATTAACCCGCCAGAGAATTAGTGTTCTGTTTGCCTCAATTTCGCCGCTATTACCGGCGATCGACCAATAAAATTTTAATCCGTCAATTAGGGTGACGGTTGCTTTACCGCCCATCATCAGAAACGGTGCGGATGGTGAATGTTAATTTCCAGTTATTCGTCGTTGGGAAGCTTTATTAGAGCGCATAGTAATTTTAGACATTGTTAATGTTACGAATTTTTATTAAATACACAAATTGCAGTAGCATTTGCCATATACAGATGGGACCACTTAAACATTTGACACTTAACATGAAATTTAATAAACTTATGTCTGACACACTCCTAACACAATCCCAATCATTGAGCCTTCGAACCGGATGATAATGCCAAAAAATCTTTAAGCTGGTTCACACCAAAAATTGGCCATTCGAGTCGATTCTGTGTCCTTTGAGCTTGTGAGCCGAATCAAGTCGTGGACTTAAATTCCTAATCTGGAATCAGGTCGAACATTAAGAAAATGGAGATAAGATGAGTCAACATACCTATACATTAAAAGCCAAAGTAAATTAGGAACCTGGAGGGTGATAAAAAGATACAGAGAAAATATCGATATAAGCACCCCGAATATTTGACAATCCTTCGTCGATAAACGAGTTGGATATTTTTTTTTCCTGAAAGACCTACTAGAGTATAATAAGAAGATTACCTATTGTAATTTTTTTTAACGGGACATTGATAAATCGATGATGATAATTGTTAAATTGATATGAGGCTTATGAGATGAGAAGAAAAAGCCACATTCAAGTTTGATCATGAAATTCAAAAAATTCTGGTTACCTTGATGCATGGTATACCTCTGTGAAGGCTTATCGCTATAAAGGCTTCATATATTTCGTAAAACAAATAGTGAAACAGACCGTTGCATATGAGGAGCTCTAGGTTGAAGCTGTAAAGTCTAATTAGACAGACGGTTAGGATTAGCTGCAGTTCCTAGGGGAACTACAATAGATCGATTTGGTAGTTGAGACGAGAAGAATGTGTGCAATAGCCATGTGAGTGGTTGAATGAACGCCAAAGCGTCCATTTATTACCGACCAACACTGAAACTAACATGGTGATTTCTTAGTATCGAACCTTTTGAGGAAGGTCATGATATCAGATCACTCCGCTTTGTACCGAACACCTCAGCTTTTATATCGTAGTTTACAGCACACTACCCTAGGAAGTGTAACGACGTCTCGTCCTCCTTCCAGCAATTCTATTTATAGTCATACCTCTCCAGCCATGCTATCGCCAGTTCCTTGTAAGCCCAATCGCATGCTAGGGCATTACTAACCTGGTATCTGCTAATACCCAGGCATAGGTTCGGTGCCAATGCATGAAGCTCTTGTTCCCATTTTCTGTTGATGGGCTTAAGTTATTTGTATGAAACGCAGTGTTTCTGGTCGAGTAGGTGCGACTTCCTAATAACATATGCCAATCACCTCCTTTGCAGTCGAGTATATTCCTTATGAAGCTGCATAAACCACCTTTTAGGCAGTTTTACCCTTCTATCTGTGCCAGTTTCCAAGACCAGCCCTTTAGTGAACCTGAGTATGACACTTGGTCTTATCCTCTCTACCTTTCTGGTTCCATTGCTATAGGCCTCAGCTGGTCTGCTTGTGGGGAGCTAGGGTCTTTACAGTGAAAGAAAACCACGTTCGCCCATTCAACATTCTCAGTAGTGGACAACCAAACGACTAACCACCAATATCAAGTGACTGCCAAGAGAGAGAGGCAGATTTATCTCCTATTGGCACCGGCCAGCAAAAAGGAGAGAAGTTCATATACGACTTCACCATTTTTTAATGGATTCATCGGAAGGCTATACTCAAGTTATTCTAGTGAGATATCTGAGGGGTGAGGAAGGACATATGTTGATGGTGTAAATGATGATGAATCAGTCGAAATACATGGATTTGTATTTATTATTATTATTCATGATTCATTCCTCTTTTAATAGGCGCAAGGAGTCAACCACCTCATGTTGTACTTCGATCATTTTGTTTCTCAAACAGAGATACTGCACTTGGTGGGGGAAGAGTGAAGGGAAGGCTGACTTTCTGAGGGATTAATTGATTGATAGTCCTCCTAAATGAAGATTTGGAGTGATTTTAGAGATGTAGATAGTTGGAATGCAATATAAAAAATATATTGTAACTTATGTTTTATAGCCTTAAAAATCCCTAAATTTTAGATAAGCTTTTAAATATTTACTCCATTTTCAATATTTACAAAACTCATTCCAATAAACTAATAAAATCTCACGTAAAATACAATTAACAAGAGCCTAAATAGCACTTTCCTCATTAGCCATGATCACTATTCGATTTAAATGCAGTAATCCGAA
Organism: Bruchidius siliquastri; assembly: GCA_949316355.1. Classification (NCBI taxonomy): domain Eukaryota; kingdom Metazoa; phylum Arthropoda; class Insecta; order Coleoptera; family Chrysomelidae; genus Bruchidius; species Bruchidius siliquastri. Next base: position 8,193,557 of record OX438536.1, on the reverse strand, counting down.
AAAAATTTAACTAAGCAGCACAAAAGTTTTGTAAATTTTCGAAATCCATTCAGTGGTGGCGGAATTATCTTGAAAAACGAAACAACAAAATAAATAACGCTGAAACTTTGTTTTTTGACGTTTCTGAGGGCCCCTATACATTTTCCAAAAAAAATTTGGTGTTAAAAAGTTTGGGGTAGGAGGTAAGGGTGTTTGGGGTAAGTGAATATCCAATGTAGTTCGAATTTAAGCGGTTTAATTTTTTCATATTTTGAACGCCATATCAAAGCGTAGTTGGTTGTTTGCTAAAAGGGGCTAATTTTGTTGAGTTGCTGTCGCACCTACTATTCCAAGAGATAACTGAATAGTAATTACGAATAACGAGTAAGGTACAGTTTAGCCTCTTAAATAAGTTGATCCTATATTCCACGTTTCAATTGTATCGGTATGTATTTTTTTGTTGGTTCGAATCTGAAACGACATCTGACGTTCGATCAAGATATCGCCACGAGCATAGATATCTTCGACCATATGGAATTTTCGCAATTACGTGCAATTGACAAATAGATGAAAGTTACAAATGGTTACACAATAAATGCATAACGATTACCAGTAACTGCATAATCTTATTAGGTATGCATTAGCAGTAAATACCATCAACGGAGACATCTTTTAGCAGTGTCGTTACTAAGTGCGTTAAAACCGGGAGCAAGGTATCATGTTCAGTCGCTATAATTAATTTCGTATACTCCACACCGATCAAATTTGTCCTTCGTATAAAATGAGACTATTAGGGATGGACTACAATTATTTCTACCAACTGACTGGAGATTCAATTAATAACAAATAATTTGTTGCATGGTAGTAAAATCAACAGTTGCAGCTGCTAAACAATTATACTGTTCAACTAGGCATGCTAAACAGCATCAGTTCGGGCTTGGCAGATGTAAGCGTTTAATTTACTCGAAAAGAAACATCCGACACACACCAGACGTTACGGCCGATATATTCTCTTAGCAGTTATATATCAGGGTGGATTAGAAAAACAATTTGCTAGTTTGCAGTGAAGAACAGTCAAACAAATGAATAAAACATAAAAAAATATAAAAATAAAAGATTCGAATTCCAAAGATTAATTGATATTATACTGTCCATGATATATTCAGGAACAATGAAACAATGGCGATTTCAACTTGCACTACATTTCAAAGTGCATCTATAATTATATTGAATATAATGATTGACACCCTGTTATATTAACTAAGCTGATTCTCATCCTAAAAGGTATTTATAGTGAAGACATTATTTATAGAGGCAGTGATGTGGGTGATCCTGACACATTTTAGTTTTATTTCTTAGCAGGCAGGGCCGGAGAAACACTTGGCACTTAATTAGTTTTATTTAATTAGTTTTAGGAAATAATTAACCGAATGAGCTGTCATCGCTATATCATCTGAAAAATTTACTGCCTCGAAAATACCTTCTTAGGTGAAGACAACAGAACATGATTTTAATTTTCAGGCAGGTTTCTAGAGAAGACGCTGTATTATTCGATAGTAATAGGGTACTATTTAAAAAATACTTTGCAGTCGCTATTTTAAACAAAAACGACTGGATACTCATATTTTGTTCTTATATTATTCGGAAACGCGTTTTTAGGGTTGTGTTTATAGACTCTTAACACCTGCCTGAACCGTGCCGAAGCCTTATTGATGAAATGTGGTTTATAGCTGGCTGGTGCTTTTCTGAGGTATCCTGAAGTATAGGGTGGTTTGGTTGCTATCTTAAGGTTATGTTGGTTACTTCAATTTATTTGTCAATTGATCAGCTGTTTCTTGTGCTTGTCTCAGAAATTATTTTGCACTTCGTTATTAACAAAACCTTTCAATAATTTTAATAATACTAAAGATGTTCCACTTCTTCTTTTATGCCCTTCAAAATAATGTGTCATAGATACGGATTAACTTAATGAATATGTTTTTTTTATTAACCGTGGTAATACTCATCGCATTTCAAAAAGATATATTGCAGATATGGAAAATCCCTCCAAAAATTGAAGGATACATAATTTCCTGTGCAGTAAGAGATATTCTATCATCTATGAACCTTTGACCCTGGTAATACTCTGTATTTATTATATATGGATGATTGCTCACACATTTGCCTTCAAATTACATGAGCGATAGAATAGTATGAGATAGCTGTGAAATTAAATTTTGCGATACATCTGAATTACCTCTGTTTCCTCAGGCGCCCTCAAGGATCCGTTTTAGGACCTTTACTCTATTTGATATACATATGTGATCTGCATTCATGCGTAGAACATTATGCAATACAAACTTATGCTGATGATACGCAACTAACGTTTCACTTTGACTTACTAAATGTGGATGATGTGTCATATAAAATCAATTTGAATCTTGCAGAATCATACAGATTATTGTAAAAGGCACTCACTAAGGATCAACCCTGAGAAGAGCTCAAGTACCTATGCTTTTTTGCTCGAAACATGCTTATAATAGTATAAAGGATAGGATCGTACTAATAATGAATCACAAGCATATTCCTATCACTGAACCTACGAAAAACCTGGGTGTTATCTTGGACTCCAATCTAAGATTTGACAAATACGTTGGACATCTATCTAAGGTAACTTACGTCAAATTGAAAATGCTGTATTCTAATAGATTCGTTCTGAATTTCAAAACTCGCCAAAAACTAGTTGTAAGTTTAAATATGTCAAATATAAGTTAAGCGTTAATACTTTACTATCCTTGATTCATTTAATAAGTGCAGATTGCAGATATTTCAAAACAACTGCTGTAGATTCGTGTTTGGTCTTCGGAAATATAGTCACGTCTCTTCTAAAATCGAAGAGTTCAGGTAGCTAAATATGGATAAGCCATTTGTGTATAGTTTCAAGGTTTTTGTGCATAAGATACTATGTACCAATAAACTAATTTATCTGCTAAGTAAACTAGTAGCTAGAGGAGTCATTAATTTGTGAGAGCTAAGCCATAATTATAATTCAACTATGCCAGTGCATTATATTGCTTTGTTTCAAAGATGTTTCACCTTCATTGCAGTGAGGCTGTACAACTCTACAGATCCAACTTGGGGAACTAAACATGTTAATGCATTCAGAAAACTCAGCTTTTGGCACAATTATAGGAATTCTTAAGAATGTGTGTATTCTCAGCTTAATGTTATTCACTATTACCACTGTGACTTTCATTACTGTATTCTACCTATGGTACATTTTATATACCTTTATTCTTTCAGCTAATTTTATTTCAAACAACTGTTCTTCGAATTGTACCCATAACTACGGTATTATTGTACATCATTTTTGTAATTTGGTTACGTATCTCTCAATAAGGTTAAGTGTAAGAGTAGCCACTTGTCTAAACTTCGCCTTATTGGTGCAGATTAATAAAGACATTCATTATTATTATTATTAATGTTGCATAGTAGATTTTCCATGCATTTTGATTTGATTTTAGAACTGTTTTTGGAAATAAGGATCTCAAAACCTCGTACAAATCTTTATTTCCAAACTGATACCATTGCGCGGGAGAACAGCGTCAAGTCTTTTAAAGATGGTATTGTGCATATAGAGTTTCACAAGTAAACATCCTTCAGATTGGTGACAAATAACGCTTTATTAATTTTTCTGTAGCAGAGCACCTTTGATACGATACGGACAGGACCCAAAAACTGTTAAATACCAAGAAAATCTCAGGCAGGATTTTTAAAATAAATGCTTGAATTACTGGAGTATGAAGGGGTTTCCTTGATCGCGCCAGAACTTCGGCTTGCTCAAAGCCTTCCCGGGGTGGCCATCCGTATCGAGGAGCTCAGCATGTGTTGCGCCGTTTCGCCACTTAGCCCGCCTGATTTATAAGTCTACATTCCATGCGTCGACGACAAACCGCACTATTTACGACCCTTTTTACCGCTACTCTCGACGCAAAACCAGCGTGTCATATCTCGAACCTCTTCACGTCGCGTTTGCAGTCACTTGCACGCCCGATCTACCAAGTGCTTCTTTTTCTCACACCTCATGTTTCCCTTTTTATGCAGACCTCTTTTACCTTGACGAAGGAAGATGTCCTAATACAAGTAATGTTGTTAGTTCTGTCCATATAAGTCTTACCAGGTAATGTGTTGTTTGAAATTTGTGGGTGTAGTGTGACTAACGAATCTGTACGTGTGTTGCGTGAAATGGATTTGTACTGGAATGCGAACCACCCTTTACACATCTACTTGCATTCGTCCAAGAACGGAATCCTGAAGATCACCTTCTTGAGAAATGTTGTGGCTCTTGGAAACTCTAAATCCTCCTCTGGATCCCATTCTACTACATACTAATAGTCGAGAACACTGCTTTAGACTTCCATTGTCTTGGAAACTTGCGTTTCACAACATTTCAATTGATGTGGTGTTTCACCTGAAAATAGAGAGAAACAACACCACATCGGAAACAACAACAATATATTAACATTTATCTAAATGGAATTCTCCGGAACAGGTATTGCTACTGTACAAGAACTAGATGAGACCATGGTTGGAGTACTGCTCGAATTTGTGTGGATGTGCCCCAAATCTTTTGGACACAATCCAACAACGAGCGATGCATCTGAGCTCGCAAAGGATCTCCTTAGTCTAGAGCATCGAGAAAGGGTGACTGATCTGTAAATATTATAATGGAAGATGCTTGACAGAATGGCATAATAATACCAAGGGTCGCCAGTACAGCAGAAGCTAGAACTCAACGGACGCATCCTCACCAGGTCGAACTTACAACGTCTCGAACAAGCCTCTTCAAATAGTTGTTCTTTTGGAGAACCTCGGCGTTGTGGAATGAGCTACTGGGGACTTTGATCCCCGATGGTGATAATGTATGTTTTAATGTCAAGGGGAATAGACATTTATTATCTCGCAGCGCTAACAAAGCGCGATAGGCGATCTGCTTTTGCGTGAGGCTATCCGGAAAAAACATGAGCATGATTGCGTGGGAAGTGTTCACTTAACTCCAATCTTTGTGGGGATGTGCTATTTTTTCTATCACTATTCGATCTTTTCTCTCTTATAGATGAACATCTATTCAATTATATGACTGCATTTTACCTATTATTCGGTGCCTTTTTAACTGAAGAGTTCATGTAATCATAATCACATCCGCGTCACGAAGAGACTACCGTCCAATTATATAAAATTTAAATTCACGTCACCGACGCTAATGAATGCAGTTGAAATTATGCATTGTGTTTATCGGTATAACCATTCAGAGTGCATCGATTAAAAAAATAGTCACAGAGGCGTTGGAATGATCCGTGGCGGCTGCTCTTTTATAGTACTGCCGATGCCGTTAATTCATATTGGTACGGCGTGCACGCGAATTTCTGCAAAAATTGCGCGGGGCGGATGAGCCAAGGTGTTTCACCTCTTCCTGGAACCACCATCAAACTGTCCAAATATCGCAGTTGTTCCCATGGAGATAAGTGGGCGACCTGCCAAACGCTGTTGACATGGACGGGTAGTTCTTAATCAAAATAACTAGGGACAATATACATTTACAATTAATAAACCTCTATAAATCTAAATACCCATGTAATGGAATACACCCACTCTTATGAAACCATCCGGCTACATCCAAACGAACATAAAGGGCTAAGTTATGATTGTCTTTCAATATGCCCATTTCAAATACATTTAGGGGTAGTTTTGGTCAGTCAAATCGCCGATCGGCCATTTTTCACAGTTGGAGAAATACTACTCAAAAACTAGCGATTATTTACTAAGTGAGACTGACACCCACTTATTTAAATTTTTTGTATTCCAACAAAAATAATGATCTGATTTATGTCGGATATTGTCACATCCTAAAATTGATATATTATATTTTTGATTTTTTAAATCTCTTATAAGTTTATACAAAAATGCGATATCAGCAAATAGTCGAATGACGCAAACAAACATATCCTTACAACTTCATACTCTGTATTTCATAATAATGATCTTCTTCAGATAAAAAGATTGTGTAATTAACACACAGTATCACAAATAAAACACTTTTTCTTTCAGTGACGATTTGACTGCTAACAAGGCTACCCAGATTACTTGCTCACTAACAAACTAGATGCTATCATGGATACAAAACTAGAGCTCTCAAATCTAGCATACTGTTTATTCTGTCTAGCTATTTTTATATTAAATTATTTTTTGCTTCCTTGTATCTGCAATATCTTACATTTTGACGGCGATGGTTAAGGTTTTGTATGGGTTTCGCTTGACACTAGTGTTAATGTAGTCGCCAAAAAGACACATGAAAGGGAAAAAATATTCAATAGAAAAATAGCTAGACCGGATAAATAGTGTGCTAGATTTGAGAGCTCTAGTTTTGAATCCATGATAGGATCTAGTTTGTTAGTGAGCAAGTAATCTGGATAGCCTTGTTAGCAGTCAAATCTGATAGTCCGAAGATGATTTAAATATAAATCGAAACGCGTGTGGGATAGAAAAAGAGTTTTATTTGTGAAACTGTGTGTTAGTTACACAATCTTTTTATCTGCATGATCGAAGAGTTTCACCAAATATGAGCATCTACAATTCACACGAATAATCTCTTTGTCAGAAAATCACAAGATGCAACTCATATCAGGAGATCACAGCAACATGTATTGCAGAGACTCAGTAACTGAATTTTGATTCGATAGATGGTGCACATGCTTTCGAGTATCTGCACTTTCAAGGACGAAATGACGTCGTCAACGATATGTTTTGGGTTTTGAATGAGCAACTCTGTAATTATCTCTAATAATAATAATAAATGAATAATTACTAATGCTGCAACAATAAATGGAAATAAAAAATGGAATGTAAAGAATCGAGTTAATGTAGCATTGTTTACAGCAAACCCTCATACATTGTATGCCCTCTCAAAATGGGTCTCATCTTATGAGACTCGGTAGTTGTTTTTTGGTTTGATAGATGGCGCACATACATGTGCACACAATAGATGTTACGCATTGTATTGTTGACAACATGTATCCAGATGCAAGTTGAAGCTTCCAAAATAATGTTGCCGACATGTTCTCTACATTTTATATCCTGGTTTGTACGCCGCCTAACGGCTACGCCAATGGTCAGATATGTGCATGCGGTCTCTCAGTATCGAATAAAAATTCAATGGGCATGCAATACAGACAGAAAATTCGGCAAGAAGGGCTGGATGTGCGTTTGATTGACGACTGGATCGCAATGAATTTCTATTAGAGGCGGTATCGATTGATCAAAGGAGCCGCGCATTTATACTAATGGCGCATATTACATACACTCATTCAGCTATGGCTTCCCGTTCAATATACAATATTAAATGATGCATAAATATTTCTGTTCTTGGAAGGTGCAATCGGATGTGATGAGACACTGTCTGGTGACATAATATTTCATGGGAATACGACTATGCTCACCATATGAAAAAATATTTTCTGCTCTATTATACCGGGTTATTTACGTTATTTGACACGAAGCATTATGTCTAAAGTATCTGTTTAAAAATAATAATAAAGATTTCGGATGGATAGGCTACATTTTAAAAATATTTTCATGTTATACAGGGTGTCCCCAAAACACGAAACGTATCAAAGTTGTATTTTTTAAATAGAACACTATAATAGAAAAATTGGAAAGTTTTTATCAATTTTTGCTTACGCACGTTGGGGGCCCCCGTGGCCGGGGGGCCCCGTATAATTGATACGGCAGATACGGTGGTAGCTACGCCCCTGTACAAGCCTCTCCCATTCTTTTGGAGATATTTATAGTGTGGCATATTCTCTCATAGCGCTTCTGGAATGCTATAGGCTTTCTACCTCCGTAATACCTATAGAAAAACATCAACATCTAGTGGTATAAAATATATATACTGCTTATGGCTGCAAGACTGCACATGCTATTCAATACATGTTTTAATCTCTCAATTACAGTGCACGTCACTGCGTGGGCGTGACCTGTTACTTCTTCACGTGATGGGTGAAAAGGGTGCAATCGTGGTTTGCGCGTTCCATTTCATCGATTTACATACAGAATTAGCCTAATGACGTATCATTATGTCATAAACACCAAACGGAAATGCACAACTGACAAGTTTCCGCAACCTGGAGCCATATGTTTCCAGTGGCGCAGATATTGAGTAGGCTCATACGAAGTTGTCATAAGTGAAGGGACCGACTTCAACCTATGTATCATAACTTGATAAAATTGGAATCAACCAATCTAATTTTGAGTTTTTCTAAATTTCCATATTTTTTATATTCTCACAGCATCAAGTAAATTAACAGTTCCGAAATTTAAAAAAAATCAATAAATTCAATTAATCAATGGCACTGCACGTAAAATGCTGCATCCACCTTCTTGGCTTCATCTGAGAGGCTAAATGCCACATTTGTATTTATATAAATGATCCTTATTCCGTTTAAATGAAGTCATCCGTAGTAGTAATCCCTAAAACAAAAGCGATAGAAATCAGATACTTTTAGCAACTTAACTGACTATGTCCTAAAATACTGCACATCCTTAAAACAAACAAAAAGATTTGTGATTTAAACACAAAGTTTCACAAATAGACATGGTTGTTCCAAGTGTTGAGTTTATTTGCCCACTTATTTCAACCAACTAGAACTTCAATTATTTATACATTCCGTTTTGGCTTTATTTTATATGCGTGACTTTCTTGTATAGACATTTATTAGCACAGTTAACAGCTAATAAGCTAAAAATGAGAATAATCAACCATCTAAAATGTTCAAAAACCTCAAGGTGTTCTGGTAGTTCGTTAAGAAACGACTAGTAATACACATAGGGTTTTACCCCTCGGGAACCGCCACTGTTTTGAATGTATAAAATATTTACAGTATTTACGTGGTTACCAGCACAATTACATGAAGAGTATTATAGGATTCCAGCTTATTATGACTGCCTCTTCAAGAAATTATATGGTTATTCACTGTAACAAAGGTCCATATGAGGAGCATACTTAACGCAAATATAGACATTACTTGCATGTTTTTTTTATTAAATTTGAATTCGGTTGTATTATTTCCCCTTATTTTGTTATTTAATAGCGGTTAACATGCTTGGGCTGGCTCGTGGACTTCGGTTCGACAAATAATATTTTCTTTACAACGAAGAGCAATTAGACTTGCAATGTCAACTGACATATTGACTTCCAATATTCAATCATATGCTGGTTTTTATATATTTTTTGTGTCCACAGATGCAAAACATGTTACACACATCTTATTTCAATGAATAATGTTCTAAAGGCTAGTCCACGGGTTATGTAGTATTTAGCTCGCTAATGTTCCGGACTGTGAGAGACAGGTTAATTTTAAAATGCCGAAAACTGTAACTGTTGGCGAATAAACTGTCTAGCAGCCAATTCTACAACGCTAAGGTTCCCAAAATTAAATACTTTTTAGAAGAGGACGTTCCGCCTAGTGAGGAAGAACCTGTTGGGCCGTCTCGTGTATGTGGTACTAGATTAATCAAGATATAACGTACCTGGTTGAAATTAAAATAAAGGGATATGTTCCCTTATAGAAGCATCTACAATCCCATTGACAAGCATAATAGAAACCGCGAGGTTGAATAAAATCAAGGATTCGGATTAAAAATTAAAAAATATAACCGTAAAGTGTGATAATGTAAATGTGTAATCCATATTGTTATTCTTTTTTGAATTACGAAATATACTCGTAGATATCTATATTAGGTGTATGCACTCCACTATGCATCAGACCTGCTATAGACATGCATGTGTCGTCTTTAGCCTAGACTCGTTAGTATAGCCTGGCGGTCTAGCTGTAAAGAGCAATGGCATATACGTAACCCAGTCAAGGGTGTGATAGCAACATCAACTCATCTCCAAGTGTCGCCCTCTATGGGGGACGCTCTTCGGCAACTTGCGAAGTCAAAGGTCCTAACACCTGGACTGCTTTGAAGCGGCAACTGATTTCCCTTACGACATAGTGGAGAGCATACGCTTCTGATGGGAATGAGCTGAGATAACGGAACATCGTAAATATTGCTTACGAAGAACAAGGGATGTCGCTGTAAATCAGTTCAACTTTGTTGACAGATGTAAGGAAAATCTGTTGCCGCTTCAAGACAGTCCAGGTGTTAGGACCTTTGACTTCGTAAGCTGCCAATTGGCGTCCCCCATTCTGTCGACACTATGGGGCCATATTCAAGCCATCAGCACCACTTGTTACAACAGGCCAGATTCATTTATAGTGGACAATATGCACAGCATGATATCATCCATGGTTTTGGATTACCTATACTGGACAATATAATCTAGGACACACTGTATACAAAGACTTCATCAGCGCATTTTGCGACGCTGATCAATTGGCGTTAAATGTGGTGGGCAAACACAAAATACCCACGATAATTCTAAAATAAGCTTGTTATTTCCGAGTATCTGACAAAACAAAAAATTATCTTTTGGTTTTTGTAAGTTACCCATGATACGGCTGAGTTTACTTGATAGATACCGTTCGAGTCGAGTTGACAACTCGACAAGATGTTGCAATTATTCATACGCTAATGATGCTTTAAAAGATATTTATATTACTGGGCGGTGCTTTGACTCATTAGGCTTTGGTAATTTTAATTTGTAAAACATCAAGGAATCAAGGCTAGATTCTGATTCAAGATAGTGCTCTTTACAGTCCAAAAGTAGAGTAGATTGATTACCTTTAACACGACTCCACAGCTTCCACACACTTAGACACAGGACTACATATAAATTTCAACTTCTGGACTTCTGGAGCTCTAATTAACGTGCTCCAAATCTTCAGATCTACCATAAGTTTTTCTTCAGGTTTCTTGATGGTTTTATATTGTATTGTTGGCCTTGGCATCGCGGTTTGTATTTTTCATTATATCTCGCAAGACACGCCACAGCAGGAGAAGCACAACCAGAAAAATAAGAAAAAACTCCTTTCATGTCCTAACTCTCCCAGATCATTCTAGTCTGCCAGCCAATGCTGTTAATCAGAACTTCTGCTATTCATCTATACCAACACTGACGAAATAAGATGAGACTATCGCCTCCAGCCTCAAATAAAAGGTTTATATCGGTTAATGCTATAATAAACTTCGAAAATGCCGCTGCCACTACCATCAGCATGGACCCGACAATGCCTGAAATAAGATTTCAACACCAATATATAAAACGTATTATTGAAAAATTGAACTGCAGAGCTTACACCAGTTTTTCGCAAACTCGGCTGAGTGTAACCCGTACACAGCAACTATAGACCAGTGACTCTACTTTGCATCATGTCCAAGGTTATGGAGAATGCCATTAACGTGCAGTTTTTGGAGTACTTGGCCAAAAATAATATCTTCAATGATCGCCAATAGGGCTTCCACAGGCATAGATTCACGGGGTACCATCTGGCTTATATCATCCATGAGATGGAACAGAGCAATTGATATTCATGTAGAGTCTCGAGTGATCGAGCTCAATATATCGAAAGCTTTCGATAAGGAGTGACATGGGAGACCTCTAATCAAGCTAGCTACCTATGGGCTTTCACCGGGTCTATGCCAATGTTGGCTAGTTTTTTCAGGGACCGTTCCTTATTTGCGGAACACCCACAGGGATTTGTCTTATCTCTAACGTTTTTCTTCCTATAGAGTTCAGATTAATGCACAGAAGACTTAGACAACAACCCACCCTGATAGAAAACACATGCAGGTCTGCTAGCCCGTCATTGTTCATCAAGCTTCTGAAAATTAACATAAAAAATAACATGTCCTGGCACGATGATGTTTCTTGCATTGTTGGAGGTTCCCTTTTGCTCTTCCTCATGAATCTGAACAGCAGGCTGCCTTCGCTGAAAAAAGGTCTCTATGAATGGTAACGGTTTGGCCCGTTCCATGCAGAAAATAAGGTTACTGTCATCTGTGACGCTGTATACAGGATTAGATGTTATTATTTCCAACAGTTCATTGATGTACAGCAAGAAGAACGTTGGAGAAAGGATAGATCCCTGAGAAACGCTCGAACTGATGGTTAAAACATCGGAAAAAGAAGTTGAATGAATGCTTGACCGAATCGGTTCTTCCCACTCATTTTTTTAAAGCCATTCCAAAAATATTTACACAATTTGGGCATACCCAATAATGATCTGGAACTCAACAGGTATCAGAAAACAAATATTAGGAAAAATGTGGCACAGAGTAAGAAGCGAACGCATCTGATTTGCTCAATAAATTTTCAGACGCGCTTCAACTTCGGGCATGGTGGGTCATACGTATTCGAGAGAGGACTTTGGAATAAAGTATTTTAAATACAATGAACTCTACACGTGGTCAAAACATAAGTTTATAAAAATTTGACAATCGTAGAGCGTGGTAAGCTTTAGACAAATATTTAAAACTTTTTAACAGACTCCTATGAAAAGTTGTTCACAAAGATGTTTATATTACTTGATAAATCTTCACATAATGTAGAACAATAAATTAAATGATAAATACTCAAAAACATGTTATATAGATTCATATGTAAATTGGCAAAGGCAAGGTGTAATGACCGAGTTTTTCTGTGGTCTCAATTTCCTGGAAATCTACCACATTCTCTTCTTCGCAATGCTCTTTCCAATACTCTGCATCTTCTCTACTTAGTTTATGTACCCAAGCCTATAGATGAGATAAAAAAGGTTTAATAGCTTCGGAAACTACTCAAAAGAAAGTTAATTTTTCATAGACTCAGGTGTTCCTTTCTGGACAGTCCTGGAAGCATTGTATTCAGAACTGGGGACACCCTATACTTGTATTTGTCGATCTCATTACTCATAATCTGGATAATAGTCTTGACGCTGAACGAAAAATTGTGTGTTCTGTTATATGAGATATTTCAGGGCCAAAGGTGTCAGTGGCAGCACCGCTACTGTTGATAAGATTTCTTTTAGAAGACCTCTTCAGAAGATTTTAGATTTCACATAGCAGATCAATAGAATCAACCCTAACAAGCATATGCACGTATTGCAGGTCTAGCAGAATAGGAATTTGCGCACCATCAAAAACACCCCATTGCGTGTTTCAAAAGAGACTCGTCACATAAACCTTGTCACCTTTTACTAGGAAATGTATTAAACAATAGGCACAGTTATAGTGGTTTCCCATAGAAATCCTGTGTTCAAAGTCGAGCAAATTCGGCACTGTGAACAAAATCAAATTGCGCTAAGACAAAATTATATTTTTCTAACCTCAAAATTGAGTTTTGCGATCATTTAAGCATTTGATTTGACAATACCAAGATGCTCTCCCTTTCTTTTTCATTTATTCCCTCCTTTTTCCCGGACTTTGTTTGGTATTTGGTCAACCACAACTGAAAAACCTACCAAACTTCAACTGAAAGCAAAGATCTATAGATAAAAGAGAATGCAAAGCTCCTCTCGACTGCTCTGACATAGACGAGTACACCAACGTAACTCAAGGGAATTTACACCACTGAATTAAATACACAACATCCAACTAATGTTAGGCGATACAAGGTTGAATGAATGAAAGGTTGATTCATATCATCACCTCCAATATTAATTATAAAATATAATTAAAAAAATGTTTATATACTTACAAGCTCGCTGTGCTTTACCCAGGATAACTCTAAATCGTTGAAGTATTTTTCGGCAAACTTTTTTGCCTTGTTGAGAAGTTCGAATCCAGTCTTGTAGTCATTATATTTCGCTATGACGTAATATGCTTTCAAGTGATGTAATCTATAGTAAAAAGTTAATATACAGCAAGCTGTAACAATGCCGATAGAATATAATTATGCAGTACTATATTTTCATTGGATTAAGATGAGATACAATTTGTATATAAAAAAATATTGAAATAAATATGAAGCGTGTTTCACTGACACTTTAACTAATAGTAAATTAGTTTGCTAATCAGAAACAAGGGTGTCGTCGTCAGGAGATCGGCTAGAAGGAAGCTAGACAGTATTGAAATAATGCGAATTATACATAAGTATCAATAATGTTAAATTGGACCTAATTGAAACATATTGATGTTTTCTTCGCATTGACTTTTGTACTAGTGCAGCCATTACCGTTTGAGTTATGTCATCACCGACATTTTTTAGTCACTAACTCCTCTTTTATTGCCCTACATGAAACAACGTTATTTTTTATAAACACAGCAATAAATATTATTAATAAATTAAGTTATACTTATAATTAACGCCAAAGAGCAAAATTTGACAAGTGGTGAGTATTTGACATTTATTGGTACTGGTATGTGAGCCTACTTTTGGTGAAATATTTTCATTTTAAATTATGATTTTCTTTTTATTTTACTGCAACAAAAAATAGGGATTGTTTTTAGAAAAATCCATGACGTCTTATCCAGCATCCTATCTCAAACTACGATTACGTCACCAATCCAAAAACCAATAAAAACTACCTTTGACTTGTGCAATAGTTTTTTAATTTGAATTTGTCAGACTAATCATTAATATTTATATTTTTTATTATCATTTCCATTATTCAAATTATGGAGAATACATTTAATCGTACAAAACGACGTTATTTCATGTGGAATATTGGGAATTATTATCTGAGAAACATTTCGATGAGGTTATACTTGAAATAGTCATGATGTCACCAGTGTTACTGATACTCCAAAATGAAGTGCGTTTAGAAATTGTATTTTACTAACATTTTATTGGGTATATTCTCTCTTGTCGTACGTGCACCCTCTATTACTTATCGTATATGTATCGCTTGAATGATGCATTATGCCTGAGACGTCACATCCTACCTCAAGGAAGTGTCCTGGGCCCAATATTATACCTATTGTATATTTGTGATATTCCAACGATGAGGGATGTAACGGTTGCAACGTTTGCAGACGACACAGCTTTGATTGCAACTGACAAAAATCTTGCTTTGTCTACTAACAAAGTTCAGACAGCTGCCAACGAATTAGTGACTTGGTCACAAAAATGTAAAATCAAACTAAATGAATTAAAATCGATCCATGTCTGCTTTTCTAACCGAAGACAGATAAATCCTCCTCCGATAAGCGTTAATGGGACCACCGTACCACGAGAAGCTAACGCTAAGTACCTAGGTATGACCCTTGACATAAGACTGAAATGGAAACATCACATCAAAAAAAAGCGGGAAGAACTCAATCTTCGCTACAAACAATACTACTGGTTATTGGGAAGATCCTCAAAACTGTCCCTCTATAACAAAATCATGATCTATAATCAGATTCTCAAACCTGTTTGGCTCTACGGTTGTCAACTGTGGGGTTGTTCGAAAGATTCTGACATCAAGATTATACAAAGATTCCAAAATAAAGTTTTAAGAGCTATTGTTAATGCCCCTTGGTACATTCGTAATAAGGATATTCATCGCGATTTGAATATACCTCTGGTAGTCGACGAGATCAAGAGAATGGCGGCCAGGCATGAAGAAAGGCTCCATCACCACCCAAACGCAGAAGCTCTTCAGCTGCTGGACAACCACAACGCTGTCCGACGATTGAAGAGAACCAAGCCATACGAATTAGTGTAGTGCTTTGGTGCATAGAGCAGAGCATGTGTACGAATTTGTAGTTATAGTGTTAACGTAATCTAAAGGACATCGATGGATTTACTTTAGTGATAAGTATTAGTTTGTAAGAATTCAAAGGAAAATTAATGGTTGATCAGTTTGATCAGTTTTAATATGAAGGCATTATGCCCCCCTAAAACAAAAAAAACATCCTATCGTCTAGATACATACCGAAATATATCTAATTCGCTTTAAAAGCCATGCGTCATACGAACCTGGGTGTGATGAGCTTACAAGCCTTTTGAGCTTTCGTGATGTTTTTGAATAGAGTCTTCAGTAACGAGTCAGCTCTGGCGATAGCTGCTAGATTCTTTCTGTCCATTTTATACACCATATATATGATCAAACCTTCGATGAGGTACATGCAAGTCAAGTAATTTCCTACTGATTCGCCTTCATCTTGTATCGCGAAATCCCAAGCTGTTTTTTGCCAAACTGTTGCAGCTTCCCAGTTTTCATTTCTCACTTCCCTAAAATGGTAAAACTGATTTTTACTCTTCATTTTACAATCTGAATTTTTAAAATAAATGATTGATTTGCTCGATCGCTAATATCACTATTGTTAATAAATTCTCACTAACTTTGACCTTTCATCAAAGTAGTTTGATAAAGGCTGCCGAAGCCGCCGAAACGTGAGCAAAGCTATTTAGTCAATCGCGCGCACTTTTAATTAGTGGCCAGTGGAAATTTAAAACGATCTAGAGAGAAAAGGATGGGGTACGTATTGGAAACTATTTTTTCCGTTTATTACGAATCAAAGTCTTGGAAAATACGAGTTAAAGATTCCATTTGCCCAGCATTTTGAATCATTCTGGACATTTTTTAAAACTGTTCGTGTAATTATTTGTTGCACTGTTCCCATATTAGTACGAGGGTCACGCTGAAAGTTTGTAGATATAGAAAGAGTACAAGGTTTTTTTTAATCTGTTCATTCTGTTTTTTCAACATATTCTCCCCCTACCTCAATACATTTACGCATTCGGTAAAACCGGTGTTTTTGAAAGGTTGCTAATTTCCTCCTCAAATCCAGCGATTGCCTCTTCATCGGTGGAAAAATGGCGACCTCGTAACTTTTCTTTGATCTTAGGGAATAAGAAGAAGTCGCACGGAGCTAGGTCCCGAGAATAAGGTGGGTGAGGCAACAGTTTGACACCCTGTTCAGCAAAAAAATCGAGTTTTCTAGCGACTCTGTGGGCGGGTGCGTTGTCATGGTGCCATTGAATAGTGCATAGTTCTTCTACATAACATATTTGGTACCATTCAGAAGTAACTGTCCTTTGATTTTCCAAGGCTACCGTTATGATGTATCCACTTTTAGAAAAAAAATGCGACTATTTTCTTTCCAACACTCTTGGAACGACGAATTTTCGTTGAAGGCTGCTCACTTTCAAAGCACCAAACTAATTAAAGCTGTTTAGTTTCGGGATCATAATGATATAACCATGTTTCGTCTCCGGTTACGATATTAAAAGTGTTTTTACTGTGCCCATTATCCAATTTTTCAAGCATAAACTTATCCCAATCAACTCTTGTTGCTTTTTGCTCACTGGTCAGCAAATGTGGCACCCATCTGGAACACAGCTTCCTTAGGCGAAGGTGATCATGAATGATTGTTCAGACCGCTACCGATCCAATCCCCAGAGAAGCTTCAATCTCGGTGTAGGTTATATGTTGGTCTTTTTTTACCATATTTTGCACAGCTTCACCAGTGTCCGGAGTAACAGCAGTGATCGGTCGACCTGTGCGAGGTTCTTCATCGAGTGAGACCCGAGCCCTTTTTAACTCAGCAAACCAATTAAAAACTGTAGCCCTAGAATGGGCAGAGTCCCCAAAGCAACTTACACAAAACTTTCGTGACATTCCGCTTGTTTTAGTCCCTTTGTATAGTCATACAAAATCATCCCACGAAAATCGCAACTACCCGGTTCCATTTTCACGTTAAAATTCGGCCAACACTTAAATACATTCGAGACCGTGGCAAGGCAACTACTGAACCATTCAAACGCTACCTTTGTGTGTAAGCACTTACAACTTTAGACAAAATAGCTGCGTGCTCAAACTTGTTTAAACGTGTATAGATTAGGAATATCTAAAGACTTTCAGCGTGACCCTCGTATTTTCAGATAGTAAGTTTGTAAGCAGAACTCATGCATTTATACTCTCACTAAAGTATAGTGGCATTGGCTTAAACGTCCTTTACTGACCATAACCATATACACACTATCAAACGCGCCTTTCCATTTGGGTCTCGCAGGGTTGGCTCCATTCCCTCTCCTTGCATGTACTTCACGCATTTTGCGTATGGCTGTGCGACCATACCTGAGTCCAAATGTAGGCACATGCACATAGCGTAGTACCAACACTTCACTGAAATAAGAATAATGTACTATTGTGGTAATGGACGACAGTGTGACTCTTTGAACAGCGAAGCTTGCAAGGTACACAATATCGAAAGGTAAATCTCAGATTTAAATTCTTGACATTTACAATCACTTTTTGAAAAATCACAGACAGCCAAGATAGGAAGATTATCAGGTGTACCTCATGGTATGATTTGCGGCCTTGTTTTATTTATGGCTGATTCAACCTTCTCAACCTTAGATGGTTTATACGTTGAAACTATTAGGTGTCAAAGTTGATACAAAGTAGATATTCGCAGACTCACATGAATTGTCAATATCCTGATCAAGTAGATCTCGTATCTCTTGAAGCAAATTCCCAAACTCGATCACTTGACGTCGTAAGAGTACAATATGAGCCAAAAATGGCAACGAGACAAAAACTAAATTTTCTAGTTGTGATGATGTCATTAATCGCCAAGCAACGTAACTGATATGGAGATATTTCTCCAGTTCGCCACGACGAGCTCTAGGAAGAAAAGAAAGAGAGTGTAGCGATGCCTAGTAGTATTATTATTGTTATCAAGCACAGATAAACTGACCGGTTTCCTCTGAATGATAAAAGTAAAATGTACGACTTTTCCCTAGGGTAGTGGGGCAGTTTTTTCTTTCCTTATACAGAGTAATCAAAATGTCTTTTTGCGTTCTTTACTTTATTGATCTAATCCTTCCTTTTCAGGTTTTCTAAGAAAGTATATATTTTTTTAAAGTTTTAGCTCAACACCTTCATATTGATTCAAATTATAATGAAATACCAAATACCCATTATAACTTAAGAAAATGGATTTGGATCGGATTTATCTATCGCTGATCTTTTAGAATTAAATTTGAAAAAAATTGAAGCCAACGGAAAACTCTCTGACTAAATAATAAGAATTGTTCCATAATTTCGATGTTTACAAATTTCTCATAACATCATTAACATACTTTAAGTGAATCACTAGTTCTAAAAACCTTAAATCTTCACTAAACTGATCACCCCCTGAAAAGCCTGATGAGAAAAACTCCCTGATGAAGGCATTTCTTGCCATTTTAGGCCAAATTAATACTATATAGAAAAAACCAAGCCCAAAAATCTGAAAACATGAGGAAATTAATGGTTTAAATGCATAGAAAATTTACTGTTCTTAGGTTGAGTGTATTAAGTAAAACCACAGTTACCTTAACCATCTATCATTTATGTTTCAACAGCAAATGTGTCTAACAGGAATATAGATAGGCAGTGTCTAAGATTTATTGTTAATAAAAAGTTTTTCACCACCAAATAAAAAAGACGTCAAAAATCTCCCCTAGCCCCCCCCCCCTTCGTCATTCCACCTCTGTACAGGAACTGGTTATTATTTTTAGTGTTAATATTCTTATGTAATATGTATTACCTGCTCCTACTTATATTGAAATACAGTTGTGCTACTGCTTTGAGTTCATCTAGTTCCACAGATGTTTTCTTTTTCCTGCATGTCTTCAAAGCAAATACTTCCAAGGCCACACAAAAATTATATTTTCCTTGAACAGCACTCACGTGGATCAAATTAGAGTAGGACATACAGAGTTTCTCGAAATCTGTTTCGGTCTGTAATGCTTTTGTTAGGCTCCATAATGCTGCTAATTCGGCCTCTTGCCATTTATCGTGGTTCTGAAATGATAATCCATTTCGATATTTTTTATTTATTCAATCAGGACCCGATTGGATAGTTAGCATTGAACTTGGTTTTATTTGGTTTTATAAAATATAATTAATTTTTAAATTTTGTAAAAAAATATTTTTTTCCCAATTACTGCATCATCATCAACTTAAAGGTCAGTAAAAATTACGTTGAAAGGTACCGTTACATAGATATATAGATAGATAGATAGACAGACAGACAGACAGACAGACAGACAGACAGACAGACAGACAGACAGACAGACAGACAGACAGACAGACAGACAGACAGACAGACAGACAGAGAGAGAGAGAGAGAGAGAGAGAGAGAGAGAGATAGATAGATAGATAGATAGATAGATAGATAGATAGATAGATAGATAGATAGATAGATAGATAGATAGATAGATAGATAGATAGATAGATAGATAGATAGATAGATAGATAGATAGATAGATAGATAGATAGATAGATAGATAGATAGATAGATAGATAGATAGATAGATAGATAGATAGATAGATAGATAGATAGATAGATAGATAGATAGATAGATAGATAGATAGATAGATAGATAGATAGATAGATAGATAGATAGATAGATAGATAGATAGATAGATAGATAGATAGATAGATAGATAGATAGATAGATAGATAGATAGATAGATAGATAGATAGATAGATAGATAGATAGATAGATAGATAGATAGATAGATAGATAGATAGATAGATAGATAGATAGATAGATAGATAGATAGATAGATAGATAGATAGATAGATAGATAGATAGATAGATAGATAGATAGATAGATAGATAGATAGATAGATAGATAGATAGATAGATAGATAGATAGATAGATAGATAGATAGATAGATAGATAGATAGATAGATAGATAGATAGATAGATAGATAGATAGATAGATAGATAGATAGATAGATAGATAGATAGATAGATAGATAGATAGATAGATAGATAGATAGATAGATAGATAGATAGATAGATAGATAGATAGATAGATAGATAGATAGATAGATAGATAGATAGATAGATAGATAGATAGATAGATAGATAGATAGATAGATAGATAGATAGATAGATAGATAGATAGATAGATAGATAGATAGATAGATAGATAGATAGATAGATAGATAGATAGATAGATAGATAGATAGATAGATAGATAGATAGATAGATAGATAGATAGATAGATAGATAGATAGATAGATAGATAGATAGATAGATAGATAGATAGATAGATAGATAGATAGATAGATAGATAGATAGATAGATAGATAGATAGATAGATAGATAGATAGATAGATAGATAGATAGATAGATAGATAGATAGATAGATAGATAGATAGATAGATAGATAGATAGATAGATAGATAGATAGATAGATAGATAGATAGATAGATAGATAGATAGATAGATAGATAGATAGATAGATAGATAGATAGATAGATAGATAGATAGATAGATAGATAGATAGATAGATAGATAGATAGATAGATAGATAGATAGATAGATAGATAGATAGATAGATAGATAGATAGATAGATAGATAGATAGATAGATAGATAGATAGATAGATAGATAGATAGATAGATAGATAGATAGATAGATAGATAGATAGATAGATAGATAGATAGATAGATAGATAGATAGATAGATAGATAGATAGATAGATAGATAGATAGATAGATAGATAGATAGATAGATAGATAGATAGATAGATAGATAGATAGATAGATAGATAGATAGATAGATAGATAGATAGATAGATAGATAGATAGATAGATAGATAGATAGATAGATAGATAGATAGATAGATAGATAGATAGATAGATAGATAGATAGATAGATAGATAGATAGATAGATAGATAGATAGATAGATAGATAGATAGATAGATAGATAGATAGATAGATAGATAGATAGATAGATAGATAGATAGATAGATAGATAGATAGATAGATAGATAGATAGATAGATAGATAGATAGATAGATAGATAGATAGATAGATAGATAGATAGATAGATAGATAGATAGATAGATAGATAGATAGATAGATAGATAGATAGATAGATAGATAGATAGATAGATAGATAGATAGATAGATAGATAGATAGATAGATAGATACACCGCGCCGGGAGCACGTGCCCCCTTTGTGCTAGACTAGCTACACCGGTGGAGCCATGTAGGACACGATAGGTCCTTTTCACACATCGGTATCAGTCCAGAAATGAAAATTTGGATTGAATTTTGGAAGCCTTGATCTATTGGAATTAAATTTGAGAAATACCGAAAACGTTGAGAAAAATGTTTATAAATTCTTAAAATTTTCCTGTTTGCAAATATAAGTTAATTTCCAAAACTTATTTCAAGAGAATTAACAGCTCCTAATTCCCATCAAATATTCCAATTTACAAACGTGAAGAATTCAAATGACTGAACAATTATATACATCTAACAAGGGTAGTAGATTACCGGGATCAAACGTTTATAGATGAGAAAATGTATTTTATGCAAATAAAAACATGATATCTCTTCCTTCGACTATTGGCGCGCGAAAAAGAATCAATTCTCGCATCTACGCAGAGGAATCTCAAAATGTTGAGCTGATTTAGTTTAAGATGAAATATTTCTGATTATTTCATACATCAGTCTTATCTAATGTGAATCAAATGTTCAAAATATGAGGAGAGATCAATTTGGAGGAATAGACTTTGTACCATCACCAGAAATCTGTGCTTAATTTAACAGTTAAACAAGCAAAACAGCTTGCACATTGAAAATATTTTTCTAAATATGCACACGCATTATTGAACTTTTCATTTGTTCCAGTTTTCTTGATACGTTGAGCATAAGAATATACAAAATATACCACGAAATATCTAGTCAAGAAGCAAAGACACTCGGAAACGTTGTTGCAGTACTCAGCTACATCATCGTCTGGTGGTTTTCTGTCGAAGAAGTTTCCATATAAGAAAAACTTCAAATTCTGCTTCGACTTGTACCTGAACTTCCAGAATTTCTTCCCAAAAGTGGATTTCGGAAAGCTGACACCTGTAATGGCAATAAAAAATGTATTGTCTCTATTGGGTCATCCTGCAAATATCCTCAACCCATACAATTACTTCGGTTTTAGTTACTGTCGGATATAAATTTATTTAGAACAAATAATTTCAAACATAAATCATTTGTTGTAAGTCATTTATATATTGAGATTGGTGAATAATCTATTGTGAAGTTGCTTTGTATAAGAATTGATTAGTTTATTTGATTTCATATTCTAATTACCATAACATTTCAGCGATTTCATGAAAAAGTTGTATGCTTCAGGATCGTCAACCTCCATTCGTGCTTTACCCAATAAGGCGTAAAGTTTACCTTTTTTGAGTTCTACCATCCAGTCCAGTTCTATTTGCTCCTTCATAGGTCCCTGTTTTACAGACAATCATATTATTCAAGAAAACTAGAGACGATTTAGTGCACGCTTTGTAATTCTATGAGGATCCAGTTAAACTGATTCTGTTATATAATTGTCTTTTTAAGTTCAGGTTAAATGCCATTATTATTATAATTATGTCAAATTTCGTTGTTGCTTGTAATGTCTTACAGATATATGTGCTAAATAAATTATTTTCAATCGGTGGTAATATGGTATGGTAAATAAATGTCTAATTCGGAATTTTGAAGAAAGAGTCTTTGTTAACAATATTCGGATCGATTGAAAGACCTGCTTGCCTAGCTCATTTTGTAGGGTCTGCCTCGCAAACAAGATATTCTGTTGTAGGTCATGTATTTTCTATTTGTATATTTATTTCCATCATGGCGGCAATACATTTGTGGTTGACATACATTTTAAATATTTCTATTATTAAATTGATTCCATATAATCAATTGCTATCAGGGTTCTTATTCTGATTTTTAATATGTTATGTAAAACAGATTCAAGAACAGCACAACATAGTCTTTAATGTAATTTGAATCCCAACTTTTTATACGTCGTATTTTCACTTTGAGAATATGCATTATCCTATGATTTTGAGTATTCATAAAGGTACCGATTTTTTGGAACGCCAGTTTGATATTATCTAATCAAGAGCATGTTATACATATTTTGATCAATGATTCTGACCAAATATATTGTTTCAAGAAATAGTTTACCGAATATTTTTCCATCCCATAATATAAAAAAGATATTAGGTGATTTCTATATTTATTTAATTCATATGATATCTTTAGATATGGTATATAGATTCAATGTTTGATAGATGTGAATTAAAAAAGTATAAATCATTTTTAGGTTGACAATAAAACTTACATCTAGTAATGCCAATGCTTCTTCCAGGACTTTAACAGCTTGAGGAACATTTTTTGATTGTAAACAAACGTATGCGTATTCAACAGTAGCACTTAAAAGTTTTTCTATCATCCCTAAAAGAATGAGTGATATATAATGTAATATTATAGAAAATAATAATAAATAGACAAATCACATTTTATTATTTTATATGGATGTTGCTTCATAACTATTAGAAATAAGTCCTTGTTACAAGGAGCTTCTAGGACATCACACGCTTTTTTTTGGCCAGAAAAATTTTTTTTTCAGAGTTTTCAATATAATGGAATGGAATTTTTCTGCTCTTCAGATTTCCGGGGGTGATTGACGCTTCTCGGGGGTTGGGGGGAGGCTCAGATCTCAGGTACGCCACTGACTAATTCGTTATGGATTCGTCAGACTGCCTCGCTACGCATTCCATTCTGGTCATTCTTACTTCGAGAACTGTTCAGACTGACTGCCCATTTGTTTTTATGATGCTAGGAATTTGGCACAATATAGGTACAGAAAATCTTTCGCGATACTGTGAACGCCAAACAGTCTAAAACCCGTATTCCTAAACTTTGTAATTTTTCTATAGTAGGTTAAGTATTAAGGCTCTGCCTGAGTGACTGCTGACATAAAAAATAATTTTTATCTCAGATTTATGAATGAGCTTTGATGACGTTTCTGTTGCCTCGGCACTCTTGATCAAAGTACAAAGAATAATGTAATTTTTTTTCCCGAGGTAGGCCAAACGACAGTAAACATTCATTCATACGTAAGTTGATTCAATTAGCGGCCAGCAGAGAATATAATGAATCAGAGATCCAACAACCCATAGGACTATAAAGACTTTTACTCGACTAGAATTATACCATTTGTGAAATTTTCATGCGAAAATGTCGAAAAGGCATCTAGAATCCACATCAACCGTAATAGTAATCTTACATTTTATTGTTG
The DNA here is from genome assembly GCA_949316355.1 of Bruchidius siliquastri. Classification (NCBI taxonomy): domain Eukaryota; kingdom Metazoa; phylum Arthropoda; class Insecta; order Coleoptera; family Chrysomelidae; genus Bruchidius; species Bruchidius siliquastri. Next base: position 8,168,602 of record OX438536.1, on the reverse strand, counting down.
ACCTCACCTGCTCCTTTGCAATGTTCAATTAGTTGTGAGTACATCGTATTCAAAATCAACAGGCATGTGCACTGAGAGAAATCGGTGGTGGAAAACGACCTTGGTAAATTAATATCGTCTTTAAGTCGATTGATGGTCGTTATGCCTAGTTCATGTATGGTCTTTTGAGGAGCTGAAATTGTATTTATTACTCTTAGTTAAAAATACATTAATCAAATTTTTATCGTCCAGTATTCCAATCGGAAGGAAAATATCAGAATGTATGCAAATTGGCGTCTATCGCAAACAAACAATTGACTCCTAGGATAAAAAACCTAGGAAATGTAGTACCTTTTGTTATATCATGTTGCAAACACAAACAATTGGAAAAGTTCGAATGTTTTTTGCTGATTAAATAGAAACGGTTATGTGCACAAAAACCATTTTGTTCTTGAGAATTTTTCAAAAAACCGTTGTAACATCCGTTTTCCAAATTTCAATTAATCTTTTTTGACATACGAAAAAATATTGATTGCATCTTCTCCAAGATTAATCAAAGCTTAAAAAGAAAAAATCCGTTATCTTCTAAAATGCTATTTATTGTTTGTAATATAGAGAATATTGAAAAAGAATTAGTTAAGTAGGTTGAGGGCATACTTCACTGCTGGTATGTAGACATGAAAAATTCATCAATCCTATTGTATGAAATTCTAACGTGGAAGTTGAAAAGTCGTATAAAAAATAACCTATCATTTGAAATTATTTAAAAAAATCAACTTTGGCACTTTCCATCAAATACGTTAGGTACACTTACTGTGATCCCCAAAACTAGAAAACTGATCTCCACTAGAACCGGAAGAGACTATAGACATGGTGTCTCGTGTACTTCTGAAATCTCTTGTTGATCTTGATCCTGACGACTGGCTCTCGTAACTCATAAAAGAGGCTCTTTGCATCAACCTAGATCCGTATTCTGTGCTTGAATTATCAGTAAACAGCGAAGACTTCTTTTTGTCGGGCTTCTTTCCACTTTTTGAATAATATTTCAAAGTCTTTGGAGTAATAAATTGTAAGTATATGGCACTTAATAGCAGGATGTACACATTATAAATATAATAGTGGAGCACATCAGATCCGGATCCTGTTTCAATCCGCATTAGATCCGGATTTGATCCGCATTTTTAAACATTTACGATCGGGATCCGGATGGATCGGGATATAATGTTCGTATCTGAGTTCCGGATCAAAGATCCAAAATACGTATAAAAAATCCGTGATCCGGATACAGGATCCTTGTATTCATTGTTGCCTATGGCTGCTTGACTTATTTTTTCGTTATTTGGTCTCTTATTGATTTAGTTTCCATGTTTCGTGAGCTAGACTTGTGAGGCGGAAAGTTGTTCCGTGTTTTGTTTTGGTGCGGTACTTGTGCTTATGTGAAATTATGATCAATATGGAGCATAGGTTTATATATTCCTAGTGCAAAGATAAGTTGCCTTTCTCCGGAAAAGATGCACACTAGTATTTTTACACAAAATTAAGAATGTTGTTTCTGCATTCACTTGAAATGTATTTTTTTATACGGATATCGGATCTGAATTTCGGACCTAGATCAGAGATCCGAGGTCCGAATCCTAGATCTTGATCCGAAATACAAATCTTGAAACCGGATCTGAATCCGGTTCTTGTATTGAGATCCGGATACGGATACATCCAAATCCGGATCTTTCCTTTAAGGATTCGCGATCCGTCAGGAATTGGGATCTGTGCACCACTAATATATAAGTACAGGGTGATCTAAGGCAAAAAAAACTAGTATTTCGACAGCGAAGGTTCGTGTTAGAAGATTCCAAGTCACAGCTTTTGGTTGCGGAGATCCAATCAGTTGGCCTTCAATGTTTTCAGACTGCGCACCTTCATTGTAGAGCTTGTTTGAAAATATGAAATGACGCAGCATTTGGATGGATATTTTTTGTTATATATTATGATTACACAAGGTATATGCAATAAACTTTTGTTGTTAATTATTACTACTATTATCTATTATTTCCATGATAGAAAATGTTTATGGCTTATAGAGGAAGATTCGCCACTAATATTTTAAATTATTTATTATATATTAAGTTTTTTGTCTCCACTTTTAAAACATTTTAACCAAATTAGAGCGTAATACTTTGACTAGTGGAACAGAAAATAGTGTGGGTGTTCAAGGATACAAGATAGAGTAAGCAAAAATACCCACATTATCAAGGCGACCTCCTCCCATCTGTCTTGTGAAATATCCGTTTCCACAGGCTCTACACCTCCTGGTCTCTTTTTCCAGATACCTAATCGCTCGTTCATGAAATTCCCTTTTTTGGTTGTCGGTCAATAAATTGTAGGTCGTTATTCGGAACTCGGATGAACGGAATCGTAGATAACCACAAGAAGCATACTTTGGAAGATCCACGCATGTGTCTAAAATAGACACAAACCGATGATTTATGTAATTCATGAAAAATATCTTCCATTATTTTTATTTGTCTATTTCTATTTTCTCTACGCTCAATGAAAATTATTGTGGTGTATATAATCACATAATTTGTTTCCGGAATATTCAGTAATATTTCGGCTGCATCTGCAGTTCTTTGGTACACAATTCTACAGACAAAGGAATTCTGAGGCAGAGAATTCTGAGGCAGAGAGGCTTTATGTCCCTATAGTTTGTTTCAAAGTGAAGATTTAGTAATATTTATCTCCTCAATCACATGTGATTTTAATTAGCGGACACTACACACTTAAGATCAATTAGACAGCTCCAGGCTAAGTTTCAGAAACTAGATATTTTCAACTTATTTTGCAGGGAGCTTAAAGTCGTTTTTGATTTATTTTTCACTTATATTCTTCTATGTCCTTTCAGATAAGGTAAGTCAAAGCGGGATGCGTTAAATGATCAAATAGAATACTCACCGTCAATGATTAAACCTTTGCATTCACATTTCACAGTCATATCTTCATTTGGATTTATCAGTCTCTCCTTAAACGTCAGTCCTCCCTCAATAAAATTACCTCTTGCACAGCTCAGCACGTGTATTTCAAAAAGTTTCTGTACCGCTAAAAAAGTTGATTCATAATATTTGCGCAACCATATTTTTTGTGGTACCAATAACTGCTAAAAACTATAACTATTTTCAGTGGCATCTGAACCCAAAATTTCCCATGATGGTTGGATGTCAAGACTTTACACATGTGACAATCATTTGAAATTGATTGAAACCCAAGTGAACGATATTTTTGATCATTAAGGAACTTTATCAATATGGTGTTCTGTTCATGTGAGGTAAGTTACGCCTTAGTAGACGAGGATCCCATACATTTTCCGGTAACTGATTGATCTGCATAGAAATAAAAACATATGTTTCCATACTTAAGACTAAATAATACGAGTATCCAATATCAAAAAAATTGGTTTTCCTTGCATACCTTTGGAATACATCGTACTTCAATTAAATGATGTTCAATATGATGGATATTAGGATCTCAAAGATTAGTTTATTTCAGAGCCATTCAGCTCATTCAACAACAACAACATTCTTTGTATGAGCCTAGTTTTTGTACAAAAATCACATATGCATTCCACAATTTGTTCACCCTACTCACCAAGGGCCGTAAGCCGGATCGCTGTGGAGGACATTATGTATAGCAACATATCTCTGGGGAAAATATCTCCAAGAATCGCACTGCACTTCAGTAGCAGCTGTTCATATGAAGTCAGGGAATCAAAAGTTTTCAGAATAATCACATCTATGATTAGCTCTGGATCAACATCTTCCAGGTTGAACTTTTCATCAACAGTACAAATATTCACTACATCGGTCTTGTTCAGTATCTGCCTAAAGGTCTTGGCCACACTCAAGTCTGGATAGCTCTCCTACAAGCAATGTTGATAAAATCATATAGTCAAGCAGACTGAACTCGTACACTGCAGGGTACTTTTTTTGGATTTTTCAGCATTAAGCAGCGAAAAGGATGTTACTGCAAAGGAATTAAGATATGTTATATTAAGTTTTTGAACGTTTTGAAAAATAAAAGTGTTTAGTGGATCCAAACTATATTTTCTTTAAAAAGAACGAAATAATAAATGTTTTCTATGCATAGTATTTTTCACTACGTTTAAATATCTTGCTAGGCTCGCGGGATATCGGAAATATCCATAAGAGCCACAATTTAAAATTTGAGTGACCTGAAAAGCCTCATATGAAAATAATCGACAGCTCGAGGAAAAAATAAAATGATGATCGGAAATGTTCTTTTTTGTGTTTTATTACTTCGCCATCAATTTATCAATAAAAGGTAATAAGCATTAATATTAGACAAATATTATTAACCTTCTCTTAAAATATAACTTACCCTACAACTATCTATAAACATCTTCCACCGTGCGGTCTGCAAATCTTCCTTCACTTCCAATTTGCGTTCTTCCATGATCTCTACCCAGAGAGCAATTTCTTCCTTTGATAACCTTCACCGAAAACAAGACCCAATAAACTGAATGTCAAAATACCATATTTGAGCATTACCTCATGATCATGTATAAAGGCGCCATAACGATTCCGGCATCATAGGCTGCTTCTCTACTCATCTCATGTACGTACAGGCCACCGGATTGCATCAAACTTACAAGAAAACTCTCCACCCACCCCGGGTTTCCGTTACTTTTCATCTGGATCGTTCTGGGAAAGCAAATTTGCTTAATGAAAAAAATGGCTGATTAACGTCCATAAGTGGGATGTATGGTATCCTACACTGGAAAAGTCATTGAAATTGAACAATTACTCTCCCAGTAATAGAAGTGTCAAGAATTACGGCGTGACTGGACTGATTTCCAAAAACGCCCTTACTAGCAAATGGTACTCCCTGAGTTAAAAAGGATCCAATGATCATCGAACAGATGCTAGATGACATAGAGATAGCTCGATTGACCGACGAAAATGAGTGACAAGTTTTTCGCGATTACAATACGCCTATCGGTATGGGAAGTGGAGAAATGGTGTTAAAAACAACAAACATTTCTATATATTCAGAATAAAAAACAAGTAAAGTAAATTGACTCGGTGCTTCCAAGAACTTCATGTAAACCCATTTACAAAACACTCATCAAATTTAAATCTTTCATGAATATGTCCTGGCTATAAAAACCTATAGTGAGATAATCGAGAGATTTTTTTACGTCTTGAGATGATTAAAAACTTGATAACCTTATGGAACATAATGAGAACCTCTAAAATCTGCCAATATTGAAATTGGACAATATCTAAAAACTGTAGGAGTTGTCAAAACTAAAGGGGGGGAATTTTATAAAAAGTGTAATTTCAAATACATACAAAAAATAATTAGAAACTCGAAAAACACATCAAAACAAAGTTTTTTTTAGCATACAGCTGGATGTAAACAACACAACTTTTGCTTGTCGAGCTGTTGTGTTTATAAATTGACCTATGAAGACGTCCCTTCGTAAATCTGAATCACCATAGTTAGGAACACTTCCGTGAAGAAAAACGTATTATATCGAATACGATCAATATTAAAATCATTATGCGTGAGAAGTAACAAACTGCAAATATGATACTAACTTTTCCAGTTCAGCTGGTATTCCATCTACATTTAACATCTGACATGCCAAGCCAACGTGGTACCATTTGTCAATTCCCTTGAGCTCCACGGTCTTGATTTTCGGTGATTTCAGTACTTTCATTGCTAACGTGCTAAGCTCTTTGGCGGTACCCATTGTGGCTACCACAAATACCAGATTCAGTTCCAAGAGAAGCTTTAGTAACATCCAGGACTCGTCATCTATATTTTCTGCGTCATCTATCGCTATTATATAGAAGCTGTAGAAACACTATAAGAAAATGTATTCGTATCGTCATTTATTATAGCGTAATATTGGACTGGCTTTTGAGTTAGCAGCCACTGTCCTTCTATCGATGAGACTGAGTATAAGAACTTATCTATGTACATATATACATCATTATTTTGCTTTTGGAGCAATCTGGTGAAACGGGATTTATAATAAAATCAATATTAGTAGAGGTTATAATTGCTTAAATAGTAAGATTAACAAGTCACGACCAAGATAGAACTGAATTTGCTTTCATCCAAAGTAACACATCATCTAATTTTAACAAAAATCATTAATGGCTTGGGCTCGTCTCCATACATTTAGCTCATTGATTTCCATAATTTTTGAAAGTATATTTCAACATAAAAAAACACTAGGTATAAATTAATCTATCAGAGCTGATGAGAAAAGATATTTCAATGTTCCTGCAAACAGCATTATTCAACATTTATGGTTGTAGCATGGTCCAATAATAAAACTAACTGTGAGACAACAGCAATTTGTAGATACGCTAAGATCAAACTACTGAAGCAATTAGATTCCATTTACTTCTTTCAACAAACTTGGTTTGTAAAAATTTTAATTTGGGACTTCCATTGTCTATAAAATTTTGAGTATCACGACGTTTCGATTTATGTGCTATCTTCAATCGGCTTCAGGTGAACTGAATAATATTAACTCCTAAATCACCTGAAGACGATTGAAGATAGCACATCAATAGAAACGTCGTGATACTCAAAATTTTATAGACAATGGAAGTCCGAAATCAAACTTTTGATAAATCCACCTTGTCTACAAGTTTCAAACAACAGTTGGTTTGTAAAATTATGTCATAATATAACTGTAATTATATAAGTACACTACGTACGTGTATGTAACAGGTATACTTACGGATTTGCACAGTATTTTGAATAAGTTTTTGAGAGTTTCGTATTTATTATGCAAGTTCATGTCTTTATACATCTGGCTAATGTTGAACTTCACATCAAAAACGAAATTGAAGAAACAAAGTTGCTCATCCAGATTTTTGTTGCTGAGCAGTTTCAATATCTTTTGTTCTCTCTCCCTCACACTGCTTGTTTCATGGCCCAGAAAAGACATAAATATATTTCGCAGAGTTCTGTATGGGACCTGAAAAATGCATGGCCTCAGTTATACGTTGAAGGTGTTGAATAAAATGAATGCATTCAAGTTGAGCTCTATGAACTTTTCATGTACATTCAGAATAAATACTTGTAACCATATATTCCACTTCAGCGAGTAGATATTCCGGATTAATCGTTTGAATACCAGGACATTTTATGTCATTTGTCAGTATTCACATATAAAAAAATCTGATCCCTATTCTTTTTGTAGTTTTTGTAGAATACTTGACTAAAAATAGCTAGAAATAGCTAGCTGCAGCCATTTACTGTCACGGCAACTATTCTAGAAATTGAAGGTCACCACACCACATTCAAAAATATATGAACATCCAAGATTTCCTTAATTACGGTTTGGCATCATGAAATATATGAATAAATATTATTTACGGATAAAAAAAGCTACTGTATACATTAAATAAGCAATGCTGGAAATAAAACATACATAATTCGCATTTAGAAATCCGAAAAAGAAGACCCAGTGCTGGATTCGAACCAAGCATCTTCCGATTGCCGGTCGGACGCTCTAACCAACCGAACTAACTTGGTAGCTGGTCGATCGTTACGAGCGTGGATGATATGTTAAGCAGAATCCCCCTTAAGCCATTCTTCCGAATTTGAAACTGCGCGCGTCGTTCATATCTCGAGGCGCAGCAACGCCAGTGTTTGGGTTGGTAAACATCTCCTACCGCGATTATTGACAGCAGAACTCTGTACCGAACAGTCAGTGTTTCTTACTATGTAGAGGTAAACGTGATAAATTATTACTTGCTTTCTACGCAAGGTGGAGTCTAATACATAATTCGCATTTAGAAATCCGAACAAAAAGACCCAGAAAAAAATATATATATATTTGCCCTCACATCATAGTCGAACCTCGTCAGAGTAAATTTTCTCAATGGTATAGACTGATCAATCGAATAAGTCAGTTCTTCATACAATCTTGATTTGCCTTGTCTATAAGCTCCTTGAAATATCAGCATGTTATATAACTGTTTATCTGTATTCACTTTTGATAGTTTGCTAGCTCTTTTCATCAGGGTAGTGAACAGGTCAAGCTCTTGCTCCCTTCCAAGTAGAGGCAATATGTATGTTAGGTTTTCTTGTTGTGCCCTTGAAAAATGTAAATTGTAATGATCAATTCACAAGAAAAAGTTGAATTATAGTAGTGTAAATAGTTTTCATAGCAACCATTCTATCACAATTCATATGATGAAACATAGAAAAAAACGCGTGATTAACTTCAATACTTTCAATTAGTTTATGAGCATTAATCTGTCAGAATTCTGAAAAGAAATGCAAGTTTCCCGGATTCCTCTATTCTTGCTTCTGTCAAGTGTTGTAAATTGGAAGTAAGTTCGTGTGTGGTCTTAGGAACTTAAAACTTTTCTACAATAACAATTTATCATACATGAATTTCAACTATACTTTTATTTTATTCATAAACGGGTGACATTTTGCCTGACTCTTTCATTGCTAGAATTTGACTCACTTTTCTACTTCTCTGAACTCATAGATGGGTCCAGGGTTCACGATGCCTTTCAATGGTTTATATTCTTGAAGAATGAAGTTTCTAGATTCCAACTTGCTGTGTAGAAATGTTTCCCTGTCACAAGTTACTTTGTTTGCATACGCGACCATCAATCTAGCTCCTTTGTTCACTGTCAAGCCTATGACGGTATATTCTCTCCGCAAAGTGTGACCAAAGGCACCACAATAGCATTTACCTTAAAAAAAATTAAGTCAAAAGTTAAGAAAGACAATAAATATTAAATAATAATATAATTAGTTATTCTGAGTAGGTATTCCGATCAATGAAAATCATTATTATTATTCAAAGCCTATTAGTATACACAAACTAAACTTGATCACTTTGACGCCGCTACGACGGTCGCGCTGAAAGTCTTCAGATATTCCTAATCTATATGAGATTAAACAAGTTTGAGCACGCAGCTATTTTGTCTAAAGTTGTAAGTGCTTACACGCAAAGGCAGCGTATGAATGGTTCAGTAGTTGCCTTGCCACCGTCTCGAATGCATCTAAGTGTTGGCCGTATTTTAACGTGAACATGGAACCGGGTAGTCGCGATTCTTGAGTAATGATTTTGTATGACTATAAAAAGGGACTAAAACAAGCGGAATGTCACGAAAGCTTAGTCAGTTGCTTTGGGGACTCTGCCAATTCTAGGGCTACAGTTTTTAATTGGTTTGATGAGTTTAAAAGGGGCTTAAAGTGGATACATCACAACGGCAGCCTTGAAAAATCAAAGTACAGTTACTTATGAATTGTATATAACCAAATGTGTTCCTGTAATCTTCCAAGAACTATGCAAGAGCCGTCCAAAGACTGGTCTGGGGGGTATTCAATGGCACCATGACAACGCACCCTCCCACAGAGCCGCTAGAACACTCGATTTGTTTCCTGAACAGGGTGTCACTGTTGACTCACCCGCTTTATTCTCCGGACATAGCTCCGCATGACTTCTTCTTATTCCCTGAGATCAAAGAAAAGTTACGGAGTCGGCATTTTTCCACGGATGTAGAGGCAATCGCTGCATTTGAGGAGAAAATTATCAACCTTTCAAAAGAACGTTGGTCACAAGAATTGACAAGTGGTTTTACCGAATGCGTAAATGTATTGAAGTAGAGGGAGAATATGTTGAAAAAACAGAATAAAGTTTTTCTGTGTTTAGAAACTGTCAGCGTTACCCTCGTATTAATGAGTTTCATTTTCAATTGGGAATAGGAGACCGAGCATCCTGTGTTTAAATGCGACTGATGAAATTGAATGTGTATTGTAAATGACCTGTCGAATCTCTTTGTCAAGCCAAAAAATGAATCCAGGTACCCTCCTGAACTAAGTAAGAATTACAAACAACTAATTTAGGAAACAATGAGTGGTTGTATGAAATCGGACCTACTACAAGGCATTAACTATAATAAGGACTTCATCTGGGAAAAGCTAAGGGGTGCTTATATGAAAAAAATGTGAAGGGTGAGTCTTAGCGGGTGAAGTACAAAAAAATGTTATGAAAGCATGGTATGACACGCCATTTAGCACCTTTAAAAGCCCTACTTAGTTGTCTATTCTGAGTATATGCAGAAAAACAACAAAAGTTATAAAACGCAAACAATGCAGAAAATTCAAGTATTTAATACAGTTACAACAGCGTAAAATGGAAATTTGAATGAACCAGTGGTCAGCTTTTGGTTAACATTTATTATACTTGAAGGTATGTATAAGCTCACCGGTTGTGACTCCGGCTGCAACCTCTTGTATATGCTCTATGGCTCTAATTTTCGCAGTAGCTTCAGTGGCACATTTCAAGGCTATTTGACTTTCAAGTTCATGTTTAAAACCTCTCAATCCAAAAATAACCAACAGCATCAAGTCTTTATCAAAGTTGCTGATTTTATTCACGCATCCATATTGGTTTTTCACCGTGCTAAATGGTCATCACAAATAAGGTGTCAATAATAGTCTGTTCAGTATGTGAAGAATCATTAAAAGGGTAAAAAATACAATCAATGACACTTGTTTCCAAATAAAATTTATATACGTATCAATTTTTAATAGAAATGCAAATATGAGATTCCTTCAAATGTCTGGAATCAAAATAATGGAGTAGTTGATCAGATACTTCCCATGTGCCAGTGGGGATCGAACCGGCATCTTCATGCATTCCAATTATTATTAGTTGTCCCTCTTACAGATTGCAGTGTAATACGATGCAACTCTGAACTAGTCTTTTTATGTTTCATTCGTTATATTTCTTGCACTAACCGATGGTAACATGTCAGAAAATTTTTATATTTTAAAGATGTTTGATTAGTTTTATTTGTTATGCTTATTGTAATAACCAATGGTAACATTAACATACATGGCATCAAGTTGGTTGAAACTGCACCCAATGGTATCAGCTTAGAAATAAGAATCTGAATTAGATTTTAAAACTGTTGAGAGTTGAAATTGAATTTAAAAAATATTGAAAATTAAAATACCCAAAAATGGTCAAGTTTTCAAAAATGTACATATATGCAACACATGGCTTAAATTTGTTTGGAATATCCCAAATTCCAGGAAAATGTTCATAAGTAGCATGTATCGCAAATTTTCTCTGTTCATAGTTGTTGACAAAATTGTTGTTCAAGGCAAATGGGTGAATAATCATATATGTCTAACAATACCGAGGATTACTGCGGCCAAACATTACTGGATATGGCATGCCTGTAACCAACGTAGAACCAGAAAAATGAACAGGGGCCTTGCAAACATTAGATACAAAGTTTGAGCGTGTTTTATATTTTTAGTATTTATTATTAAACGAGCACTCCGTATCCACATAACTGATTTAAAAAAACTGCCAATTTTTTGTATTTGTCATAGTACTAAACTAGGGTAAAAATGTCATCAGCATCAGCATGGTACTTTCCGAGATACAGATGAGTCGATGATAACCTATTACAGACAGGCAGACTGACGGAACTGAGTGACACATCATTTTTCGTGATGTTTATGTTACAAAACATAAACAAATATAAATTTTAAAATTCGAAATTTATCGCGATCATAATACTATAACCTGACTATTCGTTAATAATAAATAATGACCAACAAAAACCTATTTTTTCTCTCATTCAATTTGAGAACCAAATTCCAGATAATTTTAACCTGTAATCCGGAAATTTGACAGACCTGCCAACACTTATTATAACCCAGTTATATCACGATTTGCCTTTAAACAAAATCAAATATATCGATTTATCCATCTAAAATTTTAAACAAAGAAAATGCACATCAATTTAATCACACCGTCATACACCTACATATATGTTTTGATCAGTTTACAGTATCACCATATCCAGCATTATGCAGCTTTCTGATTGTCATTGTGACAATATTAACAAAGATGGTATGGGTTAATTACAATATTTATAATTATCCACTATTTCCTTTAACGTGGACATGCTCAAGAACCATCTCATATTCTTTCAAAAACTCTCGAATAACATAATCTGGGCTCCATATAAAGCTGCAAACTGATGCTAAGGTATCCCTAATTTACATTCTGGATATAAGAATGTCATGAAATCAAAATTTGAATCTGAAAAACATACTTGCAAACAGCTAGATACACGTCATTTGCCACATCGATGCCTTTGACATTACTAATCATTGATGAAACTTTGCTGTTAATAAAAAGAATGGCAACTTGTCGGATTTCTGTTAGATATTCTATAGGCTCCTCAGCTAGAATCCCTCGCACTACAGGTGCTATGATGAAACGCTTCAGTTGGTCTTTCATTTTCATTCTTGCAGCGAAATTTACGGCTGGTCTCACTAAAACAGAACAAATATTTGAAATTGCCTCTTTGCCACTGAGTTACACATACAGGATTTACACAAGCATGCACAATTCACATTTTTGAATCCGGAAAAAAACTAGCCCAGTGCGAGATTCGAACGACACAACTTCCGATTGCCGGTGGAACGCTCTGACCAACTGAGCCATCTGGGCACAGACCCACTTGTTGCGGAGCGCGGATGATGTTAAGCGGAATCTTACAAATTTCAAACAAATTGTTTATCAGCTTCCACAGCGAATAAAGTATGTAATTGTCATATAGTTTTCCATGAGAGTTTAGAATTTGAAATCAATTTTGGCCTCAAAATTGCTGCACTGGTGTCATATCCGAATCTCATAAAGGAAAAATCACGATGGCTTATATTTGTGATAATTTAGCATCACGAGTTTTTTGTAATGAAAAACAAATATCTTAATTTTGAGGTAGTTCTTATATGTAACGTTGCTCGAATATCTATACATTTGCTTGGATATATTTTAACGTGTAGACATGAATGTGTAAATAAAACATGCGGTTCATATTCAATTATGTGGAAAAGCTGTTGGAACAAATTAATTTTGCAAAATTGAGCTCAGCGATGCCTAACCCAAAAGTCTCTCCATAGCCAAGGAAAGCTGAAACGAAACAAACTGGTTTATTAGAACATTAGCTTCAAACCTTATTTATCATAGCGTAAGTACGAAAAAAATTAATTTTGAAATCTTAACATCATTACAATCCAAAATTTATTTTTTTGTACTTTAATAAAGACAGCCGAGGCAGTTGAAAAGTTAATGAAATTACTTTTTTTTCATCCAATGTGGTTTCAATGGATCCGCCAGTACAAGTACAAGGCGATAGTTGTACTTATTTAATATTATGGATTTTTATGCAATGAGGTTAGGATATCATCAAATCCTGACATTTTATAAACTCCGACTTGTTGCTATTGAATCATGAAGCTGTTTTTTTTGACATATTTAGTTCTAAGCTTCACATACGCGCATATTGATCGGTCACGACTCTGGAAGCAATCTGCAGGTCGTCATCTTCACCGCTTACAGCAGGTTTTTCAGGCATCATGCTAGGAAGAGAAGCCGCACTGTCATGGTGAATGTCATCTTCTGTGCTCGCAGTGGCACTCAGAAGACTATAGGTATCTGAAACTATTCCAGAATTTAGGTAATACATGTAGATGCCTTAAATGAATCGCATATTTACGGGCTTCTTTGTTCTCGTATGTTCTTTGAATGTTTCGCCAGTTCGGACCAACTCCCAGTACCTTGAAAATATCACATGAATAGATTTGAATATAACTCCTTCTGGTAATCACAAAAGCAGATGAATCAATGAAAAGATGGATGTACTTTTCAAGAGATGATATTTGCTTACAAATAAATATTGGGATCAGATTTTGTAACTGTTGATGCTTTGAAAATAATTTTAAAGGTAATGAACATGATTTATGAATGTATATTGTAGATGCTCTTACTTGGTGGAACTCTTCCATCATGCAGACAAAAATTTTGTGTAATTAACACACAGTTTCACAAAAAAAAAATTTTTTTCTTTCAGTGACGTTTCGATTTATATTTAAATCATCGTCGGACTGTCAGATTTGACTACTAACAAGGTTACTCAGATTACTTGCTCACTAACAATGTATATCCTGTCGTGGATACTAAACTAGAGCTCTCAAATTTAGCATACTATCTATCCTGTCTAGCTATTTTTCTATTATTTTTTTTCCTTTCTTGTGTCTGTCTTAGGAAATATTTTTTTAGCGACTGCATTTATATTAGTATTAAAGGAAACCCCTAAAAAACCTTAACCATCGCCGTTAAAATGTCTGAGATATTTCATGTGATAAACTATTTTATTTCTTAACCTATTTCACGTTTTAAGATATTTCATTCCGATACGTTCTGTAACTTAACGATATTTCAAGAGTAAATTAACCTAGAATACAAATAGATGGAAACTCATAGTAGTGTATCGATAAAAATTGAGTTTAAAAGAGCAGTCTTACTAGACACTAAACATAAAGTTGGCAACGGAAATAGAATGATCTGATCTTTTAAACTCAATTTTCATCGATACACTACCATGAGTTTCCATCTATTTGTATTCTAGGTTAACTTACTCCTGAAATATCTTAAGTTACAGAAAGTATTAAGAGGAATGAAATAGCTTAAGGAAGACAATATCTTGAAATGTGAAATATCTTAAGAACTAAAATAGTTTATCACATGAAATATCTTAAGGACATTTTGACGGCGATGGTTAAGGTTTTGTGGGGTTCTCCCTACACACTAGTGTAAATGTAGTTGCCAAAAAAATATTTTCCCTAAGACAGAACATACACACAAGAAAGGAAAAAATAATTCAATAGAAAAATAGCTAGACAGGATAGATAGTATGCTAGATTTGAAAGCTCTAGTTTTGTATCCATGATTGTATCTAGATTGTTAGTGAGCAAGTAATCTGGATAGCCTTGTTGGCAGTCAAACCTGACAGTACGACGATGATTTAAATATAAATTGAAATGCGTCACTGAAAAAAAAAACTGAAACTGTTTGTTAATTACACAATCTTTATCTGCATGATGCTATTTAAACAAATTCAAGAAATTTAGGTATTTCAAATTTTCAATATATTGGAAACTAGATTCAAGTGATTTAATTACAAGCTAAGCCAACTCTATAATTATACATCCCTGCATACATTCTAAGCAATTCTAATCTGAATGCAGAAAACTCTGTTTTTGAACGAATCTTATACCTTTGCGTGTATCCCGTCAGACAATAGATCAATCAGGTATTCGTTAGCACTGAGGTGATGCGATACTCGAGCGGTAATGATGATTTCACCTGCATGGCTTTTCGATTCCGCAGCTTTGATGTCGTATATTGGTTGACCGGTCATCAGATAATGGGAATTTTCATCATCTCCAATTAGGGAAAATACCAAATGACCTGCAGCTACCGCTAGTTTCACTAAACATGTTCAATAATAACTGGATTAAGGTCGATATTCCTAGCATGATTACTTGCGTTATCTTATATCCACTGATAATATATCAGGATAAACGTCTTGCCAAAATGCCACAAAATTCGATGTGCGAGTGCATGGATACGGCGTGTCCAATCCCGATTAGATTATTATGTCTCGCAAGTACAGCCAGCAACGTGACTGTCAAGTATTGCGACTTAGGATCCGTATGATACCCTCAGCTGTATAATATTGCCCCACGGCAATCCTGATATATACGATCTGTGCCTCTGGCAAAGCTGGTGCCCCCCGACGTATACAGCATCAGCATATTTTCAAAGAGATACTTCTTGCAATAAACAGCGTGATTGACTCGATCATATCTTCAAGATAGGTGTATCGCTCAAACTGCTGAGAAACCAAGGCAATACTGACGAAGCTATCAATCTAAATTGTGATATCTGTTTATGAATTTATGAGCAGGTATATTTCTCAGGAAGACATGGAATGTATGGTACGAAAACTTAAAGAAGAATACGAATTGTGGGGACTAAATATAAATATGTGTAAGACAGAATATCAGTGTATCGGATCGGAGAGTGCTGATTTAAATTTAGAAGACGAGATTATAAAAAATTGCCAGACTTTTAAGTATTTGGGATCTATGATACATCGAGATGGTACTTGTGTACGAGATATAGAAATGAAAATAGCACGCGGAAACCAAGCAACAAAAGCACTTCATGGATTGATATGGAACAACACCCTCCCTAAGAAAATAAAAAAAGAATCTTTCAAAGCATGGTACTAAATATTACCTTATACGGAGCAGAGGTATGACCAATGACAACAACAGTACGAAATAAAATAAGAACAGTGGAATTAGACTTCATGAGAAGAGGCTTACAAGTCACTAGAAAGGACAAAATAAGATCTGAGGAAATATGACATCGAATGGGGGTAGAATGCTCCATTACAAAAAAATTGGAAAACAGAGCACTGCAATGGTACGGTCATGTCCAAAGAATGCCAGAACACAGATGGCCAAAAGGAATATTAGAATGGGAACCTCCAGGAAAAAGACGTGGGGGAAGACCTGCTCTAAAATGGGAAACATTTATTGGACATGCTATGGTAGATTGAGACCTCAGAATAGGTAACTGGGAAGTCAGGGATTTGTGGAGGGCAAAAAGAGCAAAATCGTAATGGAAAAATGCCGAAGAAGATATACTTCTTCTCATTCCCCAACTCTCAATTATATTTGAAACAGTCTTATAAAATTTCAGAGTACATCTACAAGAACGAACTCACCTCTGACCACGACATCTACATCAGTCTGATAAGTTCCGTAACTCTTTTGTATGACCAAAGCGCAGTCTATGGCTTCATGTACAGCATCTCTGGAATCCAATACAAAGATGAATATGTATATTATAACATTAGATATTTTTTTGCAGTTGTTATCCAAGGAATATTCTACTACGGTAGGTTATTTTATGGTAAAAGTTGATCGATTCATAATCAGTTCGAGAATAAAAGTGGGAAAAGTGTTTTACTCCCTTGTAGACTCCCGGAAAAGGCTTTTGTATCGACATAATCAACATGGACAAAGACCTAGCACATAAGTAGGCATCTTAGCAGCCCAAAAGTGATACTGACTTGACTTACCTCAATGACAAATGATCTGTTTCTTTCCATAGGGCAATAAAAGCATCTCCAGAGAATTTCAGCACATCTCCGTTATGAGATAAAATTTCTTGGACCATCGCACCAATGTATGCATTCAGTACTTGAGTCAATCTAGATGGACCTCCTTTCCCAGATTTATTATATTTCTCACACAGATCAGTAAATCCTGAAAATATACAACGCAAAAAGCACCTTAGCGCAAATGCTTTTAGAAAAAATCAGGGTAGATCTGTGGTGTCTGATTTATAAATTTACGATAACAAACCTGTTACCAACCATGTCCTTTTTGGTATCAAGCGAAAGCAGACATGGAACACGCTAGGTCTCGATATCGAAACATTGTGAACATTTATCAATAAAAAACCAAGGCTAATAGATAGACTTGGTATTATCTATTCATTTGGAAAATGGGTACACATAAGAATGAATCAATTAGATTCACTCCCAGGAATCTTCAAGTTACACGTACATAACAATTTGGAAAATCATGATACCGGGTTTGTTGCCATGAGCCTAATGAAGTTTTGAGTTAAGCTTTGAAGAGTAATCGGACTAACGGAATTAAGTAACACGAGTTTTTAGTTTACACTGAACATCTGAAAAACAAGGATGCGGTTTATCATCCACACTTTTTAATATATTATACCACCTATTAAATAGGTGGTATAGAAAATGTGGAACGATGGGCATACCAATTCAAGAAAATGTATTACATTCATTACTATTCGCGGATGATCAAATTATCTTTGCAGAAGAAAAGGAAGACATGGAATATATAGTATGAAAACTTAAAGAAGAATACAAATTGTGGGGACTAAAGATAAATATGTGTACGAGAGAATATCTGTGTATCGGATCGGAGAGTGCTGATTTATATTTAGAAGTCGAGATTATAAAAAATTGAAACGTAATTTTCAGATACTAAATCTTCCGCGCCTTGTTGCTGATGATGAACACGATATTTATGCAGGACCTTACCTGAAACATCACCAAAAAGTAGGCATGCCTCCAAGTCCCTTTTCGTATAGTCATTGATATTGTAAAGTATCTCGTCCGGCACCAATGAAGCCATAGTACGAGTCAACCCCTCTAGTGCGAACGAATTTGTTTTATCAATTTCGTACGACCTGGACTGTGCCATCTCCGATATCGGAATCGATCTTCTGTTTTTCCATTCATCGGAGTCTTCCTGAAGGATACCAGCACGCATTGCCCATTTGTATTCGTCATCCTTTTTGTCGGCTATCAAACAATTAGAATGAAAAAGTGAAGAAAAATATACTGACTTAGTGTTTCTCACGAATTAATACAAATTCCCATTTTAATTATGTATACAATAAATTTGAACATCTTGAAAATACTATGTTTAAAGCTGACAAGTTCAACAGTGATGTAAACGGATACTTCCAGTATAGGAACGCTGAAAATGTGTTTATGATACTATAAGAAAGGATCAGTTTTTGAGAGCGGTTTCTATGATTTCCTAGAGTTTCTAATTGCTCGAAGTTTCGGATAGTATCATGATATACCAAATGGATACCTACAGTATCTTGGCTACGTAGGTTTGAATCTTACTGACAATCCTAATCCTATTTTTGTCTCTTGCCGACATTTTTCGGTCTTAGAATCTTTTTTCTTGGCATAATGAACTTTAGATTTTTCCATTATTTTGGTACTTTTCCCTAATAAACGAATACATACATTGTACAATAAGAATAACTCACTCTGCTCTAACATCGTAATCTGCTAAATGGTGATTAATGCCAGACACAATGCCAAATTCCAGCAAAAACTTGAGTAAAATGATAACAGAAAACGTGCGTCAATTAGTTATTTCATATTTGACTACTGTTTTGTCAGATTGCATTGGACGTATTTGTCAGACAGCATATGGTTATGGATTCCATATGGGGACCTATTATATGACTTCGCTGACAATTTTTTTTTTAAATTAGTTTATCAAACGAAATACCAATGAAAATTTCACATAAATGGAGATGGATAAAAATTGAATCAATATCACCAGTAATTTGATTAGTTGAAACTTAACAATTTTGTTTTAATATATCTGGAGGAAGCGAAAGGTCAAGTAAGTTGGATAAGAACCTTGGCATTGTCAACAAGCATAGAAAAATTAGTTTTGATGTGCAATGTAATTTTGGTTTGTTCACAGTGCGATCCTTGATCTTGTGTGCTTGTCCTCGTATATAGTCAATTATGCTGAATGTGTTCTGGGCTTGTTTTATTTCGGTTTGATTTATGGTGAGAGTGCCTATCTCAAAATACCAATGCATTTATGATCTTTTGTTATGTTGTTTTTGATATATCTTTGTTTGATAATTTTAGTTACTTTAAATTAATATTGTCTTCATGAAATTACAGTATACATTGATGTTCCTTAACAATGTTCCTTTAGAGTAAGATTTTTATTTTTAACTAAAATTAATGAAATAAATCTGTGATCAAGAGTTTTTAATAAGTATTTTGAAAAACAATATTGCATTCCCAACTCTAAGCAAGTTTCTCTACTACTAGTTTGAATAATACTAGTTTAAACTAAATGAGAGAAGTATTTATCAGTCAACTATGGATCTGTAGACAATAACTACAATACAATAATAGTTTGATACTGAACTTCTTCCTAAAATTGAGGTGATGATTCCGGACAAAGGGTTGAAACAGAAAAAATACTTATCAAAATATCACCAATACAATGAAAAATTCAAACAATCAAAATGGTAGTTACAGTAATGTTTCCAATATTAACAAAAAGAGAGGCATTGCCTTTCCAGCAAATCGATGGATAACATGATGTTAAAGATTTATGAAATTTGCCATGTATATCCAAACCTTCAAATCCATATTGACACAAAATTATAACTTCACTACCGAGTAAGCATAATTTATTCATAGTTCCTATACGTTTTATCGGTCTAGATAACAAAATAAAGGGAGGTATAATCGATAATGACTAATCGTAGTCTAATTGGTTTTTTTATTCGGAAACAATGAGAAGCTTATATAACTTATATACATCAATAAATAATTCACTACGGATTTATTTTCTCAGTTTATCATCTTTTGATTCATTCGTTTTACATGCCAAGCTGAGGCAAATGAAAGTGGATAATATCGACTGTACATATGAACAAAAAAGGTGTAACACTTATTGATAGATTCCGATTGGAATTTAACGTTCAACTTTCACCGGTTCATCGCTTTCTCTCCTGAGATGAATACATCCAATTTAAAACGACTCATGAATATTTTTATGGCATATCGTACAACATATCGTACTTCTTCCAGTTTCAACTTAACCTCTACGAAGTCACTATACTGATCTTACTTCTCCCATTTATAATCAAAAAATAGTTGACAAAGAACTCTAGGAAACTCTAGAACTTTGTAAAGGAATGTCGACCATTCTAAAAAAACATCGTTTCAGTTGAACTTTAAGTGACAAAGATTGTGCCTTGGATTCCAGAAAGCAAAAGAAGCCAAAGGTCCCAGGGACTGCCACGTAATAGTAACTATAACTTTAGTTCTAAACTCTACTATACAGTATACCACAATATATTACCAAAAATACTATGAATACTGGAATACATGAATTATGATTTCAAGATTTTAATCACTTTTTGGTCGAAGTAAAGAATATTTTAAGTTGGAGTTGTCAAAAATGACTAGTTGAATGAACAAATATATAAGTGGTAGTGGAAATGAATATTGTGCTTCATAAGCACTGCGCGAGGATAAATGTCTATTCACATTGACGTTAAAACGCTGTAGATTGTAACCATCGGGGAACACTGTCCCCCAGTAGCCCATTCCACAATGCCGAGGTTCTCCAGAAGATCGACTTTTAGAACAGGTTTTTTCGAGGCGTTGTAAGCTCGACCTGGTGAGGATGTGCCGATGAGCTTCTCTTGTATTTGCTGTACTGGCGACTCTTTGAGTTATTATGCAAGACTGCTTGGTCGAACATCTGCCATGATAATATCTATCGAATAGGGACAGATCAGCTACCCTTCTTCGATGTACTTGAATGGAGGTCGTTTGTGAGGTCAGGTGCATCCACTATCCTTATTGTTCGCTTCTGAATTGTATCCAGATGCTTCAGGGAGTGAGTAAAGCATCCCCACACATGAAAGCATTACACCAGCGATGGTCCGATCTGGGCCTTGTATAGTAGCTTAGGCTAGAACCAAAACTGGGATCAAGACTGCTTGACAGTAAGTCATGATTCAAGAAGAACGGAGTACAGTATTAAATACTCAAAAAGACACATTCCAGGCGGCTCATACCAAAGTATGGAATGGGAATCCTTACTTTTACTGAATCAATCAATCTTAATCATAGTGTTCTTCTTCTCTGCAAACTTCCTTTCAAGCTAGCCAACAAAACAACCTCAGTCCAATTATGAAATCAGAATTATATAAACTGAGAGTTTACGAAGTTTTAAAAGTAAAGCATTTAAGACGTCCGCAAAATTGCCTTTTGTGGAGTTTCTATTGGATAAGTTTCATTTCAGCCGGAACAACTTAATGAACCCGCTTATTAAAATGCATTATGGCAATCCACGACATCGCAGATCTCTTTTCTCTTGAATTCAACGTTTTGCGAATGTAGATGAATTGAACATTGGACTGCACAGGGACTGATTTTTTCTTCAAAAAAAAGGAATGAGAGAGAATTAAAGTTTTAGAAATGAAAATTTTGGAGATCCGCAATTACAGTTCAATTGAACGCACCGAAAACTCAAATCATACCTTGGAAAGAAAATTACATGCTGATTTTCCAGTCGTGGAAATGGGGGCAATCCCAATACTCAAATCATTTTCCATGAAGTTTCTGGGGGTTATCATCAACAGTAATGGATGTAAAAAACTGAACACTCAAAATATCTGTATAAATTTCATGTACTTCTGTTTCGCTATAAGTAATCAAATCGTTTTATAATTCTTTATAGTATATCTGTGATAGGTTTGAAATTATTTTGATAGCTTAACGAACACTTAATGCCATAGATCACTGTACACTGTTATTCACAGTTCTAAGAATATTGTCATTGCCTTCTATTTTCATTTTTTATAATATTTTGTGTATCCATGAAAACATCCAAAAGTATAGTACTCTTTCTGTTTTGTATTTTGCAAAGATTTCTAAATCAAAAGTCAAAATTTTAAAACAAACATATCTGAACCAAAAGATCTTATGAATGAAATGTCATATTCCATTGAACTTGAGATGGGGAGACTAAATCCACCCCTGCATTGACGCTAATTCAAGTTAAGCGATTTTCGTTGTAGTCATCAGCCGAGCTCCGTGGTCGCAATTATTAGCCACTTCCTATTCATTGCCACGAGTGATGGAAACATATCGAAAATGATCCATGCTTAATTATTTTCGCAAATAGGCTCGGGGAAAGGGTCGGAGAAGAAACTGAAAGAAATTTATGAATTGCGGTTTGTTTAAAAGGTTTAATTTACCGTTCATCGCATATTATTATGTAACAGATCTTTTAGACATAATATAACCATATTGTAATAAAATACTCTCAAAACCCTATGGCCATATAGCTTTAAAAAAACAATTAAAATAAGTTGAGGAACAACAAGGCATTTATAAGTTTTTACTACTATTATGTTTTGATATATATGTTTATGTGTATGTATGTATGTGCATGTTGGGACAATACTTTGATCAGCATAACAATAGCAACAATTTAGTATATTTTAATCGAATTCGACTTTTAATATGTTTCAATGCAAACGAGTTTTTAGTTAGAACGTGGTTTTACTAGTTAAAATTTGTCTTTGTTACAACTACAATTTACAACTACAATTTACTGTCTTCAATTCAATTTCAATAACAGAATGTGTGTTTAGCTTATAGCAATATTCGTAACTCAGGCAAAGTGTGAACCCCTCAACTCCCTAGCGCAAACATTAACCGATTCATCACAGCAGGCTACCCACGAATGCCGCCTTTGATTTTTTCCTAAATGATTGACACGGCAACAATGGCTTGACAGGTTGACAGCGGCACAAAAGGGCTGCAGGGATACGTGTGTCGTGTCGTCCAGAACCGTACAAATCATTCAATTAGGTATCGTTGCGTTCGGTTCGGTCAGATTTGGGAATTGGTTCACCCAGAGCGAAACATTGGTGTCAATTAGATCGATATACGTACACTTTTCATGAATCACTCTTTCAAACGTATCGAGAATCTTAATGGAAAGCTCATAATACATAAATAGATTAACTTTGTAATTCGTCATAGCAATTAGATATCATATAGTAAGCAACATAATAAAGTCGATTTGATTGTGTATTGCTATCAAATTGGCAGTAATCATTTCTGTTTGATGTTCATGTGAGAAGTTGTGGCCAGCCGGTGCAAGAACCAAACTAGCTGCCTAAAATTCGGACAAATACTAAGATACTGGAAGAGCAGCAACACAGACCATTTCAGTTGAATTCCAATCGCAAGTTTTGCAGTTTTGTTGCTTTTTACCTGCCTAATAGCATCGAATATTTTGGTCATCAGTTTGCTGCTGAATATGTAAAGCCTGTCCTTGTTGATCCAAATGATCTTTTTGTCCGTGAACTGGCTGATTCAAACCATATGAATTGTGTTCCTGATGACTTTCATCAGCCGCACCATACGTTATACCATACTGATTCAGATTTTGTTCAGAAGCCAAGGAAATACTGCTTATAACCGGTTTGCTGATGTGTTCCGAATCAGCTGTTTGGTCACCTGTCAATGCTGCTTGCGGAACATCAGTTGGCTGATGAACAAGTGACTGCTGACCAGTGCCACAGCTGTCCTGATGGGCAGTGACTGCCTCTGGTGTGGAAGACTGGATAATATTTTCCGAGAATGCTGGAATGTTGGAGTGGAGTGTTGATCGCCATCCGTGTGGATATGCTGGTAAAGAATGTTTGTTACAATTTTGCTACATTGCAGTTTTTTGTTACTTTGGCTTTAATCGATTATATAGTAGTATAAGTAAGAAAACTAATCATGATCAGAGCTGTACACAATTTACAAAGCTGAAAACAGGATTAGATTGGGGGAAGGCGACATTCAAAATATATGTCGTCTGTCTGAATAACAGAAAATGGAGATCTGACCCTCTGGTTATAAATACTTCGACTATACTTTAATATATTTTTATTGTGGAAATCAACAAATATATTCTTTCATATAGACTGTAGATGCTCTTAATTGATCAAATCCTTCCATCATTAATTTAAATATTAATGTATAAGAACGCAAAGTTATGATTTATATTCAAATCATAGGACCACAATCGTCGGACTGTCAGATAAATGTTCCTGTGATGTAACTGACTCCTGATGGTTTTGTGACTGTTGCTGTCCGTCCAAAAGATCTTTGTGTCCGTAGATTGCTTGTGGACCAGCTGGTTGTGCACCTCCGATTCCAATCAATGGTTGAAGGGCCTCAGCGATTGGTTGTTGAATATCAGACTGGATGCTCGACAACTCTGGCTGCGGAGTCTCAGGGGACTGATGAATAGGTGACGGTGGTTGGGATGACTGAGTGTCAATTTCTGATAATATTTGGTTGGATGGTGATTGACTTTCTATTGAGGGTTCCTTAAGTTCAGCATCGCAGTTGGTCTGTTGATGGGAAGGCACTTCGGCAATATTAAGGTCCTGAAAGTAAAATGAACAAAATCACATTGTGCTTGGAGGATAGCGCAGGAAACTGAAATCGATGCAACGTTCATTTAGAACTGATTTGACCTAAAACATTTCTTTCTGGACTGGACTTGCAATTTGAATAAGATATTTGAGTAGAAGTTACAAAATGTTCATTTACATGCTAAGAACCTTCCACCAAAATGATAAATTAATTTTTTTTTTACGTCAATTATATATTTTGAGTATAAATCATAGATTTTCGAGGTTAAAATTCATATATGGAGATCCAGCAGTAATTTTCACAAGGTGTCAGGCTCATTTTCTTCTGTTTATCTCGTACATTCTCGATAAACAGTTCAATCTCGCACAATAAATACTGTGTGTTGCTTTTTTTCGGGCCATTCCTAGATGCCTTGTATTTTTTAATATATTGAAAATTATTAAAAATTATATATTTTCTCATTTTTGAAGGCAAATTCGCAAAAGTTGGTTCAGCTTAGGTATCTGGGAAAAACATCTTCAATGTACAATAACGATTATTGAACGATTTTCTGTGGTATAGACATCATAGAACATCCAAGAAATGTAACAATTCAACTCAAATTCCAAAATTTTGGCGATTTTAATGCGTGGGAGATGAAATATGCGTTTTTTGTTTCTGTTAAAACACTTTAATTATGAAACTCCTTCAAATAAAACATAATAATGGCCTGTAAATACGAAATTTATCCATAGTTATGGAATTATGAATACTATAAAAGTTATTTTAATCAAAAACTACCAACAACTGAGCGAAGATATTTTGACTAGTTTGCTCAAAAATCCGTTAAGACAACTAAAAAAGTATCGGAAACATCCTTGAAAAGGCGTATACATAAATACCTTATAAAGTAGACCAGAGGGCTAATCCATACTACTTGATTAATCAACTGAAAATTGAATAACAAATCACAGTTTTTCAAACGACCTTCACACCTTATATGTGTACTGTCTTACCGAATTTCCACTGGTAGGTGCAGATACAGGCAAATCTGACGGAAAACACCAAACATTTAGAAGATTAGCGAGTAGGAGAATTAGCAATTTGCACCACATTTTTGTTATTATGTTCAAATAATACACCAAAGATATTAAGGTGGTGTTATTTATATATCTTTTTTACCTAATCACCATCAAATAGACGAATTCCCATGTAATCGATGTTTAATACTTTCGTAATGCCATCTTTATCGTTTCTTTACAATATTGCTACCAAATATGCCATCAAATTATGTTTCGAGTATAATGATAACGTTATACGATAACACCTATTAAGCATTTTGTTAATACTTTCGATTTCTGGTTCCTTTTCTAAGGTAATTACGAGGTGTAATAGTACGGGCTCGTTTTGAGCCATACGATGGCGGATCGCTCGAATAATGGGATTTGTTGTTGTTGATGTAAATATTCGATATATTTGCTGTTGCACAATCATAAACTGATCCTTCAAATCTAATAGGTATTATTCAGTTTTCTGGTTACATTGCAGCAATTTGTTCCCCCCCCAAAGCTTTTTAATTCTTCTCACAGCCAGAAATCCGCTTGGTTTCATCTCTTTCGTGCAAAAGTACGATCCAAAGATAAAATTAGCAGTAAAACCTGAACGATTTGGTGTATATTACCCATTGTCCATATTCGACATTATTGAGCATCCCACCATTTAAATAAAAGTTGGCCTCATAGGTATGTCCATAACATACAGGACAACCATTCGGCTTCAATTACCATCTGAGCCAATATTCGTGAAGAAAAATCAGCATTGTTCAAATTCAAAAGCAGTTTCCATTGCAGAGAGGCATTCTCAAAACTCACGATGTTCTCATTACACTTACAGTTCCAAGCGTTCGCCAGTAATGTTTGGGTCGCAGAGTGAGAATGCACTCACTCTACTGAAATATATATCGCGTGTTTTTATACCTTTGCTTAGCTTTAGTATTACGCTGCTGCCACTGGATCGATTAATAAAAGGCATTTTCGTACTTTGCGCAATAGTAACCCAACGTGATAATTGCAATGATATCAAATCAGTATCACCCGGTCATTCATTTTTTGTCATAACAACATAGCCACCGAATTAGCTTTTAAAAGCTATAAAGGTGTTTCGTCCGAATTGTACTTTTTGATCATATTGATTGCTCTTACTTGGTGGAACTCTTCCATCGTGTAGGTAAAAAGTTGCGTAATTAACATACAGTTTCACAAATAAAACTCTTTCTTTCAGTGACGCATTTCGATTTATATTTGAATCATCGTCGGACTGTTAGATTTGACTGCTAACAAGGCAACCTAGATTACTTGGCAACTGACTAACTAGTCCTATCATAGATACAAAACTAGAGCTCTCAAAACTAGCATACTATTCATCCTGTCTAGCTATTTTTCTCTTTAATAATTTTTCTCCTTTGTTATGTCTGTCTTAGGGGAAATATTTTTTTGGCGGCTCCATTTACACTAGTGTTGAGGGAAACCCCTACAAAACCTTAACCATCGCCGTCAAAATGACCTTAAGATATTTCATGAGATAAACTATTTTATTTCTTAAGATATTCCACGTTTTAAGTTATTTTATTCCTTCAGCTATTTCATTCTTCTTAATACATTCTATTACTTAAGATATTTCAGGAGTAAGTTAACCTAGAATACAAATAGATGGAAACTCATAGTAGTGAATCAATAAAAGTTTAGTTTAAAAGATCAGTCTGTTCATTTACTACAATGGAGTCAGGGTTTCGCAGATATTTTTGAATCTCTGATGTTTTCATGAGGTTCAAATCATGTATTGTATTTTATTACAAGTATGAAGTACACCCATTCTATTGTCGTTGCCAACTTTATGATTAGTATCTAGTAAGCAAAATTTGATCTTTCTGGATGGTAGTTTTAGAAGGCACTTATATGTTCTCTGTACTTTGTTATAAATGTTCAAGCTGTTTGAGCTATATAGACAGAATTACAGAAGGCACATGAAATCCTATGGACACCTGACTTACACATATTTGGTTCTTTCTGATTTGAACTGGAAGAAAGAGTTTTATTTGTGAAACTGTGTGTTAATTACACAACTTTTTATCTACATGTGCTCTTTGAGTTAGAGAATAACAGCAGTACTATGTGGCCATATCATACCAGTCCCAAGATTTGATCAAAATAGGTGATCTTACGTGGTGACAAGAAAGCCAACAGACAAACATATAGACAGACAGGCCGACAAACATACCGGCAAGACACACCGTGAGAGCCAGATCGAGAGAAATAAGTGGAACAGATTCTTGTGATGTGGACATCTAAAAACATATCTCAAGTTCAAAAATATTAAATTACTACATATTTTCCTTGCTTATTTGGAGATAGTTCTAACACAGCAAAACATTACAGAAAACCAGCAGAGATATTCAGCTATATTTTCAAATGTAGGTACATATTGGCTAGGCATATTTCGCAGTACATCTTTAGCTTCGCAGTTTTCGCCTAGCACGTATATATTTCAATAATTAAGATTTAAAATACACAAGTTGCGTCCTCTCAGATTCATTAGGCGTGCAGCATTTTCCGCCTAAAAACACTCCTGAAAATTGTATGTTGTAGCTGCTGTTAGTTTATCTCATCGACTATCGTAATAGTCACGGAAGTACATATTATCTCGGAAGTTTTCTACGCAATGGGTGAATAGCCTACTTACGTCCGACGATCAGTGCCAAAAGTCACCAACTCTGCTACAATAATAAAATCCAAATCTTTAAGCGTGTCTTACCTACCCCTTTTAACTCTTTCTGAAGCCAAGATATCGAATGTAAAACAATATGTGAGATATGGTGAGTTTTCAGCAAGCAGAATAGTGATGTTAATTTTCACTTAGCTTAGCTCCACCCCTAGAAAGATGTATCATTGATGCCAACCGGTTTGCTTGTCAACTGGGGAGGTCAGCCCCTTATCAGTTAGGCGATATGCGTGAGAAGACGTTGAATCAGCATAAACTTCCCTAGTGGAATTCTTCGGGCTGTGAATTGCACCACAGCCAACCCAATTAGGCATGCCGGCAACGTTTTGCCGGAGTATGTGATAACGCTCCAAACATTAGAACAGGACAGCTGTAGAGTGGATGAAAAGTAAATGAAACAGAAGATGGCAAAGTGCTAGGTGCATATACCCCCCACTGAGTCCTTCTATGCCTTCACCACTCCTATTAACAGTCCCGAGGCCCTGAAATTAATCCCATGCAAAACAAAGATCTTCGGAGCTATCAATCCACATCAGAGAGCATTATATTTAAACCCACCCCCCACTGCGCTGTCCTGCCAAAACCCAAAAGCAAGTTCAAGGCCCAACAGCTTTGCACATAGCAAATTTCCCCACTGCCCCGAATCCCATCTGTCCGTTTTTATAATACCTCACCCCAATTAAATTTTTTGCTACGCCCCTGCAAAGAGGAGTATAAACAAATTTTATTGATGTACAAAATAGAATAGTATATACCTTCGTAAAATGTTCAGTATGATTCGGATGTATGTTATATCTTAAATAGTTTAAGACGTAGCTATAGTTGATTGAACGATACTAAAGGTATTTCATTTCAGGAGATCTAAAAGACCAAAAAATAACAAAACAAATAAAAAATTCATTAGATAATCTAGAAAAGTTTCTTATAATTTAAAATCAATACAGAATATAAATAATTTTTAGCTTATAACTATATAACTTAAATAAGATAAATAAACATTATACATCCTCATTCCTTTTTCATGTTTGCCTTTTTTATATGATGATAATTTGGTAGCATCTTCGAAAGAGTTTCCATCTGAAGTGTTTGTGGCTGCAACAAGAAAATGTATCACAAAAAAATAATAATACCACTAGTCCATTCAATATAAGATTTCCCTTAGCATTAGATTTATATTGAGGAAAAACAACACTTGAGTGGCAACTCTCATAGTAATTTTTCATACAGAAAATATATAAACAATATGTTACTGGAAATGTATGAAACCTATAGTAGATTTATAAGGCAGTTATAGGCAGTACAAGGCTTAGGCAAAGTTAGAATACGAGTATTTCGCACCTAGATTGAATACTATTATAGATGATTGTGGTTTGCTGTAGTATACACAGTTGTCCAATGTGCAAATTAGCGATTACAGCCATCACTGTGCTGTCACTCAAAAGCAGCATAGAGAAAGAAGAAAAACCCCAGCGGATGAAGAATGTGTTCTTATCAGTGGGTTGAAAAACACACACAACACATTGATATATTTTTAAATAAACTTAATTTGTGTAGACTGTAGATGAAATCATTATCAGAATTAATTTGGTTTGTCCATTTATTGCTTTGAATGGCAAATATGTCGTAGAGGTTTTGAAATTCCATTTTAGAATTTTAAATCAATTATGACTATTTGATCTAATGAGCTTGATATCGTTTTTTATTGATGTTATTTGACTCAATCAAGTTTAACGTCCCTTCTTTATGAACTTTTTTCTAGAAATTGCTGTTGTTGTTGAAATAATTATAAGTATTGATATGTCTTCAACATTGCAGATCAATTTTATTACAATTTTTCAATATCATAAAGCACCACCTTATACCTTTACAACTACAGATGAAGTAAGGTAAGATTCTTCCTCCCTTATGTAAAACAACTCTTTCCTAGGGTTCAGTAGTTTTTGCGACTTTTTGAAAAAAATCAAATAGAGATGAAAATGTTTCAATATATTTTTTGAAAGATGATACCATGTACTTATAACCAATAAATTAGATGAAAGGTCATCTTCTTACTATCAGGTGGTAAATTAATATGAATTTTCTAATTTAAATGGAGTAAAACTGCTTATCATACTTACTCCTGGTCTATCTAATCCTTCTCTCATCTGACAATTTGAACCAAAGACTATCACATTCTCTGGTAATATCTGTTCATCAGTAATTCTGCAGCCAGCACCGATAGTACAACCGTTTGAAACAGTTACCTTATTTCCAACAAAGCATTTTGATTCAAAAACATTGTTATTGCCAATCTTAGGTGCTTCCACTACACAATCAACTTCAAAAACATTGTTTGACCCTATGATTAGAAGTGGTGCTGTATTTTCATTGTTTTGTTGATCAAAAGGTAGCCTGAAATGAAATGTTAGGATGAAGTACCAACCAGCATATACAATAAATATATTTCTAGAACAATATATATATATATAAATAATACTTTAACATTCAATCATAGTTGTTTTAGGCCACATACAGATGTGGTAATTCGAATTGATTATCAAAATATGCAATGATTATATAATTATATAAACAAAAACAACAACAAACAAAGATAATAATTTATAACAGTAAAAAGAGTTGTGGTGTGGTTTTAATATTAAACAGTTAACCTATTGAAGAAATATAGCCAGAATATATACATAATTACTATGTCCTTACTGATGCTGCTCATAGTCCTCTTGAATAAATCAATGATTATACTACAAAATAGATTTTTTGAAAAGAAATTAGTTGAAA
Source organism: Bruchidius siliquastri (assembly GCA_949316355.1). Taxonomy (NCBI): domain Eukaryota; kingdom Metazoa; phylum Arthropoda; class Insecta; order Coleoptera; family Chrysomelidae; genus Bruchidius; species Bruchidius siliquastri. The sequence continues at coordinate 8,137,370 of OX438536.1, read as the reverse complement.
AGTTAACACTATTGAAGAATTATCAGTAGTCTGAGAAACATTTTCATAGAGGAATGAATTTATAAGGAACTCAATTTTTCACCTGTGAACAATTTTGACCTGTTCTTCTATCAAACACCAATCTCCAATGATAATAGGGCCAGCTTCTGCGATTATAATAGCACTTGGATGGACTATTGTTCCAGTTCCAATAGTAATATCACCTCTTAACTTACTTTCTTCACAAACCAGTGCACCTGGGAATATTTTTATGCTACAAAAAAAGAAGTTAGTAGAGTTAACAAAATTATGAGTAATATGTAGTACTTATTCCGTGACATTATATATTTTAAGATGGAATGAATACAAAGAATCACACCATCAAACAAAAGTATCAAACACGGGCAGATTGTACTGATTGTAGATTGATCAAATCAAACTAATAAAATAAACATAACCTACAAACACGTTTGACGTTTCGTTTTTTGTCACCTACAGCCTACAGGTAAACATCAAAACAGGCATTGAATAACATACTTTATGTAGCGACATCTTCAATCTTGATCATCTGCATCTTTGTGGGATAAATGAAAAACTAAAATTCTAAAGTTAAAGCTCTTGAGGCTCTTCAGTGTGAAAAATTTTACAAAACATAATTTAAATGAAAAATCTAAAGTGGATAAAAAGTATGATTAAACACACTATTTCACTTTCAGTGTGACGCGTTTCGATTTACATTATAAATTATAGAGGTTAAATCGAAACGCGTCTCAAAGAAAGATTAGTTGTGAAACTGTGTGTTAATTACATCACTTATTATCTACATGATGGAAGAGTTTCACCAAGTAGAGCATCCACAATCCACATGAAAATCTGAAGTAATTGAAAAACATACCTGGATAATCGGCACAAACTAAACTGGGCAAATCTCTGAATCTCGACAATTTATCGAGAGTATTAAAAAAAATCTAATAATTTTTTGTTGTTGCATACATATATCTTGTATAATAGTTTCAGAATAAAAATCTACTTTTAAATATTGGTTTGCACATAGGTATAATATTCACTCTAACAAAAAATATGAAAATTTCGCCATACATTTCCTATAAGCATTTCACTCTGTTTTTAGGGGGAAAACGTAATCAGCATCCCAAACATTCACTATGTGCTTTCATTAGACATAGAGACGATCACCAATCTATTATGGACGCATTAAAATACATAAACTATGATTTGCCATCTCATTTTAATTTGTTTTGTTCAAGGATGAGCACTATATTCACGAACAACATCGAGTTCATTGAATAGTCGGTAATATTCACAATATACAATGTTTAAAGACTTATGAGCAATAGAGACATAGGTATGTACTGTCCTATGACAATAAACAATACCTATGTATTGTTAAACTTTGAGAGCATAAACGATCTTTATTTGTGAACGTGATGACGTAAGTTTAACTCATTTTAGACTCTCATAGCTTTCATTTTGCCTATACAGTTCTCTTGAATTTAAATATCATAAGTTCACAAAAAAATATGTGGTGGTAAATTGATTTTTTTTTTCAATAATTATTCATTTTTATCCATAACAGATAAGACAGAAGTTCAAAAAGTAGTTTTTGTGAATAGAACAAAACAGCATTTTTCAATAAATGTATTATATAAATATCACATAGATCATTTTAAGACAAATGAATATACACATATTTTTAAATCGATATACATAATATATATTTTTATGAATAGCCTCTTCATTTGAATAACGGGTCGATGGCTCTCAAAAACTCTTCCTCAAACTTCTTTTTACTAAATCGTTCCACCGAAGCGCGGGCCTTTTCTCGAATTTCGTTGATTTCTTCATCGCTTAGACTCAAAATATACTTTATTAACAGAGCAAACTCATCTGCAGTTTGTGCCAAGAAACCTAGCCTGAAAGCAATAAAAAAATAAGAATGGCATCCAACTTTGATACAATTTTTCTTGTTTCAAATTTGTAGGCAATGAAGGTGTTTCAATATCACTGCTATTTGTCTCGATTGGAGGTAACACATCAATCGAAATGTTGAACACAAACATTCTCAAGCAGTGGTATTTAATTTTTATTGTTGAAGGATATGTGTATTTGAATCATTTTCAGGGGAAATTGATATAAATTGTTTTGCGTGATATATGTCCGTAATCGTAGGTCTTACAAAATATGTGAGAAAACATTTTTCTTCGGTAAAAAATCGAATTGTCTACAATTTGTATATAATTTCTACCATAGTCAAAAATTAAATAGATAAAAAGTTGTGTAATTATCACACAGTTACACAAATAAAACTTTTTCTTTTAGTGAGCCATTTCGATTTTTTTTAAAATCTACAATCTACATGACAAAAATTAAATACTTAGTTATATGTATAAGTTAAAGACAATTTTTAGTAGAGCATTTCGCACAAGTCATGTTCGAACATACAAAGTTCAACAATAAACATTGAGAAAAATTAACCCATATATCAATCACAATTTAGGTTATCAGATTGTGCACCATAATATACTATAAATTTGTATTGTTACTTTTTAAAAAACACTGCTCTGACATCTAATGCAGAAATATCAACTCATCTGGGTTATTGACACTACTAATACCATTCATAAAAACATGGTATCAAATGTTGTATTTTTGGATTTAATTTACATTTGATCCTGTATCACTGCTTTTATCAATCTCATATCTAAGTTTTCTAGTTATTGACATTACAACAATTGAAACTTTCCTCATGAGCATAGTTTTAGTATCATTTTTAATAAATTTCATGATGCATTATAGCAAGTGTTTTGTATCTTTCAATTGGTGCATAATCTTTGCAACAGAATGACTACATATTCAACACGTTACATCAGAGAGAAATAAGATATTTTACTATTTGATTTGATCTTAATCTATTTGAAATCTCTTTGCTATCAACAAACCAGGTCAAAAACCACTAAACTAAGACGTTAAACATACCAACCTAGATCCCTCAGAAGTTTCTATAATATCCAAAAGTGGCCCGCCTGATCTGTGCGCAACCATTATCAAACCTGCCGCCATTTGTTCAACCACACTGATACCAAAATGCTCATCCAACATTGTGTGAATTCCGATGTAAGCTTTCCTAAATTCTTCCAACAGTTCTTCATATGATAAATTAACTTTGAACTCTACATTATTTTCCAGACTCAGATGCATGCTGAAGTCTCTAAGATCTTTAACCCTCTTTGCATCATTGCTGTCACGACAACTTCCGCATAACACAAGTGTGACGTTGCTGAACACTTCCTCTGGAATTATTTCTCTGAGTTCGTACATTGCTTGTAACTGCAAGGGATGATCTTTTTCTGGTCTAAATTGTGCCAGTGACATTATCCTAATTTTTTCTGGTCTTTTTATAGGCCTAATAATCTTTTTGAGATGATCAGTCTCACAAGGAGGGTATACTAAATGAAGAGGTCTGTTCCAGAGCAATGATAGATGTTCTAATGTGAATGATGAATTTACTAGGATTATGTCACAGCATTGGCCTGCTACTGAGTAACACTGAAAAAGATAACAGATTACAGACTACCAACCATATGTGCAAACTAGAAACAGAAACTCTGCCTGGCACCTGAAACCATATATGTCAAGGTATCTGCTCATTATATCACCACCATTGAAGTCAAAACAGAGATAGTTTTGACTTAGGTAATACTTTATAATAAATATTTATTTCTGAAATATAATGAAAATGTGAATTTGAATCAAAACTGTACTTCTTCTAAAATGATTCATGCTATTTTGTCCAATATTTTCTGTCTGTAATCATAAATACCATACTTACACAGGCAAAAATATTGTAGTAGAATAGTTTGATCATAGTCAAAATTGGACTTCTGGCAATTATACTGCGATTATTGTAGAGTGAATTCCGATTGGAAACTCTTTTCAACATTTCATTGGTTATAGTTGGATAATGGATGTAAGAGCCAGTCTTACATCCCCCAAGATACTTAAATATTGGTAAAGTGAATGTGTACCCTGTTGTATCAATAAAAACATCTGCAAACAAGAAAAAATGTATCAAATCAGTTTACTAAACATTACAGATAATTGATTGGAATAGAAGTAAATTATTGTAGGAAGTACCTGGAAGAAGTTGTGTCAAAGCTTCATATCCCAAAAACATCGACCCCATAGCCTGGCACGCTAGGGTGAATGCAAAATATCTGTCACCTTCCACCCATTTGCGTTTGTGCAGGTAAACAAACTTAATATTTTTTCCAACATCCACATTTAGACGTTTAGAAACTTTATCTAAAATTTCTTCTGGAGTGACTTCAACATCACCAGTATAAACATAAAGCTCAGCATTGGGATACCTAAAAACAGGTATTTAAGGTAATTATCTCTCACAAAAAATGTTGAGGTAAGACTCTGTAGTAATTAGTAATCTAACATCACTTCCAAAGTTTCCATCTCATAGATCAACCTACAGCAACTATTTTGCACCTTCTGTATTCAAATTTTTTTCAGCTTTGATTAAGCAAGGACCATAAAATTGCAGTATTAAAAATCACACAAATTTATCTGCAAACATATTTCAGTATCAAAAACTAGAAAAAGGTTTTTAAAAACATCAACAACTTTTAGAACAGTACTGTCAATACTAATGACCAAATTGCTAATTACAAGTGTATGTTATTCTAAACACCTACATACAGAACTTTTGATTTATCAGAATTAAGTCTTAGGGGGTGTTTTTGTGCTGAGTCTTTCAGCTCACTGAGTTGTTCATTAATTGCAGTAATGATGTCATTTGCATGGAAACTTATATACAACACTATCATTTTGTGAAGTATTATATTATGAAACATACAAATTGATATTTTGTACACTTATAATATCCACTCACCTGTTGGTCTTTTCATAGTTTCAATTATCTAACCATAAATTAATTTAATTCATCCATAAAGAAGTTGATCAAGTGATACTATTTATAATTTTTTTCAATGAAATCCAAATTGCTTTGAAACTATAATATTTTTGCAAAGGTTTTGTATACTTAATCTATCAATTTTTTTCTTAATTTTTTCAATAAGAAATGATCTGTATTTCTCTGCATATAGTGTTTTTTTTTAAAACTTACTTTTCTTGTAGTGCTTTTATTGCCACCCAAAGAACTTTTTCGCCACCTCCTCCTGCATTACAATAGGGATGAAAGATCCCAACTCTTAGCTTGGTTGATGGATTCTTCTGTTTTTCCAATTTGAATTTTCTCTTCAGATAAAATATATACACTGGCAGAAACAGTCCACAGGATAAGACGAGAAATATAATTAATGCCAGAAGCAATTTAATAGATAGTAATACACCAGCCAGTGCTCCATTCCTAAAAGATATCCCAATACAATCTTTATATTGGATTTTACCATTCTCTGGCAGACAAATTGAGAAAAAGTAATAGTAGCCTCTACAGTCTTTTCAAAATACAAAATATAGAAAACACTTAATTCTGAGAATAAATGTATACTGCCAATAATAGGAGTTTTAGAAGTTACATCAACAAAGTGTTATAGTTGGAGTAGATATATTTGGTATATAGAAATCTATAGGGTACTACATATATTGTATGAATTTATTACAAACTTCTACAAATAAAATTGCTTCTAAATGTGTATCCTAAGTTTTATTGCTAGTAAATTTTGTGATTCATTCTAGTCTGATGACATGCTGCCAGGAAAAAATTTCATATTAAGATCGTGTGGCCCAGATAAATAATAACTCAGGGATAGTTTAGTTGGTATATTATACTGCTAATTGACTTTACTTGCATTGTTCATACTTTGCTTGTAGTTTTTCATGATTATTACAAGGCAAATTGCACATAAGAAATATATTTGCCTTTTTGGTAATATATGAAACAGTTAGATATTCATTGGCTTTTCTTATACTATGTGCATTAGTTGTACTAAATTATATCTACCATTTTTTTCTTGAAACTTTAACACTCTAGCTCTACAGTCGAGAGGTTTAGGACATATATTGATAGACATTTTTTTTCTTAAAATTATCCACGGTGTCACACCATTTAGGATTACATTCTGTATATTGACTGATTGATTGCTCTGCAAGATGTATATATTATGGTACAAAAAAATCATTTTTGCCTAATCACGTTTGCTTACACTCGGACCCATTTTATGTGTGAAATCTTAAGCCAGTTCAAGACGGTGATTGAGGAGTTTTACCAATTGTGTTCTCATGTAAAAATTGCAATAACTACTGGTTGAACTTTAATTCTACACAAACCATGCTGGGTTCATGCAGACTTTAACTTAGCCGTAATTTATGTCTGAGAAGTTCAAATGCATGTATTCATAAAAATATCCAGTTAATAGATTCTTACAGAGAAAATTACTTACAGTGCTTGGAAAAATACTGACATTTTCTTTGGATGTTCTAAATTCAATATTATGTTACATTTATTTTGAACATTCTGTAGGGGCCTATATTTTTAAGTATTGTTGTTCAGAGCTAAAGTACACGTACTCTTGGTCTGGTTGTTTGACAAAGTGGTAATTGGTTAGGTTATGTTTCAATGTTTGTGTCACTTGTGCCACCACTGTTCCAATTACCAAGCACAACACAGAACGCTCAGATTAGATTCTTGCTACCATGTACATGATCACAGACATACGTGCTGATTTCAAAAGTTCTCCATTGATTGTAAACAAATCTAAATAATGTTACGATCCAGAAAACTTCTAATGGAACGAACCCATAGTCCCTGATTTGCAGGTAAGAGGTCGAAAGCTTGCTGCTTCCGGTTGATTTTTCCCTCTGTAACTATGTCTGTGAACAAGATTAGTGACCATTGTCATTGGCCTATGGCATGATTTTGATAACACTTTTAGCACGCCAATGGTTTTTTGCAGCTTCTGCCTGACGCATGCGTTACGTATAGTAAATATCCAATCCACGGTATACGTCAGGAACGAGATGGGAAATCACAAAATGTTACATAGAAGATAGAGATAAACTACCGGGGGTCTGTTCGCCAAAACTTCCTAATCAACTTATCTCTTGTCTGTCAAGGAACAATATGGCAGTCGAGAAGCAATATTCACTCAATTTATTAGATAAGTTTGTCGCGATTTTAACACGTGTTTGATTGCATTTTCGCTATCGCCGTAATATAACTGGATGTAATGAACGGAATGCTACCGTCTTTCACTCCGCCCGTCGTTAAACGCCTGCTGGGATGGAAGAAAGGCTCTGGTTCAGACGCCGATGATAAATGGTCCGAGAAGGCCGTGAAAAGTCTAGTGAAGAAACTCAAGAAATCAGGAGCTTTGGAGGAGCTTGAAAGGGCAATTTCCTCGCAAAACCACAACACGAAGTGCGTAACTATACCGAGGTGAGTGCTTGTTTCTTATATCCGCCGGATAATAGTGAAGTTTAAGGTCAAATTATGGATCGTTGTTCCCCTCTTACCCCACCGTGTCTGGACTGTTTGTGACCGACCTACCCTACATGTCTGCCGATTGCCGAATGTCCTGCTCTGGGCCTCATGCGATTCTGCGAAAATCAACGATAATTATGCAGACTTAATTTGCATTAATTCTTTATTGTCAACTTCCCAAAATATACCGTTTATGTATATCTGGTGTATATTTAGTCATGATCGAGCGATCTTTTATGCATTAGGCTATGAATTTTGCCATTGTTTCAGCATTTTTTCGTCTATAAAAGTCAAAAGGAATTCCTATAATGTACCATCAAAAATTTGTTAGTAGAAATATCCAAAACAACCCCCAGTCCAACAGGTTTTAAAAAGTAGGTACTTCTTTTGTATAGCTGGCATTGTATTTGGATCAGGTGGGAGCAAAATGAAAATTCTTTCAAATCAGTTTCAGTATTATTAGTTAATGGTTATACAGTTTTTCAGAGCTGTAATATATTTTTTCTTATAAATTAAAAAAATCCAACCACTGCTTCAAATCCCAGATATGCTGTACCAATGAGTTTTTTCAATTTCTTAACAGCAAAATGTTTTTACAACTTGGAGGACATCTTTACCTAAAGCTGTGTTGAAACTCATAATACTGTTTTTATCTGCATAATGTTCTAGATTCTGAATGTAGCATATTTGACTTCCAGTAGATATATCAGGAAGGTATATAATACTTTCCTGCAAACATTTAAAAATCAATGTATTATCAAGATTTTCTAAGGAATTACATCATGTAAAGCTATTCACTAATTACCATCTTGCAGTGTGTGATAAACTTTATTTTCTAATACTCAAAAAATCTTCCTTGAATCTATGGCTATTTTGGGCATAGCTATCACTTATGCAGTGTTCATATTTAAATGTACATGGTTACAATTTGAATTCATATTTTAATGCTTGGGAAATACATATTACACACAGGGTACCAAAAAGTGTCACCTACTGGTTATGAGATATATAGATGTTTTAGTAAAACTGCCAAACTGCCTCAACTGAAGGGATCATCCACATCTTTGTGAAAAAAAAGTTATCAATGCAATGGGAGTATTTTTTAGAATGTAATATGTAATAATCAATAAAATTAGTATAGTAAAAAAATTAATTCTATCATAGATATGTCAGTAGATTAAAACAATGTTCTAGTAAATTAGTTGATCAGAATGGGAGTGGACCTGGCAAGCCTGCATTAAATATATCACTACAAAATTACTGAATGTTACCCTGCTTACATGGCCTTAAATATGTAATTTATAAATGCTTTTCTCTAAACAGGGTGCGACCAAGTGCAGAACTTGGTAACATTCAACAACAGCGTAAGGGATTGCCTCATGTGATCTACTGCAGGCTATGGAGATGGCCTGAGCTCCAATCTCATCATGAATTGAGACCATTAGATCACTGTGAGTATGCATACTCATTGAAGAAAGAGGAAGTGTGTGTAAATCCCTACCATTACACCAGGATTGAAAGTCCAGGTTTGTACTGTTTATATTGATAGACATATAAAAACTTGAATGAGTATATTGTCTGTTATACTATGCTGTGAGCTATAAACCATGTTGAGGATTGCTGCTTTTATTACTTTCATTGTCATTATAGACACAAAACAAAAGAAAAAATTTGTTACATAAATTTTATTGTTTTGTTAAGTTTTGAAAGATATGAAAAAGATGTATCAGAAAAGGTGGGATAGACGCATATTGGATGACTATGGTTGTCTGGTGAGTTGGGTTGAGCCAAACTGAAAATTTGAGAAAAGTTGAAACATATCAAATTTCAATATTTTTTAATTTATAGTTGATCAAATGTTAGATGTGATTTTTTTCTCTAAGGAAATTTGTCTAGTTTTCTACTATTTTTTTCTGAAAAATCCTAATGTAATGGAGAATTGAATACATATTCTTAAATATGTTTTCCAAATTCTTTGGCATTATCAAAAGTTTGATTTCGGACTTCCATTGTCTATAAAATTTTGAGTATCATGACGTTTCGATTGATGTGTTGAGGTGAACTGAAGACGATTGAAGATAGCACATCAATCGAAACGTCGTGATACTCAAAATTTTATAGACAATGGAAGTCCGAAATCAAACTTTTGATAAATCCACCTTGTCTACAAGTTTTAAACAATACTTTGGAATTGATCATCAAATTCAAAAAGTTACTTCATGATTCCAATTTTCAGCATGTTTGTTGACAAAATAGTCCAAATTATATATTTCGGAAAACTGCAGGGTAGTATTAAACTATTGTCAAAATTATTTTGTCAGAATGCAATAACCTACTCAATATGCAAAATAATTTAAACACTGTTTACATGTATAGATTTGGGTGATGGATCATTAGGCATAAATAGGACAAATCAATACAGTAGTTGAATTATTTAAAGCAATTTCTAAGGGAATTCACTGATTCAAATTGACTGAGATGAATGTGTGAACAAATATAAACTGGTTGACCAAAGAAAGTTTGAACGTCGTAAATATTAGTGTGTAACACTTTGATTCCGAAATGAAGCTACACAGGTATATTAGCAATAATGTTTGGATGAATGATAAATAGATTTCCGCAAGTATAGGTAACCTATAAATAAGTTCCCATGTCATGCGCTAATACAATTATTATCAATGATATTATCTGTACTGTTAGTTTTGATTTTTTTATAACGGCAAAAGGTTCATACAATGTTCTGGATATGATAGTAATTAATTGTGTTGTGATAATTATGATTCTGGCTATTTGTATTGTTTTTCAATTATTTTATTTGCATTTCTTTTATGGTTTCAGCATTACCTGCAATTTTAGTACCTCGTCATACATTAAGTGATGAAAATAATTTATTCCCCCATTCTTTGGAAGATTTGAGTACTTCAGTACCAGAAAATACATCTTTCCCACACAGCACCAATACCTTAGGGTAAGTATTTGAAATATTTGGAATAGAAGTTTGAGCAGGAGAAATGTGCTATTTAAAAAATAATTCATTAATTATATTGTGTCCTTTCTTGCATCCAAAAATAATTTTATATCAAAGCATGGATAATTCATGTGAGTGTAAACATTTACCCATGATACCAAGCCTTATTCATGAGCAAAGCAAGTACTGAACCTTTCTAAATTAGGGTTGAATTTTTAAGCTTATGCTACCATTGCTCAGGAAATACAAACATTGTTTCTGTTTTGGTGTGAATACCTCAAGAGTGTATAGATCTTGCTTTCAATGTTAAACATCTTTCACATTCAGACTGTGAGATTTTTGTTTTTAGGTTGCACCTCACCCATCCTGCAACAGGTTATATGGATACAGTGGGCATCTGTCCAAACGGAACTCCCACAAATATGGAATCGCCCCATAGTGCTGTGCCTCCAACTGAAACCCCTCCTCCTGGTTATATGTCTGAAGATGGTGATCCTATTGACCCAAATGATAATATGAGTGAGTATATCATCAAGTATATAATTTGTCCATTAATGAGAATTCTGAAAATCATGATTCAGTATAAGTACAACATATAAAAAATATCTTTATAATACCATAGGACACCAAATTAATAAAGTACATTGTGCATATGTCCAAAAAATACTATAATGCTGAAAAAGTTATAATGTTTCACCCAGCTTCTGTCCAAGTTTTGTATGCCATCAAGTTTTGAGTGTTGATATAAAATTGTGCAGCTTGTTTTAAGTACGTATACGAAACCTCACAAGCTTTTGCACCACATTCTGTGTAGGACGCAGGTGCAGAAAAATTAATCCAGATTTCCCGCTTCTTGGTAGTATTGTGTATTCTGGGCTATTGGTGCATATTATCTACAATCACAAAAACAATTTATCCACGTCTTTATTTTCAAGCATATTTGATGCATTTATGGATGAAAAGTATATATTTTTGACATTAGATTGGTTACGAACATTTTGCGCCATTTATTGTAAAAGCTACTTTACACAATTTTTATGAATAAAAGTGTCAGGAATATGGCTTTTTGGTGACTGAATTTGCACTAGGGTTTAGGGAAACCCTTAGAAAACATTGCTACTAAAGATATTTCAAGACTAAGTTTACACATATTTCTAAGTATACGTCCATATACTAACTTTTTTTTATATTCATAATAGGACTTGGTTTGCTAGTAAACAAATAACCTGCATAGTCATCGTAAAGTTAATTTGACAGTTTGACGCTGCTTCAAAAATCAAAGTGAGACGTTAGATCTGCCACTTATTCATGAAACTTGGTGCACTAATCACACAACTCCATCTAAATTTTGATAATTGTCATAAAAATCATAAGGAGTTATGTTTTACTCATTTATTTTTGGTTTTAATGTGACTGGCTAGATAATATATTCTTGTATTTCAGATTCCTTAATAACTTTGATATAGTGTCAGTATTAGTGTAGTAAAAGTTCTTAATTCGTTATGCAAAATTAGTTTGTGAGCATTAAAGAATACTATATATTTTCAAAGCTATATGTGGTTTAACTAGTCATTCATAGAAAAAGATGACTAATGTTAATGTCTTCTCACACATACAGTAATATAATGAGACTTGTGTACACAGGTCTGTCAAGGATAACCCCTAGTCCCCCTGTGGACGCCCAACCAGTGCTCTACTGTGAACCGGCATTCTGGTGTAGCATAAGCTACTATGAACTGAACACTAGAGTTGGAGAGACCTTTCATGCCAGCCAACCTTCAATTACCGTCGACGGATTCACGGATCCCAGCAACTCGGAAAGGTGAGCAACTTATGTTAAGCTTCTCAAGTAAAGGTTGTGATTTTCCAAATAATAATTATGTCCATATTCTAAACATGAGACGTGTGATGATTGGGGGTTTTATTCTTCGCGTCTTAACACAATGTAATAACTGTTGAATAAAATTGTGAGTATATGAAAGTGGCTCTACCATCGTGTCACTTTGTGCATATTACCCTTGAATCATATCTTACAATAAAATGATTAAATACTGTGGTATCTGCATAACGAAATTCGAAGAATTCTGGTATTCTTTATTTAAGTAGCTTTATCTAAAACACCATCTTGAAATCTAATTCTCATATCCAGATTAATTTGAATATCCATTATATTTTCGCTGGCTGCTAAATGAAACCACATGCTAGTGAATGGCTCACTGTACTGACGTATGTGGTTTCAAAGAGCCAACCACAGGATATGTTTCGGAAGTAAAATGAATCATTTGAATATATAGTAATGAAAATAAGTGCATAGAAAGTAGTAGCAGGTCTGAGTTTGATCCTCCAGTAGCTGTTATTCATCTTGAGAGTTAAAATGACCTCTTTTAATTTTCTCAATGGTAGTTGTAAATATTCTGTTTGATAATGAGGAATCTAGATAGCTTGAAAAATATATTTTGATTGAAAATTATTTTAGGTTTTGCCTGGGACTGTTGTCGAACGTAAACCGCAACACAGTTGTGGAACAGACGAGGAGGCATATCGGGAAAGGAGTAAGACTGTATTATATTGGTGAGATTAAAATATAATGATTCACAAAAAAATGAATGGGATTAATTTTTATTTTATTTTCAGGTGGAGAGGTGTTTGCAGAGTGTCTCAGCGACTCGAGCATTTTCGTGCAGTCACCCAACTGCAACCAGAGGTATGGCTGGCACCCAGCCACAGTTTGCAAAATACCACCAGGTAGGTTACTGTATTTTTATTGTTTAGATTTGGTCAAAGTTGTCGCTTTGTAGTTATATAAACACACTTTTGCTCCACATATACTGCTTCAGTGTGATTAGATTCCTTATGTTTTTGATTGCCACTGCTGGGTACTTGAAGTGGTAGTTTTCAGAGTGGGGAGTCATACCACAATATCAAACTGATCTTATAAGGCGTTTTTTTCTTGAGACGTCGGTTTCACTTCTTTTGATACAGTAAAGTGAGAGGAGATTATATAAACAATACAGATATGTCTTTGTTTAATGGGTCCTAACTTAATCAGGGGTTTGAGAAACATTGAAAAATAAAATACGGCTCTATTAAATAACTTAATTTTTATAATAAATGTAGAGTAAGAACTTGACAAATGTGGGAAAATTCTGTTTTTGAAATTCAAAGTAACAAAACATAATACACCCGTCACTGCTACTATTTATAAAATAATTATAAAAGCAGACAAAAATGAAGATGCCAACACCAACTTGTGAAGTAATATCGTTTTGGTGGTGAAAAAAAGTATCTAAGAGCACAACAAACTTTGATTTTTTGTAATTTGATCAATTTTTTGAAATGATATAAGAATAGAAAGGTACTTTACAAATTTTGGCCTGATAAAAATAGCAAACAGTGACAGATCAAAAGTAGAAAAATAGATTTCTGTGATATAAACACTGTTAGACATTCACAAAATGTATTGCCTTGTTATTAAGCCTTTTTAAAGAATTGAAATACATGAAAATATACTTTTCAGGTGATGTCATTTTATTCAAACCTGATATCCAGTAGATACTTTATTTGTAATAGGATGGTGCACCTTTGCAAAATCAATAGTTTCAGAATATTCCATTTGTCCAAGTGAAGTATGAGGTAGAAAGAAAATACTTATTTTCAAAAGTACACGGCTGTTTCATAGTATTATATTTGAAATCTTTGTCAAAAAACCCAAGCATGATGTCAAAAATGAACTGACATTCTGTGAAGCACCTGTTCAGCTTGCATTTGCTTTTTAAAGTATAAAATTGATTATAAGTTTTTTATTCAATTGCGAGTATTTTCCTGAAGGTTTGTTTGGTAGTATTTTTAAAGTAAACACACAATTTTGTTGTAGGCTGTAACCTAAAAATATTCAACAATCAAGAATTTGCGGCACTGTTGTCACAATCAGTAAGTCAGGGATTCGAAGCTGTCTATCAATTGACGAGAATGTGTACTATCAGAATGTCATTTGTAAAAGGCTGGGGTGCAGAGTATAGGTAAGTGATTTGTGGAAAGTCAAGAAACCAAATACTTTATTTATAAGTTGTTTTAAGCGAAACGTAGTGAAACTGTGGTAGAACCAAAGTCTCACACAATCTTTTTTTAGTGTCAATTGCCAGGTATTCTCTGTTAGGGTATAATAATTCGAGAGATACATTTGCTTTTTGAATGCTTTTGAAAGATGTTCACGGAATCGCAGATCTTGATCATTTATCAATCCCAAGTCCCGTGATTTGTCTGTAATTTTTATGATTTCATTACCAATATTTATCCTGATATTAGAGTTTATGAAATATCAACAAATTGTTTCGCAAAGGTAAGTGCTACAGATTTTTCAGGATTAAGAATAAGTGATAAAGGTCGTTTGTTACATTTCACGTTGCTAGACTCATTAGCAACTTCCTTAAGAGTCGCGATTTTCTAATAAGCTAAGTATTACCTATTTATGATAATCAAGGTTACATAGTGTTTGATTTTCCGCGAAACTACTAAGCATTTTTCCCCCAAATCCCATCATTTTCTCCTTTTTATATTTGGAACTTTTTTATATGCAAGGTTTCATAACCTTCTGTAGACGAGATTATTCAACTTTTCAATTTTTAGTATTGGTTTTGAATTCCAAGTTTTAGTCTGAATTAGAGGTTTTTCAATTTATGTGCAATTAAATTTCTCCATGTGTGAAATGTGTGCAGTGTTTATGCGATACCTTACATTAAAAATGGAAATCGTGTCTATCTCTATTTTTACTTTAACATCCTGAGACCTTCTCATTTAATGTTTATTACAGGCGTCAAACGGTCACGTCAACGCCATGCTGGATCGAACTTCATCTAAATGGTCCGCTGCAATGGTTGGATCGCGTTCTGACACAGATGGGCAGTCCCAGACTTCCGTGCAGCTCAATGTCGTAAACATGAGCGTATACTACGTATACTATTTTTGAAACACTGCCAGATTTATTTGAAAGCTAATATTTGCTGCTTATTTGAATATACATACGGTTTTTTGCTCTGTAACTGATTAGTCAAAATTGATGTCATTTTTGTCTTACTCAAATAGATTGCAAGTTTACATGTTATTAAAACTCATCCTGCAATAAAAAAGTAATTCTGAGTTCGATTCGAATATCCAGTACAAGATAACTCTCATCAGATTTTTGAGTAACAAAATAGACGTATAGGTTCTCTTTCAAATCGTCTATGTTTGAACGTTTGTTCACACCATACTCCAGGATATAAGATTTGAATAAAGATTATAAATATAATAAATTTCAATAACATACAATTTCAAATATTCTATCAATCAGATACGTGAGTTGAATTATATGTATTAAATTATATTTATACATCCATAAATTCTATTAATACAGTAGTATATCTCTAGAACTATTCCAGATAAAGCCGATTTTTCAAATAAAATACCACAGTCTCCGAAGCTCTTCCAAAATTTAAGAAAACAGATACCATGAATTTGTAAATAAAATAAAATAGTAAATTGGAGTCACGTTTCACAAGAGTGCCCCATCCGGAAATCAGACTGTTCACCAAAAACAATTTTTTTATTGAAATATTCCTCAATCTGGTTATATACAGCAATTTCATTTCAAAACAGGAATGTCAATTTTATTTACATTTCAATGTTCCTATAATTTGTACTTTGGCAAAGACTACAGAAGAAACGTTTCGATTTCATCTAATAAATGATGCTTTGCATTACAGATATGCTTTTAAATTCAACGTCTCTCAGCTTCTTTATCAATCTTATAGTTGTTATGTGGAAAAAGTCACACTCAAATAGCAGTTTGAGTAAAATTGGTATTTGTTATACTAAAGCACCGCCCGCGGCACTATAGAGGTACCACCATGTTTAGCCCAGTCATTTATTTGTAGAGATGTGTCGATGTGATGTCAATCCAGTCATTTCGATTCCAGATAACTGTCACACCCAGCGTTATACGCCTCAACTGATTAAAAAGATTTAATTAAATCAAAAAATAAGGACTGCCATCCTTGTGTATCTTCTGAAACTGTTGTATAGTGTAGAGTTATGTCGAACAAGGACTTTCTAACAGTCCCTTCCATTTTGTCTTGTTGTAACCTACCTATAAATTTTGCAGTATGTCACTATGAAACACATTGACTGAAAATGGAGGATGAGAGTATGGTTCTCTAGTGCCTTTACCAAGAGAAAAAAATTTAAATACATGCTCTTCTGATTTATAATAACATTCTTTTATATGAAATTCAAAACTGTTACCATCATCACCTGTTCAAAAAGTCCCTAAGCACTCTAGTTTTTTTTAGCTCATACATGAAAGTTATTTCAGTATTGTTCTATTTGCAGCAGATATTTACTTTATAATAATACAGGCAGTAGTATATTATGGATTTCTCAGAAACAATGTATCTATCACTTGTACGTACTATAGAGTCTGTTTGGTTTATATCAGTTTGAGATTTTATAAAAGGTTTGTTTTTTAATTGTTAAGGAGAGAATCAGGTAATATGGACATGAGTTAATCGAAAAGTCGTTTTTTTTTTGTTTTTATGCCGGTACCTTTTGCTACTTTCAATTTTCGGATGCCTTATTTCTCGATAATTGTATCATATCATGGAGACTTTTAATGAGTAATATTTATAACAATCTAACAACTTCTCTGAATTATTTAAATATGTATACTCTTTTCGACCTTCCAAATAAAAGATCCAAAATTATGATTCAATGCTTATGTGGCTTCCACAAGACTTTTTAAATTTGACCTTTATATGATACAGTGTGATGGTATTCAAAAATTTGACAAAAGGAACCGACTCCGTGTTTTTGTGTAGTTACATTAGAAATAGGCTTCAAGGGCATACTTTTGTAATGTTTAGATTGTCTTTAGAGATTTCTTTCAGTTTAGATAGTTGCAAATCCTATCTATTTTTTATATTAGAGGCTGGACCCTAAAACAAACGTAAAGCGCGTAATAATTCAATGTGGCAGCGTCATACTTTAAATTGATCGAGTAAGTGATAATAATATTTTAATTACATATGTGGTTTAAAGTAGGAGTCACATGGAAGAAGCTTCACACAAATGTATTTGCTGTAAAGTTATTCATAGCAAGCCCCTACTACTAGATGGATGAAATTTTATCACCAAACTCAGCCATTGTCGACAAAAGTGAGCTTAATTGATTAGAAAACATACAAACAAATAATTAGAAAAGCGAATGCGAAAAATTCGATTGAGCAATATAAGTTGGATCGAAAAACTCTCCTGGTATGTTGTCATCCAGATATCTGAGAAAATGAATTACGAATTACTTTCTGTCTATACATATAATGCTAGTTGGAGAGTCCATGAGTTATCAAACATTGATGCCTGGTTCCACGTAGGAAATAAGGTTTCGGTTACAAAGCTATAGATTGGATCCACACACCAATCCACCCTGTGTTTCAATAATCCACACTCTCAGCAGCTTACTTGAATAGTGTATAAGACTAATGCCATAAGGAATGAGGGATGACTAAAATAGCCGAGAACCAGATCAAGCTAACATCCCATCAAATGTGCTGGTAGATTGCTCAGAAGAGCAAACGACAAAAACGATTAAAGAAGATGTCAAAACAAACAAATAATTGTGACAGTGTGACTTAGATAGAAATGCTAAAGATAAAGTTTGTTGTTTCACTAGACCCCATTTTTTTGTTACAACAATTCACATGATTAATAGGTCATTACTCTTAACCTTTCTTTGGCACACTCAATCTCGCACTTTGTAAACACACCTAAGTACAGTGGTAGCAGTTTGTTGGATATTATCTTTCTTATCAGTCAGCTTTCTCCGCTGCGTGTGAGCCTCAGAAAAATCGGCATACTGGAGAAAAACCTTCGGTCATTCTTACCTCCAGAAAATCAAAAGTACGGTATTTATTTCTCTGCAATCGTGCTACGTGTACGTTGGCTACAGCGAGGCGAAGTTCTAGAAAAGTGAGGTGGGCAATGATTGAACCTTAAATACTATTTTCGAACGTAAGGCGGTCTTTCAATGATTTAGATATATTTGAGTATTAAGGGGATGTGACCGGTTTTGAATCGAAATATCTTTTTTGAATGTTCTTATTCAATCCGCACTCATTCTGTTCGATATTAGGTGATTCAGATATACATAGTTTGTTTAATTCAATTTAGTAAACAATAATGTCGAAAGCAAACACTACACACTAATTGAAATGAAAATATTATGATTTTAACGACTAAAAAGTAAAATAGGAAAAAATTGATGCTCTTGGTATGTGTTACCATCAGCCGAAGTTGGAGGATATTTCAGTACTATTATATGTTTTAAAATAATTTTATTGGGGCGCGTTAAATGTACTGCAGTCGTCAAATCGAATGAATTTGGAAATTTCACAAGGAGGATCAAGTCATGTGTCGCAGTCTTGAACCGTTCACAAGTTTTTGCGATATCATGGATGGTTCCAGGCTGAACTCTACTGGTTCTAGTTTGAGCTTTTCGTAGAAATATCGCTTGTTCTGATCAGGATTGACAAAGGAGGGGAGCTCGACTTTGTTCATATAAAAAGTCTTGGGTTGAATATGGCGTGATATTCTATTTTTATCTAACTATCACGCAATATTAGATGTCATATACGTTTATCTGACTATTGCCTAATTGGAATTATAATCCATAATCCTATTTGTCTAGGGCTCTTTCAGATAGCCTTCATTCTTTGCTTATAGTGGTTGCACACGCTTACGGTGTTTGAAAACTGTTTATTAGGGGCAAACGAAGTCCTTTTATTTTTGTATGAATTTGATTACAAAATGTCAGATCAATTTAATGTATTATGATGTCCATATTGAAAAATTATCAGAAAGAAGAATTGTTCTATTGCAATAGATGTTCAAAAAAGGAATGTCAAAAATATTTTTCTGATAAAATCGAGAAAAAACCTTTATTTTATTTTTTAGTGACAATAAAAATCTGTTAATATGAATTTTTCGAAGCCATTTATCGTGTGATCTTGTTTTTCCTACTACTTCTGCATGGGAGGATATCATCGCCTTCTTGGGGTAGGAATCATACTTGGGTTTGTGAATATTTGTTCATTCTTGATAATTTTTTAAATTATATGGCATTTCTACGAAATGCTTTCGAATATTAATAGAATTAAATTGAATATTTGCGAACTCGACAACTAATCAACAAAACCCTATGGTATGCTATATCAGTTTTCTCCTGAGAAGGCGTTTTCGACTCGTTCCTTCAAATAGGATGTAGGTACAAGCATCCAGAAATAGTTTTTTAAACCTTTTGTCTATGAGCAATACTCCGCCCTAACACTATTGGGCTCTTCAGTATACACATAATTTGTCCAGGTTTAAATTACCATTTTCTATGAAAATAAAACCATCCACTCCGTTTCGTATTTGTGAAGCAAGCCTTTGATAGGTAGCCTAGATGGCGAGTAACAGAACAGTAAAAAAAATTTTTTTCTCGGTAGAAAAGATTATTCCTGGAATCTCCCCGTTTTAGGGTGTAGTTGAAATCTTAAGATCGCTCACAATTTGATGATTCGCTTGATATTATAATTATCAATTAGTGAAAAAATGTATTTTATGCTATTTCTTTTATTATCTCCGTTCCTCTTAGAGAAAATATGCATTGAATAAGTTGTTCATTATGAAATTCTCTAAAAAGTGCCGATTGAGGTCGTTATGTGCAATTAACTGGCAAATAGCATCGAAAGTTTTAGAAACACGTTTTTTTCAGAAATAACTGCATATAGAGGAATGCAATTTTTGTTGCATATAGTGTCTACATGATATTGCAATAATGTACAACAAAACATATATTTCAGATTCGGAATCAGTTCATTAAATTGTAAGTAGTGTGAATAATTAACAATCAACTTTTTGTGTTCAATAGTGCCATTTTGTATTGTAAATTAGTTTATAACCGAAAAAAATCCGTTAAAATATTCAAAAAATTATTAACCAACGGTATCCCGTTGGAATTTTCAAAAAAATTTCCTTGTTTTATTCGCTTGAACCTTTTTTCTACGCGATTTAACCGAAATCCTACTTCTCCATCCCAAAATACCTCCTTTTGGACGTAATCAACTGTATACTTGTAAACTATGTGGCTTGTGTATATATTATGTAGGTACCTGTTAATTTCATATAAGACATTACGAAACCGGCGAAAATTACGATTTCATGAAAATTCTTAGGAGATATCGTTGTATACTGATTTTTTGAATGTAATAATCGATTTTCCCAGTTATAAATCAATTTAACAAATAATGGTGCTATTGCACAAATTGATCATTACTAACTCAAAATGTAATGAACAAATCTTGCTGAAATTTGTTGTACAATAATTGGAATAATATGAACACCATCTTTAAGTCAACCATATCATCTATTGACCTTGATTAAAACTCATTTTCTATATATAACGATATGTTATGCTGTAAAATTTAACAGGAAAGAAGATATCAAAGAAAATAGAGGAACAAATATTTTCGCCAATTGATAATTATATTATAAGTGGATCTTCAATTTGTAAGCAAACTCATGGCTATACTGATGAGTCTAGGTTGAAGAAAGAAACATGCATGTATGTAGCAGATCTGACGCATAGTGGAGAGCATACACTTCACTCATGTTGTTCTCAACTACATCCCTAAAACACCCGTCATGTACTTCTTGATTTTGTTTGATTCTGACGCTTCCCAAATAGATGATGATTTCTTCACATCATTTGCTATTACAGGACGCATACAGACTGGCTATAGCTTTACTGCGATTGGAATGTGTCAGTCTTTGAAACTTAATGAATTATGTAATTATTATGTATTACAGATAAATATGTTGGTTTGTTCTTGCCATGAGTGGTCTTTATGACTTCAAATAATTATGCTCGGCAAATATAAATTCACCAAGACATCCGCCACTGTCACTATTCCTAATCTGGTGTAGTCATTATAATGTCCTCATAAATGTGACTGATAACAAACCTACTATATTGTGTGTAACTTGACTATTGCATTGCCAAGTGTAAGAACAGATCCTTATAAACTTGGATTGTTAGTGATGTAATTAGTATTAAGCATCTATAACGATTTTTTATATATTTTCAGCACCCTGTAAAACCAGTCTGTATCTCGCTCCAGTTCATTTAATCATGTCATTGCATTTGTTATTTCGTTATTGTAGCTTTAAGTGACCATTCATGTTGAGCTCACACATTTGTAATATATATTTTTTCATTATTGTATAGGTACCGATAGTTTTTATTGTCGAAGCAATTACCAAATTGAATGTATTTTACTTTCAAAAATATAAACGTTAATTTATAGAATTGACTATTTTTTCGCGCATCCTATGATGAGTGAGGATGTCATCTTTCTGAATCATAAGAGGAAGATAGCAGTACCTATCTACATTTCTATGGCTGAGAGTTCTGTCTAAACAATTGATATTGATTCTATGAATGTTTAGCTAGATTTCCTCCAGATGAAAACTGATCTACTTGCCGTTCCCATATGGGACTCCCATTACTGCAGTTCTTTGAATGTGGGTCCTAAATTGATGCCGTATTCTTTGTTACGATGTCATTCAAAATTTGATCAGACCCTCAAAATTTTTTTTCTCGCGTTTTCCATATTATTCCTACCAAAAACAGTATCATTAAATTTTTTCACATAACCTGACTTACGGTTCAACTAAGAAATACCTGTAAAGTATGTAATGTATTACTGTAAGCTACAAATTGTAAAGTTATGCATTCTGGCACAGAACCAGAGTTTGACGTTTATATTCTTGGAAATCTATTCACCAAACAATCAAAATGAAAATTGATAACACTTCTATTTACCTGAACGCTATATTTGAGGAACCATATTCAATTATAAAAAAGTATTATCAAAAACAATATAGCACCTTGAGGGACTATAAGGGTCTGTTGGATAGCAACCAAAATTTTGAGGATTACTGTGGATGGCATCATGAAAATAAATACAGGAGACCGATTTAATTTTTTTATTGTAATAATACTTGTCATTGCATGTAAGTATCTATCAAAAAATGTCAGTTGTTAACCTGGGGGCCATTGCAATTGCCTTCCAGACAAAACATGAACATGAAGATGGTAGACTGATTGTCCTCCCAATCGGCCGTCATTGATCACAATCCTAGTAAATATAGAAAATATTAAACATATGCTTATATAAACTGATACAAAGAGATTATTTTCCTTCAAGGCAGCAAAAAAATACATATATTACAGATTTGTTATTGGGGCATATTTGTGGTTCCATAGACATTTCTGTGGCAAATATAATTTTTAATATGATATTTTTTTGTATTTTACAAAACAATAGAATCCACAAAATTAATTATGTGAACATTGGAAAATCTTACAGATTATGGAAGTTTGATGCTATAAATTGTTTAGAATATGAGTTGATTCCAACACAATAAATGAACATGTTATCATTTGATAATAACAATGTTTCTCTACATAATTAGATTTTCAATTAAAATAAGGCCAATGTCAATACTACCATATCATAAAATACACATACAAATTATATTATTCAACTTCATCTTGATACCAAGAATTCACAATTTGCTACTGGAAATAATATTAATATCTGTTCAAACTTGTGCAGTGCAATTAAAAGTGTATTTTCTATAGCCACAATAGCAAGTAATTTTATATAATCAAGATGCTTCTCTGCATTCCAGTTAGTTGTTTGACTGAATCCAACAATTATTAAAAAACATATTTCTACCTGATGGTACATTAAGTATGGGTGGTGAGAATAGTAAAATAGAAAAAAATGTTTTTGAGGCATACATTATAACATATTGTATCACAGAATCAAAATTTCTTGCTTTTAAAGGTGCTTGTAACTGGTGTTTCAAGTTATTTTCAGGATAAATTCTGCACTCGCATCACTGATATAGTAAAGTGTTGGAGTTGTGTGAATTGTGAGAATAGAGAAATATTTAAAACATATTTTTGACTCTTACTATCAAACTCGCATTTTGCTATGGGCTTTGACCAAGGTTTATCAAATAACTTAAAAATAGCCAGCCTGGAACATGTGCATTTTATTTTATTTGGTGAACATTGCTTTAAGTGACCAGCAAGGTTCATTAAACCTTGACATGCTAATTGTAAATTTTTCAATTTAAACAGCAAAAATGGTATGGTATAAAATATAACTCCACTCCATTAAACATACTCTCAATGTTAATTTGGGATCATGGCAAGCAGCTGGATTAGCTGTTTTGATTATTTTACCTGAAACCATCCTGCAATCCCCGTTTCTCAGCGACTTTTTTAGCAACAATAAGAAGATGTCCAAGTAAGGTTTCATCAGAGTCTTCAGCATTTGAAAGTTGAGTAATTGGTTTCCTAGGAATCACCAAGAAGTGTACTGGTGCTTGTGGACTTACGTCATCAAATGCCACACACTGGAAATAAACAATAAATTGGTCATATAGATTGTGGCTACTCTTAATTTCCTGGAAATCCTTCGCATTTCAGATAAATTTTTGAATCCATATCAGCCAAATTCTTGATTCTTCATACGTTCAGTCAAGTACCTGGACAATTCCAACTATATGTATACAAAAGATAAATACAAATAGTCAATTCTCAATTTACGTTTGAAATATTTTCATATTGGCCGGCCGGCAAAACCAATTTCGTTAAAATGTCATTTTGAGACTATCTTCAAGAATGATGAATTCTCACAAAAAGTACTGTAGTAAAGTAACTTACAACATCATCTTCGTAAATAAAGTTACAAGGTATTTCTTTCCGTAATATTTTCCCAAAAATTGTATCTCCTCCAGCTTTGGCAGTTTGTGCTAACTGCACTTCGTCGGCCATGTTCGAATGTGTGGGAGGTCTGTGGTGTGGGATGTGATGTGTGCACCACAGGCCACAGGTGTGCAGAGGATGATATTTACGGCTCAAATCACACTCACAGGTCACAGGTTCAAGCACGGCTCAAGTGTAGCTGGGTGGCGGACACAAAACATATACACTGGTGGCGATCCGGAGAACATGACGGTTGACACGTTGACAGTTAGTATATTCCACAAAACATACATTTGAGTGTATTCTTTCCATTATGTGCTGGTAGCAAAGACGATTCTATCGTCAGTGGCTGGTAGTAATTTGTACAGAACGCGTTGCCAAATCACTTTTAAATATTTATATTAATTATATTAGTAGATGAAACATGAAATTCACATTGACCTTGGAACGGTGTAGCGTTTAGAGTAGTAGAGTGTTACTGTGTAACCCGCAGAACACTACTCACAAGTCACAGAGTAACTTGGATGCTCGATCTGGTGAGGATACGCCCGTTGCGCCCCTCTAGTGTTTGCTGTACTGGCAACTCTTGGTGTTATGCGCGACAGTTCGGTAGAACATTTAACATGATGTATCTGTAGAATAGAGAAGGATCGGCCACCCTTCTTCGATGTTCCAGACTGTAGGACCTTTTTTAAGGTCCGACACATCCACTATATAGACGTATTAGCTCGTTTTTGAATTCTGTCCAGTATTCTCAGGCAGTGCTTCGGGGCGCGCTCCCACACATGCGACCGATACTGCCTGGTTCCATGCAGGAAACAAGGGTGATTTTATCTCTAAAGCTGTAAATTTGATTGGATGCCATTTTCAACAGTTTGTTGATGTACAGGAAGAAGAGCGTTGGAGGAAGGACAGACCCCTGTAAAACACTGGCATTGATGGCAAATAAGACAGAAGCATCCATTCACTACCACATATAAGGTCGGTCCCTAGGAAATTAACCAACTATCCAACCACTGGCATAGATCTGGTGACAGCCGACGGGCTATACCAAGTCAGTACCCGAGCTATTGCTCTGCGTTAAGGAAGTTCCGTACAATACAACAGGTCTTGAGGAACACAGACTTTTGGAAGCTTTGTGTAACTTTTCGTCTAGCCCCAGTCACTGTATGTGTGATGTGAGGCTCGAGACTGACATAATGAGAGGAATGATAATGACTTTTTCTTGTTTCCAGAGCCGTTTAATTTCGATTGCGAGATCAGTGTATTTAGATATTTTCCCAAAATAGGTGCTTCGAATGTTGTTATCATTGGGTATAGCAACATAAATTGAATGGAGGGGTCTTTTATTATATACTTCTTGTAGTTTCGGGTCGCAATTACTTGATCTGGGATAGCAAGCATGAAGCTCTCTGTTTCTGGGAAAAGTTGGCCATCCTGCAGCCAAGTGTATGACTATTTTCTATTGATGTAGTCTTGGGTCACTTGATATCGATGTTTTCCATGGAGAGTTTTCTGGGACCAGGTGTCCAACTTTTCTTGGTGTGATTGTGCATGAGTCTGAGTGGTTTGGATGTGAGAGGGCAAGAGGTCTATAGTTCTTGTCTGCTTTCACTATCGCTCTATGTGAGTTGGGTTCCTTGCTTTAAAAGAAATGTCTGAGTGTTTGTATTTGTTTATTATTAAAATTATTTATTTATTTATTTCATTACACGGGCAGGAGCCCATTTTATATACAATATAAATAGTTAATTTACTTAAATACTATTGAAAATCTGGCAACACTGACATAGACTATAAAATATGGCAACGTTTAAGATACTTTTTAAGACTAAAGAGCGATACACTAAAAAAATCAATGTTATTAGACAAGTTACAATTACGCAGCATTCTGTCCACCCCACTGTTCTGACCGTAGAGAGTTCTATGATAATTGACATGAAAAGATATCCACAGACTAAATATCTGTTCACGGAGAGCTCTAGGAGGTGCATAAACGTTTATTTTGCTCAAGAGGTCTGGGCAGCTGCAAAGACCGTTAATCAATTATAAAGCGCGATAGGCTATACGCATTTACGTGAGGTTATCTATATCCATTTACATTCTTTTCGCTTATATATATTCATCAAAATCCAATACAATCTATAGAAACAAACACTTCTTCTGGGTTTTTTAGGGAATAAAACACTTTCCGCTTCTCACACTTTACTATCAAACTTATTACAAATTAATACAAATATTACGATAATACTGTGCAATTTTGTACACAAGGATCTCAATATTTGTGAACCTGAGGTATAAATCGTACAATTTCATCTTAATGATGAAAGAGTTTCACCAAGTAAGAGCAACTACATGTCACTATTACCACACTAACTATATGGCTAGATTCACAGTATGTTAAAATATGTTTTGACTTTACCACAATAAATCACTTATTTTAATAATAAGTACCTTCACAAAAACTTATTTCAGCTTCATAAGTCATCTACATTTTTAAAATTTTTCAGTAACGTGTAACAAAAACTTCCTCAATCGCTACTACCGACAACTTTTCAAACTGGTATGATCAAACCATACATTGCCAAATACAGTTTAATAACGTTCCGAATGAATTGTCCTCATATTCAGGGTTGATTGTGCTTAATCCCTAGTGTGAATGCATCCACCAAAAATGTTATTCCCATATATAAAAATATAAAAACAAATAATGATTCTCCTGCGATAAAAAAATAAATACGGTTTTCCGTATTTTAAAGATATACCTCAATCAAATAAAATAGAATATTAGCTAGATATATTATAGAGTAGGCACATAAGGTTCGATTGAATAACTTAAAGCCAGTGGTAGTCTGCGGGTCCAAAAATATGCTGATAAACTAAGTTTTGTCTGGACTCCACACAGAAAAGTACAGATTTTTAGTCATTTAGAAATTAAAGGTGGGAATAGTAATCAAATGTTGTTGATTTGTGGTTTAAAGTTAACAATGAACAAAATTTGTTAGCTCTAATAATTACTATTCCAACTTTTGTTAGGTCATTATCTTATTGATCTACCTTCCAATCCGGCTGCTGGATGGTGCTTTTTTTTACCTTAGCCGAGGGGGGGACCCGGAGGCCGCCTTATATACGGCCGTGCTATGTTTATGAATCAGATATATCGCAAAATGCCATATTGTATAGCCATTAAAAATGAATCCATCTTTAGTAAAAATGTGAGGAAGATAGTAATGTATGTATAATTACCAGTGGCAAAAGTTATATTAAGCTAGGAGCTATATTTTTATATTTTTACTAACGCCAACATTAAATTAGATGTACACTTCTCTCTATCTCATTCCCAATTTTTAACACATATTTTTCTGAAAATGTTTGTGTGAATCGAATTCCTTTACGGCCATTGCGTAATTTTTTCAATACTACAAAGATCTTCGTGATTGCTATTCGAATGCCACTTTTCAAGTTTCAGAGCGATCAGTGATTACCAGACCGACGACAGATAACACGTAACAGATATAATATAGACGGATTAAAATTACATGGTTTTTCGAATTCGACATTTTTAGTTATTATCTTACGTCACCTGCTTATCGGCGTGGGAAGCAAAAACAATACATATAATGCGAATTAAATGTTCGATGAAATTCACAGAATTAAATGCGAAACACAAATAATTGACAAGTGACAGTAATACTGCGAATATATCGCTCCGGATTTCTGGAATAGCACTATGTGAGTACACGCTCTTCTTTGTGTAAATTTAATTCGAATGCGAGAATCTTGATACTCGGATTCAACCGAGGATTTTAATACTCGGATTCACCGAGCATTTTAATTCGAATTCTTACAACACTAGCACTATGCTCCTTATCTTCTCTGTAGAACATAAACTCGCTCATAAAGAGAGCAACTCCATGACAGTGTAAAATATATACTGTCGACGGATAGCTCTCTTTACTTTCGAATTTATCATTCAGCTAGCTCTGTTTTAGCTCTGTTTCTTTCCTCTACATCATTCCAGTCATATTCTTTCTTCATACTGCCTGATATTGTAGGATATGTTTTTACTAGGTACACGCAGGACTGATGTCACAGATCTGCAAATTCAACAAACTTAAAGAAATGAATTATAATATACGCCTAAAAAAATAACATTAGGTGAAAAAAAAATATAATCAAAGACAGGTTAAAGCATATTGAATCTAACAGACATTATAGAGTCGCATTTGATTCCAGATGTACAGATTGCGAAGAAACTTATTTCGCCTCCAGAATGCATTAGATTTGTAAAACGGCAACATTGCACTCCCGACAAGGTAGAGTGAGAGAAAGGGTGTTTTATCTACCTTGCCTATAGTGCAATCTAGTCTAATCTAGTTCAAGAAATATAGAGGCGAACTTCGGTTTTTCGCAATGTGTACACCTTGAATCTAGATATATTTAATTCATGTTTATTGACCCGCTAGTTCCCATAAATATAATTAAAGCAATTTACAATATATATATATATATATATATATATATATATATATATATATATATATATATATATATATATATATATAAAATCGAATTTATGATATTTTGTTCTTTTTCTGAGGAGCCGGAATTTGCAATCGTTTTTGGGGTTTGTTAGTGCTTTTAGAGTCATTTTAGTCGTGGTTAATTTATTTTTGATTTTGCCTTAAACTTGAACGTAGAAACGAAATAAACCCCTGCCTGCGTAAACAAAAACCGAAAAATGAACCAAGAGTGAAGACGTATAGAATCTAGAGACTTAGATAGATTTTACTTAAATTTGACAACTAAACTTAAAAAACCCTAAATTATTGAATTCACACATATGGTCTTTAATTTGGAAGGAATAGAAAAAATGAAAAATAATTATCATTTTATGCCTGCGTAATTGAAAATGTGGAGTGCATGGAGTCAAACTACTTAAATATATTTGCAACTATACTCAAAAGTTACCAGGTATTAAAAAAATACAGAAAAAATATGGATCTCCACAAAGTTCCTAATTACTAGCAAAATAATCAACAACCTATCTTCTCCATCTTATTTAATTAAATAGCCTCTAATTCATATTTTGCTTTTTAAAATATAATTGAATGAAGCAAACGCACATAAATAGTTTTTATTTGGATAACATTCAATAATATAGTTTGCTACTATTCTAACGAGTATTTCATATTTTTTCCTAGGTATTCCACCTAGGTCCGTCAAAAGGGAAGTAAGGGTTGGAAACCTCCGGGACCGTGGTTTTTAAGGGAGGCTGTACTCTAGAAACTTCTTTTCAGGAGCCTAGATGAAAGGCTCTATCAAGTTATTCAACGTTCCACACTGTTCTTCCTTCACGTTTATGTTACATTTGTTGCTCTTCAACTTTGCAGTCGACTGCTCGACTCTTTTCCTCCCGGACCGCCAGAAAAATAGAATAGATCATTAATGATTATATCATACTACTTTCTTAGATCACTGTGTATAACTAGGTATGTAGAAAATCATTCCTATACGGTGAACCTTCCATATAGAATCCAGTCTAGTAAGCATTCTGAACTTGGTGTATCGTGTTAATTCTAAAAATACACAAAAGACTAGGTGCAGGTGAAAATGAATGGTAATTATCTACTGTATATGCCGGTCGCAGTTAGCTGATCATTAGCATTTAGGAGGGTTCTGTCGTTTTTCATTTATGCTTCATTCACATGCTCTGGAAGGAAAATAATTGTAATCCATATATTCTCAGACTGTGCTCAAACTTTCCTATCTCGAGATTTGTTATCTGCCGGTTTTATTGGATTCGCCTCTCGCCATAGAAATCTTATCCTCATATCATGCTTCAGTTGAACAATCATCTACTGAATCATATATGTCTTTACTGACTTTTATTAACCGACTAAATACTGATACAAATACAGATTTCAAAAATTAAAAGATGTGATTTATTTTTACTTAGGTTACATTATAACGTTTTTAACATATTAATTCCATTTTGCTGTGAATATGAATTTTTAATAACCGTAATGACCAACATTAGCGTGGATATTCAAATGTGTGTTATGATTGATTTCTACTTTAACTTTATACATTCGACAAGTGTGGTATTAATTGAAAAGTTACTGTTTGACTCCAAAGGCTCAACATTTCCTATAGTATAATTTTCCAGCTATACGATTTGTCAGTATAACTACAATCAGGATATTTTGCCTTGGTCGATTCAATTATTGGTTGAAGAGAATAGCTTTAACAAACCCTATATAAAGAGGAGCCATTCAAATTTCCAAGGAGTAAGGTTCCTGTATATGTCTATATATACAGCAGCGACACAAAGATTCCACCTGTATGTACAGAGTACATCCTAGCATCAATAAATCCCAATGTTTAACAGAGATAACGCTATTTATCACATGAAAAACAAGTTGATAACTAAATATTAAAACAATGACACCATAAACCGATTAAAATCAGCTACGTGTCTGAATCGCGAACGTTATTTTGGACGAGTTTCTTAAAATGTCAGTGTTGAAATCATTTCATCTTCCATGTATGTTGACCCAGAGATAAGGTTTTGTTTGAGGTAGATTTATTAACACAGTTTCACAGTTTAGATCATTTTGATTATTTTGTATTATTTTTTGTGTGTCATGCTTACACAGTTTATTTTTGAGTAATGTCCATATAATACTCGTACTAAACCAGGATTCACGATAATATATAAATATGATGATACACCATTGTGGAAAATAAATATGAGTATCTATTGTGTAAATCTTAGTAATGATTATTTCTGAACCAATACTTGTTTCTGATTGATGTGGCTTACATTAATATTTGCTCTGAAATCTATTTGCAGATTAGACTATATTTTGTATTATGGCGTTAGGTTAAACGTTTCTAAATTGTGATTTTAGAATCTTCTTTTTTAGTAACAGGCTATGGGATTCTTGAAGCATTATCTCAATACTTCTATAATGTGCCAAACTATTATACGCTTTACTTCCCACACCGGTAGAAAAAGGAGAGAAATCACAAAAATATCTATTTGAGAAATATTAAAAAATGGAATATTCACGAACGTTGTTTTTAATTAATTAATTAATTTCAAAACTCGACATGTAAATACTTCCGTATCTGTTGACATTAGCTGAATGTTTTGTTTGGGGGAAGGGGGGTAATTCCCCCCCCCCCAAATGATAATATTGATAATTGTTAATACTACAATGAGATCAGCGGTAGCAGGGAAGAAAATATCACCCGGTATGTAAATCATCGAGAACATATCAGCACTTATCAAAACAAGCATCTCGAATGTCAAGATTGTTCGAAATTCGGTTATGGAACATTCCGGATGGGCATTTTTCTATATATTGGAGCATCGAGCAGTGTCAGCAGTTAGTCAGTCTTCAGACGTCAACTAGTTGGGAACAAAAAATCGTGGATATAAATTTTTGCACAGCATTTTCCATAATGCCCTAATCGCATACTAAACGCGTGTGTGATTCTTATTTAAATCAGCGATGATGTAGGGTCGATCGTCACTATCTCAGACTATAAATCCTAAAGCACGATTGGAAATCTGAATTATGTTAAGAAGCTTCAGAAAGTTCCTTGAAGCTCATCCCCATACATGGGAGCAATATTCCAGCTCTGGAGCGGAAGTGAATCCCCAGTTTCCGTAACGCCGACCTGGCAAAACCAGGACAAATTAGTTTTGATGTTAATTGCAGAAGCTTGATGGAAGATGACTCAAGTTTGAGATCCCTAGAGCTGGCAGACCAACATGTGATTCCGTTGTCAGGGTATTTGTCTGGCCGTCTGAGTATTTCATCCTCATAACGTTTCTAGCAATTTTCTTCCATGTCATCGTCAATCTGCATAGCGTAATTGCTACTTGGGATGGTAGTGATTTGTTTGATTCCATTCAGATATAAGTACGCATGCACCTTCAAAAATACCATTGTTGATTTTTGGTTATCTTTCTCTCCTCTCTCTACGCCTTATAATTTTACCAATGTATTGAATTAACCCCCGTACTCTTTTGCTTGAAATACTGACCAAATAAAATATTCAATATCAAAGCGATAAAGGCTTGTATAGGTCGCTATCTTTAAATTTGTATCGACTTATGTATATATTACATATTAATTTGATAACGAGTTCTATAGTTATGAATGTTATGATTATATATATTTTGAATGCGAGCTGATACGAACAGAAAAAACAATGTTTGCTGACTGGTCGACAGTCTACATAAATAATATACAAGTGTACAAACGTAAGCGGTACAATAGAAATATGTTTCAATAATGGCGAATACCATTTCAATTATCCCTGATAAGTTTATCTTTGTTTGTTTGCGATAAAGGAATATTTCGCGTAACCTCGATTTAACTGAACTACCATCATACTAAACCTAGTCAATTCATGTGTAAAAACTACAACTGTATTTTTAATCCGATAAGAAATTACACTATGACTATGAGTTGAAGAATTGCTATTATTTAGTGAATAAAAAGGAGATACTGTTGAGTTTACTTCAATCTTTCAAGCAACATACATATGTATTGATAAAGTTCTCACAGCCATAGATTGGTATTTAAATAATTGATTATCCGTCCAAAAGTGTTTTTTTTTTGACGAGCTTCTAGGGAAAATTAGATTTTTAGCTGAAATTCGACGAGTAGGAATTGCAATAGGGAGAATTTACTCGCAATTGAATAGTGAACATATCTTACCACTGCACCGTTTTGTGTTGAGGCCTAATGGAGAATGGAGAATGTGATCGTTATGATATGAGAAACGGCTGGTAAAAGACGTTCTTAACGTCTATGGTTGATACCTATATGTTGTAGTTTTGTGTAGTAGGGTTTTAATATTTAATATAAGATTCTTCGGCGCCTAGTTATCTCAAGAAACAGTAAACAAGACTAGTGAGATGAGTCAGCATCCATAATTGTGTGAAAATGGTATAGAGGAGATGAAAAACACAAATCAAACCAGTCTCCAGCATTCTGATAGGATGCTGTAATCGCTGGGCCAACAAAACCAGAGTTTGTAGATTTCAAAAATATTCGAGCCCTCTAATTATATTTTTACTACGCCTAAAAATGGCCAGAAATTCCAAATATACGAAAAAACAATTTTTTATTTTTTGGCTGAGAGCTTCGCAACTAGAAAAATCTTTGCAGCTGTTACTGAGACTACGCCGTGCCTGTAAATGTACAACTATTACAAATTTTACAAAACATTTTCAGTTACAGATTTAAATGAGTTTTAGGAATGATTTCGCCAGTTCTTTCTATAGTCTATCAGAAAAACTGCCCGACTTACTCATCAGGTCATTATTATGCCCCTTTAAAAGTTTTAAATAGGTACCATAATTAAGAATTAATATAATTAAAAATAGTATGTTGTACAATTTTTATAACAAGAAGTGGAATGTTTATATTAGTGAAATATTCGAAATGTATCGGAAATACTATATTCACAAGTTATATCAGAGGTGCCCAAATAGCAGTCTCAGTGCGGATCTAAACCGCTGACCTGTTTTGTGCGAACCTCAAGTAAACAGTTGTATGGAATAATAATCAAGGTTCAGTGGTACTGTTTCGGACTTCCATTATGTTGAGATTTTTGCGTTCCACAACGTTTCGATTGATGTGGTATCCTCAATCGTCTCCAGGTGGAATTCACCGAAACAGTATTACTGAAACATCTACATTGTCTACAAATTTCAAACAACAATAATAATTAAGGTTTCTCTTCGTTTTATTTTTTCAATGATACTCGAACAGACGATAAACGACATACTGCGAGCTAACAGACCGACAGAAATTAGGGAGATGATAGATATGTCATGAAACATGAAGAAAATACATCTAATATCTCAGTATGGATGTTCCGTTATTACGCTAAAACCCTGATTTTTTTAAATAAAATTAGCTGTGCCGATACATAAAGTTTGAAATAATCTGCTCTTTAAGTATATACCTGACAATAAAATAACAAAAAGAAAAATATGGATTTCTACTAATCAACATATGTAATGAAGTCTGCAAAGAATATTTTATTGTTAGAATATAAGCGTTGGTAGAATAAAGACAAACAGTAATTAAAGGAGGTATGGCTTTTACAGCCTTCACACAGCGAATATTCGTGACGTTCTAGCAACCATTAAATTTGAAATGAACTGAAATAAATGCCACATACACATACCGTCAATTGCATTGAGTATGTTTTAGAAAGCAGATTAGCAGAAGAACTGTTTCTTTGAGAAAGGTTCCGTAATCCTTCTTACGAGTCTTACGACATAGAAGAAAAGTGTATTTTAATCTGTCATGAGATATAGTTTTCCGAACTTTGCGTTCATTTTTGCCCATTTTAAGTGCTTTTGTTCAAGAATAATATCTATTTGAGGTCTCCTCGACCCACTTGCTTAATATGTAAATAAGTTGTTAAAAAAATTAATGAAATCCTCAAGAGAATATTTCAATTTTTCGATGATATTTCGATAATATGACTGAATTATATCAATGTGATATCTAATTTTTTTCATTTTAGGAACATTTTCATTAGCATTTATTAAATCGTAGTGATGAAAAAATCTTATCCAAAATCTACAATAATACTCATTTTCTGAGGAGTGTGCATTTAACATGTAAAAACGTCAGGAGAACTGTTTTCATCAATGCCCAAATTGGCAACACTCCTCATTTCAGCCGCTATATCAACAGCTTTCAATAGAGTTTGACATGAGGGACTTTTGGTAAAGTTTGTTGACTTTAGTTCGTCACCAGGTCCATGCCAATGATATTTTTCTCATGGAGCATCTCATTCGATGTGGTAGATGGATATACTTCAATGTATTTACTATCCCACTTAGCAACTGACAACACCCTCCTTTTTTGTATCAAATCACTACCATTTCGATATACTTCAAATCCGCGGCAGCAACATGCTATCCATATCGACAAAGAGAGCGGAAAAAATGTTCAATGTGGATCTACCAATAACTGAACATGTAGAAAACTGAGACCCTGACCAAAAAATCAAACGTTAGTTTGCCAGCTTTGGAGATGGTGAGATGTTCAACAGCCAAGTGATCTTGTATCAAGCTTATGAAGAGCAACATCAGCAATATGTCCTGGCACGGTCAACTATCGAAATTGTCAGCAACAAGAGCTTTTCCGCATACAGAACATTATATTCAAGGGAACAACACCAACAACTACGATTCTACAAGGCTCAGATCCGGCCAATACATTCCCTGAAAATTCAAGAATCAACCAAGAAAATACCAATAAGTTTCATAGACGCGCTTGTATTACAGAGGTCCTATTTTATTTATTCTATAGATTCCGTCATGACAAACTTTCGACCCAGTTGTTTCAGATCATAATACAGAGTGATATCAGTACAATTAACATTGTAAAACTCCAACAAGCTCGTCCTCAGCAGGTTGACCGACATCTGCAACGAGCCTCTTTCAAAATTCGCTCTTTCGAAAAACTTCATTGTTGTAAAATGATCTGCCTGGAGGGTATCGATTCCTCAGTTGTTAATGTACAGTCTTTTGGGATTAATGTATTGACATTCAACATACATACATGTAAATATGACTCACACTTCACACACAGACACACTTCTACAGTGACCTATAAAAAAATTGGATGGAACCTGAACTTGATTTTTGTAAATCGCAAAGCTGTCGTCTATAAGTCTTCAATCATTTGAACACCACATGGCTCTTCTAAATTGAAAGTTTGTCATTTGACAGAATAGTTTCTCCACGCTACTGTTGGCTTTTCACATTATCTAAGAAATGAAGACCAAAATGAACATTCAATCGAAGACTTGTACCTGTTTAGTGGAGTAGAAGAATCATGCATTTGGTTAGGATTTATAAACGGCAGTTTCAATTTACTATCGCTACCCTTCTTTATATATAACTCGTGGATATGCCTGGTTGGCGGACCACCGGTGTGGTGTAATGCTTCAGATGATCGAAGATCAGTAAGTCAGATTGGTACATAGCAATTTGTCAGACTGAAGTGATCATTGAAATCATGAACAAAAATTAAATAAGTTCACAGCCTATAAAAAGATTTGTTTGTAGCAAAAGAACAATAGAATCATGATGATTGACCATATTCTCCTAACTTGTTGCTACATTAGGTACTCAATTATTTTCCGAGATGTCTAGACATGATCATTCGAAACGTTAGATAAACATTATCAGAGATACGAACTGTAAAGTGAGAAAATGTTTGCATGAGCCGTTTGAACGCATGTATCTGATATTTCAAAGCTACGTAAGGCAGTTTCTTAAAAAACATTGTGCCTGTCTTAATGTTCGCAAAGCCGGTGGCCCTCGTGTTGGTCACCAGTTCTTCCACCCAGAAAAAAAAGCACGTGACATACCAATAAAATCTCGTCGGCACCATCCTCTGGAGCTGTATGGTAGAAGATGAACCTCACCGCTGCACGTCGAAGGTCTCTCACTACAACACCTGTCGCCCAGGGCGTAGAGTACTCTATTTTGTGACACGTCCACCTCAGCAGGCATAAGTACTGCGCGCCGTGACGTCATGCTCTTATCATTAACACCTGTATAGTGGGGCGAAAAAAGCGCCGTGTCGCCGCCGTGGTTTGTGATCCCCGGTAAACCGGTACACTATTGTTCACAAGTTTCTAAGCATATTAAGCTATATACAGCACTGCGTGAACCGTTCGGGTAACAGCACACAAAAATGGCGTCAAGTAGACTGATCCTGTACTGCTCACGCTATAGTATATCAGTTGTTTGAAACTTGTAGACAAGGTGGATTTATGAAAAGTTTGATTTCGGACTTCCATTGTCTATAAAATTTTGAGTATCACGACGTTTCGATTGATGTGCTATCTTCAATCGTCTTCAGGTGAACTGGCGAACACGTTCCTTTCATGCCTATTTATACCCCGTCCGGTGACGTGTCGTTGTGCGCGGTCTGTTCTGTGTAGATGTTTTAGTAACGAGAAGAAACACCAAAATAGAAACAACAGTACACAGAAAACCAACTCACACAGGTCAATACTTACATTACACTTCAAACCACCCAACAGCCACGAAGAAAGGCGTCATCCGGACTTTATTCGGCCGAGCTAGGAATATTTGCAACACACAAGAGGGACTACAAAGAGAGCTCAATATCATTGAACAAGATCTATTAAACAACGGATACCCAAGGAAGCTAGGGGAAGTAACAATACAGGAAAATACCAACAGTAGAAGAATTAAACACGAAGAATCGCAGCATTTACTCATTCTGCCTTACGTCAAAGGAACATCAGATGGAATCAAAAGAATAGGTCAGCGATACAAGATCCAAACGAGGTTCTCTAGGACTGCCACCCTCAGAAGTATCCTAACAAAAACTAAGCCCAGGAATGAATCTCAAGAGACAAAGGACTGCATCTACCAGATACCATGTCAATGTGGTAAAATCTATGTCGGAGAAACAAAAAGGCCACTGGAAGTAAGAATCAAAGAACATCGTCTCAACACCCATCGAGCAGAGACAGGAAAATCTGGAATAGCTGACCACGCATGGACGGAGCACCATAAAATAGCTTGGGACGACGCTAAGGTTATTGCCAAGGAACCGCATTGGTATCGAAGGAAATTCAAGGAGGCGGCATTCATCACCAACAACAGCAAAGTGTACAGCAAACCCAGCGTAGACATTAAACCAATCTGGCAGCCACTC
Organism: Bruchidius siliquastri; assembly: GCA_949316355.1. Taxonomy (NCBI): domain Eukaryota; kingdom Metazoa; phylum Arthropoda; class Insecta; order Coleoptera; family Chrysomelidae; genus Bruchidius; species Bruchidius siliquastri. The sequence continues at coordinate 8,099,355 of OX438536.1, read as the reverse complement.
ATAAAAAAGATCAATAGATTACAACTGGACCAGACAACAAACAATGACCGACAAACAGCCACGTCAGCAGACCGGAATACCGCGCATCGGGAGCCAATCAGAACAGACCGCGCACAACGACACGTCACCGGACGGGGTATAAATAGGCATGAAAGGAACGTGTTCGCCAGTTCACCTGAAGACGATTGAAGATAGCACATCAATCGAAACGTCGTGATACTCAAAATTTTATAGACAATGGAAGTCCGAAATCAAACTTTTCATAGTATATCAGTTTAGAGATAAGCATTAAGATCGGATTTTAGAACCGTTGGTGGCTGGAAATTAATTTAAATAATTTATAAAACTTTAATCTTGGAAATAATACCCATAGTTTAAAAAAATTCTTTTTTCTTAATAATTTCTAATAGTGGAGCATCAGCTCCAAAATCCTATCCACATCTTCTATAAATTGATACATGTACGCGTATGTGAAGTACAAAGTCAATCTACTTGACGCCATTTTTTGAGTGGCAAAATTAAATTTTCCTCATCATTCATGTTCCCTATTGAACCGCTATAACAGAAACGGAAAGATTAGCTGCCTTTAGAGAAAAAGCATTGAAATGCCAAACAACATGAACAAACAGTTTAAATTCATACAAAACCCAGAAAATCAATCAAAAATCTACATGTTCGAAAGTCGGATATATTGTAGAAGTTATTTACTTATTTTGGAAGCAAATATGTGAATCTATGTAATTTGCTTGTTTTGACATGAGTTACAAGCATCTTCTCCTTTGTTATAGTCAAAATTAAATTTCATCAAAATCCGAAAGATACTTTCCGGGTATAGAAATGCCAAATATTACCTAACAGAACAGAGACTGACAGACTGACAAAAAAATAAGTGAAATTGTCTCATAAGAAAAACATATCTCCATTTGGAATCTTTTTGCGATTACAATACCTATTGGCAATCCGATTGGCGTGGTAGGTGAAATAAGTTTCTAACGCCGTAAAATACCGTATTACACTCCCATTGGCGTGGAAAATAAGATGTATGTAAGACCTAAACTAACCAAAGTACACAACAACGTCAAGAAACAGATGTACAAGCAATTACGTCTTCCAAAGATAAACACTTCAAAAACACAAACTCTCAGTCTTACTAGTTTTAATGCGTTTCAAAATAATTACAAGTTAACATAGACTGCAGACCATAATTTGATCCTTTCCCAAAATTGCGAAATTCAGCTTTTCACTTTTCCATTTCTTGAATACTTTGCCGCCACTGAATGGCTTTCCAAAAACTATAAACTTTTTAGTTCTTTCCATCATAGTAAATTACTGCACAATTTATATCAAGATCAGATCGCATATTTCGAATTATAGAGGAAACCAATTTAACCGAACATGGAATTTGGTGATGAAGGAATACAGAAACATTATACTAAAATATTATAGCTAGGTAGCGGTTCATCTTATGATGATGACGTAATCATAACATTTTACAAACTTTTATCAAATCATATATTTTTTATCAATCTTACAGGGATGTGTAATTAGAAAAATATGAAAATTATAACAAATTAACTCCAAAATATTTCTAATGTCAACGTTAAATTAGTTGGTAACTCTTTAAGTCATACATTTAGATATACTAATTTTATAGTCTACAGAATGAGTAATCTCTAATCTGCTACATATAGCGGTCATTTTTTATGATATCTTTCATTTTTATATGATAGCGCAATAATGAAATAAAGCAATGAGATATATTGCAACTGTGAGTCTTTAAAAGGCAGAAGTAGTACTACACTTGGCTTAAGAGTCTCAACAATTCAGATGATGTTACAAGAAGATTCATGTGTTCATGACTCTAGTAAGTACATTGCTATTCTTGAATTACTTTCAATAAACCAATCTTTATAGGTTGACGTTGACATACCGAAAATGTATCAGTACATGAACAGAAAATATAGACTTCTTGAGCATACAACGAATATTTATTGATATTTCCGTATATTATTAAAACATGTATTATAAAAGATATTTATTGAGGTGATGTTACGCACAAAAATTGATTAATATAATTTTTTTAAATAGATAACCTCTCACGAAGTCAGAAATTCCATGGCGCTCTAGAAGCGCTGTGAGAGGATAAATATCTGATGACAATGTCAGAAGATTCACATTTTCTTTAAAATGTAACTATCGGGGCATAACCTCGCCGATAGCTCATTCCACAGGACTGAGGTTATCCAAAGGTATAGTTTCCATCGCAGTGTTGGAAGTTCGACCTGATAGGGATGAGCCCTTCCAATTTACCATATAGTAGAATATCTACATACAGCAGATCCAGATAATCCAGCCAAGAGGTACTCCTTCTTCACTTTGGCAGTATTCGATTAATGGTCTGATCTGGGCCTTGATAGAACATGGACTATTAACATTGTCCTTAACATTATCAAAGTTTGACTTCTTTGAATACTTTTGAGTTGACAAAAAATGAAATATTCAAAAAACATTATTTATACGTCAGAAGAAATATCTCAAAATTAAAATCATTTTTGATCAAGCATTTAAAGTGACATTTGAAATCACTGTGAATTTTTAGTGAACCACAGGCAGACTATACTGGGTTTTAGCGTTCTGGAACTAGAAGGTGTAAGGTGCAGGATATTAAGGCCGTACTAATAATCTTTGCTGAGGAGCGCCGTTGGCTTAGTCGGTATATAGACTCTTCTATTTTATCCATTCATTCGTCCAGCCAAAAATGGTGGGTTGAAATTATTGTAGCGGGAATTAAAATCAATTTATGAAATCTAAGCCGATCTTTTTTCGGAGATAAATCGGAGAGAAACTGTCGAAAACGTGAGAGAAAGGTACCATTTTTCCATTCTCCATTATGATAACATTGCTACTCAAAACTATTTTCGAAATCTGCTTATTAACCGAATAAAACAATTTCCATAATTCGTTTTTATTACTGTTAATATTGAACCTAATTGAATGTTTACCTCTCTATAGGTTTCTAAATATCTTAGTGCCGGTCTTTACTGTGAGAGCTTGCTGTCATTATCTGAAGAATTTAGCAGTAGAATAGATTATAATAGCAGTATATTGTTGTTAGTCTTGATTCTTGATACGTGCAATACTCAAATAGCTTTGTTCCCACTATTAAAGTTTCCAAAACTAGAAAACAGAACATCCAGATATTTCTTTTTGACATACATTAAGATCGTCAAGGAGGGTTCAGTTATCTAAGTATTATAAAAAAGTAGCATCAAGTGGGTTAACGTTATACTTCTTACAATGTTTATGAATAAAAGTTTGAAGTAAATTTTGCAACTCTGGATCAGTTGGAATTGAAATTTGAAACATTTTTGCAAATATTAAATAACAAGATTCCTTATAATTAATTCTAAGTTCATCAATCGGTTGTATCTTAAGATTCCAAAAACTTTTTGGATCATGGGCTTTGAAAACGTCGAAAAAAGGTTTGTTTTTTATGATTTGTGACGATACCTCCGCTACCACTGCATCGATTTATAAAAACTAAACTGGGTTACAATTTTTTTGTCCTTGACTTAGTTGAGACCTAATGTCAACATGTCATCAACATTTAAATGGTGACCCTCTACTAACATATGCAACAGGCCCTAAGGATTATAGAATAATGTTGAGGAGGCAGGTTAACCCACCACCTCACTTTTCCCAAAATTGCTTTTCTCTCCAAAATGGTTTGACAATAATAAAAAGCGTGCCTGGAATTCACAATTTTCAAAAAAACACATCCAATAACGCCTTATCTGAAACTCGACACAGTACAATTCAAATATTTATTTTGCCTCATTATAAACAAAAAAATATACTGCGTTTGCAGATACTGTTTAAGTGCATTCACTATTATAAATTTTAATTACTTTCATGATATGGAATATTGCTTTATCGAAGAATCCTTCTAAAACCATTTCAAAGGTTTATTCTTAAATTGTGTGTCAGTTTAGATTGTCAGACGTGAGATAAAGCATCTCGCAGATTTAGAATATGTTTGTTTTAATAGATAACAGGTTAATTATGTTGAAATTAGTGTTTACATTTACATAGAGATAAGACCAGTCTTCATATCCATAACAATAATGTTAAGTAACAATAAAGTTTCAAGTGGCGAAATTTATATATCATGGAAGGTCATATAGCACGATAAAGATCCTAGTGCATGTGGAACATTTTGGTGATTTCCAAAGACAATCGACGTGAATAACAGTTGTTACAAAGTGAACTGGTCTGTGCATTAATACAATGCATATAAGCGTTTGAAAAATAAAAGTAACAATACAATTTCACAAAAAAAGGAGTCCGAAGAGCCTTAAATGTTCAGTCTCAGTTCCACGATATAAACTGAAAATTAATAATTACTTCATTGCCGAGCTGTCAGAAAAAAGTATCTTAGTCACTTTAGATTAATTTAGTAACTTCAGAGTCTTAGGTAGCTCAAAGTATCTTAAATAACAAAAAGTAATTGAGTTACCACTAGAAAAGTTCTTTTAGGCAAGTTACGACTAGACTACAGTACATCCAAATAATAGCTGGACTAGACATAAACATAATCGTGGGCTAAGTCCGTGGGTGTCGAAAGCTGTCACATTGCGCAGGGTCGGATTTAGAACTATGTTGGAATGAATTAATGATTTCAGAGAAAACTCTTATACGACTGATATGTCACAATTTAGCATATATATTAAAAAAATCCTCAAATCTAGTATGTTTGACAGCTATGATTCATTGACAAAACATACAATAATACAATGATGATTATACCAATACCACTAACTGCCTATACCAATATATAACCATAATATATTTAAATCAGGCCTTGGACAATGAAAAATCGAACTTCTTTTTATCAAGTCCTTCAATACCATCAACCACTCTGCTCTGGTCATATCGGCCTTCTGTGTTCTACGTACTACATGGTACTTGAATTTGATAGATGAAGTCTATCGAAAATCATCATAGTGCCTGCCCTAAATATTCTTCAAAATTGCCATAGGGATTCAGTTGCAAATCGTAGGTATACAGCAAGGAGGTTAACAATTTAAATTTTATTTGTAAGACCAATTTTTAAATAAAATTTCCCTTTAATTATCTAGCAAATAGGTTAGCACTCACCTGCTAATAACATTGTTAGAATGTAAGGTCCATTATCTCGTTTTAAGATTTCAAGTCATTAACATTACATGTACATCAAGCATGGGTCTCCGCATTTTTAATACAACCGTTTGCTCTAAGATCAGGCAAGAAAATTTTATCGTTTGCATGTTTCTCACTTTTTTTTAACTTCAACAAAATACTCATAGGAAAGAACAATTATCTCCTACGCTTGCTAGAGACAAACGCATATAGCACAACCATAGTACGTACATTTTCTACAAGATATCAGCAATCTGCATTTTTCTCTAAAATCGGGAGAAGTCGGAATAGCAAAAGGTGGTTAGGTAGTGTCAAAGCAAACCTTTTTGAGGTTTACTGATATGATAATATTATTATTAGCTCCAAAAGCAGATATTTTGATTGACTGTAAGCACTGCGAGCTGTAAGAGCTTTTCAGAGTTGCAGTTTATAAAACAATATTTAAAATCAACAATAAGAACTTGAGAGGAAGCTCTACCTAGAATATAAGGCGTTTTGCATGAGCTTCCAATATTTCGTTACCAGCGCTGATTTTTCAAGAAAATGGAACGATTTTGTTGTGCGAACCCATTTTTTATACAAAATTTTTGACATTCTCACATAAACATTGACCATTTTTAACTCTTCATTTTGGATGTCTTTTTGACCTTCAGGTGTCCGAAATATCAAAATGCAGTGATCTGTGAGGATCCCTACTAACAGGTGGAGTGATTTCCTTTTTCTGTTCCGACGTTTGTCGGAGCCTGCTATGAACCTATTGGCCTGCCTGCAGTCATATCTCTCCAACCAAGCTTTCGCCAGCTCGTTGTATGTCAATCATTACTAAGCTCCTTTTTCTGGTACCATCTCCTAACGGAGGTTGGCAATCATCATGGCTATCCTGACTTTATTAACCGCTACACTAAGCAATTGGTTGGAGGACATTCCAACCCATTCTCTCAAGTTTTCAAGCCAGGATGTTCTTCTCCGCCCTTGGCTACGTTTTCCTTTAATTTTACCTTCCATAATATTATGCAATAGTTTATACTTTGGACCTCTAAATATATGTGCAAAATATTCAAGTTTCTTCCTTTTGAGCATTCTTATTATTTCCTCTTCTTTTCCCATTCGATGTAAAAACTCAACATTTGTAATCTTATCAACCCCTGATAACCGTAGAATCCGACGATAACACCGTCTTTCAAATGCTCCGAGCTTGCTAGTTTCTGCTTGCTTAAGAGTACAGGCCTCTGCTCCTGTTGAAAATACATAGCACCGAAGCATTCGAATTCTTAACTGCAAATTTACGTTCCTACTACAAAGAAATTTATTAAGACTTATGAAGGCAGCTGTGGCAATTTCTATCCTTGCTTTTATTTCTTATGTTTGGTTAGCAAACTCATTCAACCATATTCCCAAGTATTTATAACGTTGAACTCTCTCGATTGGCGTATTGTCGCATGTGAGATTCACGTCAATGTTGCTTTGCTTTGTAATGATAATTTAGTTTGTCTTCTTTACATTCATGTTAAGTCCATAATGTTTGCAAGCATCATTTACTCTTTGTAGTAGCGTTTCTAGGTCGTCTATGTTATCTGTTAATAGAACTGTATCGTCAGCGTAATGAAGGTTACCCAATATTTGTCCATTGATGGATATCCCTTCCTCACCCTCTGTCAGAGCCTCCTGGAAAATTGTTCCACTGTATATCTTAAACAACAGCGGGGCAATATACAGCCCCGACGAACGCCCCTCATAATTTCAACCTCATCGGATAATTGATCTCCGATTCGATGATTACTAACTTAGCCTCTGGTAATACCCAGTATCGATTCGGGGCTCATGCATGTATCCCTTGTCCTCGCCATGCAATCGGCTTTTTTACACACACACGATATATGATCAATTTTTTTTATGTTACATGTCGTTAAGCAAAGCAACATTTTAATAACCAAAGGGTATTTAAATTTAAAGACGTTAGATGATTTATATATTTTTTACATAGATTTTATATTGATGTCACTAAAGTTCACAGTAGTGCATTTACAGAAAAATGTAGTCTCACAAGTTTTGTGAGTAGCTTTCTGCAGATATATGATATATACATACACTGAATAAGTTCACGCAAAGGCAGATAGACTATCGCGCTCCATAAGCGCTGCGAATATAAATATCTAATTTCATTGACCTTAAAACGTTGTAGATTGTAACCATCGGAGAATAAAGTTCCGGGTAGCACATTCCACAACGCCGAGGTTCTCCAAAAGAAGAACTTTTCAAACAGTCTCGTTCAAGGTGTTGTAAGTTCGACCTGGTGGAACTCACCACAAGGAGTGGTTTGGAGAGCATGCCCACACATGCGAGTAGCATTCTAACGATGGTCTGATCTGAGCCTTGTAGGGTAGCAGTATAGTTGTTTCGGAAAACACGATTTCCTGGAGTGGAAGAGAAACCCAAGCTCAAAGATAACTTAAATAAGTTGAAACTACAAAAAACCGAGAATATATGTTTTAAAATATAGTATACGTTGTTTATAATTCTCATGAATTTTATTTCTCTTTTTATTAATTCATTGATGTCATATTCATTTTGTTTTAGATGATAATCACAGTTTAGGTGCCTAATTCGGTAGTTTAAGACGATCCATTTTTCAAATAAGGCTTAAATTTTATTTATATTATTTTCATCTATTTTTGTCGCATGAAACATTTAACGACTTCTGATTTAACATTCTCACAATATTTATAAAGGGTTTTTAACTTGGGCCTGTTCGGTAATAATTTCTGAAATAATTGGTGCAAAAATATAATTATAAACAGAAAAACTGAAAAGGATTATAGACCTCTTGAATGTCAGAATCTGTCCCTGTCAATATAGAACTTTTTGGGAAATTTTGAACTATATAAAGTGCACTAGATGAACATTTTCATGTAAATTATCTTACAGCAAAGGTACGTTTCGCATATCAGAAACTATGCTCGATATGAATGCTAGGCAACCAAACGTGTTTCTGTACTGCTTAAAATCTAAAGCAAATTAAAATACAATAATTACACCAGTCCCCGACTATTTATCGCATATCTTGTTTGTCTGAATTGGAATAATTTTGATGTAGTAGAAACATTCAGTATTTCTGCAGTGTTATGTATTTGATGATGTCTTTTTCTCATAGTACACGGATTTTTGTGAGGACCTACCAACGTATGTACCTAATTATTTATTACTAACTGCTTTTTTATCGCATTCCTAATAACCATGAAATTAAAAATATACGGAATTTGTTAGGTATCTGTGGAAATATACTCATGTCTGCATCAAATATTACTCGAGGCTCAAGGTATTAATATCATTCAAGGCAATGATGTTGCTGATTTTTTTACTTCCTGTGATTTCATGTTGTCTCAGGTGCTGATTAAAGATAACAGAGGGTCTACTATATATAAATTGCACTTGATCATTTTGTGTAGAATGAGGATAATTATTATGGAGAGAGTTGTTTTACAATCGATGAAGGATACATACTTAGTAGGTGACTGAGGTGTTCCTGTGATTTGACATATATGAATCAAGGGCAGTGGCGGATCTAGAACCGATATGTTGCGGAGCCTGGTCCTGGTTAAGCGTCTGCGTAGGGGTGGGTCAAAATAGACCCCTGGATCCGCTATTGATTAAGGGCGAATCTACAGGAGGAGTGGGAATGCTGGAGACACAGGTTCGAGTCCCATCCGCACCTAAAATTGTTCTCGGTTTTTCTCACTACAAAATTGTGTCCTTTATCTCTCTTTTCTAGCATACATGTAATAATTTAGTCCAAAGCTTCCCCTGAATATACTAATGTAGTTATAGCGAAACACGTATCGGGTGTAAGAAATTGGGTTGGCTTTTCGTAAAACTATTTTAGTATTTGTGGTTCCTGCACCACAAGATCCAGTATCATATATTGTGACCACAAATATTTGAATAAGTGGTTTGACGAGTGGTAAAACTGTGTAGTGTTTGGGGTTGATACGCCAAAGTATTCAGTATCGCATATATTGAAAGTTGGGGCAATGCCCCTCATGTTCCCCTATATGCTTCATTGGTGTTTTGACCACGCTCTTTGGATTTCTGGAATCATTTGACATTTTCTAGATTAGTCTTTTCATGAAAATCTCAACAAACATGGATATGAAAGTAGGAATATGTAACACATCTTGATATCAAAAGACCAGCAGATGTGATGGTTTAAGAGAAACCTAGCTAGAAGGTTGAATGATGAAGAATACTGTATTGCTTAATTTATTCCATACCTAATTTATTATGGCACACCACTGAGCCTAGCAAATAATGTGATGTAAATGTGATGAAATGAGATTTATTTGTTGCTTATCTGTAATTGAGTCTAGTTATTGTACGATTGTGATAGACAATTTCATTATCTCAAAAACCTGACGTCAGAGTACAATATGTTAATAACAGTATCGTGTATACTGCATATGGTCTTCCAATATCTATCTGAGCAGAAGAATAACAATAATCGAACAATGATAACCTAAATGATAAATCAGCGCATAAAAAATATGACATTATCTACGTCTATAAATGAATTATTAAAATAATATCTTAAAGAAAAAAGCCAGACAGTTTTTTGACCGACACTATATGTTTGACAAAATAAAATCGACAACTGTGACATCATGAAGAACAGAGCTATAAAATGCTACCCAGATATGGAAAACACATTCTTCTTCAAAGACATTGGATAATTTTAGCATTTATGTGGACATAGTTTCAATTAGTATGTAAGTACTACAGATATTGTATACTCATCACTGAACAGCAGCAGCATTAGACTGTTAGAAAAAATATTAACACAAAACCTATTTAGAATCAACGATCATATGCCTATCATTTTTCTAATTGCGGCATAACCTTTGCTGAATGCTTTATCCTAAATATAATAAATGTTACTAGAGGTGTTATTGCGTAACATAAACAACCATGCTAGTAGTATTAGCAGTAGTAATGTGGAGGCAAAGCCTGGCAAGTAGGCCAACTTTGACCCTTTTTGCCGACCCCAACTATGGCTGACATGGTAGTTCCTTAGTGTCGAACCTACCTGACCTTTTAATAAAGGTCATGATGTCCCATCATTTGGCTGAGTAGCACTCTTCCCTGTCGAACTCCGCTGTGTCGAACACCTCAGCTCAAAGGCCGCTGTATATGGCACACTCACCCAGGAAGTGGAACGAGGTCTCGCCCTCCTCTCAGCACTTCTGACAGATTGGGTCTTCAACCACTCCTATGAGTGTCAGGTGTCTGTTCAATCTGCAGTGACCTGTCAGGACCCCAACTAACAAGTGGAGTGGATCCCTCCTCCAGTTCAATAGCCGTAGCTCCCTACGTTTGTTTGGGGCATGCTATGAACCTGTTGGACTGCCTGCAGTCATCTCTCCAACCATGGTTTCGCAAGTTCGTTATACGCCCAAGCATCTAGGGCATTACTGACCTGGCCTTTGCTAATAACCAGCAACGGTTCGGGGCTAATGCATACGCCCCTTGCTCTCATCCTCGCCAGGCAGTCTGCTTTCTCGTTACCTGGCACCCCGCTGTGACCAGGGACCCACATGAGGGTCACATTCTTGGATTGGGCTAAGCGTTGGAGGGCGGCACTGCATTTCTGGACCAGTGGTGATCTGATCCTAGGAGATGCTACCGCCCTCAAAGCTGCCCGATTATCGGAGCATAAAAAGATGTTCTGCACTGTGCACTGTTGTTCTTCTGCTGAATATGCGACCATTAGGATGGCAAATGTCTCCGCCTGAAAAACTGACGTTCTGGGTTCTCAGCGCTCCGCTTTCTTCCACGCCTCTCCCTGCCAGGCACATTCCCGCGCCACTGGATCCGATCTCTTTCGAGTGAGACCCATCGGAAATCTTATATTTCCTCCCGTTCACTCTTCCCTAGAGGGAACAGTGAGTGAGAATCTCCTATCGAACCTTATCTTATCGTTGGCCCTTGCTATCCTGAGTAAGCAAATGGGGAGGTTGCTTTCCGCTACCTCCTCAATCGTGGCTCACCAGCGGAGCTGACGCAGTCCACGAGCCCCCGTTCCGCATTCTCAGACATGGTGCCTCGCTTGATCCAGACGTTCAGGGGCGGCAAGCCGAAGAGAACGTCCAGGGCAGGTTCTCATCGCTCCCGTAATCCCCAGCGCTGCCATTCTTTGAATTTTGGTCAGCCTGTTGACTACCGTGGCTCTTTGGGTGCAGGTCCACCAAACCAAGCACCCGTACTGAATCCTGGCTCTGATCACCGACCTGTAAAGCCAATTCAGTACCTGAGGCTTGAGCCCCCAGGTTCTGCCTACAACCCGGCGTAACTGCCACATGGTAGCAATCGCCTTCTTGTACAGAAGGTCGTTTAGCTTATTCCATGACATTTTACTATCCAGTACTACCCCCAGGTACTTCACTTCGCTGGCTAATGTCAGTTGTGAGCCCTGTAGGGTGGGCGGCTTAAAGTCTTCTATGTTCTTCCTGTGTGTGAAAACGACCAACTCTGTCTTGGCTGGGTTGACTGAGAGTCTCCGCGTAGGCTTGTGACTATAGCCCAGCAGCGCTGAACTTCTCCAGGAGGCCATCCATGACCAGGCACCAGGTGGGGGGAGAGGCAGCTGCACCTCTAGCTTAACCTCTCCTAGAGAAGCGCTAAACAACCATGCTAAACCTTATTGAAGTTGATCCCTAACTCTCGACGGCTAGACTTATGTTACCGTAGAACTAAGCAACAATTTATTATAAGAACGAATCACATACTGTAGAAGATTGCCTCGTGAATAATTTCACATCCACATCTATTTTTGGAAGCAAATAAACATCTCGGTACTTGAGAAATATTGAATATAAATATACCTGGAAAGATAGTACGACTCGTTGGCTGATGGTATTAACATTAAACAAATTATTGACGACTTACACTCCCTGTAAGTATATTCTTGACTTTAATCTGAACCAATTGACCCATGAATATAAATCAGATTAAAAAAACTGACCTGTGTCGTTATAGGTAATGCTGAACATTTTAGATTCGAAAAAATATATAATCAATAAGATCCATAAAGAGTGTGATAAAAAGTTTTAATTTTGGAGCCCCAAAATAAGTTAATAATTCTGAATGGATTATTCAAAACCAGTCATTCCGATATTTATAAACATTTTATTTGTATTAGTACCGTGAAATATCGAGTCAGCCTTCTACCACAAAAGCACGTTGACCTTAAAACGCTGGCGTTGTAAATTGTAACTTTCGGGTTACAAACTCCCCGGCGCGGCTGCCCATTCCAGAACGCTCTTTTTAAAAAGTATGACTTTTGGATGAAGCTCTTTCAAGCTGTTTAAAGCTCACCCTTGTGATGATGCGCCCTTTGGGCTCCACTAATGATCGAGTATTCAAGGATTCTAAAATAAGTATTTTCACTGTATATATTTGTTCAATACGCATGAATCAATTCTAATAATTTTGGCTTTAGGCTAGATATTTTTCAAGCTATTTCATGAAACATGCAAGGTTGATGTCTTCCATATTTTTCCTCTTGCCTGTTTTTGAGAGAATTTCTGGTCATCAATATTCTCCTTGCATACCGTTTACCCTTCTTCTTGGAATATCTGTGATAACTGCATCCAAGAACAATATCAGTCATGTGCATACTTCGAAAATATAAAAACGTGAACCTTACATTGTTATTATTTTCTTACTTCTACTTTCTTACAGATCGGAATGCCAGCAACGTGGCATTCATTGGTCTTGGGCAAATGGGAGCTCGTATGGTAAAAAACCTAATCAGCAAAGGTGAAAAAGTTAAAGTGTTCGACTTAGTACCTCAAGCGGCATCGAGTGTCCAAGGAGTAACAATTTGCAACTCTCCAGAGGAAGCAGCCAAAGATGCGTGCTTCGTGTTCACGATGCTTCCCAATGGCCATATAGTTAAAGATACGCTGCTGGGTGAGAAAGGTATCATGAAAGGGATCAGCAAAAATGCGTTGTTCATCGATTCGTCCACAATTGAGCCTCAACAGTCTCAGGAGTTGGGAAAAATAGCAAAAGAAAATGGATTCAGGTATACTAAAACATATTATTTAGCACGGACGTAGTTGAGTTATTCATCTAGTTGGTACCATCAGGGTGGGTCGATCTGTGTCAAAATAAAATACTTTTATCCCGAAGACAGTTAATTGATGTTATTGACATTCTAATTTCTTTGACAAAGGATGCTGAGGTAGCATAAACATGAGTAAAGTTCGTTCAATCATTACCTGTTGTTTATCGGCAGGCCTACATTGGCCATTCACTATTCTGTTGTCTTAGGCTTATTTAGATTTCTTTCGATAGAACCAAATGCCTTCAAACACGCTCAGCTCATATAAGATTTATATTATAATCAGAAACATTAAGGATCAGTCGACCAGTATTGTTCATATTGTTTCTCCACAGAAGACTTCAAAAACGGTGGAGGAATACTAGAACTCTTTCATAGTTGTTGATAATTTCTGTGCACCATACGTTTTTTATGTCTCTTGGTATTTGTCATTAGTTTTGTTTCATATCACTGGTTGAGATTATCTATTATAAAATAATGCGATCAATATCATCTGGTATAAGTCAAATTGGGCCTCTAATCTGCGATCACCACAACAGATCAACCGAAGCACGTGAAAAGAGTAACTTTTGGGACAAGCTTGTTCAAGGTGTTGGAATTTCGACATGATGAATATGTGCTCATTGGTCATTTAGTGTTTGTTGTGTAGATGACTCTTGACGTTATTATCGGAGACTCTCTCAGAGCATTTCACTGCTGACGTTGATCATCAGAAGCTTGACGGAAAATGACTGTAGTTCTAGTCGTCCCTCCATCTCTACAGTTTGGAAATCAGGATCTGATTTTCTTGCCAGGATGGTTGTCCGAACGTTGAATTGAACTCCATTTGTACATGATAATTTGACAATTCTTTCGATATTTTGTCGATTCGGACATTCCACCTGGCACAGCTGAGAAATAATATCCCATATTAAATAAGCTATCCATTTTCCAGATTTCTAGACGCCCCTGTATCAGGAGGTGTGACAGGAGCAGAAGCTGGTACTTTAACTTTCATGGTAGGAGGAGAAGAAAAGGATGTTGAAGAAGTGAAACCTGTTCTGCTTAAAATGGGAAAGAACGTTTTCAAATGTGGTGGAACCGGTACTGGACAGATCGCCAAACTTTGTAATAATCTCATATTAGGTGAGTGTTTCCGCTTCAAGCTGGATGCCAATATCATGGAAAGCAATCCAATTTGGAACAACATTGAAAAATAAAGTATTGCATCTACCAAATACCGTTTATCCGAATAGATTCTAAATTATGGATCCCATCAAAATTTTTCGCATTTTGTAAGGCAAATTTGATAATCATGTTCGACATATTTCTGACAATCATTTTATTGCCAACTTGAGAAATATTTCTTGCAGCTATAACAATGATCGGAACCTGCGAATCGCTAAACATGGGTGTTAAGCTGGGTATGGACCCTAAACTTCTCACCAACATCATCAACGTCTCAACAGGCAGATCGTGGTCTTCTGATACTTACAACCCTGTACCTGGAGTAATGCCAAACGTACCATCGTCCAATCAGTATAAAGGAGGATTCGGCGTATCCCTGATAGCCAAGGATTTGGCGCTAGCTGAGAATGCTGCTCTGAGCGTAGGAGCTCCACTACCTCTAGGAGCCATCTCCCATCAGTTGTACAGAACTCTGATTGCCAACGGATTTAGTGATAAAGATTTTGCTGTAGTTTACGATTTCTTGAAGGGTAAACAATAAATTAAGCTACACAATACGTGTTGTCTTAATTGATTTCCTCAAGAATAAGAGATTGGGTGATTACTACGAATAAAAGTCGTTAAGTGGGATATGTTTCGCTTTTAATCTTTATACTATCATTAGACTGTGGATTTGATTAGTTACGAGGATCACCCGGAAAGTTTTTAGATACAAAAAAACTAGTTTTTTTTGAAAACTTTAATCTGTTTTTTCAACATAGTCTCCCCCTACCTCAATACACTTACAGCTTCTACAGTTTCCGGAGTAACAGCAGTGGGCGGTCAACACGTGCGCGATTCATCATTGAGTGAGACCCGGACCCTTTTAAACTCAGCAAACCAATTAAAAATTGTAGCCCTAGAAGGGGCAGAGTCCCCAAAACAACTCACTAAACTTTCGTGACATTCTGCTTGTTTTAGTCCCTTTTTATAGTCATACAAAATCATGGCTCGAAAATCGGAACTACCCGGTTCCATTTTCACGTTAAAATTCGGCCAACACTGAGATGCATTCGAGACCGTGGCAATGCAACTGCTGAACGATTCAAACGCTGCCTTTGCGTGTAAGCACTTACAACTTTAGACAAAATAGCTGCGTGCTCAAACTTGTTTAAACTGGTATAGATTAGGAATATCTAAAGACTTTCAGCGTGACTCTCGTAGAATATTGATAGCAAGATGTGACTGGCGACTGCATTTGCATGAGGGTGGAAGGAAACCATAAGAAACATTCAAAAATGATAGTCTATAGTCGAATTTTTGCTACACAGGGTTGTAGTTTATATTCATGATAGGACTATATAGCTAATTCACAAGTTATGTATCTACGTAGCAGAGTCAATCTGACAGTCTGATGCTTTTAAAATTAAACTGGTCTACGTCACACTTATGATTTTTAAGCCTAGTGTAAGAATTACACAAAATATCTCCATAATAGAAGACTTTCACGATGTGGAGCGTGAAACCGCGTAATTAATCTACCATTACTATTGTTTGGTGTCGACCACCAAACCCTTAGAATTGGTCGATGCCCTCGTTGAAAGTTTGAGAAATATAAGTATGCTTTCCATTTTCATCGGAAAATTTGGTACACATATAAACTCGATGAAAATGCTCTATTATTATGGTATAGTCAAGAGTGTAAAAAAATTCACACTATGTCGATAAACATTTTTATCTTGAAAAAACTTGATTCTAGAAGATTGAGTCAGTATATCCTATGAACAGAACAATAAACAATCAACACATAAAAAAGCATAATGTATTTAACAGAAAATAATACTGCCCATATAAATATAAACCTCTTACATCCATTCTATGCTACCACTAAAACATTCATATTCATGATAAAATGGAATGTATAAATATTTTGAAATGAAAATAAAAAATCACATTAAGTGATACATTATTGCATTTTGATTAAAACATGTATCTATGAGATTCATTTTCAAGAGTACGGATGAAATATGTTGATAAAATAAATATATATAATATTCGAGATCTTCAAACTCTGTAATTGCAATTTTTCATTGAAGGAATCTCTAAACAACAGATCACATTTAGAACAGTTACGAAAGGAACAATTATTCTTTTTACAATACACAAATTAAAACCTAAATAAAGATCTAAAAAATACTTCTGTAATACTTCACTATAAGTTAATGGTAAATGAAAACATCAGCATTTTGGGTATTTTGTGGAACTGAAACGCTTCGCTAAAAAAATCATAATATATGTTGATGTGGATTTGTGGAACTGCTCAAACAATTTTATCAAAAAATAACATACAATAACAATCATAAATTGTAAAGGTGAATAGTATGCAACAATGAATTCAGCTCAACATAATACATTAACACATACTTAAACTGCATTATATGGACATACAGTTTTTCGAACAGCGAACATATTTTATTATGGATGTATATAGCTATATTTCCAAATAATTACAAATCATTTTGAGATTTGACAGCTTATTTGCGTGATATGGTAAACGCAATTATTACAGTGTTTTAAAAATACATATTTCATGTAAGCTGCTGTGCATACTGACATAAACTAGTAGCAATCCACTTTGAAATACATTTTGAGTTAATGTAAAATTTGCACTACGCCAATCTGACTGAAATGCATTATTTGTGATCAAACTTGTATGATATTGTGCTATACATACTACAACAGTTAACAGAAGACCCAAAATGCAATAACATATAGCACCACTTACTGCAGCTTTTGGCAAATAATATAGATTATATTAACAACATGAAGTTGATTCCAATTAAATGTAGTACCCGTTTCATCATCTTATAGTAAGGCGAATATCCGTAGGTACTAAAATTGAAAATTAAAATTTCGATAGTATTTTCATTTATCATTAGGTATTGAAAGTGGTCAAATGGACTCGGAACACATATTTACCCTTTCTAGTCCTTTGTACTATAATTCATGTTAACCCAAAAATAATAAATTAAGACTCAAATATGGATGAAATATTAATTCCTCCAGTTATGAGTTTGGCTTGTCAAGCACAGTTTTCATAATGAAACAAGTTGCACTTTTGCAAGACGTCATTTTGTTTCATTGTGCTTTATTTCGCTTTTCTAGGCAATCAATGAAACCAGACTCACAACAACCTATGGACATTTCATTATCTTCCTCAATATATATGACAGAAAAACAAGAAAATACTTTATCTGACAAAAATCAAACCTGACCTCTTTCGAGTCATAATTTTTACATAACACTTTATAAGTGTATATTGTTACACACTATTTGAAATGATTAGGTACTTTGTATTTGTGTTTCTGGTCTGTAACAATGTTATATTTTATAATGGATAAGCTTTCATACGATTTGATTCATTAAATAATATCATATCAAAACAATAGATACATTATTGCCACAATATTATTAATATTCATGAATACTGCAATCTACTTCGTGATCAGTATGATACTAGCATTCTAAGCAAAATGCTCATAGACAACCTCTAACATGTCTGTATGCATTGTTAGAATTTTATGAGAGTATCATTTACCAGTGTCTTAGTAAAAAAACGATAACATAGGTTTCACACGCTACTGATTTTGACATTTTTGAGAAATATTTCACATCACTTCGGTGCTTCAACTTTATTCAGCATGGGTTAAATGACAAAGTACATTGACTGCTCTCGGAGGTCAATTTCTTGCTGTTGTATCAAATTAGACACATAACGTACATATAGATTAAATCTTTATCGCACAGCATTCAAGTCTACAGTTTCACCAACTGACGAAGAGATTGTGGATTTTGATTATGTCTAAGTCTCACTTACTTATACGTAATCGGTAGATGGAAATAACATTTCATAGTAGATCAAGTGTATTTCTCCTAAGTAGTTAAGGTTTTTGTTTTGGATTTTACCACAATCATTTCAGAACTTAGAACGAGTAGTACTGAACACTTGGTATGAAGCAATTATTCATTATTTGTTCATTCTACAAATTTGTCTATGATGCTATATATTCTTTTTCGAGAAAATTTGAAGCACCTAATGTAGTTTACTTGTTTAGTCACAAAACCCATTCCACTATGATAGGACGAAAATTAATGTGTACATTATGCTTTGATGCAGGTACGAAAATAAATGCTATTTGTCTGGCACAATTTGATGGTCTCAAAAGAATAAATGATATGTACGATGACAATATGATAATATATTAGTGTGACACACCGTTTCCACTATTACTACTCAACTAAAAAGCTCTGCATACTTTTATCTATGATACAGCTCCTAAGTAGCATTAAATAAATGGCTTGTATAAATTCACATAAAAAAATTCGATGTTATTTATATTCAGTTTAAGTACGTTATATCTAACAGCTTCAGGTTTTCCATAAAAACTTGTCAGCTATGAAATGTATACCTACCGGAATTAATTTTTGAAGCTTTATGATGCTATCCAGATAACAACTAGAACTAAGCTAAATTTACCAGTTAATGTAGGATAGTGACTGTACAAAGAAAATTCGCCGACTATTCTTTATGAAAGACAAACAAATATTTCATTTTCTGACAAGTTGTATACAATGCAACCACCATTTATTGTCTCAGTTAGGCAAAGTGCTTATGTCGATACATATAATTTTAGTCTAGCTTTAATTACACAACCTTTTTAGATATTCAGTAAGTTACCGAAAATTATTAGCTTAAAGACTAGACATGTCTGAAAATTCTTTCAAATAAATTCAGGAACACGGTATGCTCATCAGCTACCGAGAATAATCCTGAAGAATGAATATACATATATTTTGCAGATAAAAAGATTGTGTAATTGAGACATGAGGGAAGAGTTATTTTATATTATATTTATTATATGCATTATACTATTTTAATATGATGCATTGTCGATAAAGTTTCGATAGAATCTGCTTCTGAATGAGATCAAAATCAGCTATTCACCATGCTATAACTTTACACAATATTGGTATTTTGACTTGTACTGGAAAAATATTATATATTTTAGTATAGGTATACGAAACGAGCGTTTTTATTTAAAATTAGACGCAAGCAGTAGGTCTATGTTACAAAATAAAAACGATTTAAGTTTCCAACGATTAACTCCACATCTTTAACTATATAATAGAGTACTTTAACAGTCGGTCACAGTTGTTCTAATGATGTTTGAGAGATACTTTTAAAATAAGCTGCAAACTAATAGCTACGACCAGCTGTGAAAGTGCCTATATATGTATTGAGAAACTAGATTTGTTGATACAGGAAATTAAGCTTTTGACAGCAATTCTTTAGTAAAAACCACTTTAATTCGTTCTAATTTATTGATAGCTTAAGCAATCAGATACAAATAGTCCATTACTATTCTTTGATACAGCATCGCGCTGAACACAGCATTGGGCAATAAAGCATGTCTTAGGTCGGCATATTTTTCTATGAAAAAAACCTTCCAGTGTATCATTTGGATTCATTTGAATTTTCTGATCGCTCTATTCTAAAAACCAATATACAATTGGAGTCGAAAGAAATTAATTTAGTAGAAAAGATATTCTATTACAATATGTGGATTAATGGAAGCCCAATTTTATTTTGTTCAATGTGAACACTGCTTGGATTAAGTCTTTCAAATATATTCTAACTAGCAAACTATTCAAATCTTGAATTCATCATTTCAGTCTCTGATGATTTCCTGTACTTGAAGTCGACAGATTCTATCCGAAATTCAGGAATTGGACGACAATTACTTGAGTCTCACACAAATATAACATAACAACTTCACAGCCTGAGACAAAACAGTGGCAAATTATATACCGATGGATTATATCTACACATTTATTATATATGTGACTGAGGTATTTAAATATTGGTGCAATTCTTCATAACTACGCCTTCGCATGGAGACTATCAAACGCTTTCACTTTATCGGGAATTGCCGCAATTTCAATCGGTACTCGTACAGTCAACTCACGCAACGTAGCAATGTAAGATATTTTCCTGTAGAATTTAGAGCTGCAATGAAATTCGTATGTGAATATGACTTTAATAAGCAGAATTACAATCATATACAATCATTATATATTATCTTCTATAAGAAAAACCTGTCATCAAGTTATCAGATGAACGAAGAACGCCTTAGATTTCTATAATCATAACACAGCATATTGAATAAATCACCCACCTTATAAAAGGTTTCGCCATGAACAACATCGTTTTGATCCACAACGTAGGATGAACAATGTAAAGGTGACTGAGATTCTTCCTTAATTTCCGACTGACCATATGATAGCATCTCTTCAACCAACCAAAAGAAGGCAGCTTTGTGGCGCCACCATGCAAGTAAACCAGTACGTAATCGTCTGTTACTAGCCTCTCTAATGTCCATAAGACATACCTGAAAATTAAGATTGTTCAGTCACATTTCTGTCTAACTACTAGTTTCTGAATTATTGCACAGGTAAACAAATCCATAAACTTGCTTTTCCAAAGAACTTATTTTGACTTTACAACGCATGGTGTAATACAATTAAGAAATCATTCATATCTTCTCACAGTCCACACCTGATTGGTGTGTTTGCGATCGTGAACCAACAATATGTCTGTGAGCCAGGCATGAGATACTCTGCAGTTGGAGAAGTGATGTGGAAGATTGGCGCGCAAACGGCGGTCGGTGCATCATGTTTTTTTATGCCTCTGTCATCTTGATTTAACGTAGCATAATGCTCAAAGCACATCAGCTGGACCACCACCGCAGGTCGTGCGATATATACAATTTTGTAAGTGGCTGACTCTGATGGAGAGACCTGTGATATGATATTAGTTAACAAAGATCCCAATTTCCATATACTGTGGTGATTTCTTCCATGTCAGCAAAATAGTTACAAAATGATTTTAGACACCCAAGAAGGCATATTATTATTTAATATGGAAGTGAGCATAAATATTTATATTTTCACTAATCAATCATTTTGAATGAAATTGAGCCATCATAGTAAAAGCTTCCACAACAAAAAATGCGGTATGTCCCGTGTTTAGCTAAATACAATAGTGTCGCTAGACTGAGAAATTGGTTGCTTCCCAGGTTACACGTAGGCTAACATGAATATTAAAAAGGATACAAGTTCTTAAATCTTTCGTCAAAACGTCACTTTGAAAATTGTGATTTTTATAAGTAAAAACTGGTGTAATAATCAAACAACCTTATTATAATTAATTTTTAATATTTGCGATTTGTTGGGTAATAGCAATTAATAAGATCTATGTTAAAAATGACATTTGTTGTCGTTTACTTACAAAAAAAGATTATCCATTACATAATCATAGTCTACCCTGGATCTGTCGGGTAGGTAACATGCCGAAAACAATACAATGGCAGTATGGCCCCCTGCTCTAAGGTATCCTCCATGTGAGAGTACTCTCTTGTAAGGCTCTATAACCTACGGCGGAGAACGGATGATATGAGGTTGAATAATATGTATTGATTCATTTAATACATTAAATAGAATAACTTGGCTGGTTGAATGAATACTATAACTGTAGTAAGAACTTATTGTAAATCATTGGGTTGTACACTGAATTTTCCAGATGTAAGTGATTTTTGCTATAATGCTATGTTGAACAATGAATTCAATTGTCAGGTTAGTGATTACCCTAACCACAAAAAAACATACAATATCATTTTTTGGTTTAAATCTGTTAGGGACACGTTGATCATTACATACACGCATGTCGATAGTACGTTGTTCACCACCTGGTAGTACTGCACGCTGCCAATGGCGTGCATGTCGCCTTTCCTCGGCAGCTGAAAGTGGTTCGATTGGATCTGATGGGCTAATGGCAGGCTCTGAAAAAAATTAAACCACGTAAATTAACTTAGTATCTCCTAAGCTCGCAACAGGGAAGAGGAATAATCCTCAGTTCATATTTTATGTCGCTCGGGGGCTCTCCAATGAGCAGACACTATCTAACTATTGGAAAATATATTCCTGGCAATACTATGATGTCACAAAACTGCTTCTCCCAATTATTTTTGCAACTGAGACTCTCAAAATTAAATAAGGGGGCTTGTACATACTTACTGTTATTTGGGAAGATATTGATGTTCCCAATAAGAATACGTATTCATGATCTAAACAGTGTTGCTCAGTTCACTGCTATGCAGGAACCTAATTCCATAATTTAGAATTATGTGCCTGAGGATAATCCCAGGATAATCGAATAATAATTCTTACTAACCTTCTGTGTTTTCACTTTCTCCATTGAATACATCCTCAGACTTCAAACTATCAGAACGACTTTCTATAGAAGAAATATCACTGTCTTCACTGCTACGTGTTGGCAGTACTTTAACTCTCCTCAGTTTATTGCTTCTTTTATTGTGCGCCAAAAAGTTTAGGTTCCCTGAAAGAGACGCCAATAATACAGACAACAAATTTATTTTGGTAAGTATACCATATTAATTCACTGAATGTTGTATGTATCATGTTGAATGAAAATAAATGTATTGGAAATTACACAACTACTTTTTAGGTTTTTTCAATGTAATAGAATCATGTATTCGAAAAAGTTAATTTCCAGCACTACAAAATTAAACATATTTTTGAACAATCCTAATATTATTAAAAATAATCTTGGCCAAACATAGACTCACAAAAATAAGTGCGAGACGTTATAATATTCTAATATCATTATATTTCTAAGTGCAAGATGGTTACAATGTTGGAAGTACTGAGTTAATGTACTATGCCAATGGGTGCAGAAGTACTGTATTTCCAAGAAACTTCGAATTCGATATATTCTATGGTATAGCATTGATGCTTTATGACACATACATCACAAAAAAACTATCATCATTCATTTCCATCTTTCAGTCTGTACTGTCAGGTAGTCCTTTTCATAAAACTCGGTTACAACCTAGACAACGATGATTAAGCTTTGTTGTTTTCGGAAATGGGTTGCTATCATCAAAAAAACCAAAATAAATAAAAAAAATTCAAACATATTTGCGGATCTTTTCAAAAGATTTTTTGTTATAAATGTTCATAATGCATTGAAAATCTACCATGTTAGTTAATCATTGTAAACATAATTTAACAGACTACCACACAAACTAAAAGTATTAGCAAATAAACATCGCATTGTAAAAAGTAAGCTAAAAAAATGGATATTAACCAATGTATACTAAAAGATCATAACACAAGAGAAAACCTGACTTCTACTGTCATTAAGATTTTAGTCTTAAGTTGTAATTATTACTTTTATTTTAGTTTTTTCTGATGAGGACTAATTTATTCCAGATCTGTTTTAGTGGCTTTTACTATAGATTACTCAATTTCTTTCTAATAGTGGTCATGAATAATGAATGCTATTTAGCTATTGCTATTGGAAATTATAGATATTGTTGAAAACTTGAAATTTTATGATCATAAAAGATTAAGTTTTTGAGTATTTGTTAAATACAATTCCAACTATTAACAATCCCAAAATTTAATACAAATCTTCATTTTTAAACTGATATGATTGCACTGGAAATATGGCATTAGCCTCCTTGATTTCATTATTTAGATATTGTATACCTTTCAGACCAGCTCTTAAAAACATGGTTTAGGATGTCAATCTGGAATGAACTGACAATCATAATATTTTGTTTTGTTCTTTAGCCAATATTCATTAGGGAGAATAGGATCACATTATACAAAACACAATGGAGGAAAAATCCTTAGGCTCATAAGTAATATTCATAGTATAATAAATTTATATAAATCTCTGTAGCATAAATTGCACTTCACTTACATAAAGCAATAAAATTAGAAATGTGCAATTTCCTTCACAGCCATTATATCAGAATTTTTAGCTAAAAATATCAAATTATACAATTAGACTCACCTTCTTTAGCATTCAATGTCAGTGATGCATGCTGAAAGTTGGAGCTTAGATGTGCTTCATAAGCAGATTTGTCATTTTCAGTATCACTAGAAACATCAGGAAGCATTTCTATGGGATCATATGGCATAATTTTTCTCAATAATGATGGACTTCTTGGAAATTCTAGAATGAATATAACCATTTTACTCAATATTTCAGCAGAAAAATAAAATATAATTATTAAAAATAGTTCTCATACCAGATAATTTATTGTATTCTGCATTATATTTTTCCAAGTCTAAATCAAAATCATTTTCATGTTGTTTGGTCTCAATTTCCATGCATGAGCTATGTGCTTTAGGTGTAAAGAAGTTGGTAGGATGTTTTGTTTTTGGTTTCTCTGGTATCAAATCAGGAAAATCAGGTGATAAAGGAGGTGAAGGTGATTTCATCAAAGGATGAGAATTTGTTGCATTTATTGTGGTAATGCTTTCTTTGGTTGTATCCTCGTTTTCGTTCAGTTCATTAGTCAGCACCTCATTATCTAGCACTTCCTTTCTAGAGCTTGGAAGTCTCAGAACTTGACTAGTAGAAGTTTCTTCATTCTCTTGACTAGATGCATTTGAGATATCAGATATGTCCATTTTTTCAGATGCTATACTTTGAGATTCACTGAAAGCATATTGCCATGAAAGAAGGTTACAGTAAGTTCAAACATCTTTCAAATTAGATGATTTTATACATAAGATATCTTATACATCAAAAAACTCCCACAATGAATATTATGAATGTATAAACCAGTTTTACCTCATTGTAATTTAACCAATAGTTTATATAATATTAGATGTGTGACAGTTATTCTATCTTTTTTCAAAGCATTGGTAATAAAAACGGATTAGCGATTTTAGCAAAAAATCCAAAAATATCTAAAAACTTAGATCCAAAACATATCTATCGAGTTAAATGTCAGGTAGCCAGGTTGTCCGTTGTCAACATTGTTGACTGTTCTCATTTGTCAACTGCCAACTGCCAGGTGATGCACAGTTGCCAAATGTTCAAGATTTCCTCAGCGTCAGCTCTCTCGTTAATAGATCGGCTTGTTTTGTTGGCGAGATCTGTGTTCTCGTCAGGAATGTATCTTACTAGTTACCATATTATTGTCCAACAAATTCATGACCTTTCCGACAACTATTTGTATTTCATAAGATCATTTGGAACTGACACATACACGGACCACTGTATAGCGTTTTGCATGAACACTGTGAAAAATACATAACGCTTTCCGTGGTGATCAATTTTCCTAATAAATATTTGACTTATTGACACGTGATCGCTAAAACTGGCAACAAAAGAAGGAAAGTGAAGTTCGTTGTGGGTTGGGTTGAAGTTTTGTTAATTAATTAATTGTTAGTGCAAAATACGGGTGACTGGTTGCATAAAGCAATTTTTTCAAAGTGCATTTGTTTTAGATTATTAATGTAAAATAAGTATATACAAAATGAACAAGCAGTGTGCAAGATGTGAAAAGACAGTGTATCCCACTGAAGAACTGAAATGTTTGGATAAGGTGAGATACTTCCTATCGATATTCAATTCAATAAGTGAGTCTGCTTCGTGTCTAAAAGCTCTCATCATGTTGGTTTCACTATTTTAAATTCCTTTATGGCCCCATTAGCATGTTAATGTTCTGTTCAATATTATAGTCAAGGCTGAAGAAGTGAGTCACAAAAATTAAACCACTTCCCTTAAATGATGTCAATGATTTTCATAGAATAGGACATATGCTTCAATTAGATGTAGGTGAGACTAATTGCTCCAATGGATAAATAATGAATTTGAGTAATTCTCTCATAATTACTGGTGTTCCTCAAATTTTATATGGCTTGTGTTTCTTGTTTATATGAATGGGGGCAATGGCAATTTGTTCAAAATAGTGCAGGGTGACATCATATCCTTAAAAATATGTGTCTATAGTTGTTTCTGTCACAATTTTTAGATAAGCCTCTTTTCTAATTACAGTCAGCACTTCTTGTACCTTATGAGCGTGACACACTTCAGTTTGAACTCTAGAAAACTGAAAAAAATATGTCATTTCTCAAGAAATACTTTGATACTATAGTGGCTTGAAAGGTTAAAAAAAACCCAACTTATATTTACTGTGCTAGAAATACTACATTTTTAAAGGCAAAATATTTTCCTATTATGCACATGTTCACAAGAAAGTAGGTGTCAGCTTCACTACTTAACTAAATTATTTATTAATCAGAGTTCTACATAATATATTGATCTGTTTATTTACACTTCATTTTGGTACTCAGATAAAAATTGTTTAATTTGAACATAGGGTTTTGATCTGTTTGTCTGAAGAAAAAATAGTTGTGTACTTAAACCACAGTAACACTAATGAAACTATTTCTTTCAGTGACAAGTTTTGATTTATATTTAAATCATTGTCACTATCAGATTTGACTAATCTCAAAGGCTACCCAGATTGCTAGCCAACCAGCTAACTAGATTCTATCATAGGTACAAAACTAGAGCTCTCAATCATTGTAGCATACTATTTATCCTGTCTAGACAGTTGGCAAGTAATCTGAGTAGCCTTTGTTAATAGTCAAATTTGACAGTCCAACAATGATTTAAATATAAATCAAAACATGTCACTGGAAGAAAGAGTTTTAATTGTGGAACCGTGTGTTAAGTACACAACTTTTTTATCTGAAAGTATTTTATTAATTCCATTTATGATAATTTGCTTTGAGCTTCATTACATTTATTTTGATAACATATATAGATATGTAGTCTCACAGTTTGATAATACCATTAAATATGATAGAATGTGCTCTAGAATTCGACTATTTTACTTTTTGCATCTATATGGCCTGTCAGAGCACATCCAACCCACATGAATGATAATGAGTTTCTCTCAAATGAGTACCTATTATGTACATATGTTTTTTTTCACCTTGAAGTATTTCTGTACTAACAATTAATATTTTGACCCTCCCAGTGTAGTTTGAAGTAAAACTCAATATTTATGTGTAACTCAAGTCAATCTGTTTCATCACAATATGCATATTGACTTGATGTAACTTAGCCCGCAGCATTCTCCAAGTGCTTGAGACAAGCATCTAGTTTGCCTATAACCAATAAATGTTCAGATGAATATTCCATTTGATCAAAGTATTAATATATATTTTGTATGTATAATGTATAACTTATAAATTTGTCTAATTCACCAAAAACTATTGAACATTTTAATGTTAGTACTGAACCTTTATCATTTAGAGATTTACATTTTTATTCCAGGTGTGGCACAAACTATGTTTCAAATGCAAGGACTGTGGCATGGCTCTCAATATGAGAACCTACAAAGGTTTCAACAAGGAGCCATATTGTGAAGCGTAAGTAATTGGAATGATTGATTTATTAATCAACACAAATAGATAAATGGTTTTTCTGGCAAACTTGACTGATATTCCGTTCAAGTCATATGCTTTATCAACTTTTACTATTCATAGATTCTTGCATTTTTGAAAATTGTAGATATAGCCTATTAATCATTTGTCATCAGTAAAACCA
This sequence comes from Bruchidius siliquastri, assembly GCA_949316355.1. Lineage (NCBI taxonomy): Eukaryota > Metazoa > Arthropoda > Insecta > Coleoptera > Chrysomelidae > Bruchidius > Bruchidius siliquastri. Next base: position 8,071,414 of record OX438536.1, on the reverse strand, counting down.
CATCTGTTATTGTTTTTCTAATGAATTAGTGTTACTTTCATTTTCAGCAGAAAAAGTAATTGTGGTAAGACTAATTCATTAGAATTTCAAACTGTTTAAATTAACTATTGGAAATCATAATGGTTTTATTTCAAACATCTGGCAATATTTCATTTGCAAAAAACAAGTGACAAATAAATTTTTTATATTTCTAGTAGTCGGATAGCAATCTGATATTTTACTATTTTTAGTTATTGAAATCTATAAGTGGGATTTTATTTTATTTTCAACAACAACATTATGGTGTAAACAGTTTTAAAAAAAATACTTTTAAATAGTGTTGTGTGCTAAATTTTCATCTATCATTTCAATCACGGAATATTTTGACGAACTGCGTGGAATAAACAAGCACATAAATTGCCAATAAATTAAAGATATTTCATAAATCCTTCTCCATATTTAACATCTGTTTACCACTTCACATTTTTAAGGCAAGTTTATATTCAATATACATATACCACTTGTTTGGAATTTTCTTTATCTTGTTATGTAATTTTTATGTAATTGAAATATGCTGTGTGATCATCGCAAAACATGCGTTATGTTTGAAAGTAGTGCATCATAGCTTGAAACATCACCTTATTTGTTTTTCTAAAATTATGTATGCATATGTATACTAACTGACTAACTATATTTGATGAATAGGGAAAGTCTCAATCCGAAGTACTTAAAAATCATCATTCAAATATTTAATACATCAATTCATCTGCAAATATTCTAATCATTGTGCGTAAAAAGTGTTGTATCATATATACGCAAAAAAATGTTTGAGACATGGGTTTTTTAAGTTAGGGTGTCTATATGACGAAAAATCCATGTCACCCGATTCCCCGACTATTACTTATATAACTGATTTGACTTTGGGACCATATTGAATAGCATTATATTTTTACTTAAAAAATTATCTGATTGGTGGAAGAGTAATTGATGGTTTTATGTTTGATTAATTAATTCTATTTCAAACATTTCTATTTAAATCGTCTGATGTTATAAGACTTAAAATTACTATAGTTGCGGCGATACTAGTAGAAGTTATTGTAATGTATTGATCACATACAAATCTTTTTCACCGTGTAGATTCCATGGTAATTTAAAGTTTTAAAAATATTCATCTTCATCATAACACTATTTCCTTGTTGGTAATTAGTCCGCAAATATTTGTAGTAACTGAGATAGGATATGACTAGAGACTATTCAAATTTCTTGTCATCGAGAAACTGACACGGTATCATAATTTATATATGTGAAAACGAATTTAGCAGCCCATAATTAATTAATATATGCACACATAATCATAAACTGGGAAAATACAATCACTGTGCGACAGTAATTATGGAAACTTCTGTTCACGTGTATCACACTTTCTTCGTTACAAATACATTCTCTATTTCATTATTAAATCAAGCAGTTCATATTATCTAACCACATTGTTACTACCTTCTAAAACGGAACAATAGCTAACTATCAATGGGTCAATTGAATCTGCAGCAAATTTGGAAGAGTAGTATTATCATCCACAGGAAATACTTTCATTTGCGTTGCACGCGATGAATCATAATGAACCGTTTTGTTGATAAATAGTCATCATCTTTTTTTAATAGGAATTCTTTGTTATTTAATCTAGTATATCCTTTATTAATTGTGATGATTAATTATATAGCCTGTGTTGAATAATTTATTATCTCGTTCTTCCTTGTTGCTTATGGCGGAAATTGCATAGCAGACAAGACATGTGTATCTTTAAATCTAACAGAACCATTTTTTGGGGAATAGTGTTGAACGTTGCACAAATTATTATAAAATTATGTGATTCCATATATATTGAGCCTCATGCCAGTTCAAACATGATTGCTGCATGTTTTATCGTCATCATTATAAAATTCGATTAAATTATTAGTTACTTCATGGACATCCAACATTCAAAATTCATGAAACACACGTTCCTCTAAGAAAATTTATATAACAATATTTTTTTATATATCTTGTCTTTGTCAAATGACGAGTTTGTATCCATGTATGCCGAAACCGTCCTGATTTATATATTCGTGGCATCGTTTTATCGGATTAATAAAAAAAATCAAGTATGTCTTTTTCAGTGTAGGTTCATATTAAGATATCATTTTCCGCTACCTGACTTACCGCTAAGTCCTCCGTAGTACTGGAATAAATATTTAATTTCATGCCTTAAGACATTATAGTATCCGTATATCAATCAATTTGTTTGTCAGGTATTTACAATATTTCGTATACTTTCTGTAATGCTGTTTTTATGGTCCAAATATTTATAGCACTTACAGAAAGATACAACGATCAACATACAAGTGCTTTCAAAAACCATCATCTAGATTGATTTTTGCAGAATACTTGCTAGATTAAAGGACATGATAAGTCTACCCCCTTTGCTGTGTGTAAATGGTGATGGGGCTCTTGGTAGCATAGGAAAAGAAAACATAACCATGGAAAAAGTTTAGACAGTACCCATCATGAAACTGCACCATGTAGAACTTTCACGATTTACCTTTCTGTGTGACGTCACGTAACTCCTTCTTTTCTTTTCTGTATTTTTCAGTCACATACCAAAGGCGAAAGCCACGACGATGGCTGAAACTCCAGAGTTAAAACGGATTGCCGAGAACACGAAGTTACAGTCGAACGTAAAGTATCATGCAGACTTCGAGAAGAGCAAAGGCAAGTTCACACAAGTAGCCGACGATCCAGAGACGCTACGAATAAAGCAGAACACCAAGATCATCAGCAATGTCGCCTATCATGGGGATCTGCTCAGAAAAGCGGAGATGGAGCAGCGGAGACAGCTTAACGAGAACACAAACGGGTTTGGCAGGGTATGTAATTCATACACAGGGTGGCCGAACCCTGCGAGGGCGGAGAATTGCTCCTAGACAAAGGCTTCACAGAAAACTACCTATAAACGCTTGTATATCGTATTTGAAGGAATGTTTCGAAATGCTCACCAAGATTCAGGCTCTTCCTTTATATATATTTTAGATTAGATTATTAGTTTGAGTCGACTTTCTGATCTTAATACATTAACGTGGTTAAGCTTGTTCAATTTCAATAGTATTGTAGCTAACCCACTACGCTGCTAATCCTCTGTTTCCATGCATACTGCAATGTTTGATCCATTTGTATTGATAAACCATATTATTAAGAACTGTTAATAACATATAAACTACTAATATAATTCTTCTTGACTCCCACATCAAAAAAGGTTACTTGAAGGGGTATTATAAAATGTTGAAATATACAGGACATTCCATTTAATTTTTTTTGACAAAAAAGTACTACTACTCTATAGATAAATATAAACGTGCATAAACTAGTTAAATAGACATGAAACTAAGACTAGGGTTCTATTTGATGTCAAATTCAATGATCAATCTCTCATAATAGCAGATTTCTAGTTGAACGTTTTTTTTGATCGAATACTAAATAACAATTAATCAACAAAACCCTATGGCACATTGTATCAATCTTCTTCTTTTGAAATACATAATTTATATGCAATATATGGAACACCCTCATCGCGACTTTTGATGAAACATTTTTGGGGGTGACGGTTGTATGATAAAAGCACTCACGACGCTTAATATATAGCTATCATAAAACATCCAAAAAACGTTTTTCTTCGAGGTCAAAAATTTTCGTGATCACTACTTCTCTTGGTTATGCCTGGGAAGGAAACCGGCTTGAAAGCACTAAATTGTCTTATCGGGTTTCCGTCAGGATCCTTCTACGGATGCCCGCAACGCAAACAATTCGACCGCTGGGTACCAGAACCAGATGGTGCCTCCCCCTCCGCAGCAGCAGCAGCCCCACCACCAGCACCAACCATCCCAACACACGTCCATGCCGACTACCACGCCCGCACCTGCTCCAGCTTCAGCTATTCACCATGTGGCGCCGCATATCGGCAAGATCACAGACTACGACCCGCTGACCAGTCAGCAGCAACCCCAGCAACAATTCCAGAGTCCATATTCATCCAGGACGTCACAGACGCTCATTTACTCTTCGGACGTAGGCAGGGTGGATAATCCTCCAGCTAGGCATATAGGTAAACATCATTCTCAAATGTATCCTGAGAAAGATTTCCACTCACGTTCTAAAAGCTGTGTGATATGTGTAAGGCTTGTTGAAATTATCAAGGTGGCAGGTTTCATGATTATATAAATGAATCATCATTTTTATGGTTTAATGTTTGACACCTGTTTATCTCTTCTACCAGAATGCATACACTATAAATCATTATTTTATATGATTTATTGGGATATTTGAATCATTCCAAAATATTCCACATAACTTATTTTATACTGCTAATGGTCCGTTATAACCGAAATCGGATCTGAGGTAATCAAAGTATTATCAACTTAGTAGCACGAGAAGTGAGACAGAAATTCACCTTATTGATGTGTCAGTTATTCAACTAGTATAGTACAGAAAAAACAAAATACATATGTATTGGATTTCCAAATTGGATTGAAATTAACGTATTGCTGAATGTATATCTCCACTGTATATAATAATACTTTTTTTCCCACAGGTTCTGTACATGATATGGATCCAGTAAATCACAATTATGGTTCACTAGGGCGAGTTTATCGTGCAATGTATGACTATGAAGCGCAAGATGATGATGAGGTTTGTAACATTAAACAAGAAAACACTTATGTCGAACAAGTAGTTTAACTTTTTGTGCAGTTTTGTCACATTTGTCTTGATAGCAGACCAGCGCTAGGTTTGATGTACATACCTACTTTTAATATGAAATATTAGATATTCTTTCTAACTTTTTTTACAGAGATTGCTAATATTTTATTCAAATTATTAAAAAAATCGTAATCCTGGATGAATAAAATGGGTTAGAACGAAGCAACACAACATCTTAATAAGTTTTTTTTTTCATATTTTCCTGATTTGTATTTTTCCAGGATTACTGATTTTAATGCGCTCAAATAAAATGAAAGTTTTCCCAGTTTTCAAACTTGATTTGTAATTTTTCTTAGGCTTTGCCACCAAATTATGAAATGTTCAGTGAGACAACCAAGACCAAGGTGTAATCAATAAATATTAGTAATTATCATAAAAAATTACTGGACCGATTTCAGTATGATTAGACTGCAATGTTTGTATAAATATTTTTTTTATTTCACTTTCGGTGAAACGTGGATGCAAGCGACATTAAAGATTATGGAGTGCATATTTATCTCCTAGGTGTCATTCCAAGATGGCGACCTGATAATAAATGTGAGCAGCATTGATGGGGGCTGGATGACTGGTGAAGTACAACGTACAGGGCAGGTGGGGATGCTACCCGCCAATTACGTGCAACTGGCCAACATCTGAGGAGGTTAGGTGCGTACGTACCTCGAAGGTTGTGGGGCAGCCAAAGGTGTTCTTCCTTCAAACATTACGCAATCAAATCGACAATACTTTTTTGTAGCCGCTGATTGAGTTTTTTAAATAGACTTTTTTTCAATATGTTTATAGGAGAGGGGATGCGTTCTTTTTGCATACAAGTTGTTTTGGCTGGTCATGCACAAATCTATAGGTTGTTGCCTGAAAGCCCAAACTCCTTGAATATATTATATATTTTTGATGCAAAATTGCTACAGGATAGCGTTTTGAGACAGGTAATCAATAGACAGAAGATTCAAACGGTTGTGGGATGTACCTCCGTTATGACTTTCTACCCATGAAATCTCAAATCAATTTTCTATAGGTCCTCAACGTAACCCTATAAGTTTATATACGACGAGAGTTAATAGGTTGTCTATAAAATTTATAGGATGTTTCGACACGTCTTTCAGACGGGTAGTTGTATATTTTTGAAGGGCTGTATCTCCATTATTGTGGATGTTCTCTGTAGGTTGCCTATCCTGAAACACTTCCTTATTGACTTCAAATTTGTGCATGAAGGCCGGGACCATCCTGTATATTCGATTTATCGGCGTCATGCAAATTTTCGATAAATTCTATAGGTCAGACTGTGGTTTGCTGTCGAATAACAATTTTTAATGTAGGTGGTCCATAATGTATATTTAATGAAAAAAGTGACGATGGAGCAACTTTTCGTAAAAAAATAGCGAGATAATCTTTCTGCGCCCGGAAAGCCAATTCTGTCAACTTTATTCAAATAGGCGGTTGCATATTTATTAATTTTGTAATATGACACCTCTCTCGAATTGAACATAACCTGAGTTTCAGGTCTACAGCTTGTATTGACGTACATCCAACAATATTCAGAAATTATCTACGGAACTTTAATTCTTGAAAAAAGCTGTTTGGATTTTGGCGATGATCAAGAGTGAGGATGTTTTATCGATATAATAATATTTTTGATTGAGAAACTAAATAGCCAATATGTTATACGGGATTGTCGTTCACATTTAATTATTTTTCGGGGTCCAGCAGTGGAATGATATACAAACTATTCGATTATTGCTGAACTACATTTGAGCTAAATTGGTAGACTGTTTAAAACTAAGAAAATGTACAATAACCATAGATGAGTCCATCACTTTTTTAGTTTCATAAAAATTTTATAGCTAAACTACCATTATTTTTAAACACTGTTTAACATTTCCGAATTTTTATAGTATATCACCAAGCAGCATAAAATAGATGACTAAAAAGAACGCGTCCACTTTAATGAAGTAGATTGAAATATTTTCAAATTAAAAGACAACTAAAACATTAAGAAGATTAAAACTAAAAAATAGCTGTTAAGTTCGAATCATTAGGGCGAGATAGTTCAGATCTGATATTCCTTATTTATTAGGGATTAAGCCAATAAACGGGGGATTGAGAAGCGAATTCTTGACTGTGCTGTAACACAATTTGCTCTTCCACAACATACACCTGTATTTTATTCTAGATTAACAATTTTTATTACCATCCGTTACACTTTCAGGTGACATTTTGTTATATTTTATTGTATATCACTGTTGGCATGGTTGGAGGAAGGCTTTATTTGTTACAAGTGGCTACAGAGAGTGCTTAACTTGCATTGGATATCTCAAAATGAGATGTAATGCAACATTTCAGTTAATTCGGCACATATTTAAATAGCATGTAGCCAGTTGTACTATATAAGTCTTTCTGTTGTTAGTACTTCTAACCATGTATGCGAGTTGTTCCATAAAAGTTTTTTCTCATTCTTCATTCTGATAGTTGTGTGGTATAAATATAGTTATTCTCTATTTTGAAACTTATTTCTTGTTTTTTTAGGATAATTAACCCACAATATCGAACTTCTTATCGTTACTATTTACATTGTTGGTGATTTGGTATTTTTACCAAATGTATTAGACTCGAGTTTATATCCATCGTAGCAAATTTGCAACTATAGTAATGTACTGTTAAAATAATTTCTAGAAGGATTACACTGAGACACAAATTGCTATGCGCAATCAGCAATAAAGAAAAAGGAATATTTTCAGCTGTGGATATTAGTATTTTATTATCAATTTGATTTAAAGTATTGACGCGGTTGACGGCATTGCCGAAAAGTAAGGATATCTTTATTTTTGAAATTAGGCCTAATTGATACGCTGATCGGAATTTTTAATGAACTAGTTAAAATCATCAAAGAACAACACATCATTTTTCATGATGAAATTCCTCTATATTTAGTCGTACAAATGAAAAAATTTATATACTTCAAAGTAAAAAATTCTAATTGCATTTTCGAAATCACTTCGTCGACCCAATGCCAGTCGTTCATCATGACAAATCTGATAAATCATTCAGATTGTTGATGCTCTCACTTGGTGAAATTATTCCACTATCAAGATTGATTACTTAAACTCTTCATTCTACTCTCTTAAACAAACCATTCAATTATTACGACTGGGAACCAGTTGACCACTGGTTGAAGATGCGACTGTAGGCGCCGGTATATGGATCCTTACTCTGGAACAGTATGCCGCTCACTTCCTAGAAGCCTAGTGAGATATCATTACCTTAAGTATTAATGCATAAAGTAAATAATCGACATTTATCTACATGCAAACGTGAAGTGAATCTACTCACCTTAGTTTTTACATGATATTGGTAATTTATTTATAGCAATTTATAATGTTAATATATGTTACTTAGTGTAATCCTCTCTTATAAGCATCTACTATCCAAAATTGTAGACACGTTAGGATAGAAGCGATGATCCGATAAATATTGATACATATTGAAAAAACATATTTCTAAAACTTTATTACCATATACTAGTAGTGCTTACATATATATTTACATAGTATACACATCGTTATTGATTAATAGTTAATTTGTTTTCAATATAATATTGTTCCTCTCGCAGTAATAAACGAAATGTGATCGAGAAAATTGATGAGATTCTTTGGAAGTATTTAAATGCTCCTCGAAATTGTACACATATATGATTAATTTTGCCTTTTACTTGCCATGTACAGCAATCGTGCAACCCTTTTTGTTAGCATGGAACATTTGATATTTAAATCTTGTACCTTTCTTCACTCCACTCAAACCAACCTAAGGAGAATCAGGAAATTGAATAGGATCAAATTTTTCAATACATTGAAAAAGTGTTCCCAACAATATTTGATTTTTATGTTGTATGAAATATTGTTCATCTATACATAAACAGCAATTTACTATTTGAAATCAAATTTAAAATGAGTTTTTCGTGTAAAGAGGACTGCACAATTTTTCCGAAATAGATGTTTTTTATACACTTCAAAATCATTCCTTGGATGCATTTACAATAAATTCATTCCAAAGCCGGAGCAATGTTTTAGTGCCTTTTTGAGGACTGCATTTTTTAGATGTTGACTTTTTTGATAAAATATTTACATGTTTTTTAACGTTTTATGATAAATTTAAGGAAGCTGTAGCTTTTGAATAATCGAAAGGTCAACTAAGAATGGGAAAGCACAAAAATTATACGAAAAAGACTCTGTTTTAAAATGTGAACTGACAGATACGATCAAAGATCATTTATAAGATATGGCTTCAATAAGGTGGATCCCAATATGTAGACGTACTGACTGATATGTAGACATGCACTTTAAAAAGAATAGAGTAATTTGAAATTGTAATCAATATCAGCCATAATATTACAGTTTGCTTCAGTAACGTTCCTAGAAAGAATTTTGATTTCTTTTGAAGGAAATCCTGGTTGCAGTTGAAATTAGTAAGAAGGTATTTATAGTCATCTAAACTATCTCGCTGCAAAAACCATTGACATAAATAAACTCGAAAAGTATACATAAAATTAATTCCCATTTACTGGTTGTTTATACTTACACTATTCATCATGTTGTATGTACGTATATAATGTATGTTCCACATGATACTAGATGGCACTCTAACCCATCTCCTTACTGCTTTATACTAGCAGTTTAAGCGGAATACGTCATTGAGGTCTTGCTCTCCGGGCTGAGGTCGGATTTTCTTTTGTAAAAGCCAAAAGATTTTGCGCCACTTTTTTGAGAGGTTCGTAATAAACAAATTTAATTTATGGAATATTTGCTCAGTCTAATTGGGGAATACGTCAATGGTGACAACTGAAGAGATAATTGGACGAAACTAGAATTACGCAACTACTTGTTGTAAAGTTGTGAGTATAACGACTCACGTTCATTAAACAAACTGTATATTTTGGCTTGATTGATTTTTTTCACAAATAAGCAGGACTGTGCAGCAGAAATCTATTGCTGAGACTCGAATAGAATAGACATTTAGAAACATATAGCCCAGCTGGCCTAAGCTTGGTCAATTTCACGTTGATTCAAGTTTCAAAAATAATAAAAAAATGATGCTTGAAATAATGATGGATACATTTTTAACCTTGTTTTATATGTTTTTCTAGTAACCTATACTTTCAACGCATATTATTTTTTAGGAGGGCAGAAAATTTAAAATCATTCATTCCATCTTTTATACTTTTCCTGAACATGTAAATAATAAGCCAAAAAAGTTAGTTCTTGTTGTTTATTTGCAAGTTTCAAGTTGAGGTTCACCTAAAAGCATCACTCACTTGCAGGGAGTAATCCTCATGGATGTTTTACATCACTGTGTAGCTGTATTTGGTCCTGCTTGTGATTTTATTCAATAACCGACTTTTTTTGAATAAATACTTTCATAGTTGTAACTTTTCACAGTCAAAAAAGGAAATATTTCATCGTAGTAAATGAACATACTGATTTTTTAAACTCAATTTTTATCGATACACTACTATAAGTTTCCATCTATGAAACTATGAAATATCTTAAGAAATAAAATAGTTTATCACATGAAATATTTTAAGGCCATTTTGATGTCGATGGTTAAGGTTTTGTATGGGTTTCCCTTGACACTAGTGTAAATGAAGTCGCCAAATAAATATTAACCCTAAGACAGACACAAGAAAGGAAAAAATAATGTAATAGAAAAATAGCTAGACAGGATGAATAGTAAGCTAGATTTGAGAGGTCTAGTTTTGTATCCATGATAGGATCTAGTTACTTGTTAGCAGTCAAATCTGACAGTCCGACAATGATTTAAATATAAATCGAAACGCGTTACTGAAAGAAAAAGTTTTATTTGTGAAATTGTGTGTTAATTACACACTCTTTTCATCTGCCTGATGGAAGAGCTTCACCAAGTAAGAGCATCTACCATCTACTTATACATATTTTTTGGGCTAATTTATTCTATTGTAGTCACAGTAATAAGCACAGTCATGCATATTCTTGAAACAATAATAACCGCGTGTTTACACGTGACTATATTTATATTTACGAATTTAATTCCAAAAATATTCCAGCATGCTCACTCAAATCGAAACAAACATATATAGTATGTATTGTTAGCCTTCACCTTAGTAAAGTCAGGTGCATTTACAAGCGTGAATCTTGTCTGTGAATAAGACTCATATCAATGTAATGTTTACTGTTTTTCATAGCTGTTTGAATAAATAATGACTTTAGTTTATATAATTTGGTTTTGCTATATCAATCATGTTATTCATTTTGTATTAATCTTCCCTCATATCCTTCTTAAATAATTTCTGTAACCTGGTGCTGATTCTTTAGATATTTCTTATGTTCTGCTTCTTAATTCTGAATTTTTATCTTACATCACTTATTTCTATTGTAGATTTTTATTTAATATTTGATTTTGGCATGCATTATCAAAACTTGTAGGAACTATCATCTATTAGTGCTTTAATTTTGTGAATTATGTTATACATGTTAAATAAAATGTACAATCCGACTCACTATTATCTTTTTATTTATATAGGCCCTCATGAAAGCAGAAAGCTTGAGCTCCTGAATCTGTGAAAGGATGAATGTAAATTCAAATTCATCTAACTATAACTGCCTATCACTAAGATTCTCCAAAATAATAAATTTTGGAAGAGGCTCGTATTCCAGGTGTTGGAAACTCGACCAAGTCTGTATTGACGAGTTGGATTTTCTGTGTTCTTTGTGCTGATGGCTCCCGTTGTTATTATCCGACACTGCTCGGCCAAACATCAAAGATTGTAGAATCTATAGAATAGGCATAGACAAAATATGAAGAACAGTGCATGTGTTGAACGCGTTGATGTTGGTACCGATAATATAATTATTTTATGTATGGACATTGTTCGAATTAAATCGTCATCAGCTTCAGTCATAAGTCACATAAAAGTCCAAAAAATAAAATGTAAATCCTGTATACTACTTTTTAGTTTCACCGGATGGATGCGCTGAACTTTGTATATTATTTTTTTGCATCGTGTATTAATTACACTGTTTTATCTGAACAAATTTTAATGAAATTTTTTGTTCATTCTTAACCTAGATGTGTTTTATGTTAGACACATTTCACTTCTTATTATTGGAATGGGGTAAATAATAGTGATTTATCAAGATAGTAGAAAAATGTACAGATGACAAACATACCATGTTTTTCACATTATTTTCTCTTTTGCACCACATCACTAACATCAAAATTTAGACTCAGTCTCAATATATCAATCTTTATTTTCCAGTTTTAGTAACTTTGCAAATTCTTCTATGTCTTGCTTTCTCTCGAACTGTTCTATCTCCAATCTTGTTTTTAGGGCCTTTATATTTTCCTCAGCCAGTTCCAGTTGATTTTTCAAACTGTGATCCATGGGCCTTGTGTATGAATTTATGCTGTAAGAACTACACCTGAAATGAACATCCCTTTGAGTGTACAAGATTTTTTGAAACAAATGCCAAAAATTTTGTAGTGATTTCTTTTTGATTATAAAGGTTCGTTTCTAACATTAAACATTCTGTCAAAAACCGCCACGTTTTCACGTCGAGGGTAAAAATTAAATAAATATATATTACACAATAAAGGTGCAAATCTGGTGAAAAACATAAGGTTTAAAAAACTTTAGACCATTAAAACTACATCTTTACCTGCCTGTGTTTGATTCAATTGTTGCTAGAGCATCTACTTTTAACGCTTTTTGCTTTTCCAATCGAAGTAATGACTGCGTCTTGGCATGCGCTTCTCTCTCTGAAGCCAAACGTTCGTTTTGTCTTCCCAGCAATTCCAAGAGCTGATCTTTTTCTTTCTTCAATTGATTCAGGGTATCGTTCGATGTCTGTATAAAGAATCTAAATTGTTCAATAACTTTTGGACAAGTTATTAACGCATTACCTGGTTGCCTTCACCCGTATCTGTCGCATTGTTTATTTCTTTATTATCCCCATCTTTATCATTCCTTATACCATTTGATTGATTTTTGAGATTACCTATGATAGATTTGTATTCTTCTATTTCTTTTAGCAGTTGTTCTTTTTCATTCTGCAGTTTGCTAATGGTACGTTCTTTATGATTTAGTACTGTTGTGCTGCTATTCTTGGAATTTGATATTTGTGCCTGAAGGATAAATAAATGTGCAGATGAGAATGAAAAATGACGTTAAATTGATTGACTCAGTAATTCTTATACTATCGTACTTGGAATGATAGTAATTAAACTTCGTAGTTGGATAGTTTTAGCAAGCCACTATAATTTTGGGTATAACGTTTACAAAAAAATAAGAATAGCAAAATTGACTATTTGAAAATCTTGTTTGACTACAGCTTAGATTGATCAGAAAAATGTGAAACGTGTAAATGTGGATGACTGGAAGCACGAGAATATAAAATACGAGGCTTGGAGAAGTTCTGATAGGTTCTTGTTCTTGTTCAAAATGAAGCTGCATCACTTAAGGCCTCTGGACATTATAAGCATGCGCAGATGCTCAGAAGATTACTGAAGTTTCTATATACTCCTTGTTCACTGCTCCAGATTTTTTTCAAAACCGGTACATGGGTTACTGAGATAATACGGTACTTGAAATGCCAACAGATCGACAGGGAGACTGGCCAATATGGGTATTTTCGAGATGACTATCATAAATCGTCTGAAAAAAATATTATCGCGAACCTGAAAATTTTTGAGATCCCCTCGGCTATGAAATTAATTCCATAAATCCATCCAAATCATTTTGGGATTGTCAATATCATATGCTCTTCCAATATTGAGAGAGGACATAGATATCTTTGTTAGTTGATTCCGTCATCAAAAGGCAGGTTGCCTAGAAGAGGGAATTCTGCTTCCTTGTCAGTGTCCAATTATCAGTAAAATTTGACTTGTAGAATACTTACAGACAAGGTAGAGATGATATCTTGATCTCTATCAGACTGTTGCTGCAACATTGAAAATTTGGTCTTCAACAATGTACAGTCATTTTCGAATGCTTTTATTCTAGCTTGGGATGCCTCGTACTTCCTTCTGAGACCATCATATTTTGATTTAATGTCGGAGTTTTCTTTTGATAGCATGCTGATCTTACTCTCCATTTTTGTTAAAGAAATGCTACTTTCAGAACCACCAACATTAACTGAAAGAATAATTCAGCTATACTGGCTATACTTGAACCTCAGGGCTGGCTGAGGAAAATTAATGGCGGTGACATTCAAAACGATTTTCTTTGAGATTTTATTTGAATTGTGGTGTTTACCTTCACATTATCACATTGATAATTTTCAGTGATTGAGTGTTATCTTGCAGATAATCACTGCGTTCGATTCGGATGAATATTTGCGTACGGAAAGTACGTAACCACTCAAATAATAATAAAAGTAAGAGCAAGCATTATAATACTCATTATTATGATTGATTAGAAAAACCAGTATCCTGGAAACTGTATAGGTATGTAGTCGCGAAAAAATTTTTGGATAAATATATTACGACCTATATAATATCTTTTATTATTATTACTGTTGAATGTAAAAAATTTCCAATTTCAAATTTAGAAACGTCTCTGGTGCTATCAACATTGTTTGCGGTACGTGAGCTCGATCCTAGTATGTTTCAACCACTAGAAGATAAGATTTGATTGATAAATATTATGGGAAACAGATGGATATATCCAATTATAGAAATTCAGTTTGTTCTATATTATTTTTTGTCCAAAATATAGAAACTCTGGAATAATCCTAGCCTACGGTGGGATTCGAACCATAACCCTTCTGCTTGCACGGTAGATGCTCTACCATTTGAGCTAAGGATGCACGTGTCTCAGCACTGTTCTGAAAACCATTCTTGTCCCGCGCTTCAAATAGCGCCCGTGTTCTGGGAGGGTAAAGATCTCTGACCGTATTTTACTGACCCGCCCCTGCGTCGAAGAACCATACTTTACCCTGTCAAAATTACGTGTCAGCTATCTACCTGCTTTCAACTCATGGGTTAGCAAATAGATAATACTATGATTGTTGTAGGTCACTAAAGTGCGTTCTGAGATTTTTGTCCTAGAACACCGACCCTTACCTCTAGCTAACGAACAATGTGCGCATTTTCAACTTTCGTAGCTAAATTGGTAAGAGTATTCTGCACAGCAAGGAGATGTGTAGTTCGATCCCGTAATAGATAAGGTTTTTCGCAGTTTCTTGAGGTACTATTCTGCCATTTTTTGCTTAACCGTTTTACACCTTTGTACTAAAAAATCAGTTTATTAAAGTTAAGATCACTTCACTCACACTTCTCTTGGAAAGTCTTCAACTTTTCTTTCAGATCACTATTTTTCTGCTGTAAGTCGCAAATAATCTGAGCTCTTCCTCTCCAGTTACCAGCATTTGACGAGAAAGTATGCAATGATTCAAAACAATCTCCTACTTCTTGTTGTAAATATTTACTTGCTAACTTCAGATCGTTCTTTAGTTGCAAATTCGTGTTATTCACTTCGGATAGTTTAATCTGAATGATGTTGAGCTTCTCTTGTAATTTTTTTATTTGATCTTCAAGTTCATTGGTAGCAACTTCCTCTACTACAGGTGTAACTTAAAAGAATTTTTAAGTTATATGAGGTTACTGCATTGAAAAATTAAAAAGATTATAAAACGCAGAAAGTTTGTTTGTGGAAAAAAATAATAAAAATCGCATGGGTGGTGGTCCTCTTGCTTGGAAAATTCTCACAATTTGGATCTGTTTATCAAGGATATAGTTACAATTATTACTCATAAGTATCACTGAAAGCTCAAGGATTCGGTAAATATAGTGCAAAGGTTTCCTTCATGGTCATCGACTATGATATGCATTCTCGCTAAAAGGCCCTCTGAACGGTTCCCATTCTCTCAAAGGTTGACTATAAATACGGCTCTCAAAACTGTTACTTTGTTCCCCATAACTATAGCATATTTTCTTGTTAGATTTTTTACTTAACTTCCGTAAACTGACAGAAACAGTAATTATGCATTAGATTGGGATGTTTTTGAAGTTTATAGAATAATCCTGTGACCGCTTCCATATAAAATTAAATTTCCTCCACAGCCTAATTTTTGTCGGGATTTCCCATACCATTCGGTTAAATAGAACGTTATTAAACTAGATTTAAAAACGAATGGTGTACCTTGAGGAACAGCATTTTGATTTTGAAGCTGAAACAACTGGTACTCTAACTTGGAATATTTGGACTTTAAGGATTCTAATTCGGAGGTCTTTTCTCTTAGCTTTTTGCTGAGCTCTACAATCTTCACGCTCGTCACTTGATTGCTTGGTAAAAACCTTTCTACCTCAGTAGATTTCTTTAATTTTCTATCCATTTCACGAATCATAGATTTACAATCATTGTACTCAGATTCTAGCTGTTCTAGGTTAGTCTTCAGCATGCAATTCTCTTGTGCGTAAAACTTTGGAAACAAAAAATTGTGGTAAGATTTATATGATGAATATAGGTACTTACTCTTATCTGGTCTCTCAAATACCTATTCAGTTCATCTGGAAATATAATATCCTCTGGTATAGCAGGAATTTCTATATCTGATATATCAGTTTGAACATGTTGGAGGTTTTCCGACTCCATTTTTTTGACAAAATATGTCACTGAATAAGTCATAAAATTTAACATTAACACATGGCTTCGCAACAAGCATTCTCTACAGTATGTTACAAGAGTTAATTCGCACAAGTGCATGCGGTTGTCTCCATGACACATATAATTAATTGTATCTTGAAGATGTGTCATTTTTGGAAATCAATTTGTCTTCTTGTTGAATGCGGATTTTACTGATACGGTGACTAGTTAGAGTTTAAATAATCTGATCTGCTGTGGCTGGTTTATTAATTTAGGTTAGAGAGCTATTAAAAAATATCAATCTGAGAAGTACTACACATTATTGGGCACATCATTAACACTGTATACTCTTCCGATTCGCTACTTTGCGAGGGTGATACCAAAAAAAAGTGAAATGTTAGGTTAGTGCATTAGGAAACACAATACTTTAGCCAGCAGAATACGCTATCACTAAACGTTATAAAGAAACATAGATATGTGGGAAGTAATGAGTTGGAACGAATATTTTTTTTATAAGACACGCAACACTGTCAATATATTACGACCATAATGCACTCATTATTTCATAACAGCTTATAAAAGTTACAATTTTAAATTTGGTTAATCAATGAATGTAAAATTTCAGAGCTCAACATTTCTTCCAATTTTGTGGATTGGAAAAGACTGACGGGCAGCTGAGCGGTAGTCAAGTTTGTTACGCGTAATATATTTCCTTTTAATTAAAGACCACGGTGAAAAAAATAGTCGTTTCACTTAGGGGAGAAAAGGCTTAAATTTTATATATATTTGTTAATATTCAAGGGTAATAATTATATACGAAAGACATTTATAAATATATTATCTCTCGTAGAAGTATCAATAGACTTAAACATTAACAATAATACAACATTGTATAAATACTTATATATAAATCATTTACAAAACATACTCATCTTGGACGCAGTTCTACAACTGAGGGAAATGGACAATTGCGTTATCTTTACAGAAACATGGGATCACAGTTGGCTAAAAAATTGACATAAATTCAGCAAAAACAACATTTTACCTATTTCATTTTAGTTCATATTATAGCTGAAGAAAAACAGGTGTAAGCAATACCTACACGAAATCTATTTAGGTTAATATTTTATCAAAAACTGCCCTGATTTGAATGTATACAGCAAAATCATATGTATATACGCGATTCATGTCAGCTGGTCGATCTTGTGGCATTGATAAGACGAATGTCTTTTGGCTGTCCACTTACTATGAAATTCTATCAGTATTTCAAGAATTACAGCCGATATCGCATTTACTACTCAGATATTAAATAGTTAAAGATAATAGCCAGTTTCAATCTATACTTAGTGACACAATTTTGCTCCCATTCCACGACATTTGGTTAATACTAACAAACAACAAATCATGACTTGGTTTTTATGATTTGACATCATGTAGGTAAATACCGAAATATAGAAAAACATTGTACAGACGCGACTTCAAAAAATAGGAGCCTGTTTACCTTCCACTTAAACATTATCGGGTTACTCTTGTGCTGATATAGCATATTATAATGGCAATGGAAAAAGCTATAATAATAAATAAATGATAAGGATTATTCAAGATTACATCCACAAGACAACTGTAGTCAGTTGATTAAGTTATAAAATCTGTTTTACGTCAAACTTTAGCCATTACCGATATTTAGCATATACGAGTATATTTATTGAACAATAATACACAGCTGTGTAGGGGTTGAGTTACGGTTTTGTGTTCATATTTATTATTAATTTTATCACAATTCGTTCCTTTGGTTGTTTCAGCGATTTATCCTCTTATCAAGTGTGGTTAAAATCGTCAACTAGACATCGTCGCGGGACTACTTAATGATATCTGGGATCAAACTGTATAATTTCCTAACTATCCAAAATTATTTTATTTTCTCTGCTTTGTTAGTAACAAACATTTCAGTACATCATGATTAAGTATAAAAAAATATACGAGTATGGTATTTTCGGTCATTCTCCTATCCAGCAAGAATCACCTTATTGACATATTATTAGATGCAGATGAGACTAGAACCCGTTTCTGCTACATTCCTTGCTAACGCTTAATACCAATTGGCCACTGCGCTGCTGTTAAAGCGATTTGAATACCTCCTGTAAGGTACGTGCCTTTCTCCGCCTCCAGGTCAGTAATTCTCTGGCCATTGAAAAGAGCATATACATATATCTCCATTGTATGATGACGCGTGGTTCACAAAGTCATAAATAGCATGGAAGACTAGTCGGGTGAATCAGCTTACGCAACTGTGTAACTACAGGGAAGGGTGTCAATTGTCGAGGAAGTATCTTTTTTGTACTCTGTTACTATCAATTTACATACTACAACTATATATGTAGTTCAGTCACATTTGTTCGCGACATGCCACAGGCATTGTCACTGAACCTCAGAGACTACCCAGGCTTTTTTACCCTGAGGATGAATCGTGCAAAAAGTTTGTATTCAAGACAAAACAAACGCAGGTTCCAGCCGGAAATGAATATGAATTTATATAGTTCAGCCTTTGTCCATATTATTTATCGTGATTGAGTTATGCTTAGAAATAAGTTGACATCAACTAAAAACGTGCTTCTTTGATGAATTCTCTCAGTAATTGAAAATATTGATATTTTTCAAATTGTAAAATAATTAAGACTCATCCTAACATCCATAGTTTTAAATTGAATTGATTACCTTATTTTTATCCGGATAAAATGATTTGTGCGAATTATACGTACCAAGGTATTTAGCGACTGAATATTTTTTACCCGTCTTCATTTATTGATGCATGAGGCTAATGTAAAATGTCTCATGTCATTCCGATCACAACCCCTATACAGTCAAATGCTAGATTATTCAAATACATTCTTGATCCCAAGTGCAGTAAAATGGAATGACTGCGAAAGCGTACTCTAGATAAACAGGAAACTACTTCTTCTTTTTCTGCTGCTTCTGGAGTCTCTTCTCCTGCCTCTTCCTTTCCCTTTCCACTAGTGATTTGTATAGTTTGTAACCAAAGAAAACTGAAACGAGAAAATATTTTAGTGTTTAAGATTATTGTAGAACATCCTGGTTAAGTATGAGTAGCTTGAAGCTAGACTTCGCCATTTATAACTAATTGTAAAATAGTTATAATAAAGTCATTATTATTATTATTATTATCATTATTATCAACATCAAGAGTTCTCTTGAACGCACTAGGACATTATTCACTTAATCCTAACATATATGTCGCGATGAAAACCTATTTTTTTAATATAAGTATGACATTTTATTATTCTTAATTTACACAAAACATAACCACAAATGATGAAAGAAGAGAACTTCACTAACGTTTCGGCTGCCTTAGAAGCCTTCATCAACGTGCCTCTATTCATTGTAGTTTTATACAAGACTATAGCATGAGCTTCAGAAGTTACAGTCACAAGAAAGTAGAAAATAATTTAGTTATTTGGTAGTATAAGTATAGTAGTATAATAAGTAATCTGGGTAGCCTTGTTAGCAGTCAAATCTGACAGTCCAACGATGATTTAAATATAAATCGAAACACGTCACTGGTTTGAACATAATTATTGCGTGCGAGAAATGTTTAAGAATTTGACATTATCGCGATGTTTAATATAATAAAAACATAAATTAGATACACGTTACGTCTCACAAAAAGAATATAGTTAATGAAAACTTCTCTTCAACTTCAATAGTGCTAATCCAGTATTATCAATAAAATAAAGAATAGTTCGTATGCAGTCCACCTTAGATATGGTACGATCAAGTAAAACGTTTTGATGAAGCGATATCATTCTAATAATTTGAAGATGAATATCGATTATTGTGCAATACTCCAGAAAACTTCTGAATTAATAGCAGGCTATATGAAATTCTGCAACAGATAATTCAATGTTCTTCTATGGCTTTCTAAAGGTTTCTAGAATCGCATTTTGGTAAATTTATAGAAATTTAGTATCTCAGTTATTACAGTAATGGAGTTTAAGAAAGTGATTCATGCAATGTTTATTGTTTTTATGCGTATCGAACGTTAATGAGAAAATGCTGTTTACGTTCCATTTCATTCCTCAATCAAACAATTATCAATATTTTCCAATCGTAAAATAAAATCTACGAGCTCGTAACTTGATTTTATTTTTAATTGATATAAGGGATTATTTATATTCAATTTAATTCCTTAATCAAACAACTGTCATTGTTGTCAAATCGAATAGTAAAATGGAGCTAATGAGTTGATACAGTGCTTCTGGTGAATATGACAGCTAAAGTGAAACATAATCAACTCGTGAATGCACAAATCCGGCAGAAAGTAGTACCACATCATCAAATTTAGCTTCCGACAGAGGAACTGCATATATAGACCGCCACATCCCCTCCTTCTAGCACAATCGAAAACATGACGTCAGTTAGGTTGACATGTTAAATATGAGAACTATTCTTGTAATTTCCAAAAAAATGATAGGCATTTACCGATTTATTAGATCATAAAAAACTCACCAAATAAGAATATCACAAACAGCACACAAATAACAAATACGTAAGTACTAACAACGCGCACTGTGTCCATATTATTCAACTCTGAATTTAACTTTAGTAGTTGTAAACGTTTCCGCAACTGTTTCAAAAATAATATTACAGATCTATTGATTTTTCCAGTATGAGAATAACGATTTAGGCTCATTGCTGCAATTGTGTGGTAGTCCAATTATGATTACCATTAGATTGATTTTCCTTATATCCTTTTATCTGTGATAAACAGGTAAATTTGTTGACGGATGGCCTAGTGCACACAAGAATAAAACAAACAATTTACGATATCTCATACAGGATTTATGATTATGAACGAATATATGGAAAACTGTTCCTTCATAATCATTTCTAGATAGGATAATTTGAGAATCCGTCAAAATTTTATTTTTAGTTTCCCCGCACGAGCGAGTATTGTGACCGCGAAAATGTGCTAATATGATGAATGTGTTTTTGATGTTCTATGATCACTACATCACAAACATATATGCTACTCATTTCCGTCGACCTGTCTGTCGGTTTATCTGTAGGCGTTTATATCGGTGAATTGGCGGCGAATATCCAATAATAAAAAAACAAAAAAAATATCTGAAATCTACCAAACTCTATAATTTCATGTTTCTCGAGTTGTCATTCAAATTCGGTATAAGGAAATATAAATTTAAACAAAAAAATGTTTGACGGACTTATAAGACTTGTAAAGTGACCATAACTCAGTTTTTCGTATTCTGCTGCCTATCAATTATCAATCAAAAAGCAGTTATAATTTCATGGGATCCCCTAGCGTCATTTTCTCTCTTTACTTAAAAGAGCGAACAAAAAATGGGACATGTTCTGTTGTTTGTTATTGATGTTTTGTATAGATTCTTTCCATAGGGCTTAAATATGCAATTTAACATTTTTTTGCAGTCAGTCCATTAGGAATGTAATGTCAAGATAAATCAATACTCTTGGTTCATGCAAACCAATAGGCAGCCAGAGTTTAGATTTTTCAAAGATATTACTGAATCTGGATAAGTATAAAGACATCCGCTACTTGAAATACATTTTAAAATGAGATTGATGAATTTCAAGACATTTTGAGTCCCCTAAAACATGTTTGCGCCACATGCATCCAGGAGGTTGTGACACAAATAAAATCAACAGCCAAAAACAAATATTTTTTCGACTACGACCGCAAATAAGTGAACACTCAAGAAACAAAAGCTTGTAGATGTTCAGATTATTTGTTTATTGCTTGTTACTCTGCAACCAATGCAGCGTTTTCAAAAAGGAACCAGCGTTACCTAATATTTATCCATATTTCATTAAAATCGCTTTAATAAGCGGTAATAAAAACGCTAACAGGATATGGCTTTTTGTGATGGAGACATGATCAAACATTGTTCGCGGAATACATGATTTCAAGACGAGCTGAGCTCTCATTTATAGAATTTTAATAACCTGGAATGTCATGTGTGCTAAAACGTATGAACTGTTAAATGAACATTAAATATGGATCAAAATATCTCACCAAAGATCAAAATAACCAACGATAGCAGTATAAGCAACATTGGTATTTCTCCAAGCCAGGCTTTCATCCTCGCTACAGGCCCAGAATGTGCACCTTGGAGGATTTCTTTCAATAATTGCTTTGTGTCGGTATCGCTCAAGTTGAGCTTTGCCAAGAGTTCGGCCAGTTGATCAATAGAGACGTCTTCATTTTCATTGGTTTTTACATCTTTCAGTAACTTTGTTAGAGTATCCATTTTTAAGAATTGAAAATCAACGGTTTACTATGCTGATTGAGACCATATGCGATTACGACAAGGTGTTAACGCGTATTGTTATCAGGTTGACACGTTGAACTGACCGGGTATGCAAAAGCACACGTTTTATGGAATAAGGTGAAAAAAACATGGTCGTGGCATACTAAGGTTAACAAAGACGTACAGTTTTTATGCAGGTAGGAGTTGGAGTTTTATTGGCTCGTTTATACCTACACATATGTGGTCCAGTCGGGATAGCATCAAACCAATAATTTTGCGTATTTATACCCGCGCCAATAGGCGATAGTAATATTTTTTGATAATAAGTAAACTATTTTTGATCCTCTGAGAGTATATAGTATAACACTGATTTGTAACTTTTTTGAAGATCTACAAAACGAGACCACTTCTCTCAAAAAAATGTTAACTCGGGAGGGGTGGGAAGTTCGCCTAACTGAATTTGGTTAATGTATCAATGCAAAGTCCAAAAGAGGCATACCTTAAAAACGCAGAATTAAAAAAAATCCATTGCTAATATAACTACTGAAAAAATAAGGATGAAATATCTTGAGATTGTTAGATGTAACATCACAGGCTTCTTTGACAGAAATACAAGAGATATTTTATAACCCTGTGTATGGAAGTACGTTACATAGTTACTGAACTAGTTTCTATATGACTCAGTATACTCTCGATACATAATAAACTTATTGTGCCTAGTTTTCATTAGTGAATAAATTGGAAGCATAATTATTTTTCTGATATCTAATTCACATAACAATAATAATGCGGCAAAACATTCATTATGAGACTCACCTAGGACCAGAAATACAAGAGATATCATTATTAGCAGTAGTGAAAGTTCGCCCAGAAATGCCATAGCACCAACTGGCTTGGCTTGAGCAGAGCCTCTGAGAATTCCTTCTCTCAATTCCTCTTTCAGACTAGATGATAAATTCATCTTTTCTAAGTTTTCCAACAATTCTTCTTGCGATGGCAGGCCGCCTTCTTTATTTGAAAAATCTGGTGTAGCCATTTTCTCAACAGTTAAGAGTAACAAAGTCAAATTGCTGCGGATACCACAAACACCTTATCTTATCAAGTAACACGTTCGATTGATGGTTCAAAATACAACGAGAAACGAGTATACTTTCAAGTGTATTTAGTGTTTGTTATAATTTACGTATCACGTTCGGATATAATAATATTTAAGGCCAGGGTCAATATGCAAGAAGTTTATTTTGGAGCATTGACATCAGAACTGTGTTTCAATTATTTTGTACTTAACTATGTTTTTGAATGGTCTAATATGTCTTAGTAATGAAACTATCATATGTACACTTTGTGTGTTGTTAGATCTTTTTATTATATATAATAATAATTATTATATTATAACAGTTGAGGGTAACAGGAATGTTCAACATTATATTATATAATTCCTACATAACTAATTCTGACTTTACTCAAATTCATCTTATGCAAACTTCGTGTACGCATCTTATTTGTGGTGTTCCAAGAGGAGAAAGAATTATGAGTAAAATTAAAGAAATGAAGTGGCTAAATATGTATAAGCGGCGAATACTTCACTGTCTGATACAATACCATAAGATATTGATAAATAATGTACCTCAATAGTTGAGTAAAAAGTTATAGAGAGGGTAGCATAGAGTCGTATGTTGTTGATATTAGAAGTAAGGAAAAAAATAAATGCTCTCCACCATACTACCCCTCAACATGAATGAATGCTACACAACAGCTCCATTTAAAAAGCACGTCAGGGAGTATGTAATTCCAGTGTACCCATTTCATCATCTACATTATTTATTGTCCTTCTTAAGATATGATAAGACAGAGATATAAATCTTTTCATTAGTGCAGTCCTTGTAAAGGAGTTTTTTCAGATTTTATGAACTATGATTTGTTATTATTCAATTTTTTCACCTTCCGCTATCAGATCCTCGTTATAAATTAATGTAGAGGTCTAATCAAAAGAAATTAAATGAGTCCAAATATTAGAGATTTTCAAGCAACCACTAAGAGTTCCACTACCTACTTCCCCTGGCTCTTTAATCAGATTAGCTCAATGATACCGAATTATTGCATTGTCATCCAAATAACACAAGACTTTCAGCTTCAAATGTACACAATGAAAAAAAGAAGGATGATTAGGGGCCATTTCAGTCTGTGGAAATGCTCTGACCAACTGAGCTTGAAAATCTGGGCATTCAAAAGTAGTATTTAATTTTGATACTTGTGAATAATGACACGACTGTAGGCAGGCCCTGAGACTCATTGCGAGTACCGATTAACGTCAAGAGCAGTAGCTGTTGAGCAAGATCAGGAAATCACTTTACCTTCTGTTAGGGAATCTGAGGGGCCACTGCTGACACTCATAAGAGTGAGAAAATATCCTGTTTGCCCGAAGTACTTGGAACACGAAAAAACTCGTCCCACTTCCTATGCTGAAGTATATATATATTGTAGCTTTAGAGGTGATATATTCGGTACAACGGAGTTTGACAGAGAAGAGATATACTTAACAGAGGGGTCAATATCACGACCTTCATCAAAAGGTCTGGTACATTCGACGTTAAGAAAGTACCATTTCAGTTTTAGTGATTCACCATAGAGTTGATGCATGTACATATTTAAAAAAAACATCCCCACTCTTATGTTCCAGCAATACTGACTGTGAGTTAGTGACAAACGACATTGCATAACCCCAGTGCTGGATTGAGCCAGTATGAGACCCGTAGCAAATTCTGTTAAGAGGCCCTAGATTGTACCACTAGTTTTGTGTGGTGTACAATGTTTGTGAGCCCTCCAAATTGGATACTTTTGATATCTATACTAAAAAATGTTTTAGATAATGGAATTTTATTGAAACTCTGCCTAATTATTAGTTGGTCCTTTCGATTACCACGTAATCTGTGACCGCTTTACATATTTTGAAGAAATTTTGGGGATGGATATAATGTGCCTCAAAAATAATGTTTTTTCATATCTCATTACAATACTGATACTGACCAGTGTCGATGAAGTATTTTATTCAATATTAACACCCTACCACCTGCAGCTATACAAAACATCAATGACAAACAGCAAAAACATCCAATTTTTCACTCGCTGTTCCACATATAAGTTAGTGGAAAAGATGGTACATCAGGACTTCATAAAATCCTAATAATAGTAGTGGTTTTGCTAACTTTGTGTACCAACACTAAAAGCAAAATGGTGGTTTCTTAATGTTGATATCAATCTTACCTATGGTAAGACAGTTGGATAAAATACTGTTTGATTCAGATAAATACTTTATGTATCAGCAGGTTCAGTATAGTTCTTTTGCTCAATACAACTTCCATTTATAAAAATAAGTGCCACAAATAAGTCTGGTAGTTCCTAAATAATCCCCCACAAAGTAAATATTAAATATCTGAATTTTAAGTTATTGCAACTGAGTGAATCTGTTTTCTACATTTTTTATAGGTTCGCTGGTTTGTTCTACTACATATAATAATAAATGTTCAGACCAAATAACAATAGATATCCGATAAAACTGTTTCGCTCAAGTTCAATCGAATGTAACAGCTTTATGTGGGCCAATATAACGGTGCTTTGAGCAAACATGAAATCTTAGCAATTTTTATGGTTAATTTCAAGCTCACCTGACAAAGACACAAAGATGATTCCGGGTATGATGAAAACAGTGTTGGAAAATCCATGTTCAATAGGTCCATCTTGTCCACCTCCTAAATCAACCATTTTTGAATGTTTATTTCTTGTAATAAACTTTTTCCGCCTTTTTTTGTTCTGTTTATTGTTGATAAACAGATAAACTTATAAAACGATGACGTTTCCTTGAGGGTCAAGAATCCAGTCATTTCGATTGGCAGAAGACAACCGAGTAAAAGTCACAGAATATATAAGATAAAAGTCAATCGATTAGGACATCCAAGCACAAAACAAGAAAATATAGCAGCGATGAAATATAGGGGGCAGATCAGACACCTTACTATTACAATGTAAAGAAATAATGGTCCTCCCATTCAAATAAAACTGGTGTGTTTTTATTTTCTTATTTCTTACTGCTGCTTGTCATAATATTTGCAACACTACCGTTGAATGTTCTTTTCAGTTACAAAATTCAAACCATAATTCAAATTGGAATCGGAGCTCAATATCGCGGATAGATGTGTATACATAATTATATCCGTTTAACCGTTATCCCCCGATCGTTCTGAAACCTGGAACACTCGTTTAGTGTCTAAAGTGCATACAGATCTTTGGACGGTTCTAGTCGAGCGTGTGTTGTCGCTGTTTGTGTTTATTATGAAATATTATGAAATTTTCGAATACTTTGATTTTGAAGTTTGTATTTTTGGAATATGTTGTGTAACATGATCGTGCCAGGGTCCCTCAACATGAATGAATGCTACACAACAGCTCCATTTAAAAAGCACGTCAGGGAGTATGTAATTCCAGTGTACCCATTTCATCATCTACATTATTTATTGTCCTTCTTAAGATATGATAAGACAGAGATATAAATCTTTTCATTAGTGCAGTCCTTGTAAAGGAGTTTTTTCAGATTTTATGAACTATGATTTGTTATTATTCAATTTTTTCACCTTCCGCTATCAGATCCTCGTTATAAATTAATGTAGAGGTCTAATCAAAAGAAATTAAATGAGTCCAAATATTAGAGATTTTCAAGCAACCACTAAGAGTTCCACTACCTACTTCCCCTGGCTCTTTAATCAGATTAGCTCAATGATACCGAATTATTGCATTGTCATCCAAATAACACAAGACTTTCAGCTTCAAATGTACACAATGAAAAAAAGAAGGATGATTAGGGGCCATTTCAGTCTGTGGAAATGCTCTGACCAACTGAGCTTGAAAATCTGGGCATTCAAAAGTAGTATTTAATTTTGATACTTGTGAATAATGACACGACTGTAGGCAGGCCCTGAGACTCATTGCGAGTACCGATTAACGTCAAGAGCAGTAGCTGTTGAGCAAGATCAGGAAATCACTTTACCTTCTGTTAGGGAATCTGAGGGGCCACTGCTGACACTCATAAGAGTGAGAAAATATCCTGTTTGCCCGAAGTACTTGGAACACGAAAAAACTCGTCCCACTTCCTATGCTGAAGTATATATATATTGTAGCTTTAGAGGTGATATATTCGGTACAACGGAGTTTGACAGAGAAGAGATATACTTAACAGAGGGGTCAATATCACGACCTTCATCAAAAGGTCTGGTACATTCGACGTTAAGAAAGTACCATTTCAGTTTTAGTGATTCACCATAGAGTTGATGCATGTACATATTTAAAAAAAACATCCCCACTCTTATGTTCCAGCAATACTGACTGTGAGTTAGTGACAAACGACATTGCATAACCCCAGTGCTGGATTGAGCCAGTATGAGACCCGTAGCAAATTCTGTTAAGAGGCCCTAGATTGTACCACTAGTTTTGTGTGGTGTACAATGTTTGTGAGCCCTCCAAATTGGATACTTTTGATATCTATACTAAAAAATGTTTTAGATAATGGAATTTTATTGAAACTCTGCCTAATTATTAGTTGGTCCTTTCGATTACCACGTAATCTGTGACCGCTTTACATATTTTGAAGAAATTTTGGGGATGGATATAATGTGCCTCAAAAATAATGTTTTTTCATATCTCATTACAATACTGATACTGACCAGTGTCGATGAAGTATTTTATTCAATATTAACACCCTACCACCTGCAGCTATACAAAACATCAATGACAAACAGCAAAAACATCCAATTTTTCACTCGCTGTTCCACATATAAGTTAGTGGAAAAGATGGTACATCAGGACTTCATAAAATCCTAATAATAGTAGTGGTTTTGCTAACTTTGTGTACCAACACTAAAAGCAAAATGGTGGTTTCTTAATGTTGATATCAATCTTACCTATGGTAAGACAGTTGGATAAAATACTGTTTGATTCAGATAAATACTTTATGTATCAGCAGGTTCAGTATAGTTCTTTTGCTCAATACAACTTCCATTTATAAAAATAAGTGCCACAAATAAGTCTGGTAGTTCCTAAATAATCCCCCACAAAGTAAATATTAAATATCTGAATTTTAAGTTATTGCAACTGAGTGAATCTGTTTTCTACATTTTTTATAGGTTCGCTGGTTTGTTCTACTACATATAATAATAAATGTTCAGACCAAATAACAATAGATATCCGATAAAACTGTTTCGCTCAAGTTCAATCGAATGTAACAGCTTTATGTGGGCCAATATAACGGTGCTTTGAGCAAACATGAAATCTTAGCAATTTTTATGGTTAATTTCAAGCTCACCTGACAAAGACACAAAGATGATTCCGGGTATGATGAAAACAGTGTTGGAAAATCCATGTTCAATAGGTCCATCTTGTCCACCTCCTAAATCAACCATTTTTGAATGTTTATTTCTTGTAATAAACTTTTTCCGCCTTTTTTTGTTCTGTTTATTGTTGATAAACAGATAAACTTATAAAACGATGACGTTTCCTTGAGGGTCAAGAATCCAGTCATTTCGATTGGCAGAAGACAACCGAGTAAAAGTCACAGAATATATAAGATAAAAGTCAATCGATTAGGACATCCAAGCACAAAACAAGAAAATATAGCAGCGATGAAATATAGGGGGCAGATCAGACACCTTACTATTACAATGTAAAGAAATAATGGTCCTCCCATTCAAATAAAACTGGTGTGTTTTTATTTTCTTATTTCTTACTGCTGCTTGTCATAATATTTGCAACACTACCGTTGAATGTTCTTTTCAGTTACAAAATTCAAACCATAATTCAAATTGGAATCGGAGCTCAATATCGCGGATAGATGTGTATACATAATTATATCCGTTTAACCGTTATCCCCCGATCGTTCTGAAACCTGGAACACTCGTTTAGTGTCTAAAGTGCATACAGATCTTTGGACGGTTCTAGTCGAGCGTGTGTTGTCGCTGTTTGTGTTTATTATGAAATATTATGAAATTTTCGAATACTTTGATTTTGAAGTTTGTATTTTTGGAATATGTTGTGCAACATGATCGTGCCAGGGTAACATGCTATTTTTGATTATAATTCACCGAACCTTGATGGAAGATGATTCAGTAACATTCTTGGAAGTGTATTCTTCCCAGTGATGTCGACTTATTGAATTTTAAACTTTAATAATATTAAATACCTTACTAAAGGTCTGAAAACTGGGTACGTAACAGTTTCTTGTTTCTGTAGGTTTCTCTGCTGTTCAGCTTTCCAAATGTGCCAGGATTTTATCTCGATGTGCGATGGTCCTGAAAATACAAATATTTTAAATCAAGGGAATTCTAGAAATTTATTTAACCTATATAAATGGCGGATTTAGCCTACTTTGATCGGAAGTACAGGGTTTCCCATTTTCCTGACTTCAATTGAAATGTCACCTTGTGCATGAAAATATATTGATAAAAACATGTTCTGTACATTCAGCACCATAAAGGTGATATTGGATCCAAAACCGATATGAATAGTATTATCTAGTAGGATATTATACAAGGAAATAATTATTTTGCAGTCACTTTTGCTTCCACACAAACCTCGGACCACAATGTACATCCCACCAAGACCTAATGTATTATAGCAAAGATAAAAGTCATCATGCAGTAAGCGCTACTTCTGCTATCAGCGTCTTACTCTGTGTATTAGTGTTTGCGTGAGCCTGTATTTGTTATTTGTGCTCTATGTAGTTCTCTAACGAATATTGTTTCATGCAATTCGAATAGGTTATGCTTTTGTAGCAAGGATTTTTGTAGATATTTCAAGAAATTGCCGTGGCTTCTTTTAAAAGTTTTTGCCTGCAAACACTCAAAATGACCTCTCAAAATAAGGAAACCGATGAGGAACTTCTCGAGGAACGGGATGCTCAGCTAACATTAATTTTGATATCCTTTTCTTGTACAGCTGAAGAAGTCTCTGGTTTGAATACATATATTAATTCCTTAATGAAACGTTTACAGTTCAATTTCACAAGAAAATCAAAGCAGCAGGCTATTGGAACATATCAAGTTATTGATGAACTATGTACCATCTTTCAATATATCTGTGATTGATGAAGAACTATTGCACATTGTTGTACCACAAATAAAAATATCTTTAGTAAAAATCTATGAGGATAATTTTCTAATGTCTGACACAGCTGACGATGATTTTGTATTAAACATGATTAGAGATAATTTGAAGGTAACTTGCTTGAATGAAGTTTTTGTTTCATGTATATTAAACACATCTTAATTGCAGATATCATGTGGATTGATGAGCACTTTGAAATTGATTTTTGAATTCCTCATGACACAGAAAGACTTTTCTCTAATGCAAATTAGTAGTATACCTGTGAATACGGCTCAGATATTACTTGCTACATTTGATCATTGTAAGAAAAGGTAAGACTACTTATCTTCTTACCAGATAGGTACTGGCATTGAGTGTGGTGTAGCTAGAAATGTCAGCACCCAGGGGCAAGGCTCTCCACTCACACCTATAATAAACCACAATAGAGTCTTGGTGCTATGCTGCCTTAACCAAAATTTGTAATAGTTCATCTGTCATTAATTTAAAACATTAGTGCTAGTGGTTAACTAGTGACTTGTACCATATTTGATACATACATGTACATAGATATTAGTCCAAAGCAGAACTCATTACTCGTGAAACATTTTAGTAGTCATCATATAGCAGATATTTGTCTAGTATCCAGCTTAGTTCTTTTATGATCTTCAAGATTTAGATCACTAAAGGTTTAGTAAAAATATTTGGTAAGGTTGAAGACAATATTATTTCTTCCAGTTTGAATCAGGTTTGTTGGATGGCATTTTTTGTTCTCAGTAACTGCTGCATTTTTCCATGATAGAGGAGGGATGTAATGTGGCCCTATATCTGTCTATGTCTTGCAACTTTTTGTCTAAATTACTACAAAGAACTATCTGCTGATGTCATACCAGTGTCCTATAGTCTGTATATAGTAGGTGATGCTGCCTAATTTAAAAAAAATGAGAAAATTGGGCGAAGCATTCTGATTAATAGGTTGACCTATAACCATTTGGTTGAAGTAACTCAATACCAGAATATATAACTCTTTAATTTTTTATGTTTGATCAGCTCTGGTTTGTTTTACCTGGGCTAAATTAGGTCAATTTACTAATCATTCAATAATTTCAAGATGTCTGATATGATGTACATTAATGGAATTATCATTTCAAGCACAGAACTGTATAAACAAACCTATAATATGGAATTATTGGATTTGTTTCATGTTACACAAGAAACACATATGATATTCCTTAGCCTTTTGGAGGCATGTACTATGGTTTGTGATTTACTGGAAGATAATAAGGAGTTAGACATACTGAGAGAAGGTAAAAACATATGGTTTATCTACTTTAGATGTTACATATTTTATTGTTATAGTTCTGGATATCCTTTGTGAAATAAGTCTAGCTCTGTCTGATCTAAATATTAAGTCTATGTCCAATAATTGGAAGGGTTATATGGCAATTGTGATGAAGTTTGCTGGACTTTTGAAACAAGTTATTTGTCTAGATACTCCTGTGAAGTCTCTCACATGCCAAATAAAGCAGAATCTTGCTTCCCTAGATACATCTGTAAGTATACTAGGAATTGTTTAATAGGATTCCTCATGTTTTAGTATAATGACTACTAATCAAATACCATTTTAGGAACCAATAGAAGAAAAATCAGCTTCTAAAATTGTGGCTGTTGTAGGATTCTTAATTAAAGTTGCATTGAAGCTTTTGGACTTATTTTGGGATAGTGTTGAGAGGAGTTTCAATCAAGTACTCCAATTCTGCCTGTTCATTTTGAGGTATTGATATGCAAAATATATTTTACTACAGCAGAGCCAAATGATGGTAGCATAATGGTTACTGTCTATTCTGAAACCAGTGGCAGCCTGGCTGGCATTATACTGGTGGGCTCTAATCCATTTATGGGCAGTCGACTTGCTGGTGGCCCTTGCTAGAAACATACATTTTTTCTCTTTACTCCTTTCATTAAATTGACGAAAACCTCAATATTTTCAAGTAGGATGTATTATACAAATTAAAGATTGTCCCGACGTGGTTGGGCTGCGTGTGGAAAATAGAATTTTAAAATTATATAAGTCGATGAGATCTGTTTGAAGGGTGTTATTTCTTTTTAAAAATGACCTTTTTAAATAAAATATAACTTCTTTTCATCTGGGCTTTGTTGAAGCTGCGTTCGTTGGCGGAATCCACCAGCTGACATGATCAGGCCGCCTTTGTCTGAAATATGCTGGAATATTCTGAATTTTAATTAATGGTATTTATATATACCTCCATAAAATTGTGTGTCTGTTTCAGACTCTAATACCCTGCATTTTTTTCTGATTCTTCATATAAAAAATGCGTTTGAAATATTACCTTAACTCAATCAATTATATGCCTGGGTTAACACATTGCGCCGAGATATGTATATCTACAGAAAACTGATCTGATTAAAAAATGTATATGTAAGTTACTGTTTCAGTTATTCACCAGACTTATTTGAATCAATTGGTTATTCAAATGACGTGATTAATTTAATAAATACTAATGTTGTTGCTGCAACTGAGCAACTTGCATCAAAAATGTACTGTGAGCTAGAACCCGATGATGTAAGTTGATTAGAATTTGTGAGTATTTGTGTTTTGCAGCAAAATTTTGTTCTAGATTGAAAGCAGTTGTAGTAACTTTGGTGATGAAGCACCTTTCGGTGCTACACTATTTTTAAACAATTATTTAGGATACATTTTGGAAAACTTTCATCAAACTGTGATCAAAAATACAAGATTGGATGGAGTCATTAGGCTACTGTTTCACTGCTTCAGTTTATGTAAGTGTGAAAGCATTCATCATTTTTTTTATAGCAAGCTGAGTCGATATTCAATATTAAAAAATGCATATGAAATTATTAGTTAACAAAACACATTCTCATTTTGTCTATCTGGTTAAAAATTCTCTAGAAAAATCTTAAACAAAATATAAATTCGAGCAGCTTGCTACAAAATAATTGTTAACATTTTTCTTGTCTCATTTACAAAAATTGCTGGGATTACATCAGTACCACTTGCAGGTTCATATGAACTTTATTTCACAAGCTCCAAAGGAAGTCTCTTTGATAAGTTGATCTTGAACATATCTGGAAGCCTTCTAGTGATTGATAATTTATACATAAGCACAGAGGAGATTCTATTGAAAAATGCTTTACAAGAGAATACATTTTGTTCATTGTTAGCTGTTGAAGTTTGGGATCTAGTACTACTGTAAGTTATTAACTGTATGTTGAAAAATAATCTTCAAAACATACTAGATTAGATACCTCAGATCTCTTATTCATTTAGAATTATGCAAAAACCTGGTTTGTTTTTTGGTGCATCGAATCATGTGTACTGCTTGGGCTATTATCAAGTTTATTTATTCAAGAAGTAATACAACTTGAAAAGAATCAAAATTATTACTGAAATATCAGAAAACTTTTAAAATATGACTCATAAAACTACATTGAACACGAAATAAAGAATTTAAAAAAATGGATTTATTACTGGCACTTGGTGGAATTGTCATATAGATTGAAATATTGAATATGTTTGGAAGAGGGCGTTGTAATTCTATCGTAATAGTAAGACGAGGTATAAGGGCGAATTCTGCTGTTATAAGTAAAGTTAGTCTTTACAGCATTTATTCAGTGGTAGAAGAGTTAACAGGTGAAAGCAGGAAACTGCGTCGGTTCATATTATTCAGCGCTATAACTTTTTTTGCGATCTGTCCATATTTCTTCTTTTATGCATGGAGAGCAAGGGATATTGGTTTTGAGGTCAGTTACTGCCATCAATAAAATGTTCTAGATATCTTTTATGATTTAGATTTCCTTTCCTATGTATTTTTAGCAACACAAATGATAAATTCCAACTGGAGACAATTAAAAAACTGATCAAGATCTATGAACAATTAGGTTTTGGAATCAATACCTATAGACCTGAAGCTACTCATTTCAAATTTTTGTTGAAAAGGTTGTTTCGAAATTTAAGTTATCCCTTGAAATGTTTGTTAATTCAGACGAACACATTGCAAGAAAATATAGATTTGTGGAAAGTAATTGGTCTTCGAAGTTTTCCTGAGCAGCAAAGTCATTTCGTCACTGATTTATGTTCTGAAACGAATAAAAAAATGCAAATGATGGGCACGGATCAATTTGGACTTGAAGATCTGATATGTGTCGTGAGTATTGTTATGAAATAGAACAAATATCTATATACATAAATGATTCTAGTCTGCTTTTGATTTCCGTTCAACAATTTTTTTTCTAATAATATTTCAAGGGATTTTGAATCATTTGAATTTATTGCGTTTATTACACTCCATTTAACATGTTGCAGATGTGGATTCTCTGGCCACTAAGCGTTGAAAAGTCGATTGTAGTATTTTTAAGTAAAATTTATTAATCATCATAAGGAATAGATATTTCTGTTATAATAATATAATAATAATTATATTATCGATAGAGTATAGTAGTTTTAAAACGAAATACACGTTCTTTTCAGGGAGAAAATTTAGAGATTCTTTCTACAGCAAACTTCACCTCATTACAATTGGAGCAAACAAGAAGTCTGGCATCAACAATCGCCACTTTGTGGAGCGTAGGATTCAACGATTTTTCTAATAACATGTTACGGTATTTTATCGTCAAATTGCTCAGAATAACAGCGACACTTATCACGGAATTCGACTTGAAGCAGTTATTCTTGGTATGTTCTAAGATATTTTTTATTTGTTTTCTACATTTCTATTCAAAATAGCTTCATTCTTTGACCCATAATTGATAATATTGCTATATAGTTAAAATAGTGTACTGGATGCCTGTCGTATTACTTGGATACAACTATTTGAAGTCTCATGTTTCACTTGAAACTAGAATTTGCTCTTCGTACTTGGAAAAGTTACAAAATGCGAAAACATTTACTTAAGGTTTCGGAAAAAGAAATCTGAATTTGTGTGACATCTTTGTATGAATATCTTGAGCAATGAACAACCTAGAACTTAGTTAAACGATATTCAGAATTAGTCTCAAATATTAAATTATACATTTTTTGGATAAACTCTCACAAAGTCAGTAAGACAGTCGAGCTTTCGAAGCGCTGTGAGAGGTTGAATGGATAAATTAACATTTACCTTAAAATGCTGTAGACTGTAATTATAGCATGATACACTTCCTGGAAGCTTGTTTCACAATGCTGAGGTTGTCTGAAATAATGACTGGAAGAGGTTTGTTCGAGGCGTTGGAATTTTCACCTGGTGAGAATGAGTCTGTTGGGCCTTTTTATGTGAGTAGTTGTGGCTGTTCCAGTGGATACAATTTTCTGGAGCGGAAAAGAACGCTTCAAAGATGCTGTTCTAGCAAGGCAATCCTGTGTCAGTTCATGAAGTTGTCTTGTCTGCATTGGATTAAACTCTATATGTAAAGTCTCATTCATCAATTTTCTCGATATCTTCGTTGATCTGGATTACATGTTACTGCCACCGATGTAAGGTATCTCGGATTGGTAGTGGGGTATTTGGATCCTTGATAGAAATTAGGGAGCTGTCATTTGCGTAGCTAGATTAGGTGTTATTTACAACAGTTCATTTTTGCACACCAAGAAAAGCGTTGGAGAAAGTACAGAAATACATTGAAAGCATATCCTTCCACCACCATGACTAAGGATCGGTCAGAGAGATAACTGCCCAACTATAGGCATGGACCCGGTGACAACTCACAGGCAGCAATTTTAACCACGTCCCTCATGCCACACCCTATGAATAGTTTTCGATTTTGAGTGTGACCACTTAAAACTTCATGTGCGACTATTGCCCTGATATAAATGTGTGTTATGTGGGTTAATGAAAAATAATTTGTAGACTGTCTTTGGAGATCTATAGAATGATTTATTACATTTTGTCCAGACAAATTTGAATTAAAATTAATTCAGACGTAGGCTCTCTGCTTAAACGTAACAAAAAGGATGCAAACGAATGATTTGTGTCTATTGCGACCTCCTATTTCATGATTCCCTACGTATTGAAATTTTAAGTTGTGAAAATGAGGGATGTGAGCATGTAAAATTAGGATCCGAATGCTGTTCGGTTCCAGGGAATTTGATTTCAGATGTTTGAATTATGGAATTCGACACAGCATACGTATCACATTGCTCAAGATTATTCATATCAGAACAAAGTATCATCAATAAACACTGATATTCATTCTTAGCTGATATCAATATATAAAATGCTTTTG
The DNA here is from genome assembly GCA_949316355.1 of Bruchidius siliquastri. NCBI lineage: Eukaryota > Metazoa > Arthropoda > Insecta > Coleoptera > Chrysomelidae > Bruchidius > Bruchidius siliquastri. Next base: position 8,034,373 of record OX438536.1, on the reverse strand, counting down.
CACTGTAGTAGAATACAATTTCTTTGGTTTTGTAATGCATACTCATATGTATACCCCAAATTCTTGGATTTGAATTATGTACTAGCTTTCTATTACAATACCTACACTGCATAAGATCTATATTTTTCAGATCTTCAACACATTGAAAGTATTGGCTATCCAAGATGACCTGAAAATAGCTGTTTGTAACGTGTTGAAAGCATTTGCCGATAAAAAGTATAACGAACTAAGTCAGGACGCGTATAACATCTTTACCTTAGTTTCTCACGTTATACACCCACATTTGTTGAACGACAATAATAAGATCGTGAAGCAGTGTGTACTGGAAGTTATTGACCTATATTACCGAAAAAATAAGCACGACATTGTGAGAGAATTGATGAGATCCTCGAAGGAAAACCAAGAGGAACTGTCAGTCTATCTAGAAAAGAAAGTGCCACAGATTCCCTTTGAAAAAACATATTTTATATCATTGAGCAAACAAATGTACAGACACCGCTGTGTTATTTGTAAGATTGTAAATCAGCCAACAAAGAAGGTCAAATTTGATTTTTTGGAAAGTTGCAAAAGAAATATATTTAACACTGCTGAAGAAGAAATAGTTTTTGATGATGTTGGAGATGCTATAGCCACGCTTAGGAGTGATGTGAAGGCTTTAACAAAGCTTCTGAAGAATGAAAAGATGACTCCAAAGAATGTTTCTGCTTTGAAGTTGCTCACGAATGAATTGTTATCGTTGATGTAGTTTTTTGATAAGATTAAATTATTTTTGTAATTATATATTTTTTACATTTTAATTATAATTGAATAATGCCGATAACTTCAGGCATACAACATTGCGATACAATTCCTCATCAAATGCCTAGCCCTTAGGACATGTGCACTACATACCAGCTGTCAAGTTTAATAATGCAAACATTTCTATTAGTACTGGAAGTATTCAGAGGATCTTGATCGTTTTTCTGATTTTTTGTATATTAATTTCAAATCGGTGATTTCCCTAAGTTTTCTGGACGATTCCACTACAAGTCGTTGATCAATATAGAATTTAGTACTGTAATTCGTACGAATAGATTTTTTATTTGTTACTTATGATATTATTCAAATAGACTGGTGTATTCTATCCTGATTATGTTACATATGTAGATGTAGATTGTAAATCTATAAACTGATAATTCGAAGTCATAGGCAAGTGTTTGTGCCGTAGTATTCAAATATATAATAAAATAAAAACTTGCACGGTATATCACTTCACAGGAATTTATATAATTTTCAGTTTCAAGAGCGTATGTAATATGCAAGTTGTCTCTTTTAAATAGGGGAAATGTTTGGATTGGATGATTTGTTCATCAAGAATTTGGTATGGTTCGAATAAATTGAAAACGCAATTTCTCTCTCCCTCATTTTATGTAGTTTGTGACATTTTGTTTTTATTAATATTCATTGTGATCAAGGTACATAATTTTTCTCTGCGCCAGTTATATTTTTCCATATATACAAATTTATTTCTAATAATTCTATCAATGTAACTGGTAACTGTTTGTGGCCTTGCGCTCAATTTTGCTATGTATCACGAAGAAAAGAAATCAAAACCTAAAGAACATTTCATTGAGATTCACTTCTTTCCATAAAATAAATTATATTTATAAAACATCGACATTTCAGTGCTTTTACTAAACTGATGGATGCTTCAAAACAATGCTGAAAACAAGACACCTTGTCATGGGTCAGAGAACATTCAGTTAACGAAAATTCAATTATATTTCGATCGTCTTCTGAAAGCAATAATAGAGAGAGAGCTCGCTGATGAAACTGCTGATTCAAAAAATATGTATTTACCTATAGAAATATAAGTACCAAATAGTCAGATTTTAGTTGAAATAATTAAAAAACGATGAAATTCATAAAAAATATAAAAGTTCATATAAACCGAAATACTTTAAGACATTATTTCCGAGACTGTTGTGAAAATTATCTTAAACAACTGATTCCAAAAATTCGGAATTTCGTATTGGAAATGAAGTCAAGTTCGTATATAATATATTATGATTAATTGCTTGTTAATTTTCGCTACTGTGAATCCTCTTACTATACGCGAATGGTTTTTTTCCAAAAAGTAAGTCGATACCCAAAAATTTTAAGTGCTCTAAGAAACTCGTGTTAAATTCTTGTGGAATCAAAATTTAGCCAGTTGTCATTTGATAGCGTCGTCACTGGCACAACTGAACCATAATTAATTGGCATACATTGATCCCCCTAATACCTACTAATGATTTACTAAACTCTGCCAAACAATTTTTGAGATAGGTACTGAAAATAATTGCCAAGCAACACATTTCCAATATCCCACAACCTGCATCACAAATGTTGCCTGGATACAAAATTCTTTTTCTTATTGTTGTTGTGAGTACTGCTACTTGGAAAGCATTTAATTCTGTTACTCGATCGGCTAAGAGCTCTTATACCATAAGTTCTCCTTGTAGCAAATTAAGGCATGCAGAAAATTTTGTGTGACGATAGCTTGTGGAATCCTCATTCTATTGACGATTTATCTGTTGCGAATCGTGCTGTTTATCTGCAAGTGATTAATCCAAATCAATGTTATTGTTAATTTTACAGTCTTTTAAAAGAATACTCGTCATTACGTTGAAAGGATGGTATCCGGCGTCCGTGAGATTAAACATTATTATAGCTTTTGACTCGATATACTTTTTCTGTCGGTCCCTAAAAAAACTGGAAAACTTGTAGCGATTAAGCAAAAAATCTAATTTCCAGTTCAATGAGGTCATATTTATATCAGACAGGAACGAGGCTGCGTGCCATAGAAAAATGAATAAAACAGTAGTTCCACATATTTTTTTTTTGTTTCCGTAGCGTAATTATTTACATTTATGTTTTTCGGTCTACGCTGTCAACAGAATACAAATAAGTTTTCTTAACTTTTGCTTATAAAATGTATTTAGACCACATAGTGTTTGCTTTGCTGAATTTAGTAAAGCAAGCAAAAAGCATATGAGATATTGGAACAGAAAAAGAAGGCTATCAAATTCGGAAAATATTTTTGTCGATAAAAATTAGTCACTGAAAGATTTTTAATTTATAAAATCAGTTTTCTGATGGTAGGGTTAATAAAACAACAGTTAATCAGAAGAATGTATGTTTTGACCCTGATTTAAAATGTAGATTGTAGCTGCTCTAATTTTATGAAACTTTCTCATCATTTAGCAAAAATTGTGTAATTTTAACAAAAGGCATCACACAAAACAAGTAAAACCCTCCTTTTATGTAACTCCCTTGGATTAAATATTTAAATCTTCGTTGGACTGACAAGTCTGATAGTACAACTATTATTTAAATTTTAAATCGGAACGCGCCATACAAGAGTTTTATTTGTGAAACTTTGTGTTCAAATTACACAACTTTTATCTGACTTATTAAAAATGTTGATTCATTAACAAGCATTTTTATGTTCACGCGATAACAAGAAAAAATCTGCGTTTTTCGCTTGTGGAGTTGTGGACTGTCTTCAAATATGAATCAAGAGTACAAACAACAAGACCTTTTCGTTTAGCAACCATTTTAGTGAGCGAATGATATAATCTTGGAAATATCTTCAAACAAAATGCATTATTATAACTGACCCAACTGCGTCAAATATTATCTATTTATAACTTTGCGACCCCATATTTTATTGAATACAGAACTTCCGTCTTATAACGTTGAAAATAATAAGGGAAGCGGGTCACCTATTGTCAGCCTTCCTGTGCATTATAATTATTATAATGTGAAAAAATTGTTCGAGGTGGAGACCCTTTTCATAAAAAATTGTATCTGATGTGAATTCGTGTAATGCCTATGGCGAACCAACGGCTCGTGTTTCACTTTTAAATCATTATTTATAATTTGGTCCTGAAATTCGTTATTCAGCATTTTTGGTTGAATTGCAGCATTTTGTTCCTAATCCTAATAGATTATTTCAATTCGCTCAACATCATTGATCCTGTTCTAAACACCAACTTTTTCTAGTAAACCTATAACCGGTAATCCGCTGGTTTGAGATCAGGCCATCTTGGAGGCCATGAATTTACAAACTGTCTTATACCACGATCTTGATAAATAGCAGTTCACAATGATCTTCTAACTGGTTGATGAATATCATAAAAATCATTCTGTATCTCCTCATACAAGTATGGTTCAAATATAAATTTGGGTGAAACTGCAACAAATGGTAGATACAGTGAAGGAAGCAACTAGATTCCTTAACCATTTTATCAAAAGCTTAATTTCATAGAATTTGTTTACTTTGAAGCATTCTCCTTTTTGATATCATAACTCCATGCTTACGGGGAATAATATTCCGTTGCGAAAATTTATAGTCCAACCAACAACTACTACACGACTTTATAAGGTTATGTACACAGTCCAGGATCAAGCAATACATCTAGCGAATGCACCTGACCTCACAAAGTACATCAATGGCTAGATGAGTCCAAGGGGCGCATCCTCACCAGGTCAAGCTTACAATGCCTTGAACGAGCCTCTTCCAAAAATCATTGGGAGAACCTCGGGAACCTTGCATCCCAATGGGTATCATCTATAGTGTTTTAAGGGCAATGTAAATAGACACTTATCCTCTTGCAGCGCTTATCAAACGCGATAGACCTCCTGCCTTTGCGTGAGGCTACCTATAAAAAAGGTTCAAATCACACCATCATTGGAATGTTGTTCGCATGTGTGGGGATGCGCTCCAAAACATTTCCTATGTTGTCGAATGCAATCTATCAGAGAGGTATACGTTTAGTCGACGTGTTTAGTACTACGAACGATATCCACATCTTGAAGTGGTTGATCTGCCCTTATTCCATAGATTTCACCCAGGTAAATCTTTGATCGAGCTGTATCGGATAGTAACACCGAGAACCACCAGCAAAATAAACACTAGAAAAGCCTTCTGCTGAACTTCCACCACCTTGAACCAGCATCCTCATGTCATTCTTTTCGAGAACTTCAGCGTTGTAAAATGAGCTGCCGAGAAGTTTACTTGCCAAATATACAATTTACAACAGTTTATGGTCAATGTGTATAGACATCCACTAACATACAGCGTTTCTGGAGTGGTAGGCTTTTTTTCTTTGTGAGATATTACTTATAAGAAACAAAAATGTTGAAAATGAGTCAACTGAAACACTTTTGATTTGTGAAACTTTACGTACTATTTTCACAATTCAGTCGCCATGATGAATGCTTTTCAACACCTATCAGATTCTAAAATCTACATAAAAAATGCTTTCCCCATAAATCTAACAGCATTCGTACGCTTATGTTTCCAACAGGCAACAATGAACCCAAGAAGAATGTGCTAAGATGGCGTTTTGAGAAACTGGATGACTAACTCGTTTTAATTTTTTACAGTAGGTGTGCTAACGGTTCTTCTTTATCGCACGGTTTTATACCTTTGTCAAAGTTCTCAGGTCGAAAAATTGTTATGCATTGTTATTCTTATTGTACCAGGAGAAGTGTGTACAAAGACATGCACTAATAATAATTGTAAATGTGGTACTTTTGGGCGTGTACTTGTGTAATAGACAGTATTTCAAACGGTGTGAAGGTGTATCGTTCCGAGTCTCCATTCACCATAGTCAGTTTTCTGATTGTATATATAATCTATTGATAGCAAAGACTTGTTTCAAAGTCTTTGCAAACAGTCAGTTTTGATAGTCTGACATTGACAATGATTTAAAAATAAAAAATGAATCAAAATTTTTGCTTGTGAAACCTTGTGTGCCAATTTCATAATTTTATGTTAATGATTGGAGAGCATCACCAAGAAAAATAATATACAATCTAAATGAATAAAGTACATTTCGTGTGAGTCTGCTGCTATTGTACTTTTCAACCATAAATAGTAAAACATTATCGTCTGCATAAGAAATGGAATGAACTTTAAATTTAGATTAGGTTTTATCGTGAATGTTCACAAGATATAACGGTACTTTGTGGTACGCCACACGTTACTAACTGACGCTCTTATCGTCATCGAACCTCAATTGAAATCTCCTATTCAAATAGTTGCACATGATATAAATGTTTGGGCATATTACTAAATGGTACAATATATTTCAGATACCTACCTACATATCACGTACTAAATGCCGATGTTTTGTACAATCAATCCCAATTTTATGTGATCCGCTTTCCGGTTAATTGCAAGTCCGCATTAAATAAATGCTCAACAGGAATAATGAAATTTCATACTAATCGGATTATCTAGAGCTTTAAAATGTATATAATACTGCATGAGAAGTATAGTTTATTTCAAACATTCAGCCATCTCATAAGTGCTGTTTTCATTTATGAGAATTGTATATATATTTTCACCATGCTTGTATTTTTGAGCACAAATTATTTATCAGTAATTGAGAGGCAGGGTGAATCCCGTTTTGCAATAGACAAGGTAGGTAGAAGAATAAAATCAGACCTTGTTTATAATGTTATTTCATCTGGTAGAAAAAGGGCCTCAGTTGAGTATCGAATTAATCTTTTCCTAGGCATCAAAAAGCTGAAATTTGGATAAAATAAATATTTGCCATTTTGGCGTTTCCCTTGATCTTTGATAATCATATCAGTTTATAGTTATATACAAAACTAGCCAAGCAGCGTTGCAGGTATTTATATGATCTTTGCTGGCGGCTGCCAAGTTGTACTGATCAGAGTCTAAGTTAAGACCACGTGTATAGTGGAGAGCATAAACTTGACAGGGCCTTGATAGATCATTTTGAAAAACATATCAATTAGAACAAAAGACTCAAATATTAAATCATATCTTGAATACAGACTTGAACAATTCGTCACACTTTTGTAATAAGGAAAACTTGTTTTGTAAAGGATTTAAATTAAAATCGTATCAAAATCACTGTTGCTGTATATAATATTATTTTAATTACAAAGTGATTCTATAATTTACACGGAAACTTTTTACGGCTTCACTTGAACATTAACTCGATAGAATTCGAGGATTTTTTGGAATGTTAATCTACCATATTGTAAGTTTAATGTTTAATCTAGAACCGTCTACTTAATGTTTTAAAATATCTTCTGTTCATCTCTATCTGTTAGCATGAGTAGCACGGTCCTCAGTAGCTCCCAGGACAATGGCCTTAAAAGCAATAAAAATTTTATATTTCTTAGTATGCAGGAGCACGGAGGTCAATGCTGTTTATGCGGATGCTAATGCAGAATCAGAATGACACAAACAGGTACATGAGCCTTGACAGCTTAGAAAAATCGTTCTCAGCTTATTTGAAATTTGTATTTCAGACTGCATTAATCACCAGATGCATGCAATAAGTAATATGTTATACCTAAAGGCATTTTTCTCTCCTTGGTTCTGAAAAATTGGACAAACTGACTAACTGTCTTAAGGGCGTAGGTCCTTGAAATAATTAGTAGTTATTTTTGGCCATCGCATACTGAGCAGTAAGAAATTACTGTTTATTAGGGCGATTCAAGATACCTAATTAAATTTATAATTTTGTGCAAATTATTATCTGGAACTTATGCTGTATCTTCCTGTGAGTCGGTATTCGATTTGCTACACATGACTTTCTACATTATTATAGGCAAAATATTCGTAAAATTGATGAGTGAAGGAGTAGTATGTTAAATTCGTTTTGTAGTGATATAAAGTGATATGTAATTCAGTCCTTCTGAGAAATAATTATCCATGTTATATTCATATAATTCAAAAGGCGTTCACTTCTCCCTGAATCACTCGAAATCCTGTCAGTATTTTCTGAATTTGCATTATGCTGTATATTTTCTGGTTTGAATCATCGATTGGAATAATTATAAAAATAGAGCAGGACAAATTAGCCGTAAGAAGTTATATAAAATTAATCAGATGAAAACACTGCTTAAGATGTGAAGAATACAAATTTATATCTACTAATATTCACTTGATGTTATTTCTATAAACATTCAAAACAGTATATTACAGTGGATAAAGATTTTTGATGAGAAACACGGCTCAATGCAAAAAAAACATGGAAAAGGTACAGATACTGTTTTACAAGTTTAACATTTTTTTGATTGATTCGAAATCTAGAAAACATTATAAAATATTAGATACAAACATATCAATGTAGCCTCTGAAACTTCACCTGTTTTCTATAACCAGTCCTTTCCATGGAATGATGTCTGTTTCGCGTCCAGAGATCGTCAGGTTGTGGCCAAAAAATAACAGACGTGTTAACATCAGGTAGGAAGCCTACATACCGCACTTTGATGAACGCCCCTCAAAGAACAAACCTTGGGCTAACAGCAGCTGCATAGAAGCAGTTACGGCAAAAAAGCAACAGTACAGAGAATGGAGGATAAACCCTACTACTGAAAGTCACCGCACTTTCATCGAAACCAGAAACCACTGTAATCGGGTCATCGATCACAGCAAAGAGGAGCACAAACAGAAAGTTAAGAACCAACTACTTTCATCTCCTAAATCATCCAGATCATTTTGCTCTATAGTCAAGTCTATTAGCCAGAACTTCTGCTACTCGTCCATAGCACCATTGACGAGAGCGGAATGGCCCATCGCATCCAGACCAAAAGAAAAAGTAAACACCTTGGGGCGGATTTTTGCTGCCAATTCTACAATTTACTTCCAAAGAGACAACCACCAACTACCATCAGTGTGGACTCAAAAATGCTAGAAATTAGATTTCAACACCGAGATATAAACCGCACTCTAGAAAAACAGAATTCCAGGAAAGCTCCTTAAACGTTGCGCCGCAGAGCTTTCACCAGTCCTTTGTAAACTATTTGAACTCCCTACCAGCGGAGTCTTCCCTATACCTTAGAAGGGCAGGAAAAATATACCCAGCAACTATAGACCTGTTACTCTGTTCTGATTCATGTTCTGAAGACTGTTAATGACGAGCAGCTTCTGAAGTATCTGGACAAGAATATCATCAACGATCGCCGATATGGTTTCCGCAAGCATAGATCCACGGGAGATTTTCTGGCGTACGTCAAACATATGTGGCACAGAGCAATAGAGCTTCATGGAGAGTCTCGAACCGTCGCGCTTGATATATCGAAGGCTTTCGAAAGGGTGTGACATGAGATACTTTTGATCAAGCTTGCTGCCTATCGACTGCCACCGGGTCTGTGCCACTGGTTGGATAGTTTTCTCAGGGATCGCTCCTTAGTTGTGGTGTCGGATGGATATGCTTCGAATGTACTTACAATCAATGCGGGTGTTTCCCAAGGATCTGTATTTCCTCCAACGCTCTTTTTGCTGTACATCAACAGTTTGTTGGAAATAACATCTAATCCTATCTACAGCTTCGCTGATGACAGCACCCTTATTTCCTGGCAAATCACTACCATCCCGAGATACCGTATTTCGGCGTGGACAGGATGTGTTTCGGAGCAATGGGGACATTGAGAGAATTGTTGAATGGGGATACACAAACGGAGTTCAGTTCAACGCGCAAAAGACTCCGACAACAAGCCTGACAAAGAAGTCACAAGCTGGTCTGACAGCCGTGGAGATGAAGGGATACCAAATACTTGAATCATTTTCCATCAAGCTTCTGGGAATTAACATCAACAATAACATGTCATGGCACGATCATGCTGCTGGCCTCGCTAGGTCGGGGTCCCAGAAGCTGGGGCTACAGAAAATTATATTATACGGAACAGCTGCTGCTACTATACAAGGTCCAGATCAGCCCATCGCTGGAGTACAGCTCGCATGTGTGGAGATGCGTCCCAAAGCACTCCCTGAAGCTTCTGGGCACAATACAGAAGCGAGTAATACGTCTAGTGGATGGGCGTTACCACACAAATGACGTCCACAGTCTGGAATATCGAAGAAGGGTGGCTGATCTGTCTATTCTATAGATATTATCATGCAGATATTCGACCGAGTTATCTCGCATGCTTACTCCAACAGTAGCCAGTACAGCAAATACTATAGAGGAACTCATCGGGCACATCCTCACCAGTTCGAACTTACAACGCCTGTCGTTCTTTTGGAGAACCTCGGCGTTGTGGAATGAGCTACCGGGGACTTTGTTCCCCGATGTTTACAATCCACAGCGTTTTAAGGTCAATGTGAACAGATATTTTTCCTTGCGCAGTGCTTATGACGCGCGATAGGATCTGCCTTTGCGTACTGGTATGAGTGTCCTATTATCCAGATCTGTGAGCAGTTGGAGTAAGAGTGGTTCAGAGAGGTGAATGGAGTGAATGGAAATGTACCCTAAAGGGCGTCTGGTGCGTGAAGCGGTAACCCAGTGGCTACGGCGATATGCCAATAATTTTATTAGTTCTTCATCTCCCCACTTTAACTTTGATGGCCCTTTCCGAAAAAATCCGTAGCTATTTATATATATTGAGAACGATTCTACCACTTTTCTCCTGTAAAGGGATGTGCTCATTTTTGTGCATAATTAATTAGGTTTGAAAAAGCATAAAATATCAGGCTTAATTCCTCCAATCTCTCTTCGTAAAAACTGGAATCCACCCCAATTTTTATTTTGGGGACCTCTAAGACACTTAAATATCCTCCCTGGTTATACACACATATTTGGGATAACTACGATGTCCGTATACTAACCAGTAACTACTGCACAACAGCGATTAAAAATACATCGTGTATTGTCATTTAAATGAAACAGTACCAGTAAATCATATTTTACTGATCTTGGGCAAGCATTTCCTAATGTATTTAGAAATCCAAATCCACTAAAATAAGTAATATCAGTTTCGAAATGTGTTTCCTTTGTATGAGAATTATTTAACTCGTAGAATGTATTAAAAAAATAAACACTTGAGAAATAGCATGAATTTCTTGAGAAATTTCTGGTTTTTGTAAAGAAAGAAACCACTTAAATTTAGATATGTTTATTTATCCAATAACAACGTGTGGCATATACAGAGACAAAAAGAAATATAAGTAATTTCTATTACAAGGAGAATTCATACTGTAATATTTATGTGATGGCCTTTTACATACATTGATAAATATACCAAGATACATCAATTTTATTTTCAAATGGGCATGTTTCAGTATGCTTAGTTTCATGAATTGGCAGCAGACATTGTATAAGGAATAATCAGTTTAAAAATTATCATAAAACGAAGCTAACTAATATCTTTAATGAAAATAATAATAGCTGACAGACAAGAATTTGCAAGTATTTATGAATATTTCTTTCAACCATATGAAGTTTTGACCCTTCCAGGCTTAGTAACAGGAATAGACTTTTCAGAGCTGGTAAGAAAGCGCAGACACTCTTATCGACTAGGATAATAAGATTTATACTGAAATTGTTTCCATATGCCAACATTAATTTCATTCCTTCGGTGTTATTTTGATTTACGTATAATGTACAAAACAATGTTTCACTCATTTTAACTTTTCATATGTAGAAGGTTGAATTTACCTGAAACAAATGAAATCGATTCATTCATTGTAACCCTCGTTTCTATGGAGCATACAAATTAAATATTTAGTGGAAATGTATGATTTATTTTATCGATAATATGCATAATTGTTTAATGACAATGAATATTCCCGCATAATGGGATTCACGTTAAATCGATATAACTTTTCATTCAGGTGAAGTTCAGCCTAGTTTTTGTGACATTCCTCATTTAAATGTGGCCAGGAAGAATACTGCAGACAAGCGATCTAAACATAAGTTTAAAAGAACATTAACTAACGATATAAACTAGGCATAGAACCATAAAAATTATAGCTCAATTTTGAATTGACAATTGTACTTTGAACCTTTTGTATTCTTTCTGAGATTTATCAACATTTCATTCTGAAAACGAGTATAAAATACATGAAATATCTTGTTCAAGGAATAAAAAGGTTGTGGAATGACCATTATTCTGAAATTCAAGACATTATAAGTATATATATATATATATATATATATATATATATATATATATATATATACATACCGTTTGACCGGACTTTGAATGTTTCAATTTACCTAAGGTGCAACACCTTATTGTCTCAAAATATGAATAGCTCATTTCATTAATTTAATGTTTATTCAGTTGCAAAATTCATTAATACTAATTGTGTAGAATGTTTCGATATGATAATCATACGAGTATCTTGGTTTTGATAACCAAAAATTAAGTGTAGTTACTCAAAATAATAGTTGTAAAAAGAAAAATTTATATCGAAATTGAAAAGCTAATCGCTTTGATTTTTTTGGTTCTTAGGCACAAATATTTAATTTTAATAGATTTAGTTGATACCTATTTTACCTACCAAGTGCAAATATTTACATTATATAACATCTCATGCTTACTTTGTATCTTAAATAAAAATGATATATCACATCGATATGGTATAATAAATTTCACATCATATTATTCATTCCAAACGTTTTCGAAATAGTTGGAGTGCTGTGGCTGAAAAATTATCACCAGTCATATGTACCTGTAAATGTCTTCTTACTAAACCACAAACATGATGCTTTTCAATCTGAAGTCAGACCATGCTGAAGTTCTTTGCATTCTATTTAGTTTACTGTAAGTGCATTTTTGAACGCATTACAATACAGTATCGATTCTCACATATCTACATAAATTTACTTGGTGAAACACTTCCGCCATTAGAGACTTAATACCAATCCGGGTATCCAAACTAAAGCGAGGAACAAATATCTAACCACTACTCTGCAGAACAGATAAAAAACAAATAAAACCTCCATAATTAGAACAGTCTAACAGACAGATAGAGGAGCAATTCAAATATCTGTTAATATTGACATATTCAGGGCTTTCAGGATTGATAATCTTATTTTAAGAACGTCTGTCCCATATTTTCCTAGTAACCTAAACATATAAACAGTAGCTTCCATGATTTAATTTTTGTTTTTCAGTTATAAAATTACTGTTAAGTTTCTTATAGGTATATAGCAAAGTATCAACATTTACATAGGAACTTCTGAGCGATCAAATCATATTTAATAAAAAATGTATTATTGAACAGATTACTTGAAAGAAGGATGCTGGTCACTTGAATGAGTAATTTAGAGCAGTTTTCCGATTTAGCCAAAAACATTTGGAACGAGTAACTTGGATAAGTGATATGAGATGTTCATCAGTATCATAATTGAAACATATACAGTCCTATATATCACGCCATGAGCGTGTCATTACCAGTAGGTGTATCTATGTTCTGCACATAAGTAAACCTATTGGTAGTAGGATAAGCTGTAACGACGTCGACAGAGCCATGCCTCCACTTTTGCCCGCTTTTGGTGGACTTTTTGGCTCCGCCTCTGTTTGAGCTCTAGGAATAGCTTCCTTTGGTGGTGCTGTCGTTGTGGTAGTGGTCTCTGAAGGACTGGCAGCTGAAGGTTTTGAGGCAGGTGCTGGGATATGAATGCTTTGCTCTGGGATAGCAATGCTTTGCTCTGGAATAGCCTGGAATGAAAGAATAGGGTAACATACGGACTGTTTCACACAAAAAAGAATAGGTAGAACGATTATGTCGACTGTAGAAGCTGTTTGCGGCTACTTGTTGGAAATATTCCACTATTTAGACTATTTGCAACACAGTTGGCATCATTTGGACATTTTTATGGTGGAGATTCCACTCAATTTAATCAAGAAATGTGAATAAATGTGAGGCTTTTACATTATAGTAATACTACGACAAAGTTGCTTTTTGTAAGTCCAATAAAAAATCAGATTATCCGTGAAGAATATGAGATAACGTTATGTGATGAGATAATTTTAAATTCCTTCAGAGCTTAGATTTATTTTTTAAAACTGCTGGACAATACAGTGTTGTGCATTTTCACGTTGTAAGAATCTAATTTAAGAAAATTTATTGAAATCAAATAACACATAATTTTTAAAGAATATCTCTACGAGGTAAGCGGAAAAGCACTAAGTAGCTAGGGAGCTGTGGCAGCGTTAGATATGTGGTTTCCAAATATATCCTGAATCAGTCGGCATCTATGGAGAATAAGGGTTATTTGCTACCCTATTAGGCTTTGCAGAGAGGACATGGTTTTTGTTAAAAAACACCACTTCAGTGTAGATTATCTGTGACTTTTGTTTCTGTTGATTCACTTAATAAATGTAATTCTTATCAACCTGTTGTTAATGCACATTTAACTGAGTAAATATTGTATGAATGGACATACTTTATCATATATGCAAGCACAGCTATGAGAATGTGTCTCCAATAATGTGCTGAAAAAGTAATACTTGTTATCTCACACTATTCTGTCTTGTTTGGTTTATAGTAGTGTTGTGGTACTTCCACTGCCATAAACAACCAAATAAGCATTGTAAGAATGTAGGAAGAATTATAAGACACGTATATAATAAATAATGTATTTATTACCTTAGTAAGAACGTGACAAATATTTGCTGCGTTACAATGTATGTTTTCGCTATGGGATTTTCATACATTATTTAACATTGTTATTATCGTGTATCGAAACATTATTTCGGTCGATACGTCGTCTTCTAGTGGCGTAGTTTGAAACCTAGTTTAGTAATAAGAATATATGTATTCTACTTATGTAAAACAAAAATAAAGTAAATATGAAGAAATGTGCATCAATGGACTTTGGTGGAGACAAGTCTAAACCTGATATAAAAGTAAACAAAACTGAGATTACCCAATCGATCTACCTTCAGCCCTAAATTTAAACCCCTCATAGTACTTTTATCTTTTTGACTATAATTTTGCCGTCACTGCACCAATTTTCTTATGATTTTTATCCTTGGCATCATAGTAACCTATTGTCAAAATCTCGTGCAACTTAGAATGCAAATTTCAGGGATATAGAGGGGCCAAGTATCACCGGTCAGACAAAAAAATGAGCATTTGAAATAACGAACTAACTCGGAACATTTTACAACGCTACACATACAGTAATAAAAAATAATAAAAATGATCATATCTTTACTGCATCTGGAATATAATAAATACTATATGCACTCATCTGACATTCACAATTACAATAAAATTATTAAACACTGTCTATTTTTGAACGTTGGTGCAATAATAACATCTGATCAGGAAGTTCAAACCTACAACATAAACCATTTGTAACAACCTAACCTAAAACCAATTTACGTGAGAATTGTAGTTGAAAATGCGAAATGCAAATTAATAAAATTTGGGTGACAGGATAGTTCCAGATAAAAAACGCACATACATATATTCACTGACTCATTTACCAGATATCATAAAATTCCTACATATCATTATTTTTTATAGAGCCGCACGGTCTAAACCGTTAAATTGCGGTAAATCATGCATCCAGACATAAATGATAAAACTGTACCCTACCCATTATGATTATTACTTATTAACATGATTTACGCAAACACTGATAAGAGATAAAAAATACGTTATTTTACATATATACCTGTACTATGTGACAATTATTTACCCTTATTAATTGTGCTATGAAGCCACGTCTATCAATAACTGATTTGAACATCAATTTTAAATACTCTTCTCAGTTGGTAGAGCTTTTCAAAAATTAACATCAAGATTGTATTTCACCGTTCATTGAATATCTTGATCATGTTTTAGAACTGTTGATCTACACGTTAAAATACTTCAAATACTGGGAATTATGGAAGTTTAGGCATTCTTGTTTCTGTGTTGTTTGTTATATTTCTTCCGTGAGATTGTGACATCGTGGCTATTGGACAAGTTTCCAGTTTACCAGTATTTCTGTCTAGTGTTGTGTTGTAACGCGTTTTTATTTTCAATATATTTCATCCTACATACATTCACTTGTTTGTGTTGTGTTTTGAAAGATTTTTCTTTGGTCTGTATTCGAATTATTCTGCTGATATACGTATATACCAAAAACCGTAAAAATTATTGTTACAAATAATTAATAATTAAACTAATATTTATTCAATAATATTGCACTTTAGGAGACGGCCAAGTACCAGTATCATATTTACTGATAATATCAAATAACTGTTCATGTTTTTCTAAATAAGTGGATCATGTAAACATATAAATAAAGTTTAGTTACATAAATTATTAAACTAGAGTGACAGCAAAATCGAAAAATGACCAGGAGCTCGACCCAATATTTGAAATAACAACTTGTTCGGCTTTCAAGTAATATGATAATGCTAATAATTGGTAAATGACTAAATATGTATGCATAGAAAGTTAAACGTGTTTGTTAATCCACAGCGAGGTTGCTTTGAACAAGAAAAGTTGAAAAGAGATAGAATGGTCGCCATACAGGGTACTTCATACCTGTAACTAGAAACAATGTGACTGGGAATGCGCTCCAAAAAATTCAACTCAATTCAATCCAGAAAAGAGCAATACGTCTAATGGACGCGACTGGCGTTGCAAAGGGTTTCAACAGTTCTAGAACATCGAAGAAAAGTAGTTGTTCCTGTTCTATAGATTCTATTATAATGAATATTGATAAAAGCAAGAGCTATCAGTATAACGAGCACTAGAAAAGCTCAACGGACGCATCTTCGCCTGGTCAAACTGCCAACACCTCGAATCAGCATCTTGCAAGGTTCATTCTTTTGGATAACTTCGATATTGTGGAATGAGGTGCTGGGGAGTTTATTCTTCGAAAGTTACCGACTAGCTACGCAAATCTATACCACTGATTGTAGTGTTTGATAAATTATTATTTCCAAAGTTCAAGACATTTTTACTAACTGCTAATCAAAACCACGTGCTATTAAAAAACATCTTTGCTATGCTTCAGATGCTTCGGCAGTCTTTATCAAAGTACATAGAGAATATAAAAAATAAATTATGAAATTATAATTACACTGACATTTTTGACTTTTGTTTTCAAAGTAGATCTTAGTATGAACTATAAAGAATGGCTAGAATGATGCATTTGCATTATTGATAAATAAAAGATGCACTGCCACACCAGAACACTATGGAGCCTCTCTTATGATACAAGTATAAAATGAAAGATACAGCAGAGTAATTTAAAGGCAAAGGCACAAAACTCCCTGATATGAAGTTAAATCATGATTAGTCTCCAAGACGTAATTTTCCAGTTGCCTTTACTAGAAAGTTGTTAATATATCAAATGCGTTTTATTATAGCAATTCTCTAGTAACCAAAAAAATGTCGTGTAGTGCGCGGCTTGCCTTAGTGTTATTAGGCGTGATATTTGAGGAAAGTTGAGCATTATGCAGATTAGGAAAACAGTCGCTAAGAGTATATTGAACAATACGCACACGTGGACAAATATAGGTATATACGTATGTGTTATGTATTGAAAACTTGATAACGAGGTCTAAAACGATGCGCATGATACTACGTAAGTAGGTGCGAATATTTCACACGAATCACAGTTTGTGACTCCCACTTCTATTCTGTTTGGAGCAAAAACTGTGAGCGATTGAATATCTTAGATATTTTTGAAATATTTTTTCACAGTTTTTCACAAATCAACTTTATTTAGTAATTCTTCTCCGTAAAGTGAGTCAAATTTTGCAAAGCTTCTTGGAGGCCACCATCGGTATGCGTTTCAGTTAAAGCTACGAAGTCAAAAATCCATCACCACTAAGAATCGTGGAACAGCTTATTTCAATTTCAAAAATGAACAACGAAATTTAAAAAATGATAGGTTTAATCCACCATCCTCTTGATTGGTTGGAAACGGTATGTTTTGTTGTACATATTATAGCTGAAAGGACGATAGTTCGTTTAAGTTAACACATAATCTGAAATTATTCGTAATCACTGCAAAGTGTTGTATTTTCGTTGTACTTATAACATGCAAATTTTTCAACAAAATTCTCATTCAAAAGCGTAAAAATATTATTTTTATGTCGTATATATATTTTTCATCCGATCCAGTGTTCTAGAGATATACACAATTAAATGGGAATTTTTCTGCTCCTGCGAACGTTGGAGTCCATTTTAGAATACTAATTTTCAAGGTATTTTATAGAGAAATCTCGAGGATAAAAATATTATTTGTGCATAAATTCATTTTTTGGTTTTGTATAAAATTATTACTATACAATATGCTCTTTCATACTTTACATGCGGCTTGTATGATCAATAGTTCATTGGTGAATCTCAAAATATTGAATTTTAGAGCAAACAAAGGAAAACTAATATTCAAATTGGAAATTCACCATTTGTATGATTATTGGCGCAATTTTTCATGATTTCCAATGAATTTATTTTGGAACCCCACAATTAATTATTTTATTTGTTATCCAGAAAGATCAGCCTTTTGAAAATTCTACCTTCCAAAAATATACAGATTTTCTAAGAATCATATAGTTTCCGATACAACGTCACTCGACAGAAAAATATACATAATATCGTCTCTTTGTTAATATAACTCAAGTTAGAAGCTTATCAAATTAGTTTTGTTTGAGCTTCTTTCGTAAGGTGAAGTGATTTTTTCATACTAATTATCGTTTTTTTTTATATAATCGTACAAAAAATTTCCAACCCTGTCCTAAATTTTGACATGCGACTAATTTTATTGAAAATATGATAAAAAATCCAGCATGCCATAACACGTGTAGTTTCGTAACAAATTCATTGGATAAGGTCGAAATAGGTAAAATTACAAAAAGGAACAATATGTTTTGAACGCTGTCTTGGTGGGATTTATCACGCCAAATATTTCCTTTTGCTGTATCCTACTGCTGTCTCTTAATCTATTTCTGTCATCTTCAAAGTGAATGACTTTATAAAAGGTAAGTACTCAATAATCCTGATCACAACATATATTTTACCTCATTTGACCTCATCAACATTACGGATGCACATGAAATTATCTTCACCCTTGTCTCAGTTGAAAAGTACTGAACCGGGTATTGCATTTTATTCGGGTTATAAAGTTTTTAGATTAAAACTAGCAGTTCTCGGAAACTCAACTTCGGAGAACATATGAAATTAACTGTCTTTTAGTCATGGAATCCAGGATTTCCGTTTCCGTTTGTTGACTAACTTTGAAGTTTGATATGTTACAGCTGATAATTTGTATAGCTGCATACAATTTGTTTATGGAAATACATTATTTTGAATAATTTAACAACTTCCCACAAGTCCTTACATACCCTATACACATCAATACATCAAGCTAATGTATGAAATTAGTTATGCTGCATATTAAGAAGAAGCAATCGATTATAGCCCTCTCAATTGTGATGTCAAAAACTTCATTCAGTACTTCTGAAATATTGGACTTAACATAATACCTCATGCTGAGGGAGACATAAAGGTAACGCATAAATACCAATAAACCGAGGTTCTTAGCTTCTATTAAGAAGTTCCACAGGGTTTGTAAACCATTACAGAATAAAAAAATACTTTTATTGGAATATAATCCCAAATCTTTTATACCCTCGAAACAAAAGAGATCTTGTATCGGCTAATTCTTGAAGTGTAGGGAACGATCAAGTTCGAATAATACGTTGCTGTCAAGGAACATTCTAATAGACTCAATAGAGCAGCAAAGTGATGGAGGAAAGCTGGGTAAATTAAACATCGAAGACGTATCAGTAGAAAAGTGCTCATCTAAAGATGGGAAAGAGGTTTGTGGAGCGGCGCTTTATGGTATTGTCACCAGAAATTTACCTTTACTTGTCCTAGTCGCGAACTGGACATAGTTGAGATTATTTTTGGCATGTAATATGTTGCCTACATTATGCCATCGGTCTGCTTGTCGAACTGTCATGGTGTAATATCAGTAACCGATGCTCTGATTAGTAATAAATTTGAGGAATGATATAATATACGCACGTTGCAGGTTTTGCTGTTTTACTTGCACTAGTGGATGAGTTATTAGTAAAAAAACATCAGAACTTATCTAGATTTCATTTTTTATCTTTTTTGGGTTTCCGTTCATTTCCGCACAAACATTTCAAAAGCCATTCATTAATGAATTTTTGTAAATCAGTAAGCATTTACTGAAATTCGCGGTCCTAATAACGCGAACAGACCGACAGACAAACTGGCAAAAATAGACCAACAGAGAGATTGTCAGAACCAGCAACAGATCGACAAAAATTGTGTGGCACCGACTCCCATATTGTAGACATCATAAAACGTTCAAAAACTTATCTCAAATTAGAACATGTTTGTGGTCACAACATCCTACCTCTGATGAGTGGAAAGATAATTACCTCAAACACTCATGTAATGATTATTTTTTCATACTGTAATATTTTTGCTACGCTATATCTATTCCACTCACATGAACGGTTTAACTGGACTGAAGTAATCGATTTTCTATTTTTATTGATCGACTCAATGCCGATTTTTGTAGTGCTTTGAATTCCTAGTAAGATAAGTATAAATAATTATTGGCAACGTTTCGTTTTTTTAAATGTACATGCTATTTAGATCTAGTTCATCGAGAATTATATTCATTGTCTTTGATAAGCAACTGAATAAATTGCAGCTAGCAATAGCCTTCGTGTCTAGACACATTTACATGAAAATTTTCAGTTCCACTCTCTTGATGCCACACTGATTGAATCCTAAACTGAATGAATCTCGATTTATCTAATTTTACTGTATCGGAGTGTTTTGTATTACCAACAGAAATAAAAATTAATCATATGACTACAAGAATCTGTTCCACAAAACCTGTCTCCCATTATTCTAGTCCAGGAGGCAGTGACATTTTTTGGTACTTATTTTTCCATCCAGTATATATGGATTAGTTTGTTATCTTAGTGACACAAACCAACAAATTTTGAATAAACCTCTCAAAATCAATTATCGAGGAGGTATTGTAAGTGCGAAAATTTTTGAATTTTGAAAAATTGATATTTCAGCTACATCATGACAAACCATGTCACTTATTCGCATATGCTGTCTGTCTGTATTCTATCCTGGATATAGATCCAGTAGCACCAGAGTAATACCGAAGTTACCAATCCATATAACAAAGTTCACAAAATTTATTTCTATAATATCAATGGTTTATCCATAAGCTAGCGTGGAAAGTACAGTGTCAGCCTACTTGACATAATTTATATCGAAAAATTAGTCTGGTAAATAATATCTTTTTATATTTCATAAGTATTCGAATGAAATGGTTCAAGATGTAACCACTATCCGAAATACATGACGGTTAGTGAAATTATTCCAGGTGGTACAATGCACCCCATCCCTTGAGTGATGGAATTCTTATTCAGAAACAGTGCCGTCCAATAATTTTTGCATGGGGTGAGATCATAAGATCTTGATTATGACAACCTCATTTGCAATAATTCTCACTTCATGTCTAGGTGAAGAGGTATAAGGCAACTTTCCAGAATCACATGAATAAAGCGCTGTCCAGGATATCTCAAATATCACATGAATTACAAGTTTTATGAATATCTAGATACTTTGCAGATACAGTGACTGGTCATTGGTAGTTTTGTATTTGAATATCACTTATAAAACTGGTAGAAAGAAAGGCGGAGGATAAATACGAGAGAACAACATAGAATTTCAACCCGACTGTCGTACGGACGGATTATGCAGTACAATGGATTGGATCTGTGCGTCAAAATCTGGACTCGGATGGCAGTCTGTATATCAATGGTAGTTTATCAATTGAACACTCAAATACAGAAACGTGAGGAACACAGAGAATATAGTTAAGTTACGATTTTAGTCAGTTTAGTCTTATCATCGAGAACATCACTTCGTTCGGGAGTTTGCTGTGATAGGTGGTTGTATGACATAACAGTACGTTGATCAGTTTGATGTTCAGCTATATGACTTTCACCATACTATGAATAAGCAGATAGATATCACTGAAGCCCACTTGAATGACTATTCACTGGCGAGGGACAGGAGAAGGTCCAAAAGAGGCGATTGAATATAGAATATCCTTGGAGTATTCAAATTGCATTTACACCAACACCTAGTTCTTATTAGCCAATATGCCATATATAGTAGGCATGCAACAAAACACCATAATACGCTTTTGCAAAGCGTTCATGTTTACAGTGACGGTGTAAATGCCTGAATCTGCCATAGACCATGAGAAGATTGTGAAATCTTAGGGAAACTTATTTTTTCGAGCCAACTAACTTTTTGGGTACACAAAAAACAAATATGGTTTTTTCAGCGTTTTTATCATTTCTACTACTAAAAAAAATGTTGGCCAGGTGGACCGTCGTGCTGGATCGTTTCGCAGCTACCTTCTACGAAGGAGATCAATTATCAATGAGCTCGTACTAAGTGGATGTTATTATAAAGACGAGAAAATATACTTCTTCCTTATTGTATAGATGAAGGAGTCTCAGAAAGCATCTGGTATGATTTTGAAGCATCTACATGTAGTATAATAAATTCTGGGGAGGGCATTCACCATAGTCAAAATTGAGTGATACGGAAAGGCAAAGAAAACAAACTGAAGATGGTTGAGCGCACAAAGATTATGCGTTTGAAAAGCTTTTGTCTCATTATTCAGGAAGCGGATAAAACACTTTTTCCCTTAGTTTTGGAGAAATTGGAATATACACTAACAGAATTTCTGAACCTACCTCTGGTGTTTTGCGGGTAGCCGCCGGCTCCGGGGAAGTTTCAGCAGCATCTGCCGCCGGGGCGTTTGTCGGCGGAGGAAAAGTGGTTCCTCCCTCGCAGTTGATAAAAACCACACAGAGCGTGATAATCGTGAAGTGGAGTTTGAATGCGGCCATACCGGAAGCAAGTGGGTATTCGCGTCGCGAAGAGTCAAAACCTTTTGGTAATAGGTAGAAAAGTGCGGGCCGCAAGCACGTTGGTACTGGAGCGCTCTTCGCGAAACAATAAACCACCACCGTCTGCGCTTCGCGGATAGGCTGCTGCTCGCCCGTTGTTGTCGTCTGACTCACGTGGGCCCGTCGTCGCCGCTGGCTGCCAACGGAAAATCTAGCGGGCCGCCAACGGTGCCGGCAGGCATTAGCGGCGCCGAAGTTACATTTGGAGGAATTCCTTTCTGCATGTGCACCCCTGTAATACTTCATCAGTATCAGATAAAAATCACGTGCACTGGGTTGACTAATAACTTGTCCCTAAGGGGGATCACTCGAAAAAAGGAGCCAAGCAGTAACTCTTACCCAAATGTATCTATTCAAAAATAGAGATTTGGATCAGATCATCTGTTCTGTTAATCTTTTAGGGTTACATTTTTAAAATATTCAAAATAGTGAAACATTAAATCTTCACAACCGACAAAAAATTTAGAAAATTTGGATCCATGAAATGGAATGTGGACGAGTAGATATAATACGGTGGATATCTGAGGTAAACCAAAACCACTTCACGTGAAATAAGCAACTTAACGCCATATTTTTAGAGACTAAATAGCATTTTTGGTATTATCTATGAGAAGCAGGTCCAATTAGCTCCCTGTATGAACCTAAAATAAATTAAAAATTGTGTAAAACTATGTGGTTCACATTTGCTTGAAACATTGGAAGTCTTTTTGGAAAATGAACGCGCACGCCGTCACTGTACCGTTTTTCAAAAACTACTAAACTTTGCGCCAGTGGCGACCTACTGTGAAAAAATTATTAGGATTAGATTAGTACTTTCAGCTTATAGAGGGCCAAGAAGTACTCATCTTTTTATGACAATTCCTCCGCAACTTGCAGGGGATTGATTTTCAAAACTACTTGTTTCTTCCTTGCCATAATAGTAACAGAATGTAAAAATGTCGTCAAAATTTGAATGGGTTGTGTTGTTGAGGAACAGATGACGGACGACGGACGACGGACGACGGACGACGGACGACGGACGACGGACGACGGACGACGGACGACGGACGACGGACGACGGACGACGGACGACGGACGACGGACGACGGACGACGGACGACGGACGCTTTTTTCACAAAACTTCTGATGACTTTTAGAACCAAATCCCTCGGAATTTGCAATATTGGTAATCTCTGGGAAAAGCGGTGATTCTAGCTATTTGTTGCACAATGCTTTGCACCATACTAGGTATTGCTTATATATTTTATTTATAACTTTTAAAATAAATTTGGATATTTTATGGATATTTAAAAGGTACGCTGAAGAGCAAAGTTCCTGATCTATACTTTCTATCAAATAGGTATATTCTTTGCAAAGAGTGTGACTGATGGTCGCTTCACTGTGATGGATGGTTCAAGAGGAATGGTTTTCACACTCGTTTTTCTCCACAAGGCAATAATTGGATATAGAGCTGTGGTATAAATAGCCATTGAGATAAACAGGCTATCGATTCCATACAGAAAAACACCAAAAAAGAGTGCACGCGGAACGGAAAACTGCATGAAAATAACATTATGATCAAATAACTGGATCAATCGATAGCTATTCTGCAAACAAATAATTACGTGAGGGACGACCTATAGAGATGGATGTCATGCGCTCAAGAAATAATTACAATTTTATTTTTCAATTATATTAATCTTTCATACTTTCAAATGAGATGTATGGCATGAAAAATATTACACAATTAGCTCTGGAAGAGAAATACTTTGGTATCACTATATCTCTTGAAGTCACAAAGGCTTTTATCAGACTGAGAAATGATGGCCCCATTACAAATCAAACATACTAACTGATAGTACGCAATGCTATTTGGTTAAATATTTGAGATCGAAAGTCGAGTAAATATTTGGAAATATCTTCTGAATTACTTCAAGAGATAGAAATTATAAGGAAATTGTTGAAGTAACCTAGAAGTTGAACATCTAATTCGAACACGAATGTTCACTTAGTTTTCTTGTGGCCTGTACATGATCTATATCTGCATATGTGACCACTTGACATTTATTTGAATGCGAATAACAATCGGATATGTTTCATCATTAAGCTATACAACACCACAATGTGAAACGCCTATTAAATAACAGTAACATTAAATGCCATGCAAATAATTAATCTATACTTTTTATTTAGATCTGACGATTTGAGTATTTTTACAATACCGCCGTCCAACAAGATACAATTTAATGCTATAGGTACGAGGAGTATACTTATCAGGATTTTTCTGGCTCAATATTTTAATAACTTGAGGTTTTTTTTGTGAGAATCTATAATAAAAATAATTCGACTTTATTTTATACAAAAATGTACAAAAAAGTGTCGCTATCTTCTTCTTCTTATCAATCGCAAATGTTCGGTACATAATTTTCTCACTTTGAACCTATACATTTGAGACAAAAATGCATATATCTAAGGTGTTAGAAAAATAGTTCAGTTAACATAATACAGCATATTCATGTCACCTTTCTTGTTTTACTGTCAACAAAACAAGAGTTATGCTGTACTGCCCACTGCGTGAAGCGTTTGGGGTAATTTGATGCATAAATACATTTATTTTTGAGAATGATTGCCATTTTGACTTTTTTGATTTACATACACGTGATGTTGCTTCATAACAGGTAATGCTGCTTTAACTGTCATAATTGGTGCACTGTTACATATTTCAAAACTATGTTAATACCAATATGGGAGAAGTAGTGCATACACTGAAATAATATTTGGAGATGGACCTTTGGACATATCAACTATATACAAAAAGCATATATTTCATCGGAAGATCCTACCTTTGTACGAGAAGAATTGATTTATTGGTAGTGGAGTCCAGTATATGATACATGAGTATATCGTACACTATCTGTACTGTATCTCCAAATTTATTTCGAAAAAACGGTCTTGTTATTATTCATATTGGATTTAGAATCTGGAGAATCTGGATTATAGTAGGACAGACTACCTAACTCTGCTTTGCCAACTGCATCTCTAATACCCACAACATTTTGCTTCCTATTCAGATTTCAATCTAAATATCTTTTCCTACCTACCTACAGACTTCAAAGCCCCGAAGCCAAATGCATACTTTCATATGAATGAGGCTTTGTTGGATGATAGTACAGGTCAGGATTTCAACAGGTAAAGTTTTCGCATGTTTAAAATAATTATTATGTGTAGGTCGGTTTTGAATGATTGTATCATACCCGCATGAATTCGAAAGAGATACCCTTTTGTTTTGGTTTAGAAATACAGCAGTATATATACTTCTAACGGTGTATTTTGAGCATATAAATATTAAAGTTAGCTATTGTCTGTGTTAGATAATAATCTTCAAAATCGTAATAAGACGTAATATGATGTGTATTGTAGTATTCCCGTCTCATGGTGGGCTGGAAAACCAGGACCTCCACAAGAGAGACACAGGTATAAATTCCTATCTTCAAAACGTATAATAAGACTGAGTGGAGCTTAAAAAAATGCAATAAATGTTGTACTTTACTAGTGGGAAGTATGTTTCTTACTATGAAATATTTAATTTGATTAACACTAAAAAGCATTTGTCTTTCTGGCTTACCATATCTGTAGGTTGGCTTTTGTACAGATAAATCTTATCAAAAGTTTGATTTCGGACTTCCATTGTCTATAAAATTTTGAGTATGGCGACGTTTCGATTGATGTGCTATCTTCAATCGTCTTCAGGTGAAGACGTCTTCAGGTGAAGACGATTGAAGATAGCATATCAATCGAAACGTCGTCATACTCAAAATTTTATAGACAATAGAAGTTCGAAATCAAACTTTTGATAAATCCACCTTGTCTATAAGTTTCAAACAACACATAAATCTTAGTTCAAATGCCAGGTTATTTCAGGCTTTTTCGTTGGTTTCTCGTTATGTAGCTTGGTGAGCATAACATGCCTCTAAGTTGTTAGCGGTAAGCTTTTCAATCAATTCAAGTTGCCATGTGGTTTGGTTATACTATTACACTCGAGTAGATAGCTTGGAGTAATAGAACTTCATAAACTTATCCTGTGGTAATAGATATAGTTATATTTTTTTATTGGACGCTAATTGAAACCACTGACTGGATAGCATCGGTTGCCTTTATCCATGCAATTATAATGACATTGACATTTTTAAATGCGTTTTGTGTTCAGGAAATACTTTAGTATGAGCTATTGTGAAATGATAGAATATAGGTGATGCATTTGCATTGCTGATAAAACAAAATGAGTGAAATAATGCTTTGACACACCAGAAACACAACGCTGCTTGACTTGTGGGAAAAACGAAACATGTCTATAGCAGATCTGATGCATAGTGGAGAGTATAAACTGAATATAGCAGTATTTTCCCAAATATAAAGTTGAATGATGATTGCATTTAATAAATCTTCGGTAGACCAAAATGGATTAAGTACACCTCAGGTAAAGATGTAATCAATGTTCTACAAGCTTACATATGGACCATACGCTTTTTCCAGGTTTACTTATGGTTTGTTCTTGGAGGCCAACTGGGGAGATATCATGCCGCTTGTCTTGGATTCACCAACAGTGCAAATGCGTCATCTGTATTCTAGCATCTCAACAAGCTTCAGATCTGTAGGTTATTAAAGGCAGTTGGACGTGGCTAATAGCTAATATATTATGTATCTCTACCTTGATGCCCTACTTGGTACCGGGGTTGACATTTTTAGTACAATTATACTAGATTTAGTACATTCACATCCCACTTAGTATGCTAATAGATCTTTCATGTTTTAAGTACAATTTGATGTTGAAAATGACGTTGGCTGCACGTGGACCTCGACTGAAAACTGGGGACTACAAAACGGACCCCAAACAAAACTAATTGATCCTGAAAATAACTTTTTTCAATTCGCCGTTTTTTCCCAGCTTGAGCATTTAGTATGATCAGACAATTATTAATTGATATTAATGACTGCTTACAAGGATCATGGCCTTAGTATGAAATATTATGAAAGGCTGGAATACCGAATGAATTTGTGTTGTTGATGAATTCAAATGAACGATGATTGTAAAAGTAAAGTAAAAGTTGTAAGATGAACCAGAGAGACAAACACAGTATAAGAACATAACAAAACATCTTGCATTCATGATCCTTGATATATCAAGGAAGATCGAATGCGATCAACAAGACTTCCACAGGATGGCTCGCATTGGTAGTTCTCAGCTCTTTGCGTTGGTATCACTTTTCTCATATCAATTTCTCTCTTAAAATTAGCAATTCATAATACGGATAAATTCATAACACCTACAGAAATCGAATGTTACAGACCTGCCTTAGCAACCTCTCCATCTCATGTTAAGCAGACTACAGTAGCGTAGCATTTTGCATAGGGCTCTATTGAGATATATTATTCGTGTTCTGATTTGTTTTACGATATTTGAGATTGAAGGGAATTGTTTTTGTTCGAAAATAATCAGTTCCCTGGAGTCACACCATATGATGCTGAAGACTAGAAGGGTGTACTTGAAGTGGGGTAAAATATTCCAAAAAGAAATCTTTTGACTTTGATAATAAGATTTTCAAACTTTCGAATTTTATCGACAAATAAAATATTTATGGTATGGGCAGTGCTCTTATAACTGAAAGTAATTCACTCATATCTAAATATTATTGATTAATGCTGTGCTCCATTAGACACTTAGAATTATTATAATACAAGCGATATTGGTTACTCAAAAACACAACACTTTCCCTTATAAAGTCTAACTCAGCCTTTTTTTAGAGTCGCTACTTGCAAGGTGCATCTATGTTGTCTTAACTTTTAGGAAGAATTTTTTGAGAGATCTGAATCCGGCACGGTTAAAATACAGATATATTCAGACGGGTAACAAGAACTTCAAAGACATTTGTGAACCTGTAGTGATTAGTTCCTAGTTCATGAAAATAAAACATATAAAAAATTGACTTTATAATGTAGTTGTAAATAAGTAGCTATATTAACTACAATCTGAATATGAATAGTTAAATAAAAATACCAGTTTAAAGTAAAGCTAATAGGTCATCATAATTTTTTGAGGTCGGTGTTAGCTATTAATTCAGTTTAGTTGTAGATTTTCAGTGTGTTGTTCTTTACTACCACTGACACTGACCTAGAAAATAGTGTGTATGTACTTTGAGTGACTGTATAGTTACCTATCTCTATACTGAGAAATCGATTCATTTTCTTTAGAAGCATCAGTTTAAGTTATAGGTTGAGTCGAAAGGTAATCGATTTAGACTTTTTCCACTACAGAAAAGGATCAGTTCAACCCGTATGTATTGTATTAATACCGCAATAATTTGTTATATTGGCCCAAAAATCTATACTTCCTACCGATAAAAATAATAACATAACGTAATAAAATTATCAATATCTGTAGATAATTCAACTTTTTCTGAAGGCATGGCTAATAAAAATTTTCGGTTTAATTTCTATTCATTTTTTGTTCTCCTAATGAACGCTGTCAATAATTTCAATAATAGGTATATATACTTGTGTAGGTATGTTGTTATTGTCATTTTTCCTTCCAGTAAGTAGGTCTAGATACTAAAGCTGATAAAGCCAGTGCACTCTTTCAAACAGTATATATGTTATAAACTACTGAATCGAATATTTGATGATTTTCATTCCGTACGTTGAAAGATACTTGGGCAAATGAAAAATATTGTAATTCGTATATTTAACAACTATTTAAAGTTAAATATGGGACGAATTAATAACCTCCATGTTTGAAGTCTGTTAGAAATAATATTCAACATATATTTGCGATACGACGTACATTTCACAATTCTAGTATAGGTACTGTTTCCATAATAAAAACCAATTAACTACACAGACTCAGTAGCAATATCGATAAAGTCCTTATCAGAGCAATTAAAATGCCAGCGAATCGCAGTAGTGCTCTGCGTTGTAGTGGAACAGTGAATTTTCAATTTAAATTCAAATGCACGGCTCAGAATTTCGCTTTGTTGATGAACATACAAAACTCTAACGAACTCTGAGAGTTAACTTCATTTGTCTATTTTTTTCAGCCTAAACTATTTAGTGAAATAAATATCATTTGACATTTGTGGTATCCAAATAATTAACGTTGCTGATCATGGTCAACATGATGGACCAAACATTGGGTACGGGTGACATGGATTTTCATGATGTAGGTATCAACACATTGAAAAAACATAGAATTCGAAAATATTCTCTGTGACAATACGTTGAAAGTCAGAGCGTTATCTTGAATGGAACCTTTATCTTCGGACATCAGCCAAAGCTGCTGAACGGCCTTTAAGTCCCATATTAGAAGTTGCATTTCGTTCCATAACATCAAAATATCAGATGAGCTACTTTGACAGATTTATCTGGAAGTTAAGAAAACAAGTGTTTAGCTTGAGAAACTACAATTTGTTTCAAAAGAACAGAAAAAAATGAATATTTGCAATTCCCTACTGACCAGACAGGACAATAATTTATTATATTTTTCGCTGGCAGTTAATTGAAACCACATAAGTACGTAGGAATGAACCTTTGCTGACGTTTCGGCTGCACCGGCAGCCTTTATCAAAGAACATAAAAGAATGAAAATATTAGGTAGCCGAAATGTTAGTAATAGTTCATTGGTACGTCTGTGGTTTCAATTAGCGGCCAGCCAAAAATATAATGAATTAGAGAGACAACCACAGGATGAGTCTTTGACGTTTCAGGACTATACCTGATGCATATGGTTGTAAAGATGAATACTACGAGTATATTAGTTTTGTATTTTGGATTTCCAGCAAAAATGCATCAGTACAAGTTAGAATTAGTGACCAATGCTTTCAATTTTCAATATAAACAGTAGATTTACCATATGCATTTCAAACCATATGTAAATTACGTTATCTTAATAATTATGACAAATTTATTTTATGGAACATTCGGTAAATGATATATAACTTGAAAAAAGTCAAACAAAAATTTCAATTGTATGGTTCAGATACCATAGTGGAATTGAAAGTAATGAGAAAAGCAATAAACTATCGAAATATGCATCATGTTTTGAATAAGCATAATTATAACGTTATTATCGCTTTCTTTGGGTTGACACTGTACTTCTCACACAATGGTAGGTAAGTTTTGTAAATCTACAAAATTTCGCGATTCCTTTCAGTGATGAAAGACTTCATATCCTTATAGATTTACAAAACTTACCTCAACTGCACGTAAATATATACAGAGGCAACTTACTTGACGCAATCAAACGGACAAACATACTTACACTCATTTATTGAAAGTACACATAGCTTCATTGACTTCAGTCATATCTTTCGCTGCATTCCATTGCGGTTTTTTCTAATACGCTTATTGCAGAGATCTGCCGAGTGCAAATATTTATATTTTTGATGAAAGAAGCGGGGCTTGGTAACTTTTCACATTATAATGAAAAGTGACTTTCTATCAAACTCATTTTCAGATGGTCAAGTACGATGATTAGCAATTAAATATACTAGTAGTTAGTATATTATTACTATAACGAGTCAGCCGTAATACAGTAATTCTAATAAATTCATTGGAGGAATTGGGCTGTGATGCAGCCGGGAAAGTAATTTGATAAATAATAGGGTGTTTACGATAAATTAAAACTGCTAAGCGTTATTTTATTTGATGAGATGTTTGATGCACTTTCTATTGCAATATTTCGTACATATTGACTTTTCTAGCCAATTTATCTTGGAATCACGACCTCTTGTTCAATTCAGACGAACAGATTGCAGGACTTTTGACCAGTCCTTTCCGTAAAACGATGTCCGTCTTAAGTTTAGACACCTATCACTTTGTAGGCAAAAAATAATGCAGGAGTAAAGATCTGTCATGGCAGTTTAAATTCATCATGTTGACTGACGGTTGAGCCAAAAAAAGTCCCACTCCAATTTGCACCTTTGTTATCTCTTCGCTACATGACAATTTTGAACTTTTATTTACACTAATGCTTGAAAAATATCGAGCCAATTTACATGAAATCATTTTTTGTGGGGATTTCTGCTGAAGTTTCATATGAACGGTCATCATCTTATGGAAGACATCATCCAACATACTATTTGTCAAATTGAGCCAGGTTTATGAACAATCTGGTTGAACAATTATAAATAGAAGATTAACTAGGTATGCTAGAATAGCTGCTCTGAACACATATCCAACATTGTTTCAAACCATTTATTTTGCCTAATGTACTTACTCCAGGTAAGACAACAGAGACCAAAAAATTGGCTTGTTTGGCAATGACAGAAAATATTTATGTGGCATCCCGCATATAATGGAAATTTCTCAGCCAAATTGTAGCCGATTTTTATGGACGCTGACCTAATAGATTGGAGGTAATTTCACGAAGAGCATCTTTCCGCCATCAACGTTTCAGGATGGTACAACTGAAACAGCCCCTAAGTATTTGCTAAGTTTTTGGACAATTCCACAATGGATTTTCCAATTAAATGTCTATAGATACCAATTGGATATGTTATACTATGTGCCAAGTAACCTTCAGGACCAAGGTGGATAGGTTTTCCTTTTCATCTCACTACATTAACGCAGGTTTTCTACAGAAATTGGTTACATCAATTCCGATCCACAGTGTTATAGTAGATGAATTGGGAAAAAAGGACTGGCAATGACTTCGTCTCGGACCTTCTGGCGATGCAAGAATATGGTGTAGTTCAAATCTCTTAACTGTATAAAGCCGAGATAGGAGCAAGCAGTCGATGTCATTGCATTTTTCTACCGATATATTAACTGTCTTTCTGAGTTCCATGTTGCCCATTCTAACTCGATCTTTCCACATGTAGATATATCAGAACCTTGCCTTAATGTCCAGTCCTTTGTTTCACGGGGCATCAGAAATTTTGAAAAGTTTACCGGGAGTATCAACAACCTCTTCTAGATTTCTTTATAAACATCACGGTACTTCAAAATTTACGCTTTGCCATCGTGATTACATAGGTACGCAAAAAGGCATATTTGATTGACATCACCTCAACCAGGACATATCCTCGCGATTAACATCCTAACCATGAAAAGACGATACCAAAAATGATGATGAAGTTGAGGTTGGGAAACTGGCACAAGACCAGAGGCAGCTTCCGGAGCAGTTCGTATAAGACATTAGCGCTAGACCGATCACCCAATGACAGGTGACGATTGTTTCTCAGGTATATAAAAACAAAAACAGCAATAATAAAAGCAAGTTGCATGGTTCGTTGGCCGTGAAAGAAGAGTGGAACCAGTGCTGGTACTTCTCGCGTATCAGTTGCCCGCTCTCCGTGCAGACTGCGTTAGTTTGGTACGATCTGTTGGTGAGGACGGTTTGCGGAAGAACTAAACGGCGATCCGCTGAAAACGTGGTTGGCCGCGGGTTCGCGAATTACCACTATTCGCGCGTATACAGCGAGGTTCCGAACCAGTCGCAGGTACTGCTTGCAGCTTCTGAGGGTGGCAGTCGATTTGTTTGAGTATGTTAATTATTGTATGTGTTAATTAGTACACCTTTCAAATCTGTGAATGAATGTAGGATACATGTGAGTACAGCTTCACACTATATTGTGTACTGGAATAGTAGTACTGCGAAGCACTAGGGACATGATCAATTTTTTCTGAAAATCAATTGAAATTTGAAAAAAATCTTAATATTTTTATATTTTGATCTTTTTTAATACAATAGAACCCGGTTATAACCTCAAGGGACAGCAACATTTTTGACGCTATAACAATGTTGTTTCGGAACTTTGCATATTATATGTGGTGGGGAACGACATATCGCTATAACGAGTGGTAACTAAGACGATTTAATAATTTTTTGATATTCTTAACCAAGTTTATTCTGGTACATACACATTCAAACGCTTATTACATTCATGTTTTTCATAGTTCTATTACTTACTAGTAACTACTTCAAAGGCCGATTCATTTTAGAACAAATTTTCCTAGCAAGAGTTCTTAAAATTAGAAATTCCCCAACGATGAGGCGAAGTCCAGGCAAATACCGAAAACTGAGCCATAGATACCCGTATTAGGTGGAAAATATCTGTTGTTATATCAGGAGTTACCGACGAACAAACTGAGTTTTCCATTGTACATTTGATTGTCAAAACATGGGGTTGTTTTGAAAAGGAGTGTCGCAACAAACTGAAGACCATGTTCTACTGTATTCTTAGTAATTATCTAGGTTCTTCTTTTTAATATCTTTAGTCCATTACTTCGCATAAAGTATATTAAAATCTCATGACACCATTGGCAATAATTTCCAGCATATGGCGATGGTGCCATGGGAAACTGCCAGATTCTTTTTGTCTAATCTATTCACTCAATATCTTTTGTTACGTAAAAACATTTTCCTGTATAATTCACTATAGAGTCTCTACAGGATATGAGGAAGTGAAGTTCAAGGCACATTAGTTGCTGTAATTGTTTTGCAGCAAATTATGAATGATTGTGTTAAGTTATTCATTTCATTATTATCGTCCCAGAGAGATATATTATATCTTAGACATATCAAATGTGAAAAACAGTTCTCAACAAATAGCAGTTCTAAGGACAAAGCTTCATTTTCTATCCATTAAAACATATTTTTGAGCAAATATTGTAGCTTGTCGGACAAACCTGACACTGACACTGTGCAATATTGCCACACACTGATATTGTTTGGTGCATTGAAATATTTATTTCGTTTTTATTTAAATATAACCACCTTCGCAAACAAACATCATGAAGAATTTGATTTTAAAACATTATATTAAATAGAAGCAACGTCTTGATTTGTATCATTTATTTCATTTCATAATAACATAATATATAAAGCATCAAAATAATTCAGGATGCAGTACAGTAAATGAGCTAGCTGACCTTATGAATCAAGTTTTCATTACTGCTGCAATAGAACTTTCTATTTTGATATTATTTACATTATGTATAAATTCTATTAAAACCCATGTTTTAGCGCATTTATACAGTATGTTCCATTGAGCATTGGTTTTATCCCGACATATGTAAACATTAATTAATGCAAGGAATCAAGTATTTATAAAAGCATCAACATATGGAGATAGGAAAACTACTCTTTGTATATAGTAGTACCAATCAATAAAAAATTAAATCAGATGTTAGTTATTATAACATATATAACGACAATACACATTTTATGTAGTCGGAAAATTAAAGTCTCAGAATGAAATACGTTTTCAAAATAAAATAGTAGCATAGTGTGATTAGGTACACACAAAATATACATTTAAATTTCAAATGCATCATGAATTCCAGTCTTGTACTTGTGAAATTTCATCTATATATACATATACATATA
The DNA here is from genome assembly GCA_949316355.1 of Bruchidius siliquastri. NCBI lineage: Eukaryota > Metazoa > Arthropoda > Insecta > Coleoptera > Chrysomelidae > Bruchidius > Bruchidius siliquastri. Next base: position 7,999,263 of record OX438536.1, on the reverse strand, counting down.
TGCTTATCCACAAAAGTGTATACAACAGATCAATTAAAATCCAATACATAAGAAGCAGCACTGTGAAAAACTTGAATATACAATAATAATCATATAAAAAATGTATTTACCTTTAAAATAATTATTCACTCCATTCCTCTAATGAGATGCAATATTTCTCTTCCTATGTAAATAATGATTATGAAAAAATGCCTAGATAAATGATGAAAATATGTATAATCAACTCCCAGTTCATCTCCAAATCATTGACACCCATTCTGCAACTTCATTCATACGTTTCATCTAGAATCTAAGACAAGATACTTTCATCTGAAGTTTTATCTTGTCAGTTTGACTACTGAACTTCTATGCATTTAATATTTTCAAATATTTGAAGAATTAGCATAAATGACTATATGAATTTGTAATCTAATCGAATATGGTAATATATAAGTAGCAGTAAAACATTCTGTAAATACTTCGGTTGAGGATGCTATTATGAACCTCGCACATCATATCTTTCGGCGTTAAGCGCCTCAGTAAAAACCCGGGTATATGGTATGAACATACAATTTCCCAGTCCTTGCGAAGGATGCATTTTAGAAAAGATCAGGTCATATAAAAACAATACAGATTTGATATTTTCTTAGAAGGCTTTTATCCCGTATATAAATTGAAAGGTGTCATCATAGCTTGGAGATATTTGTCCTAAAATAAAAGTGTTGGATTGGAAAAATATATACATAGTCTTATTAGAAACAATTATTGACATTAGGATATTTGCAGAATTGGGATAACATTCCAATACAGAGTGCAAGCTTGTCGGTAGCAGTGGTAATTTTAACTTTTTTTGTTTGCGATTCCTATCACATTTTCAAATACGTACTTAAAATGTCCTTAAAATGTAATAACCTAGAAATAACGGTGTTTGTTTAGAATGGTGTGTAAATTGGGAAATGCAATTTCATTCGGTTAATTACTATACTTTTATAAGGTTTAATGCTTCCAATTTCATTAAAACTATAGATAATGTAATATTACATATGAGCTATGCCCGAAAATAATTGGGAGGTAAAAAAATACATATTAATTAGAAAGTATGTACTTGTACAATTCTGATTCGGTCCGTCACTCAGTTCCTTGTCAATCCAGTGGTCATTAATTCGATCACATTGGTGCTTGTTTACAGTACAATCAAATAAAGTTCAGTGATTGTCAAAGCTTTTAAGTAATACATTTATATCAATTGTCTGGACGACGGTCAAATGTTTATGGTTGACTTTTATAGCTGTAATACTTCTAATTGCTTCCCGCGCACAAATGGTTAAAAGAAACTAGAAAAAAAAATCAAATTTTATGACTCTTAGGCATTTCATGATATTATGTCATGAAGTTGTGTCACGCTATGTACAAATCACCATTTTCCTCTGTATATTCCTGTATGCCACTCTGTTATATTTTCGACAACTACAGATCAATTACAATGCCATCTGTCTTCTCAAAAATATTTGAATATGGAACTGTTAGCATTTAATGAAAAATACAATGTATATTCAAAAAATCAACATGGATTTTTCAGCGAAAAATCCACTACTATAGCTATTCATTCTTACTGTGAAAGGCTTATCCAGTACCTACATATGAATGGAATACTTCCTAGTTATAAAGGGGCGAAGGACTACCGGACAGATAGACATATGTGTACACGACGACTGACAGGTCGACGAAAGGAGTGACATCATTTTCATTCACATGAATTTTAGTCGTATATATCATAAAACATATCAAGAAATTATGAGATATAGTGGAACCAAAAAGGCTAAAAATGGCTGACAACTGATTTTAAGCGTATGCTCAACACTATGCATCAGACCTGCTATAGATGAGTTGATGTTGCTATCACACCCTTGACTGGGTCACGTATACACCACCCGATTGATCTCTATAGTTAGACCGTCAGGCTATACGGACGAGTCTAGGCGAAAGACACAACATGGATGTCTATAGCAGGTCTAAGGCATAGTAAAGAGTATACACTTACTTAATATTTTTGAAACCTACAGATGGATCAGGCTTTCATATAGATTGCTCTTGTATGCTCAGTTGAGGGAGGATTTTGTGTTGTCAACTTGTTACCTTGGTATTATCCCGTTTTAGCGTTTGTGATTTGTTAACCATGCAAATATAGCAATCTGCCTTTAAAACACCTCCTTATACATAGTCCATTATAATTTGAGAACAATGTGCTGTCGAGGCAGTCGCAATAGTAGTTACTTAAGTAGTAATACTAGTAATGTGTAGTTATAATTAACAGCCAGAACTAGTGAAATGTCAAAAGGAAAGTTTCGGTAGCTTTTTGGTAGTATGGATCTACATACAAAATGTTTACGAACAATGTAAATAATTTTCCGGAAATTTATTTCCATTCTATGATCACGAAACGTTTTTTATATTGTCGAAATCTGCTTTCTCAGAACTGCTGATAGTTAAATTTAAACGTATATGTACTAAATGTGAAGAAAGTGTACCTATTTGGAGCTAATCTATGAAGAATTTACACATTTTCGATTTCTACTTAGTTATTTGTTATCCAGAGAGTGCTTACGCGAATGTATTAACAATTTTAATGCTGCAATTTCTTTTTTTCATTACAGATTCTATGCATGTTGACGTATTCCGGAATAATGCTACCGAAGGTGTGTTGCACAATGGAGAACTTTATGTTTTTGTCAAGAAGTAGATGGATTTCAACACTTCTTCAATAAAGGCATGTGGGTTACCTTTGGGCAGTGCATTATTGTGACTGCTTTTCTCAATAGTCTCGTATTTTGTGAAGAGGTAAGTGAAAAATCGAGTAGTTCTGTCAAATGAATAGGAAATGTTTTTCAGTTCAAGAATCAATCACTATCAACAGTTATCGTTGTTCAGAGACAGAAATTACCTCAAGAGCTAAACATATTTCAAATGAAACGGTTAAACGTTTTATGATGTGTACCTGTCACTCATTTACTTTGGTTTGTCTATTGTCGTTTTGTTTACTGCATGATTTCAGTATCAGTTGAACCGATTTTGATGAATTTCGATGAAGAAGTCTACCTTTTCAACAAAGGTTAGTCAATATGTTGGTTTTGTTTAGAGAAGACAGCAGATAACTGTTAATTTTCGCACACTATTGTTTTTTATTGGACAACGCTTCCACATTTTAATCTGGAGGAAGCAATCAAAATAGTTGTAACAAAGACGTACAGGAACCGTTGCAAAATGTGGCACCGTTACTCTGTCACTATATGGAGGATCATTTTTTATTTCAAAACCGCTTTCTTGCACACAATATACAACCGTTCTATTTTCTATAATTTTATAGCAGGTAATTGACATAATTTTCCCAAAACTGTACTCTGATCTACCGATATACGAGGTACTACAACAAAATGAAGTCGTATCGAACATTTTTCGAAGGGTGATTTATGCTGATGAAATGCATTACTCTTGCATAATACATATCTAAAATCTCTTATAAATCTAACAAGTATGCCGGGAGGCATTTTGGACGCAATAATATCGAATAGATTCGAAAATGTGGAGTCAAAATAGATAGTTTGACTAGTTATGTCTCGTGCATCAATATAAACCTGTTTTGAAAATACGTACAAACCGACATATAGAAATTTATGAAAATAATAAGTCATTGTTTATCAGGTGTGATTTCAATGAAACATTTTTGTATTACTATAAACTTATGCTTAGAAAGTAAAAGCTGTTTCGGAAACTTATTACATACATACCTACATACATACATTACAAGTTAAATGAAAAATTGTAAAAAGTAATGTTATCCAAGAAAGTATGGATGGAAGTATGGATGGATGGAAAGGATGGATTGTTCCAATATCAATATTTATTTCTTCTGAACGAATATTTCTTCTTGTAAAATTAATAGAATTCAGATGAGCTAGGTCGTATAAAAAATAGTTTTAAGTTCCTTGTCCTAGGAGGTGGTGCAATTTGGTGTCCATGGACCATGTTGCTGTATTAGACAGGGGCAGTTGCACCCTTTAGAATCGCGCTTAGTCCTATGCTCGTATTAGTTTCCTTACTATTGGCCATGCGATATTCGCTCATTTTATTGCATAACCTAATAATCAATATGTTTTTCAGATATATATAACTATTAATGCAAAAATAGGGATTCGGCAAGGAATACATAATGCGTACTGACTAATAACATTAGCTCCGTTCTATCAGTTGATGCGTCTGCTGACGCTAGATAGTATCTTGTTAGGTAACTGGTGACATTGGCATTTGCAATACAAATGTTATATAATCTATCCGAGAGATTTTCTCTTAGATTCAACGCTAATTGTATAAAACGCATTTCTGCAAGCATCGATCATATTACATCATAAATCATCCTGCATCAATTTATATTGATTCCTGACACTATTAGGAACGCTATCAATTATAATGGGTTACTATACATTTTTGGAAATGTAATGGCGTAGTTGAGAACCGAGTTTTCCGCAGAACTGTCAATAGGGCTTCAAAACAACTGAAGAACAAAAAAGACACCCTTCTCACCCTATGCTATTAATTTCTGTTTTCCGATTTTCTTATCCGGTATATATACAACTGACTAAATTCAAAATTATGAATACCTAACTGAAAATACGAAATGTTTTTTCCTGCATTTATTTTAGATAACGTAATCTAAAGGACATCGATGGATGTACTTTAGTGACAAGTATTAGTTTGTAAGAATTCAAAGGAAAATTAATGGTTGATCAGTTTGATCAGCTTTAATATGAAGGATATTATGCCCCCCTAAAACAAAAAAAAAACAAAAAAAATTATTTTAGATCGTCAGTTCTATGCTCATAGTGTTCAATCACTGCAACAACTTCATATCAAATATATTTTATTCTTTGTATTTGCGATATTGGACTCCAAGTAATTGAAGTATGTGCCTAAATTCCTATATTTAAAAACAAACATACACTATTCACAGCTGCCCAAGCCACATAATATTTGAGCGATTGTGAACTACTTTGTCGCGCAATACTTAATTCTTATATCGATTATAAATGCATATATGCCACATTTACATCAACACCGGAATTGCAATCGACTGTTTACATAAGAGCCCGCCTACCCTGTTGGGTAATAATGTCTCTTTCATGATAACTGAAAGTAATGTCAAGGGTAAAAAAATCCTTATCTTATATAACTTATCAATATGCACTGAATGTTGAGCAGATGCTAAATTAAATCATATGGAGTATAATGGCTTCTATCCTGTTTTAATGAAGAATTGTGTAATTAGTACACAAGGTTTCACAAGTTAAACCTCGTTTATAATATCGTGTTTTGGTATAATATCAAATGACGTTTGGCGAAGTGCTGAACATTTTTTTGCTCATTACTCCAATACAACCAATTCAAAATGAAAGCAGCATAATCGTGCTCATTTCATATTGTTTCATGTAGAACATATATGAAAAATTGCTAAAATTGTTGATATTTTACTGATAATTCTGGTACTGATGCAGCCATATTTTTATGTTATCAAAATCCCTTTGACATGGTGATATTAAGCAATCGGTTGTTGAATAAGTTACAAATTAGCGAATTCGACGAAATGATAATTATCTATAAAAGCAATTCAGCTGAGAAATAGAGTAAATCTACTTGACAAAATGTTTTTTACCTCCTCTAAGTACAGTTGTGGTGCAGCGGTTTATTAATGTTTCTATTACCTTCATTTCCAAATTATTCATTGTTAGACAGATACATTGAAATCGGTATACATTTCACATAGACCACACCCCAAACGAATTGTTCTTGGCCGCAGTATCTGAATTGTTTATCGGAGTTGTAACACGATTCCAACATTTTGTGGTCTCTCGGTTTGAAAGTAATTCACGTGAATTACTCCGACCTACTGATCCAGCAAGAGATGGTAACATATTGGCATTGAGATTATGCGGCGTTCTTCAGCGTTCAGGGTAAAAAAAGTATGGCGTGGCCGTATCGGGAGTGTGCCGACGGATGAAGGATTATCTCCTGCTTTCTAGTGTTTCATCGCAATCCACATAACACGACAATATCATTATTGAAATAAAATGTTTTTTTTCTATCCATCCATGTATTTCGTGCTTCCTCTTTTCCTGAAAATAACCTAGAATGAAATATGGAACTGTTCATAAACTCAACATGTTTCTTGCGTCGATAATACCATATTTCCATTAAACCTTATTATTTGCTATACGTGACAATGATAATGCTTTGTCAGCCCTTCTTTAAAATGAGATCTCAATCTTTTCCAGCTATATTTACACCATATAATACATTTTTTTTGACGTTTCGTGTTTCCTTCCAGTTTCAAAGTAGATAAATTGGTAAGATACTTTTAATAATGCTTCAAAAACTAGTAGCAATGTCAACCTAACAAGTTTCACTTTATTTCATACTATTTCCTCTGCGTGCACGGATCTACTTATACATAACATTGATTTCAATTACAAATATAGTCTACAGCCTATAGAACTAAGGATTAGTGTCAAGGGGGAATATTTGAGCTTCTTCGTCTAGTTGCTTCTAGCCAATTGATAAAGCTACATAAATGATCAAAAACAACAACTGGCATTTTGTTTTTCTTACAACCCCTGGCACAAGTAAATTCAGAACTATTGACGCCGTTTGCTATTTTGAAAACGTATAAAATACTTTCTACTTGACATTCAAAAGTAAACCATAATAATCCAAGTCGTGGAATCTACGAAATTCATCCTTTTTCAATTCTTGCGCCATCTCTGATGAGATATACGAGTATGTCTAATCAAAAGAATAACATATATCTTATGAAGATGTTATTCTTAGTTTTTGAATTGAAATCCCTCTTATTATTCTTATATTGATATGAAATACTTAGTTATGTAGACAGTGACTTCATATTCTATTTGACTCTGTTATTGGTATCCATGTATACATGATATTGCATTTTCCCAACAATTATCTTTAACAGGTTCGCTAGATGTGCGGTCTCACCTGTCGAAATAGATATGTTCAAGGAATGCAACAATATCATATCACACAGTTCATAAAAAATTTCACACAAAAACAACCTGTCATTAGTCGGTTCTCAAAGCTTTTGTTCAACTATTGATTAAATATGAGCAACGTTGCGTGTGATTGTGATCAGATTCCTTTGGAAACAACGAAACACTATGCTAATTAACAACCACATAATGACTTTGCTAACACAAAAATTATATATCATACACGACTATGACACTAACCTCTTGAGAAACCATATTTTTGTTGCGAAAGGTAATACCATTATATGCAAAAATATTAACCTCAAATTCAGGATTATTGTTCCTTGTTTATATAGGTGCTTGTCTCAATAGTCAAGGTAGAGCCAAACTTGAACTAAATATATTTTGGTTTTGACACATATTGTTTTTGGTATCATTCTCAACTTCACAATAGTTTCAAGAAGTAGTCTAATAATCTGAGCATCTCTGGCTGTAGTATTCATTTCAGTATTTATCTATACATGTTGAAGAAAAACAACAACAGAAGGTTGCATTTTTTCGCATTCAGTTTAATTTAATTCATCGAAAGATACGTGAATTGTATATAATATAATGTGGTTGGTCAGTATATGAAGCACAAACAGAATCCTTATCATAGCATATTTAAAAAAAATAAAATAATACTTGAAATTTAATAATTTGTACAAGGAAAAGTAGAATACAATGCGCTGTTGAAAAGATTCACAGGATAAACCTTGTTCACATGTGAGTTACATTAAATATTCTTCAACGAAATAGAATGAATTTTTTAACAGTTACTTTTCAAGAGCTATTTATATGTGCACCAAATCGTAGAAGCGATGCCGCGAAAAAACTATTTATTCGACCGGCTTTTGGTTCACTGGTACTTTTAGACAAGCATTATTCAGAATGGAAAGTCTATTATAAGCTTTGAAGCAGAAAAATAAAAAAATGGGTGATGTAAAACGATCTATTTGTATAAATTAGTAGACCAAAAAACGAGCTCTTAGAAACTTCAATGTCAATGGAACTTGTTGAATATCTCTCCCATTTTTAAGTTAGAGTTTCCTGTATTTTAGATATAACATAATACAATTTAATCTTATTCCTCGAATACCGATCATTCCCAATATCCTTCTTTCGGATACTTAGCATCAACAGAATAAAAAAATAGAGGCAGTTATATGCATGAAAGTATAACATCAATACGAGCTATATGTCTCAAGAATTCTATTTCTAATAATCATATTACTGAGCATTGACGTAATTTGTTATACAACAAGAATAATAGGATATATTATACTTGCACATATTATTTACGTAAAATGGAAAGTCTTTAGACTGGAAAATGAAATTGAATATATCATCTGTCCCATTTAGAAAATCCTTTCCCGGAAAGCAAACTTATAAGTTTTGCGCGAGACGTGAGTTATGGAAGATGTGCATGTTTCATTAGTATCACATTATCAAATTATTGAATAAAATCTGCTCTTACGTATCTCTTTCACCTTTCATTACTATTGTTGTGCAATATTTAGTAGTACTTTGAACTTTATGCAGTTGATTGATATGTTCATGTAACTAGCTGCTGAAACAAGATTGTGAGCATAGGTCGAGCGTAAAGTGAGAACATATTGAATACTATTTTATTTAATTCACTAGGATAGAAAAATTAAGTGACATAGGGTATAATTCTGTAAAACAGAGTAACAGATGTTTTCATCACATAATACATTTCATTTTTAAAAATACTTTACATGTTTGCTATTTATGCATTTTTAGCTGGTTTTGATATTATCTATATGGTACAAGTAATAACCGAAGTTGATATAGCTCTGAAAACATATGTTTAGTATGAAGAATGCGTAATTTTAGATCCATTAATAATTACCTTATGATCCCATCCTCTTAAAAGCTCCTGATTTGATGATAAGAATTCTTTGTATTTATGGGGTATTAAGTATATGTTTTGCTAAATTCTTTTTATACGGAGATGTACAGAGGCATGCCTGATGACGATTATCTCAAAGTGAACAAGGGCCATTTCGATACCGAAAAATATAATCGACAATGCATCATACGCTTTAACTTCTTCAAGGATTCTGAAGGTCTTAATCTGTTTGTTTTGCATATAATGGCATGTCGCAATCTTGCGATTAATGAAAATATGAAGTGTCGAGATCGTGAAATAGGTATAGCACAAGGTGAATGAAGCTGAAAATTGAGGATTCATTGTTTATATGCTTCGTAGAATTTACCTTGCTGACGATTACAACCTTGGAAGAAGTCACGAGTATCATCTGTATCTAAGCAGCTGGGTATTCATGGGAATCTTAGGCAGCTGAATGGGTGGATCCGCAGGAAGAACATGCATTTGACAATTACTGCATTGACGCAGTACCAGATAAATATCCATAGATGAAAATGTATATATTATTGTAATAATGCTATCCCGGTAGTTATTCAGCCAATGAGGTTTCAACTTATTTCCGAAGAATATATATATATATGTCGATCATTTTTTAACATATTTTGCACAGCTTCTACAGTTTCCGGAGTAACAGCAGTGGGCGGTCGACCTGTGCGAGGTTCATCATCGAGTGAGACCCGGCCCCTTTTAAAGTCAGCAAACCAATTAAAAACTGTAGTTCTAGATGGAGCAGAGTCCCAAAAGCAACTCACTGAAATTTCGTGACATTCCGCTTGTTTTAGTCCCTTTTTATAGTCATACAAAATCATTGCTCGAAAATCGCGACTACCCGGTTCCATTTTCACGTTAAAATTCGGCCAACACTTAGATGCATTCGAGACCGTGGCAAGGCAACTACTGACCGATTCAAATGCTGTCTTTGTGTGTAAGCACTTACAACTTTAGACAAAATAGCTGCGTGCTTAAACTTGTTTAAACTTGTATAGATTAGGAATATCTAAAGACTTTCAGCGTTACCCTCGTATTTTCATTTTTGTTCAGAAGTTAGTTCTCTTAAATGGATTTTCAGGAGTCTTTTGTACATTAAATTAATATTTTCAAAGTTAAAACCCATATGTTGAACTACAATTGGAATATAATTAAAAAAAATCGAACCATTTGAAATAGTTTTGATATGAAGAGGATGTTATAATATCAACAAAAGCATGAAAAAGTCAACGAGCACCTAAAATGTTCATATACGTGTGAGAAATTATCAGGTCAGTTTTGAGAGAGATAATAGAGTAAAGCTGAGCTTTCCTCCTTTAAGCTATAATTTGACATCGGCCAACAGTACCACGCGTCTTTTATGTAAATTGATATAATCTCTTGATATTTGACTTTTAGAATGACTTCATATTTCTGTAAATTTATATCATCAGGTTACATAAACAATCAAGCTAGCAAACGGACGTAGATTATCTAAAATTACGCCTTGACATTTAGTACCTGAAGTGCCATTATCAAAACCAGCAGCGCGTTTGACAACGCTTTTTTAGCATACGAAGGTTACTGCACTCTCAAAGTAATTTCTAAAGAAAACTCTATGCCACTATCAGACCTTGACAACTGCGGGCGAGCATTGCCATTTTTTGTTCTGTTGTAGATGACCGTTAATGTTAAGTGATTAGAAACTCGGCTTTTATGTTTCCTCTCTTCACATGAGCCGTACAATTTTTATGCGATTTTCTCTCCTTGAAAGGTTCTCTCGCAATGGCGTTACCATACTGGTAATATTGTCACCTTCAAACACACTTTCTGGTTGATTATTAAGCTAGGGTATTTCGGTTTGAATCCATCAGAAAAGTGAACTATGTGTTTTGAATTTCTTGCCGAACTAAGATTCAGATGAGCTATAAGTTTTTCATCGTGAAATTAACACCCAACTGATTTTTTTAGCGCACTAAATGCCAAATACAATGTTAAAGTTTGCAATACGTTGTTGTAGAGCACAGGCACTAGACTACATTGCGACCGCAAAATTTCGACCCATATGCTGAGTTGAATATTGTATAGCGAACAACGTCTAAACACCTTATATTTTCCTTTTTCTAAACTTCATAGTTTTATGGGAAAAGTTCACCACAATCATAAAAAATCATATTTTTTTGATGACCCACAGGAAGTAGGAAGTAGTGTGTTCCTAGATGTATGATAGCGAGACCTTAAATATAAGAGAAAAAACTCAGGATATCTAGCGGTTCCATACAATACCGCATGTCTTGCTTCAATTAACTTTTTTTCAGCGATCTCGCTTGTAGCCACACAATAACAATTCTATTATAAAAATATAAACAATAACATCTCATTATGTCAAAATCTTGTTAGTTTCTTTATCAACAAGTGTTATTTAACAGCAAATTATAGCGTTTTTCCTATTTTTGACCAATTACACAGTTACCTGTTATTAGACATACAAACAAATCAGTAATTACATGCTGCTTAGCTGTTTAATTTTTAGAATTCCGTGGAAACCTGTGGTTCTGATTGTTCTGGTTTCATTAGTAGCAAAATGAGAAATCACATATTTTGTGCGTATTAAAGTATCAACCGTATGTACTTGTGCATTGACATTCTAGAATATTTTGAAAAAACCCTAAAATAATGACCTTAGGTAGGCAGCTTATTGATACAAGGATACTTTTATTACTTTAAAGTAACACAACATTTTACTCCACTCTCCAATAGGTGAAGTATTGGAATCGCAAAAAAGAGATATTATGGTTTTTTGACGTTTTATGCAATCTGGATTTCGAAAAATCATGTCATTAATCTTCCTCAGCCTGTCTGCCAATTTGTCTGCCTGTTTCTCTGGAAATTATTGGCACTTCAATAACTTCGAAAGTACCATTTGGATTTTGATGAAATTTTTACAATGGATTCTGGCTATGGCAAGAATAAAAATCTTGATGAATTTCCAAATGGAGGGCAGTGGCTGCGAACTTATCATGCACAAAGTATAAAAAGGGTCAAAAATTGCTTCTAGTCATTTCCAATGCGCCTAATATTTTCCAAATAAATGTGGGGTCGTTATTATGAGGTAGATTAACTCTGTATGTCACGTACAGTGGTACCAGTTTCGATCGTGAGTATCAACTTAATGTATGTTTTCAAAATAATGGAAATTTTGAAAAACTGAATGAAATTGTGGTTTTGTATTTTTGAAGATATAATTTTACATTTTCTATATTTTTGAATTTGATTCTACCTAGACTATCACACTGACAAAAAAACTGTCCCTACGTTTACTGTATTGGTGTTACAGTAAAGGTGTCGACCTTGGCAATTAGCAATTTTGGCACATAGTTCCCATGTAAAAGCGCCGATGAGTTATTATTCGTGAGCAGCCACCGTGGTGACGGTGTGTGAGGACAGGTCAAATACACTATACACAATATCCGTCGAACAAGTGCGGAGTCGTAGTTTGGAGAAAAGGACATATTTCAAAATTTATTAGATTATAAAAAATCCTGGTTTCCAGACTACAAATCATTTCTGTCTTCTAGAATTCAGCAGAAATATAAAAAAAACGTAACAATTTATACAACTGCCACAGAATCAGTTATTTCCATTGTGAGCAATGTAACTGATACTGTTAGACATTCGTGAAATTGTTGGTTCGCTGTGGTTTGTCGCTATTGGCATCAACTAGTCTGGAGGCGCGGAGAATTTGAGCGCAGTGATCAAAATTGTATTAATTTGCGCAAATTTTGTCGTAGACCTAATGAGACCCTCACCTGTTTTAGAGATAGCAATGAATATGATAATAAAGAAGGCATTACCAGATACTTTGCAGCTCCTCAGTCAAAAAGAGAATGTGTCACATACTCGGTCATGGTGAAATGAAAATTTTTAAAATCTAATAACATTCTAAGTGCTTTGCTTTTCGTGAGTTAATAGTGACAGTCTTGAAGAAAAAAATATTGTGTCTCAAAAATAGTTTTTCCTACGATGTAATTTGCCTTCTCTTATTCATGCGGAATTCTTCTTAATTGAAATAAATACTTGAATCCCGTTAGACTTTTAGCACCAATTTTCAGAGCACCAACCAGAGCGCCAATTTTACTTCAAAAATTCATCCATAATTCATTTAAGTTCTATTGCCACTCAGCGTTGTTTAGATTTTGTGATAAAAAAAATTAATTTTCCGATAATTGTGGTTCTGGTCTGGTGTGCCTTTAAATTTATTTTTATTGCTTGTTCTTGCAGAGGAGAAAATCATTGAGTTCATATAGTTCATTTGCCAGTTCCATTTCCTATTTATCATATTTTCTGTTCATGACTTCATGTAAATTAATATTGTTTAAAACGCTTCACATAATGGATAAAAAGATACATATATCAAATATTTTTGTGGTGATGTTTTATATTTTTTCCTCCTCAACAACCCTTTCTTTATGCGTATCTATATAGCAAGGAATGGTGTCAACTAGGTTAATGATGTACTTTCCACGCAATAGCATCAGTTAGAGGATGAAGATTTGACCGATTTTTTAGAACACAGTTAAAAATGTATTGAAAGCTAAATATTTGATATAAAAAATGTGCTCTTGTTTCCTAATATGCCAAACTTTCATTATTAAAAAAAATATGCGACATGATGTTTTCCTCGATTCTATTCTATTTGGCGTGCGAAGTAAAATGAACATATCATTGTTTTGATAAATGTTTTTTGTTTCTGATTTTATAATGTATGTTTTTCATACTTGAAATAGCAAATGTGTTTTCACAATGCCTAAGAATATACAATTGAATTCGCCACAGAAACCCTTGTTACTTCCCTGTCTAGGCTAAATCGCATGAGAAATGCAGCATTTTAGTGGAGGCTCTTAGGCAGTGCCTTGAAAGAGAAATGTGTCTGAATGAACTATTAAACTAAATACGGCAATGATATCAGTAATCTGTGTATTGCATATTGGAAGTGGGCATTGAAAGCGTACGCAAAATCCTCCTACGTAGTTATTAGGTAAATACTCGATATCATAAAATAACGGTACAGAACTACTTTATCTTCATAATCATAATGTATAATGCTAATATGCTTGCGGCGATAACGCTATCCGGTCAATTCTACGATTTTCTTTCGTAATGATGTTGATATTTGTTTGTTTACGGAACGATACTGATATATTATTTTCAGTATCGGCTTTACATAACTTCAGGCTCTGGGCGCTGGAGATTTTGGGCATCCCCTTCATTGCTCTTTTTCATCAGTTTTCTAACCAATAAACATTCATCATTGATATTTTTTATAAAATCTATAAAAAATCAAATTTTAAGAAAATATGTAAATTAGATAATCTTATATTTTTTATTTTTTAATTACTATGAGGTCCGGGCCTCTCCGGATTCCTGGGCCCCTATGCGCCAGCTCTAAGTGTCCAGGGAACTGACTATTTTCTTTAAATCCAGCGAGGAAGTCGATATTGTTTTCTGTATTTTCCACTGCTTTGTACATACGAAATATTTAATGCAGTAACTGTAAGGAACGTACAGATAGTAGGTTGAATATTATTCCCCAAACTTAATCATTCAAAAGACTTGACAGATACAGTAGTTCTAAAACGGTGGACATCAAAGATATACCTGTACATAAATGACTATTGGGATTTAATATATATCTTGACCATAATTTGATAATAATTTGGAAAACGCAATGCTTTTCCAAGAGTTCAATTTATATTTTTTAAATTTGTTATTTCAAAATGGATGAGCGACGTAACAATTTTGAAATTCAACTGATGCCGTTTTCTGCATGAAATGGATATGTGTGTTTATGTTTCATAATTTGGAACAATGTGTAACAAGTCATACTCATTCGGTTTTAACATCTAATATAAATAAATAATTATCATTTATCTGCGATGTTGTAATATCCCATATTTGTAGCCACCCTAACTTTCCAATTTTAGAACCATCTGTGTTATATATTTTTTATGTAATTTCTCGTTTTAAAACCATGCTTCAAAAATTTCATCAAATCACCAGCTCAGTCGTAGGTTTATTTCAAAGTTGTTGACAAACTTAATATTTTTAACCGTTTTATTCCCTTCCAATTTGTCTTACGTTGTAGGAGTTCAGTTATAGTTAATTTTGCATTTGGTATGTTTCAAACAAATTCAAACCATTTTCAATTGCAGGGAATGTTTATGATTGAATTAATCTGCTTTACTTCTGTTCCAATAAAGACAGATAACTGCATTCTATCTGAATTAGATATACATATGTATGTACATTAGCCTCCTTGGCAATTTCAGGAATAATCTTACGTGTATTTATCGATTTATCATTCGTTTCAGATATCAAAGAATACGCTGAAACATCTGCTGACACCCACGGAATGGATATCGATATTAGGAAATATAGATTCAGGTGAGCGAATTCAAACTACATACATGTATATAGAACCGAGCCTAAAATAGATGCCATAATTGTTATTCTGAATTATGGCATAGGTACTCTAAGCGTAAAGGTCTAATTGAGAACTCATACATCATAATATTTTCTATCGTTTATAATTTGAGAGAAATAAAATACGGTTGTGTGTAAGCTGTATACCCATGTTTAATACTGTGACTCAGTACTAAATTCGCATAACAAAATATAGTCACATTACGATAAGACAGATTGTTCAGTTAGGTGATAAACAATATCTGAGTAATGCAAAGTATATAATAAAATAACTGGAATCGATAAGGGGTGTAGCAAAGTGTAGTGGCGACTGCCAAAACGTCAGTATAGTTTGGTATAATCGAATCATATGTGGTTCCTATCATCGTCCAGCAAAATTGCATTGAATTTCTCTCAGAAACCTGTCAGATTTAGTGGCCCATACATATAGGAATCACATAGTTTATTCATACATCATATTGGCTGGGGGCATTCTCAATAAAATTTAATTCCTTATATTTCTGATATCACAAAATATATAAAAAAACATATTACCTTAAATTTAAAAATCTATCTCATCATAATACTTTCCTTGCTAAAACGGAGAAATGAACGTCTTCATTGAGAAAGCTAATTGTTTTTGCTGTTACCAAATTTTAATGTTAACATCTGGAACTTATATTGATGTTGTCCTGTTGGTCAACCTTTACTTGATCTGGCCGTTAATTAAAACGACATAAAAATAAGTGAAAGCACGTTAAAGTACATACATTTTATTTCTTTTGTACTTTGCTAAATGCTGTCGATGCAGCCGAAATGTTTATAAAGTTCTTGTGTCGTCATATGAGATTTCCATTAATGGCCGAATAGAAGAATCATTCGATACACAATGTTTTATTCATTTTGTTATCTGAAAATGGATTCGTGGAGTCATTAAATATTTCAACAAATTAACAACATGAGATTAGATCCATACTACGAATCCCTAAATAAGCAATCCTATAAGATTTTTTATCGTGTCTCTCGATTTACCAAATGATCAAATAAACAAGGAAGAGGAACATACAAATAACGAGCTCTGCATTGTTTCTATATTCTTCCGTGCGATGAAGTAGGTTGTGAAATGATTTACTTTCAATTGAACATCCTGATTGGTAGTTGGTCAGGTATGCGATCTGTTTGCAGGTTCACCGCAACCATACTGAATTTAATTATATGCAAGACGGGAGCTGCTGCTGTGCAAGCTGAAAATTGACAGAATAAGCTGGGTGGTCAATACTTTGACTTATATTTAGACTAGCTGATTAGGATACCGATTAGCGTAAACATTTTTAAGTAACGGATTATTTGCCAAAATCTTTGAGGTAAAATCCATAATGGATACACAGGTGTCATCAATGAAAGACCAAGGAAGGGGAAGTAACCTTTGTAACCAAGACTTGAAGAAGGGTGTAGTGAAGAAGTTGAAATGCAGTTTGCAAGCACACTTTCTCACTTCTTGCAAGAGCCTTACAACGCTTATATTTTCTCAGAAAATTAAGAGTTTACCCGTGTCTAGCCAGTACCTAAAAGCAATCTAGTCAACGGACAGTATGAATTCCAACAGTAAAGATCATCCGTCTGATTTCCTTGCTCACACCACTAATTTGTGGAGCAAGCTTATTCAATAATTGGTGATTTTCATGAAGCTTTGTTGCTCTGGATGTTACTAAGCCGTTCATTAAGGTGTGACATGCTGCTTTCTTGAAAAAATCCGTAAAACGTCCTACGCCCTCCCCGAGAAGTTTTGCAAATAGATAGTGGACTTCCTTTTTGGTTGTAAGATATACACTGTGGATAGATAGATGGATTTTAATATTTTGCTTCCCACAAAAATGTTACGAGTATTCCTACTCAACATGAATGACCTCCGTTCAAGCACAATAAATATGATTCGCTGTTTGTCAAATGGCAGTACCTTAGGGGAAACGGAAAAAGTATCAAGGGCGACTGCCTATCTGTTGAAGGATCTGGAGGTTCAATGCCAGGGAACTTAAAAATATGCTGTTGTTCAATACTTCTAAAATTCTAAGATCTAGATTCACTAGGAAGTATCCAGTTTCTATGAATAAACAAGCTTTTTTAGGAGTCTTCAGGTTTGTGTGAGTCAAAACGATTGATTCCATGATTTGGCACAAATACGTCTCATCGATTGCATAGCTATTGGGAAGTTGTTAAAAGTAAGGTAGTTCTTTTTACCATCCAATCTTCTTATACTGTTTACAACCCAGACTGACTGGGATGCTGCCGTCATGTCTGGAAAGCAGTTCCATTTACCCTTCAATACCTAGTATAGTTCAACGGAGAGCAATTTGAGTGATAGGTGACTCTTCTATCACTCAAAACCTCAAGACATTCTCTCATCGGCATGAAATCGGTAATATGGTACTCTTCTAAAGATATCTTTCCTCCCACATTCCGTCGCTCTCTGGCGCCAAGTAGACGCACCTTCCCTCCATCATTGTCTATACGTACTGGCCAGTACGATCAATCCTTTGATCCCATGGTGTCAAGAATTTGGAATACTCTATGTAGATTCGAATTTTACGAATCTGAGAGCTTTAATCAGTTGTATTGATAAACTTTGCCTGACTGCTTTATACCAGTCAGGGTATCACTGGTTTCACCTTCATAGCTGTTTAGGTATAAAAACAGAACAAGAGAATTTGATGTGAATCTTTAGTTTGGGAAATTGAATCCTATCTTTGGAAACAAGAGAAGATTCAATTTCTATCATTATTTTGAATAGCAGTGGATATCTTGTTACCCTTATCAAGACCAAAATTGCGACATACAGAGTTTAGGAGTTTGAATTTCATATTTCCAAACCAGATGGATTTACTTTTTTGTGTAACTGATTTGGAAAGCTGAATAGCCCTAGATTTTTTGGCGTTAACAAGATCATAACTACTTTATTCAGATTTGTGTTCCTTTTAAATGATGAACAGGGGCGTAAGCCCATGCACCCCTTGAACTATAGATTTTTATGCTACACGCCAGAACTTGGTAGGCACGTAGTATAATACGCTTTTGTAGTAAAATATATTTGCCCAACATTAAAGCAGAGTAGATGAAATAGAGCCAGCAGTGTTTAAAATGTGTTTAGATGCATAGGCAGAGATCGATCCTGCATACATCCACAACACATTGTTAACATGTTCTTTACAGTGTTTAGAAGTGGTTGTCAAAGTAGGGAATTAAAAAATGTATACTATCATATAAAATTACCTTCGACGGCGACCAAAAACTTATTACAACTAGTTTTAGATTCGCACACAAGAGAAACTGCATATACTCTCTTTTTTACAATGAGCTTGTATCGTAGTAGCCTGATGAGAGCCTAAGATAGTTTAGAGGAACATTTTTGTTACTCCAATGGGACTACGAAGTTTTATAGTGTACTATGTCTTATGTTTGTGTTGACTAGAGCGAGATGAAGTCTTAACGGAAAAAAATGAAGCTGACAGGAACTCAGTTTTCCTTGGTAAAAAATTCTGAGCCTTCTATTGCCCGGTGCATATTTTGAAACCATTGGGCTACCCTCTCATTCATAAATATCAAAAAATTCTGATTCGGTAATAATATTTCTTCCTGAACGTGTTTTCCTGCGAAATGTATGGTACTGTTTGTACTATTAGCTCTCTAACCATAGCATCAACATCAGCAGCCGTGTAAAAATTAAAGCTTACGTCCGTTGTGCTCCATTGATGCAGAGAGCTCCCTTTCTCTCTCTCTCTCTCTCTCTGCTATATGATGTGCCTCAGCTGACTGATGGTATACCGGACTACTGCCAATTCATTCGCAATTTATGAATATTCATATGAACTACAAAATTCTGTGCCGACACCGGGGATAATGCACCCGCACTTCCCATGTCTGTGACACTGAGGAAATTCCACGGTCATTTTTTGTCTCAATTGCTTCCGGGAAGGTCCGATTCGTTTGTTAAGTGAATCAGATTATCGAGTCATGGTGGTCAGAAGCGGGAATTTCTATGTATGGGCTGCAATGACTTATTCGGGCATTTACATTTTAGCTTCCACGTACCAGATGATTCTAATCTTACGATACTTTTTATACCGTAAAATGATATGTACAAAAATATTTTCAGCTATGTCGGTCTTTTTTGTCAGCTTATCATATTTTTCGTTTTCATCTGTCCCACGATATATATTTTTGACCACCGGGTGGTCAGAAATTGATCATTTCTTCTTTAAATAAATCGATGATTCGGAGATTACGAGTAACTGGGGATTTTATGATAATGTAAATGCATAAAACACCTTTCCTCAATTGGTTCACTAATGCAAACATGAAAGAGGCAAGTGGTACAATTTTTGCAGAATCAAATGAAGGGACCTCCAACAATGGATATGTTCAATAGTTGAAGTACGAGTTGATGAGTTTTTCACTTATAACAAAAGAACGCCTGATCTTGCGATTAATAAGTATTTTGATCGTTAAAATACGTTAAGCTATTCACCTGTGAAGTGTTGAATTTTTATAGGTAACATAACGCTTCAAATTAGATCGATTCAGGTATGATGAGGAGCGCGTATGGTTAAACGTTGAGTTTTGAGAATAAGGAGAGTTTCACATGGGATATCATGTAGAATTGAATACTAAATAAACAAAGTAGAGCCGTATAGATTTTTACCTGGAAACCCTGGGAAAGTAAGATTCTAGTTCCGGGTCCAAAGACTCCGAAACCAGTGAACCATCTGCGAACTTGTCCCCTTCTTTAGTGATATACTGGCGCTTTGATTTAAACTCCTATCTTGTTTGGTACGCCACAGTACCTTTTCGTTTCTAAGCAGTATATAGGAGCACAAATCCCTATTTAGAAATTTGGTTTCTAAATGCTACAGAGTATTTAGATCTCAGTGTATTGGAGTAATAGCTTTTGCCTAAATGATTAGATCCAGTGAAGGAAGTCTCAGAAGTGCTCCAGAATCATTGCGATAGGATAAATGTCAATTTTCATTGACCTTGAAACGCCTCAAAAAACGACTTTTGGAAGACGCTCTTCGAGGTGTTGGGAGGTCGACCTGGTGTGGATGCGCCTGTTGAACCTCTGTAGTGTTTGCCTGACAACTCTTGGTCTTATTATGCAAGACAGCTCGGTCAAACTATTACCATGATGGTATCTGTAGAATAAACGCTGCTTCCTGTAAATTTTAGCTTTGTTTTCCATTGTCCTTACGCACTGCTACCAGACCAAAGAGTTGTACAGTAAGGACGACTATTGTTACGTAGAGCCATAGTATCACTTTAGGATTCAGCCCCAATCCATATAATCAATTCCGAGTCCAAACCCACAGGCTTTGCTTCTCATATTCTACATGTTGCTTCGAAGTCAGCTTACATTATTATGGCGTATACTGTTTGTCCTGGGAACGTTGAAGCATTATGGATTTTGGAGATGTACTTCTTTCTTAAAAATAAAAAACTTATCAACATATGCTTATGTTACATTTAGAGTGGCTATATGATTATTATTGATGTGGACATTCATCTCGACAGACCAATGAGATATTGGTTAATGTTACGATATGTATATCTTATAGTTAGTAAACCTTTTCTCATTCTGTTCATTGGCCATTACTTTCTTCAAATACCTGGACCTTGTCTCAGTTTTTCAATTGAATCACATACACATGTAAATCAGTGTTATGGGTTTTCACTCACAAGCCAGATACGATCATGCTTGCTAACGCACTGCTGTTTGTGGTATACAAAACAAGGTGGTACCCCGATAAACAAAACGGTACAGTTCTTGCAGTTCGTTTCTGGTCGATTAACAATAGTAAATATTATGTAGAGCTCCATTGCAAAACCAAAGATTTATTGTAAAAAGTGTGGTATGGAATGACTTAAGTCTTTATAGTTATTGCGCTACTACGGTTTATGCA
Organism: Bruchidius siliquastri; assembly: GCA_949316355.1. Classification (NCBI taxonomy): domain Eukaryota; kingdom Metazoa; phylum Arthropoda; class Insecta; order Coleoptera; family Chrysomelidae; genus Bruchidius; species Bruchidius siliquastri. The sequence goes on along the minus strand of OX438536.1, from coordinate 7,977,919 downwards.
CACAGTCTAAAGGTTACCTAATAAATAAATTTCTAATTTAAATAAATAGTAGGAATTGGCTGTGTGAATTAAACCATGTTGAATGTCTCTCTTATAACTTCATTTCAACAATGTGTATACAGAAGGAAGGTACAGTTTGGTTATTGATATATAGAAAAAGTGAGATCTTATCCTGGGAAGATATAAACATATTAGTTTAATAATATAATATTTAGTAACGATCTACCATTTAAGTAGAAGTGTAAATTTGCACTTTGGACATCACATTTTCTTCTCAAAGCCTAAACATGATCGTATACTCGATAGATAGGAAGCAAAGATTAGTAAAGCTTTGATAATAGATGTGTTTTTCTAATCACTTTGTCGACAATGTCAATGATTTGTGTCCACATCAGCAGTTACCCAGATTATGCGGCTAGCAAACAGATACACATAGCGACAGACAGAGCAACATACATAACAACAGACATTCCTATGGTGTGAAAGCAAAATTGATAATTTTTCGACAACGTAGTATCTCAGTATCAATACTTTATTGACAGATTCATGTGGGTTACCTTCTCAAAGAATGACTCGTTGTCAATTTGTGATTAAGGTCGTTATCGTTATCTCAAAAAAGACAAAAAACGGAGTGAACTTAGAAGTTTGTGTAAACTTATCTACATACTTATACATAAGCATAGGAAACCAATTAACTGCTTATTTCAGATTTTCCGACAGGTCTGTTTTATCCGTGAATGCTACTGGCTTCTTTCCTAGACGCATTTTGTAACGTAAATAATTGCCGAGGAAAGAAAAAGTACTGTAGATATAACGATATATGTAGGTAACGAACTAAGACTGCTAGCGTGGTTAAACAACCAGAAAACGATAAACGTGGATGTGTTTTCTCAAATTAGAATACAATGTAGGGCAGTGAGAAACGTATTTAAGACATCTTCGTTATTTCCATGTTTACACCAAGAATGCTAACAGTAATATGCTAAGAGCTGATGTTTCAAGTGAAGGTGCTGGTAATTGAGTATTGCGGAAAATTGAATGGGTGAATATCTATTAAAACATTGACAATTACCATTTTAAAGAATTGTCTTTATCAATGATGGAAAGCAGAACGTAAAATAAGCGAAAACAAATTTCGATCCTCCCTCAAATGGTTTGACATTATTTAGGTAGAAGTACCATTGTGTAACATAACCCAGGTATATTCCTCTAAGGTTCATAGCCAGGTGGAATGTCATCACTTTGGCACCTTTATAGAATGTTTCAGTGACAGGCTGAACATCTCGATTGTCCCTCAATCTAAAGGTAGATAATGTATATAAGATCTGTGATCTCGTGATGATTTAAGTAATTTCTCAACTATTTCTGTCCCTCTGCTGAAATTTTAATATGGATTTATAAGCTTATTGGCCGTAGTTCGCAATTGATGAAACTTCCAGCTCTTCTGCGGTACTTTGGTGATGCTTTTGGTTCGTCATTTTTTGCTGGTCTATAGACCAATTACTATCAGGGATGCTTTTACGCTATATAAAGCCATCACTAATTTTATATATGCGTCACTGGATCAGTTTGCGTAGCAACCACAAACAAGATTCAAGCTTAGTTTTAATCTTCCCCTGAAGATGTTAACGTAGTTAGGGAAACACGTATCAGTTATTAAAAAAGTGTTTTGGCGAATGGTCAGACTGTATTGTGTTTCTCATTGATATTTTTGTTTCTTATGTATAATATAAGTTGATGTTAAACGATCAGCTGATATATAATATTCTTGAAAAACTTGAAAAGCCAAAGGATGTTTAAAAACGTCTCAGCAAACAGTTTTGCATTTGATAGAGTCCAGTTTAAGTTTTCAATTTATTCATTTGGTTATGCTTTTAGAAATGCCGTGCAGTCAAAAAAATTCAAACGGTAACAAAGTATATACTATTCCAAATTAGTAAGTTTGATAGAGATTTGTGTTGTAAAACACCTCAAGCGTCTAGAAAATTAGAACAAATAATGAATTACTATACGTATTTTCGTTATGATTCTTTATTACAGGAAATCTTATTATAAATAATTTACTTTATAATATGCGAATTATGGGATTATATTGCCTTCAAAGCCAGAGTAATCCACTTACCGCTGAATTAGCGTTCTATAAATGAGAGTTGAATTAACTAACGTAATTTTCGGAACTTATTCTGGTTTGAATCTTTTTTCCAACTCTTTGTGACAGCTTTCCATGAGCTGAGTGAAGCAAGCTCCACACTAATTCAGAATTCTAATACAAAGCACCTGATGATAACTAATTCTAATCCTTTAATGCTATGACAAAGCTAGTTCGCTAATTGGCATTAAAATATATTGTTAATTAGACATTAGCGTGAGCAATCCAGAGGTAAAACTGCATGAAGGATGTTCCAGTTGCACAAAATCCGCAGGCTTAATTGCCGACAGGTAGTCAAATGTGGAATTACATTTTCGGATTTCTTTATTTCATATGTGTCAGATGGTGGAGATAAAGAGAATCTTGATTACGAGGATCCTACAATATATTTCTCCTTATGACCGTTTCCCAATAACATAATGCATCGTGATCTAAATGTTGTATCATTGCCGTGAATTATGTTGTTGCGTTTTTTTTCTCTCATGAGACAAGTAGGGGTGACGATCCTTTATATCCTCTATTTTGGACTGACTTTTAATGAATTAATCATTTAATGCCAGTCATATCCAAATTTTTATTTCTTCCATTTTGTGCACTTTGAACAAGGCTGAAAAAACATTAGTAATCCTTTTAATAACCAATTGTGGCCCCAAACCAGGTCATATAAGATAAATTAATAAGAAAACGATAGGATAAATTTCAAATGTTACAGTATTGATGACGTCACACCTACGTATGTATTATTTGGATTTGGAAGAACAAATTAAATCACATAATACTACGCCAAACAACGCAGATAGTGGACGAGAATAAAAGGTATCATTCGTGAATCACGCTAACGATAACTAATAATATTAATCGTCCTCTTTGCACCGATTTTTACAAAAAAATCTACCCATAATAACAGGATATACACCTAAGCCACTGCTTTATTTTTGCTAGTTGATAACTTTTAGCAGTGTATGGTTGATAATCTAGCTAAATTAATTAGTTTCGGAGCTTAACTATAGAGTTTGTTGTAATATTTATTTCAAGTATAGTGACATTTATGGATTTTTGATCTTTCACGCAAGATACCATACATTTATAACACCCCTCGTATACACAACAACACGGTTGTTTATTTCCGATGGATCAGATAAAGAAAAACTGAAATTATTATGTTACCGTTTAATCTGATAATAAGCAGTTGGCTTATGAATGAATATTCTGATCATATCGGTTTGAATTTCACTTTTTTCACATATGCTGTATCTCCTGTATAAATTTATTACATGTCAATTAATAATCTGTTGATCTCATGAGCAGAAGGCCAAAGTGAACTTTCACAAGAAAATATCATAATATTCAAGATTGCGCGGTTTATAAGTACCTACTTAATATAATTCAATTATAGATTGATTTTTCATGAGGTGCACTAATTAACTAAATGTACTCAATGTACATATACCATAAACCAGAAACATGCATATTTAGACTTTCTGCGGTTACATATTTAGTATCATTGAAATATCATGTTGACATGAATATTTTCTAAATCAGACGGCACGTTTGTTACGTCAACAGTTTATCTGAATTTTGTACTATTAAACCGTGGGTAGTATCACAAGTAGCAGGTTTGTTTGGCCAATCTGTGTGACGTCACTGAGTTTTTTTAACTACATTCACTCTTTGCAATGTTTCAAATCTAACTATGTGGTGCGTTGTTGCACTTCAAAATCTGTAGTAGGCTCTTATATCCTAGACGAAAGTCTTGTCTTGATACCCCCATTCCATAAAATCATGTTGGCGGTGCGGTAAAAGCGTCAACAAGGAATGCTGGAGACAGGGGTTTGAGTTCCGCCCGCATGTTTCTAGTCACACTCTAGTATTTACACAATTACGGATGCGTGGGAATCAAAACTAAATATCTGGATAACCTGAATAGAAAATTACATTATTGGATATGTTCCACTTATATAATTCTGTACCAGGAAACGTCTTAGAATTACTAAATGACACTGGACCTACTGGACATTCCAGTCTTAATGCCAGTGAACGAATTTTGGGTTGGTCTTAGGTACGAAAGACTTGCAGCATCTAAAAAGTCTATCTTAAGTTTGCTCCCCATGGTTACAGCTTATCATTGTGGATCATACTTTCCAGATTTTCTATACGATACATTTTAGCTCGTGTTTTCGGTGCTGCCTCAGATATATGCGCATATAACTGTCGAACATAAAAAAGCATTTAAGAAAAATGTGTATACAATAGTAAAACAATTTCATTGTTCACCTTAACTTTGTTTGAAATATGTGCAATAGAGGTTTCAATATATTAATGACTTTCATTTGTTATAGTATGATGTGGCATTCCATAAAATAAACTAATAAACAGAATATATGGTGGTTGTGTTACACCATACATATGGTTTGCTATATACTTGTTTGTCTTTTGCATGATTTAGCTTGGCGGCCTGACAGTGAAGAACAAACAGGTGATATTCGTATCCCGGATATGTGTGAGTTGGTAACATTTCCAAGTGCCGGGATGAGTGGCGCTGTTCATCGGCATCCTAATGAAATCAAATGGTTCTAACAGCTTTGTAAATGTCTAATGGTGGCAATAAACTAGTTTTTCACTTTTACAACGCACCATTATTGGCATTATTTACGTCAGAAACTGTCGACTGATACTATTTGCTCTCTACTGCAACACCGTCGAGCTATACTGATGACTCCAGTCAAAACACGAAACATGCATGTCTATAGCAGGCCACATGTATAGTATCAGCCGTCAGATTCTGATGTAAATGATGCTGATAACGTTGCATTGTAAAAGTGTTTTTAGACGGAGGGATGTCACTGTAAAGCAGTTCACTCCACTGGTTATATATCTTAGGGGTTATATGTTACCGCTATTAGGCATTTCCTATGGGAATATTGACTCTGTGATGACGCCACTTTTCAGGACACTCAGAGAAAAATGAAACTAAACTGAATTTGTAGTGTTCCTTAGTATTTATGAACAAATAAATGTCTATTCACATTGCCCTTAAAATGATGTAGATTGTAACCATCGGGAATACACTCTCCGATAGCTCATTTTTCCGAATGCTAATATTCTCCAAGAGAAAGACTTTTGTAAGAGGTTCGTTTGAGGCGTTGTAAGCTCGACTAGATAAGGATGCTCCCGTTAGGATCCTCTATTCTTTGCTCTACTGGCTTGTTTTGGTATTATAAGAGAAAGCTAGGTCGAATATCTGCAAAGATAATATCTATAAAATAGAGTCAGGTCCACTAGATGTATTGTTTGTTTCTGGATTGCGTCCAGGAGGTTCAGAGAGTGCTTCGTAGCTTATCCCCACAAATGTTAGCAGTCCTGAAATATTACGTGATTCTCGAATATTGAAAAAATGTACTATAGCGAATGTGCTAAGCGCTTGGAACAGCATCACCAATATTGCTCTGACGAGTAGAATCCAACAATTAACTTTTCTGCATTCATTCCAGATGGAAGCTACACAATCACCTACCCCCGCCTCACTCCGTTGAAGGAGAGGCCCAGCATACACCGGCTGTACATCACAGCCCCGGAGCTGGCCCCTGAGATCGCCCTCGATCTGCATCCCGCGCCCGCCCTCCTCACCGAAGACTTCCTGCTGTTGGAGTCGTTCTCGAACGGCACGGCGCTTCCGCTTCCGGTGCATCGGGGGGATGTCGAGTGCCACTTGAGGAGCGCGAGGGGGCGGGCGGAGGCGGCGGTCAGTGTCTGCGATAACGGAGTGGTGAGTCTTAGTTTAATGTTTGAAAAGAAAGAGAATTTGCTGACAGAGGAGGTTGCAAGCAGACAAGTAGATTGATTTTTAGGCAACTTTAATGTGAGATTGTTTTTATGTAGATGACTTTACGGAAAACTAAATCAACTCCTCAAAACAAAAACATCGATCAATTCAAAGAGACACCCAATCTTTGTTTGCCAAGCATTGGCTGCTTGTAGATCAATTATTGATTCACATTTGTGCACTGTATAAAAATTTCAGTAATCGGTGGAATCCGGGATCTCAGATTTCTTGTGGAAAATCGTTTTTGAACTACTTCCATTTCGTAATTTGGTTTCCAAGCTACATTATGTTTCATTTTCTAAGTTTTGGCCATAAACTAAAAACATGTATTCATATACGATGTTAAGGCTTTTCTTCATATCCATGCATGTAATTACTAGCTTTGAAAGGATTGTCCACGCTTCATTCAATTGAGAAGAACAATTCACGTTCAAGTGTAAGACCCTTGGAAAATATGTAGAGAAATAGCAGAGTTAGCAGCAAACAGCTGCACCTCTATGTACTAGTATCGATTACGGCAATACATTTAACGATATAACAAACAACGTGTGTTTCACTGTACCTGCCAGGTGACGTATGTACACAAAGGTGGTTTCTAAACAGGGTCATTAAAGAACACGATTTTTTTAATGAACAAAGCAAACATATTTTTAGACTGGTTATTGTTTAAAAAGTGATCTGAATATTAAATACAATTTAAACCATTAAATCGCGTTTTAAACAACTTCTAAACAAATAATTAGCTCTTAATAGTCGGTACTTCTCGGCTCCCTAGCCTATATATATATTTATATACGAGGGTCACGCTGAAAGTTTTTAGATATAGAAAAACTACAAGGTTTTTAAAAAAACTTCATTCTGTTTTTTCAACATAATGTCCCCCTACCTCAATACATTTACGCATTCGGTAAAACCCCTTGTCAAATTCTTGTGACCAACGTTCTTTTGAAAGGTTGCTAATTTCCTCCTCAAATGCAGCGATTGCCTCTTCATCGGTGGAATGGCGACCTCGTAACTTTTCTTTGATCTTAGGGAATAAGAAGAAGTCACACGGTACTAGGTGGGTGAGGCAACAGTTCGACACCCTGTTCAGCAAAAAAATTCAAGTGTTTTAGAGGCGCTGTGGGCGGGTGCGTTGCATAGTTCTTGGAAGACTACAGGAACCCATTTGGTTATACACCATTCAGGAGTAACTGCCCTTTGATTTTCCAAGGGTACCGTTGTGACGTATCCACTTTAGAAAAAAAAGATGTGACCATTTTCTTTCCAACACTCTTGAAACGACGAATTTTCGTTGGAGGCTGCTCACTTTCAAAGCACCATACTAAGTACTGCTGTTTAGTTTCCTGATCATAATGATATAACCATGTTTCGTCTCCGGTTACGATATTAGAAATGTTTTTACTAATGTCAATGGTTTTGTGATTAAAACGCCTGTTTGTTGCCCATTGCATCTGCCACTGCATTGCTCGACTATTAAAAGCATTTCAATTATCAACACTCCAAAATTCAATAGGGCACTTCAAGGCTGACATTCGCACGTTGTGTGTGATATATTCTCAACGCATGAATTACTACAAAAAAATAACGTATTGTTTTCTACCAGGAAATTGGCACTAGATTCCTATTCAAAAAGAGTAAGTGAAAGGGATTTATATGAACGGATTTTCATTGGCTATATTGAACTTGCTCTTTGAGTTTATTGTGGGATGAAAAAATGATAATGGGCAGTGAATATACATATACAATGAGTTGAGCTGTAGCTAGAATAGAGACGGATTGACCTATAATAGAGTTTTTGGGTATGAAAGATGCTTTTTCCGGATTGTAGTACTATCCGGAATATGGAATGATCTCATGATTAGGAAATAGAAAGGGAACATTTTCATGAGTGGTAATTGAACCCACATCTCCTCCATTCTAGGCAGACGCTGACACTGTAACCATTTTGCGAAATGTGTTATACTCTAACAGCTATTAATAAACAGGTGTGAAATGTCACTGCAATCCAACGAATTAGAAAAATAATGTCCAGGTAACCATGAATAACTAAAGTGAACACATATTTTCCAAAATAACTTGTAGTCTTGGGAAATTAACTAACTAGTTGCGTAATATTTTTCTTTTCATAACTAGTAATGAGAAGTTATACCTTTCAGAACTGTCATCATTTTTTAAATGTGTTACATTGCCTATCAAAATGGACTAAGGTACAAGATTTTCGATATTATTTATTTGGACTTAGAATTGCTATGATTATGCCGTAATGCATGGTATCCAGTTACGAGACACATTTAATTTAATTTCAATGTTGCAGAAGCTGATTCCACGTACATATAATAGGCATTTTCTTATTCTAATGTAATTAATATTCGTTTTTAGTTCACTTACTTTAAATTATGCATAATTCATGCAAATTTTATACATCACTTTCTCTGTTTAATTATATAATCGGAATGTTGTTACTTTCATGAAAAGATAAAAGAACTAAAACGGAATTTTTATCCTCTCCAGATAATTTAATCATGTCATGGTTGGTTATGTTTTACATTTTCTGCATATTCTGAACATCCAAATATGCCTACCGCTAATTGATTTACTGGAAAGAACTTTTTGTTCCATCTGATAAATTTACAAGCATTTGTAAACAGTTTTTTGTTAGAACTTTTACTAGTAGTATTGTGCGTATTATTTGTATAATATTCATCTGTTCAATATCTATGACTTTTGTTCATTATTGACGTAGTTTGACTATTCTTCCTTGGCAAAGATTTTGCACTGGTGACATTATCACGACTGCAGTACGCCGCTAACGAAATTATTCAAAGAGCAACCAATATTTTTCTGTGCAGTTCATGAGAGCAATTCATTTTTTCGAAACATATCAGTAAAATTCTTCATCCATGTATTAAATAATATAAAAATAACATAAAACTGTCGGTACAGGTCAAACATACATTATTGCATAATTTTAGACGTAGCTTATGCATTAGTGACTTTATACCGTTAGAGATATTACCTCATAGACAATTTTTCAATAGGTGATCCTTATTTTAAATCATTTTTACTAACAATATTTTACCATTGTGTTTTAAACAAATTAGGTTATTTCCCGTACTGATAAAATATGGGTTACTATTTCTGCGGTTAATTATTGTTTTAATTATCTGATTATTTGATGATACACATGTCACCAATACGAAATTTATTGAAAAAGCGTAATCACAAAAAGTTTTTACGTTCACAAGGTAGATCAAGGTAATTTTTTTCGTATTTCTTTATTTTTTAATTAACGGTGTTTGCTGCTAGAATTAATACTAATTTTTATCTAATATAAAGCAACTTTTTATATATTTGATATCATTTCCAAAATTATTGTGGAATATGACAGATTTTTAAGCTTATGTATGGGCCACAACGAACATTTTTTTCAACATTTCTGCTCAGAGCAAAATATTGTACTCCGCTAATATCGATGACAGCGAGAAAGATAAAAGACAAAATCTGATTATATTGTTTATTTTACAGAAGGGAGTGCTACACCCAAATGACAGCACCTACTTTTTGATCCACCCGTTGCCAAGAAGGTTCCATACAAACACATCCAACCCCCACGTACTGATCAAGAAGAATAATGAAGAGTCTAACAATGATGGAATATTATCTCACTGCCGCCTGACTAATGACATAACTGAAGAAGTCAACGGAACTACACTGCCCGATGAAGAAGCCAAAGAATCTAGATATATCTCTGAAATTAGGATAGATAGGAAAAAAAGAGAAACATTTGTAAATAGGATAAATAGGAAAAAGAGAGAAACTTTTCCTGATGGTGCACCTGCCTTTGTAGAAACTGCCGTTTTCGTAGATAAGGATCTATTCGAGCATATGAAGACTAACTATCCTTCTGAAACTGAAAGGGAGGTCATAAGATTCGTTTTGGCAATGGTGAACGCTGTAAGTATATCAGGGAGAGTAGATGATGTAACAGGGGCGCCCCCAGGATTTTGGATGGGTGGTAAGAGAGGAGGAGCGGAGCGTGGCGTGGGGTTGATAACTAAATCAGTAGCGTAATGTAACATCTGAAATTCATTTAGTGGTAGTAAACAGATTGTGTAATTAACACACAGTTTCACAAATAATTACACAATCTTTTTATCTTCATGATGAAAGGGTTTCACCAAGTAACAGAATCTACAATCTACATTTATGGTTTTTGTCTCTAATTCCACAGCCATTACATCTATTTTATATAATAACAAATTTGTTCGTCTTCAGCTCGGTGTTAAAATATTATTAAAATTTAGATGGTATACTCCGAGTTATAGATCTGAAATGATTACTGGTTTTATGACATAACTATGCATTTCGTTACTTCCCTCCTAGGTTAAATATACGTTTTCTAGCGAATGAGCATTCAGAACATTTTTTAAAGCTTTGGGGTGCTTTTAACAGTGTTTTCATAGTACCGGAGAGTAAAATATACATGTTGTTCACGATCCAGCAGTACTTTTTGCTAAATAGCCGGCTGTGGTTTTGCCTTTGAACAGGGAGTGGGATTTATTCAGCTAACAGTTGTTAAAAGTACAACTATTCTTAAGTGTATGTTGGTCTACTTATCTTAAAGTGGATTGAGTGAACAATTTTAACAATTTTTAGCTGCGGATGAATATAATCAAATAATAACAATCTTGAGAAATTACTTTTGTGAGGAATTGTTCATGAATCTGATGATAATAAATTATAATAAGCGTGTCAAAAGTAAAATGAATTCAGTTGAAGCTTGGATTATACTTCTTAAAGAAAATTTAACGGTGACTAACCTTTCTGATTTAACTTGAAATAATTGAACACCTTATATGCGGATCGAATTCTAAAAGTCATTTAAAATCAAATTTTATATTTCAGCAGCTTCAGATGTTTTATCTCAAATTAGTGGCGCCTACACGTGTATGCAGGATTTGTTCAGCTTCAGAGTACAATTTTATGTAGTTTGCATGCTCCAAACTCAATTTAACTAACTCTGTTTTAGAGTGGACTGTAGAAGTTTCGCAATATTGTGTATTTCAGAGTGTGGCATTTGAATGGGAGTTCTGTAGTTTCAGCGGAAGAGCTCAGCACGAATATGAATATGACATTGACTAGAAATTTTCGGTTAAATTCTGCAGTGGACGAACGATACAACTAATAATTAAATCCAACCAATATTGGATTGCAACGTATTTTTCTGTTTGCTCTAGATACTTCTCTAATATCTGAATCTTCACTTGATTTATGGCTTACAAAGGATTATCAAAAAAAATCATATATTTAACAGGGTTTCCAATTTCTCACAAGCTTCCTTGGTTCACAATTAATAAGACATAACATAACATAACACATGAACAAAGAAAATGGCCTGAAGGATACTAGAGGATTCATTTTGAAATACGAAAAGTAAAACGTTAATACCTTTCTACTAGTAAAGAACCAGTCGGAATTTGATGAAATTTTGATACTAGGTGGCAAGGACGAAAAAGCTTTGTAGTTTTTGAAATCGCTGGTGGCGGTGGAAATCATTATAAATAGTAAAATTATGACCTGTGCCGTGTATTATATGCTACACACACGCTGCTTTCAATATACATATACGAGGTAGTAATATATGCTTTACAATTTTCATTTAACAATAATGTTACCTTGAGTAGCAACTATAGTACCAGAAGGGAATTTGTACATTCAATTTACAAGACTAACAAAAAGTAATAATTGCCTCAAATTTGTAGCTCTAAAGTATTTAATTAAATTACTGATGGAAATAAAGACTTTAAAATAAAACGCTTTTAAACAAACAATAAGAAGGACTCACAAAGCTTCCTATTCTTACCAAGAGTTTTTGGATTTTAAATTTTAATTTGCTTGAGTATGTTTTACTTTACATTTTAGAAAGTTATACAAAATTTAAAACAGAGCAGTCTAGATGTGTGATGCTTGTGCTATACATAATAATTATAGTATATACTCATTATTCGATTTTAATTTAGAAAAACAAAATGACGTTTCTAAGTACTAGGTTGTACATTAAGACCAATAAATTATTACTATATTCAAAAGCATCTCGAGATTGACGCTTCTGCTCATTGCGTTTAATTCTACTACCCTAACGATTCTATTTGTCTATATACCTGACATATATAAATATTAAAAACTAATATATGGTTTCTATTTTAATCTGAATAAAAAACACAACACAGTACGAAACATTTAGTTATTTAACAATTTTAATAATTCTGGTCTCGCTTTCTGAATTTTGTTTATGAACCTCATTTAGTCATCGTCGTCCTGGATCTCCGGAGCTCTCCTATTAAAATGACCTATTGAATATGCAATCAGGTTATCATAATTTTTCAGGTACAACTACTGTATCATGATCCAAGTCTTGGTAGGCCTGTGAACTTTGTTCTAAAGCGACTAGAAATCATGAAAGAAGAGGCACCTGGACTATTGAGACCTCCTGATATAGACAGATTTTTATCGAACTTCTGCAACTGGCAACGAACGAAAAATCCCGCTGGTGATAGAGAACCACTACATTGGGACCACGCTCTGATTTTAACCGGATTGGACTTATATGTCAGAGGGAAACATGGAAAAATCTCTAATCAAGTTGTCGGTATGGACAAACTATAAAGTCATTTGGTCATCATCTTGAAAAAAGGGTTCTAACAGTTCTCTGGCATCTTTAGAACAATACAGCGTAAAACAAATGCTATACTGAAACTTTGAAAATAAAAATATATGACTGTTTTTTTCAACTCAGATACCTTGAGCTCTCAGATAAATTGTTGGAGTTATAAAATGGTCTATATTAAAATGGAATCATGTTTATAAAATTGTGACTAGTTAAATTTTCAATTTGATGAGTATTGCTTCAAAATCGTAGGTCATCACTTGAGTTGATCTGTTTGTTGTGATTTAAAGCTTCCGATATAATGTTTTACATATAATGTGATATTTTTTTCATAAAATTCATATGATCAGAGTTGTATTTCTAGTTATGTATTCTCAAAGTTATGCTGGGTTATTATCAAAAAATGAAAAACAGGAATATGAATAAATCTGAATACTAAATGTAATATTCCAATGGAATAATTACGATATAAGAAAAATACTTTTAATCATCTAAACATTTTGCACTTTCAGGTTTAGCACCAGTAGCAGGAATGTGCACGGCGACGAGTAGCTGCACTGTAAACGAAGGGAGACATTTTGAGAGCGTTTATGTAGTAGCCCATGAAATAGGTCATAAGTAAGTTAATTTTTTTTCAGTATGCAAATATCTTGAAACTGATCCCAATTGTTCGTATCTATTCATCGTGTTTAGACGGCTCCAATAATTATTAATATTCATTTGGAATTATATTGCTAGATTCTAGGTTTATAATAATAGTATTAAATATTAATCGGCTGATCATGACGAATAACAATTATCATGATATTTATATCTTCTAGCTTAGGAATGAGACATGATGGACCCTTAGCCGACAATGACTGTGATCCAAGCAGCTACATCATGTCTCCTACCTTAGGAAGTGGCAAAATTACTTGGTCCTCTTGTAGCAAGAGGTATCTTCAGAAGTTTCTAGAGTGAGTATATCGATGCAAACTTCATACAATTAAAAATTGAATACTACTAATGATGAATATGCCCACAAAATATGTGCTTTTTGTACCTTTTTTTCCATTTTCCATTTTTAATACTTGGCATCCCTATTTAAAACTCCCTCCATACAAAGTCAGTAATAAGGAGAATAGTAAATATTCATCTACGTCAAATTAAAAAACCAAAAAGGAGAAGTCAAGATGTATGGTGTGTCATATTACATTTTTGCATTAGATATGCCTGTATTAAATGATCTCTGGTCATCCCCATTTTAGTACGCCTCAGTCCAGATGTTTACTAGACCATGGGAGTTCTGCTGGACAACTTGATCACACTGCTGAGGGAGCTCTGCCGGGGGAAAGATTTGACGCTAATCAACAATGTGAGTTTTACTATTTCGTTATCAACGGTTTGGGAACCAGGGCCGGCGCATGACAAAAAATTGAGTGAGCATGAACATTTGAACATTTGGAAGAAGATGCTCGGGCTATTTGTAAAAGATTCGCCCAACACCAAATAGCTTAAAGTCAGTTTTAATCTGTCTTGCACTGAAATCCCTTCTCTGCAATTGTTTTTTGGAAATCTTGGGACCAATTAAATTAGTACAATATTCAAAATATGACGATATGACTGTGAAGCTGTAAGTAATAAAGATCAACTTATTTCTTTGGAGATTCCGTGGTGCCACCATCTCCGAAGACGTTAATTTTCATTCAATGTGACTATTAAAGTAAATGCAGCACTGATAATCCTTTTTCTTGGAATAGACATTGCGACGTGAGCTCTCTGGGAACACTGTGGATCGAGAGGTTAACGAGAAGCACAAACGTGTGTCATGCCGTCCTTTCAATTCTGCCGACTCTTATGGAACAAGTCTAGTAGCAAATCCCTCATGTGTTAACATGGAATTATTCGTTTCCAACATCGTGTAGATAATTTGGCTAGGATTTTCTTCCCGAATACATTAGCGTATGCCGTCATTCATAAATAATTATATATACACACTTATCATATTCATATTGTAATTATCATAATATATAAATTGATAAGTACGAAGGAGCGTAATCAAAATATTTTACTATACAGCTCAATGTGTGGATTGCAAATTGATTGTGCAGTTATGCAATAAAGTCATGAGTTAAATTTGTTACACCCCAAGGTGTGATATGATTGGGAAGAATATAACCTTCATGGAATCAGCATTTCATTTGGTCATCTCCTAGATTCTCGAACTGAAAGTCTCACACTTTTATGTGAGAATGTGGTCCAACCTCTCTATTAGTATTTGGTAGTCATTTATTATATCTAATGCTGGTTAGCCTTTGTAATGTTCATTATGGATGTTATCGCAACACTTCAAGAAAATGTTTGAGACCGTAATTTTCTTTGAGGGCACATGAAGATACCTACTACGTATAAGAATAGTCAAGGATTGCATTTGGCAAATTTAAAAACTTTAGAGTCCTCCAAAAATGATGTTTGATCAGGAAAATTACTCGAAACTCGATAAGCATAAAACAAGAAGTTTGGCAAAGTGTTGATAATTTTTTGTTTTAGCTTTCAACACCGCCGCCAATTTGATTTCAAAACCTACTACGTGCCACATCATATCTCTCCCCAAATTTCATCAAAATTGGTGCAGGGGATACTGAGATTTCACTAGAAAAATAGCGCCAACAACGAAAGTGAGCGACAGGAATTTTTTTACTGCAGACATCAAACAAAAAATAACGTATCTCAAATTTCAAAATGTTCGCTAGAGTATCTCAGATCAGCCACTTTTCTCGAATTTTTGACACTTAACAGGTCCTGGTCAGCAATACCGGTAACATGATCATGTCGGGACATGTTAATAAGGTTCATCCCCAGAAGCTTGAGATGACTAAAGTATTAGGCGATCCTCCATTCTTATGGTTCGTAGACCAGCATGTGATTTTTTCCTCAATGTATTTGTCTGAAATTTCTGTGCATTGAACCGAACGCTATTTGTTGATTCCTATTCGTCAATTCTTTCGGTGTATGTATTGATCTGGATAACATGTTGCTTCCGCTAATGGTAAGACTTTGGAGTGGTACTTTGCTTGGTTCCATGAGGGATATAAAGGTGCTGTAGATTGTATAATACATATGTTAGTT